>OZ010571.1:58542687-58552687 GCA_963932145.1 Acanthosepion lycidas | reverse complement strand
AAATTCGTCGCAAAAATTCACGTAAAAGAATCGCCGTAATGAAAACTTTGGAATCCAAAATTTCAGGATTGGCTAATAGATTAACTGAAAAAAAACTAAACAAACAATCAGTTCGATAATTTCTACATACTCTATATCCCCAAATACATCTTATCTACACAAACACAAAAAAAAACATAATAAAAATCATACAGAACTACCTTGTCGGCCATTAAATGCATTATATATATATATATATATATATATATATATATATATAAAGAATTAATTTATTTTTTATTATGACATTGGTATTACTTCAAACGCTGTTATGTTGGCTACTGTTTTCCATTTTAAAAAGTACACTTCCTCGAAAGCTCCATATCGGTTCAGCTTCTCATCCGAAACGTAAACTAAGCAATTTCTAAAGAATTAATGGATTTATAGCCTTTCTGGACTGTGACGTTCTCTGTAGCTGAGTAGTAAAGCCCTCCGGATGAAACAATGCTTTCCCTACACAGGGCAGGGCGGCGGGGCTGTTGAATCCCCGCTGGAGAGCACATTTTCCCTATTAAGACTTCTCGAATGCGCAAGACGATAGACGTAATACATACTGTTTGAAATAAAAATCGTACCGCATATTGAGCGCCGGTGATAATAACAGCTACATTTTTTTACAACGGTCATTTTTCAATCAACCCCCTGACGATTACATCGTGCATGAAAGTCAGCTGTGCAGCTGGTTATGCACAAAATTTATTATTAGTAATATATATTGTTGTGACCAAGTAAATGGTTAAGTAATAACAAAAACCAATTTTGCAGATATATCGTATATTAAACAGTAAGTACACCAGAAGAATATTACACGACTAGTGACAGTGTATCGAATGAACTAGTGCTTAATCTAGTCACTATTCCCCGAAGGCCTCTGTTCTACTAATCTTATAGTAGGCGGATGAGTCTAACATAGATTCTTTAGAGGGAGGACACCACAACATATATATTATGTCACTAAGATATTTATATAACCCAAAAGTAAAAAAAAAAAAATGTAACTTTGTACTAAAGTTAATTTGTTATTCCTTTACTATACTTTGTTTAGTTTTGGCACCCAGTTAGGGTCGAAGTTATGATGAATGATCTACGAGCTTGCTAAACGCTACACCAAGAGGAGACGGGCGCAGACAAGTGAACACCGCCGACTGAGCGCCAGGTCAACTCAGGACCGTGGCAACTCAGCACCAGAAAAGCATAATTTTTTTTTATAACCGAATAAAAGTAATTTATTAAGGATTAAAACTTTAATCAGTGAATATTTTTACTTTATTAAAAATAAATTACTTTACGATTTATTTCATTAAAATAATTAATAAATATATGTTTTGTTTTTTTTTGTTTTTTTTTTTTTTTTGGTGCTGAGTTGTCTCGGTCCTGAGTTGTCCCGGTGCTCATTTGGCGGCGTTCAGTTGGCGGTGTTGAGTTGTCCCTTCCGACGGGAGACACTTTGTACTGCTGTTTACTTGAGAATGTCTAACATCAAAATTTACACGGTTAGAGTAATCCCATTTTAAAACGATTCACTTAGATAATAGTTGCATATTACACATTCAGCTGCATCATCATATTAAAAATATCATATGGAATTGATTATATATACTACTTTGCATTCATTTGCTTACATTTCTCCTAGCAATCTATATTTATAACCGATTTATGGAGTACAGTTGTTGATGTATTTTACGTGGTTTGTTTATAAAAAAAAACGATTTTCCGCTAAAAATTATCGGCTAGAATGCGCGTCTAGTTTCCTTCGGCGCGATTTTAGTTTGTTCGATTTTCTGTGTTTATTTGCTTTTAGCGGGAATAACGTGAAAAAAAGGGAGATTTTTTTTCTTTTTTCGTTTTCTGTTTTGTTTTTAATCAATATCTTTAAGGAATTTATTTATTTTATATCAAACCGCTCCTTAACAAATATAATAGGCAGTTATTTAATTTGTCACCAAACTGTAATGAATCTTGAGTTGGTTTCTCACGCAAATAAAAAGATTTAATATCTAATGCTCGTTATAATTTCCAAAAGAATTATATACTTTAATTTTTATCCAAGAATTCCACGGTGTAATTCTAACATAAGGTGTGAAAGGGATAATTGAGAAAAGTTTATTTCAGTTAACTACTTATAAATTAAAATTTTCATAATGTGCAATATTTTAAAACAACAATGATAAAAACAAGAATTATGAAATGAAATGAAACTGTCTGCGTTGTTGCGTCTCAAGTTAGAGATTTTAAAATTTTAAATTTAGCATCCCTACCTCTACAGCCTTTCCTCTCGATGCTTAATTATAATCGACGTTTTCTTTTATATTCTCTTACGACACTCCGTACTTATGTATAATTCCATCAATAAGATTATTTTTTTAGTCTGATGAAGTCCCCTAAAAAGTCGAAACACGTTACAATTTTTTTTTCCATTTTGTCATTCACTTAACCCACTGATTCAAAGATATTTTCATAAAAATAATTTCAATAATTATATAAAAATAATTCAAAACCTAATAATGAATTTTAAAACATTTTTATCCCTTGAAGTGAGAATCTATACACAATTCACTTGAAAACGCTTTTAATTGGTTGCAGCGAATTAAAAAAAAATTACGTTAACATAATGTAAGCATATATATATTAAAATGTTTTGTATAGAAAAATATTAGGTTGGTGCAAAAATAATGTCGTTTTCTCACATATGTTACTATGTGAGAAAACGGCATTATTTTTGCACCAACCTAATAAAATACCATATTATAATACTAACGTAATTATACTAGTATTTGAAACTGAAAAAATAGGTACTTTTAAAAAACTAAAAGACCAATAGTTTTTAAGTAGTCTTAAGTTTTGATAAAAACTTTTAGCAATTTATAATTACAATTCTAAATTGTATTTTAATAAAAATTTAGACATAGAATTTAATTAGAATTTACACATATAATTTAATTAGAATTTAGACTTACAGTTTAATAAGAATTTAGTCATTCTTCGCTGATCACATTTTCTTAATAGTTGCTGATCAATCAAAATTCAGATTTTCAACGCATCATTAGTTAATAAATAAAATCTCTTTCTGTCAGCTCACTGTTTCTCTTCTCTAACTGTCACACACACGCGCACACACATAAGTGGACACTGAGATCAACATCAAGTGGCGACAGTCTGTTTCCTGCTTGAACAATATCTTCAGGACATATGTGTTGTGCTCTTTATACATGCTGATCAATTGCGCATTATGTGTATCAATGTCTATTGTGTTATAATACAGGATATATATGACTAGCATATATAAATAGTCGAGCCAATAGACAGAACACATGGCCTGAAAATTGCATTCAAGCATGAAACAGGCTGTCACCGACCATTGTTGATCTCGGTGTCCACTTTCATATTTATATATGTTCTATTACTTTATATTAAGCACTTTTACCCATAAATTCAGCATAGCTTAAAACTATATTTTTATCATATATATATATATATATATATATATATATATATATATATACATACATATATAATATGTGCGTGCGTGTGTGTGATTGAGTCACAAGTAATTTCCGTTTTGGGGAACCATTTGTAATGCCAAATATATCATCTTAATTACTGATCATACGTGGCAATTTAAAATAAACTTGAAGTACGCTAACGTAGCAGCGTACACAGTGGATTAAAGAAAAAAAGACAATGCAAATAGAACTGATAAACAAAAAGAAATTATTTATGACTCAACCGAATATATATATATATGTGTGTGTGTGTGTATGTATATATGTATGTTTGTGCGTGTGTGTGTGAATTGGAATCAAATATGGAATAGAATCCTACAGAATGATAAGATAAGCATCCAATCGGTAATGTTCATAGATTTAACATGATTCGCTTTTATTTAAGCTTAATCAAAAATTAAATATTAACAAGAAAAGAAGATTCTTCTATTTCTTTTTTTATCTTTGTGTTGTTTGTTTATTATTGGGTAAGTAAGTGTATTTGTCTTGTCACCCAAAATCTTCTACCTGACAAGACAAATACACGTGAGGTCTGCTTAACCAATGAAAAGCAAACACAAAAATAAACAAAAATGCCAGCATTTAATTTTCTCCACCATATTTAATTTTTGATGAAGCTTAAATGCAAGGTAAATATGTTAAATCTATAAACGTTTCCTATTTGTTTTTTATCCAATCACATGCACACACACACACACACACACACACACACACACACATATATATATATATATATATATATATATATATATATATATATATATATATATATTCATACTTTTCTCATAAAAATTTCTAGCGACTTTCCAAAATCTTTAGAAAGGTCAAAATATCGGATTTCTTTTTTTATTTTTAGAAAAGCTTCTTGTTCGGACCGAGAAATTTTCAACGCTATTTTTAGCAAATTAAATAATATTTCAAGTTGTGCTGGTTTATATAGGAATAAAACAGAAATCGTTATGATTTCTTTTAAATATAATGATCAAGGAATATCGCTGCGTCCGGTGAATAGAGAAAAAAAAGCACTACTATATTAAAAAATATGTAAAATCCAGTTACTGATATATGCAGAACTTATCTATCTATCTATCTATCTATCTATCTATCTATCTATCTATCTATCTATCTATCTGCCTGTTTGTCTATCTATCATATATATATATATATATATATATATATATATATATATATATATGAGAGTGTGTATATGTATGTGTGTGGTTGTGTGCGTGTGTAAGCACTTTACAAAATTCAACCTTTGAAAAAAGTAATATTTATCAAAAAGAATGACTTAATAAAAATTGTGCTCAATTGAAAAAAAAAACAAAAACAAAAAACGAAAATTTAAGGCAATTTCTGGCATAAAATATTTGAAACACCGACCTATACTCTACACGGAAATTTACTGCCTAATGATACACGCTCTAATAGAAACCATGCTAACGTAAAAGTCGGTGTTTCAAATATTTTATGTCTTATATATACGCGTGTGTGTGTGATAAAGAGTCTTTCTTTTTAATGTCAACGAGTAATGTGTAAAGTAGACATTGTCAATAAAAAGCTTTCCCACCATATCCCATTTCTCCAAATTTATTCAGATTCTTTGTCCTACTAAAACGCATATATTGAGAATTTGTTAAATACCTATTTTTGGAAAATCTGTGGATTAAATACCGAGTTAAAACAAAGACTTATATTCAACTAAATAAATAGCTTGTATGTATAGACACATACACAGACAGTAGAGAGAGAATTTATAAATGTTTATATACACACACACATATATATATATATATATATATATATATATATATATATATATATAGCCTTTATAAATATTTATATACATGAATATATATAATTATATGAATATACATATATATGCATATAATATATATATATATATGTAGCGTTTGGAAATGTGCATGTAGATATAACGTTTATAAATATGTGTGTGTAAGTGTTTATAAATCTGTGTGTATATATATATATATATATATATATATATATATATATATATATATAGCGTGAATTGTATGTGTGTATATATATATCATTATAAATGTGTATATATATATGTGTGTGTGTATAACGTTTATAAATGTGCATATACGTATATCGTTTATACTCTGTATATATTGTTTATAGATGTGCATGTGCATTTTGTCAGAATAAATATTTATTTCCTTTTTAGAGATCATCGCTAAATCAAGATATCATTTATTGCCATGTCCCTTCACGACGAAGGCAATCATGGCTCTCCACATCCTCCTTTCCTTATTGCCTGTGAATCGCCGCGATTTGTAGATATTATTTGCATATTCCCGCAGAAATTAGTGATTTATTTTAAATACACTTAAAATGTTTTCATGCACATAAAAATAACATTTTTGATTTTTGTTGATGGGTAAATAAATAAAATAAATGAATATATTTTATGTTTAATAGGCTGATTATAGAAATTCGCCATGGGAAATAATAATAATAATAATAATAATAATAGGTGAATAGACGATATTGAGACATAAAGAAAAATTCTAATATTCGGAATAAATTGAACAAATAATAAAATGAGTTAGGACTCTTTTTTGGAAAAAAATGTTTAAATCAAGTTGTATTGATCCTGTGCAGATATGTTGTGGTGCTCGTGACCATTTTTGAACAGCTGACTCTTGAATATATATATATATATATATATATATATATATATATATATATATATTGTTTTTAGCCAATAATCCTTTTATATAGGTTTCATTGAAGAGGTACTGTGATTAAGTTTTTATTATAATTTTCTTGTCTGTGATTTCTTTTTTGGGTCATCTTGTGTAAGAACTGTCTAAATGATCTTTGAATCTGAGCGCTTTCGGCTAATCTGTTGACTATTATCAAGGATGTTCTTTGTTTACCTGGATATGTAGTTTGTTTGCTTCTTTTCTTTTGTATCTTTTATTATCGCAATAGATATGTTTTAATTCTCGTGCATATTGTAGACGTGTTCATAATTAATATTATGTGCTGACAGTGTTCAGTAATTTAAACACATCTTTTGGTATAAAAAAACCTACATCATGAAACAAAAAACATCCTTGATATTGGCTAATAGATTATTCATTTGGACAGTTTTTACACACTCAGTCCAAAAAAGAAATCACATGTAAGCATACAAGAAAAACATAATAAAAAGCCTAATCACCTTACTTTGTCAGTAATTTTTACTGAAGCACACGCAAACACACACACATATATATATATATATATATATATATATATATATATATATATATATAGATAGATAGATAGATAGATTGATAGTTAGATAAGTGTGATAAAGGTTGATCGAGGTAAAGCCCTCCAACCTATAACTTTTTTTTTCGAAAAAAGAGTATGTATTTTACTTTTGAAACCAAATTAATAGTTCATTCGTCAGCAATTTACAATCACCTGTGGAGGCGCATTGGTATACGTCGAAAAACAACTGTAATTCTGTAGCGATTTTTACATGTTGTTTTAATATCCTAAAACACACACACACACACACATATATATATATATATATATATATATATATATATATATATAATGAAAAAAGAAAAACGATAAACTTATCTTAACCGATACGTTTCGTCCTCTGAGGGACTTTATCATGGCAAATGTAATGATTTTATTTTATGACAAGTATTTATATACAAGAAGAGCAAAAATGTTTTTGGTTTTTCAAAGTTTTTAGTATAGGGGTGCTCACCAAAATTTTGAAAGACCAATAACATTTTCTTGTATAAAAATACATGTCACAGGATAAATATTTAATCCATTTCTAGTCCAAATTGGTTTACAGTTTTTCTTCAAGTCAATTATCTTTGACAGAAACAAACTATCATAATAACATCAGACTTATTTATATTTGTATGTGGCAGGCGCTGAAGAGTTCTCAGCTCTACCAACTTTCCAAAATCTCTAAACCAATGACCAAACATCAAATTTATTTGTTTTATCAGTATAATATTCATATATTTATATATATTTAATTTTTTTTACACACATAAACAAACTCTCAAGCTAATTATTATCGAAATATTATAGATTTTCAATAGTTTGGGCAGCATATGCTAGTGTCTTCCTCAGAATGTCTCCCTTAAAGAAGTCTATAGATAAAAAGTATTTGTGTTAGTGAAATAATATCATTTTTACCAACAAAATGAATATGTATCTTATGTTAAAGAAAAGAAGTTACACTATATTTGTATTTAACTGTAGCACTTAAAAATCGATATTCTCGTCAAAGTAAGTCATACATTTTTTTCGTGATTCGAATTTAGATACAAGTAATTATTAGTAATTAAGGTAAATGCAATGCACTATTTTTCGCTCAATTATTATCAAATAGAGAAAATATGACAACGTAATTTAATCGATTTACAACACAAAATTTTCGTTCAAGTTGATTGAATTATTTCTAATAATAATTTATCGTTAAAATTAGAGACATTAATTTACATACAGATAATTAATTCGTCGATTTTACAAGGAGACGCTAAAAATTTCCCAGCCCGACAAAAGAAACCCTTTAAAAAATCAAAATGTTTGTTTAGATTTTAGGAAGTAGGTCAAGCCGATAACTTTTCAGCACTTTCTAGGAATGTAGATTTAATGTTGGTTTATTTTTAACGAATGGAAAAATTGTATTTTTTTTTTTTTTTTGTATAACGTTTTAAACGAAAGTTATTTGAATCACATAAAGCTGATAGGAAAAATAACGAAATGTCGTTTACGTTAGCCAGAAGATAAGTCGATAAACAACTCGTAATATTAGAGCTTATCTGAAAATATAAGGATAATATAATTAGAATGGCTCCAAAGCAAACTTAGGAACATATATAAGGCTGCCCATTACAAATAATATTACTGAAGAGAAACATATATAGACTAATAAAGAAAAAGAAGATGTGATATATTTTAATATTTCTCCCTCTCTCTCTCTTTCTCTCTCTCTCTCTCTCTCTTTCCTTTTTAAATTAAATCAAATCATTCTTGAATCTGAATATTTTCGCAAGGGTAAACAATTTGGACAGAAAAAACAAACAAACGCACACACACACGAATCACAGATATACACCTCCATACGCACTGAGTTTATGTATGTGTGTTTTTACGTCACCAATACAGTTTTGTGTATTTTTGTTTGTATGAAATAAAAATCTAGATAAACGGCTAAATGAAGTCTGTAAAATAAAACTGATGAAAATAGCCGGAAAGCAGTTATGAATGTGTCTTAGTCTTCCCATTGCAACGACGATGCATTTTATTTTTGGAATATTCAGAATAGTAACACATTTTGCAGAATGGGCAAAATTGAAGTCTACGCCAAGTAAAAATGAAATCGGAAAACTAACCACAAAATTCTATAGATTCACACAAACACTTATCAGGCACGGTGCCACAAAATAAAAAAAAAATAAAAAAAAAAACATGTCAAGGGTATAAAAGTAGGGTTATAAGTCAAATATTCTACTTCTATGTGTCGCATTCCTTAGGACGAGGTCGATCAAGGCTCTCCACAAGATATTATTATATAGAAGATTTAGAAGATAATGTTGTTTTTTTGTTTTTGTTTTGTTTTTTTTTGTTTTTTAATGGCGGGAAAATTGAAATCTTCTGATTTATTTTGAAAATTAATGACATTAATCGCATTGTCATAGACAATAAGAAAACAAAAATTATTCTTCTGTTTAGTTTTCAGTTCCAGTAAACTTTCCAGCCTTCACTATAGTTTCGTAGATTTATTTATTATTGAACTGATGTAATCACACCATAAAAATGCATTATTCAAATAATTCTGTAATTACACTGTACTTATAAAATATCAAAAACTTCTTATTTCTCTTCAATAATTTCTGAATATTAAACTAAACAAAAATTATTCTAACAAATTATATTGAAAAAAAAATAGACAACTCATATCAATTATGCTATATATTTTCTTGATGGATTAATTCTCTTATCTTGATATGAAAGTTATATTGTGAACTGCCCTCAATCAATGTTAGTTCTTGTTACGGTTCCAAGCTTTCAACTGGTTTCACTTATAATGGTCCACTACATAAAGATAGATAATTTGCCCACCTCTATGTAGTGGTTTCTTCTACACGCGCACAAATATATATATATATATATATATATATATATATATATATATATCACTTGATAAGATACCAGAAGGGTTGAAACACAATGGCTATTTTTGTAGTGATGTTATAACATACTTACGTTATAATTTTTTAAATAAATATATATGTGTGTGTGTGTGTGTGTTTGAGAGAGAGAATTAATGGATTTTATTATTTAGTCCGACATATTTTTATTACTTCAAACATTATTATTAGTGGAAACAATGGTTTAAAAAACGTGTCGTCTTGTCAAAAACGTGTCTCCACGAAAAATAATGTTTGAATATATAT
>OZ010571.1:58487687-58532687 GCA_963932145.1 Acanthosepion lycidas | reverse complement strand
ATGTGTGTTATCTTTTCTTTCTTTCTTTCTTTTTTTTTTTTTTTTTTTTTTTTTTACAAAATGGTCAGTGGAAAATATCATGAAGCCATTTCTGACCTGAGGTCTCTGGTTGGGACCCGGAAGGAAATGTGTATACAACAAAAATAAATAATAATAATAACAATAATAATAATAATAATAGAACACAACAACACATTGAAAAAATTCTAGCTTAAGAGAAATACAAAAAATTGTCTTGATAAGTATAGCCTACACTAAGAAAAACTTTGCCCATGTAACGCTAGTGATGTTATGAGAGGTAGTAAAACGAATCATCAAATGTAGCCATAACAACACACTACTACTTGCCTTAGGTCTTCCCGCAAACTTGGTAGGTAGTGTGACTATAGCAGAAATCAAAATATAATGATGATGGTAATAATAATAATAACCTTCTAAAACATATAATAATAATAAATATACCCTCATTAGAGGTTATAATTTTGCTTTACTACTTAGGATTGTGGGTTTTTTTTTTGGGGGGGGGTTGTTTGTTGTGTGTGTGTGTGTTGTTCTCAAATTCTAATGACTTGATAGTTTTCTATTCTCTTTGCCTTGGTTGGTTGCTTACTTTTACTTCCCACCTTTATTTTTTGACCAATCCTTTTCACGTTCTGTTCTATACTTGAGCTGTAATAATCTCATCTACCACATCATCATTCAAACATCTGACTTACCATTTATTTCTTTTAATTTATTCTTTTGCGCGCATTTACTACGATTTTTAAACTTAGGTATCGATAATTTATGCCGAAAAAGTGGAGGTACCTAGTTTAAAACCGTCGGAGAAAATCACAGCCATTCAGTCACTCATTATGTTGCGACCCTCATTACTGATAACGTTTTTAGTCTTTTTTTTCCAATGCGATTGTTTTTTTGTTTTTTGTTTTTTTTTAGTGTTGTCATCTTCATATCGGTCTTTACGTATTTTTTACACAGATTTGTGATTGTTAATTTTTAGTTTTACTTTTAAAAAAATATTTTTTTAACTTTTTTATTTTTATTTATTTATTTTTACATTTATAAGACGACAGTATTTTGAGTTATAAAAAAAAATGAAACCTGGATTATCATCAAGTGTTCTTTCCAAACCACCAGTTGATTTCAAAGGAACGAATTGTAAAGAATTTCTTAAACTGGAGCTATTTACAAGATATTTTTGTGTCAGATAAAAAATAAAAGCTGGGCTTAGCTCTACTAGGCTTTATAAAGGATTTTCAAATTTTTGCCAATTCTTTCTATGATAGACAAATACCGAATTCAATTTTTTGTTGCTTGATAGAAAATTGGGGGAATTAAGTCAACATAGTCTGAAATTCTTAATTATTTCCATATTTAAAGAATAATTCACTTAAAGTCGTCCCTTAAAACTATTTATTATTATGAACATACCAAAATCGTATTTAATTATATCATATTTTTCTAATCCCATCGAAATTTACTTGTACTGGTTTTGGCTATTTTATAACTATTTTTTATCAATATCCCCGCCATTGAATATTTTCGATCATTGGATTTGTATGTAAGAAGAATTATGAAGATCTATGATATGAAGTCTTTGTAAATTTAATTTTTCTAGGAATGATACATCGAAAATTAAAAAGCTAACTTGTTGATTTACTTTCACCGATCTGAAATATTATTTCAATTATTATATATTATTACTATTTAATAAATTAAGAAAAGTCTAAGTGATTTATTTGATTAGCCGACTCAAGAGTTTCGCATCAAAACGCTCATCTGAGTTTTGGTAAATCTGTGGAACTTCTTATCAGGACCAATATTTATACGCTTTCTGAGCCAACGAACGTTAATTCTAGCTTTCAAATTCCAAATGTCACAAGATTTAAATTTAGAGCAAGTTAATTTTTTTTTTTTAAATTAACAGGTTCTAAATTTAATTATTGGGACATTTCTAATGAAACTCTAATGTGTTAAAAATTTGAAAGTTGGAATTATCGTTCGTTCGCTCAAAAAAGTATAAATACGGGATATAGTTCAATAGATTTATCAAACATCTGTCCCTGATGGGCGTTTCGATGAGAAACTCCCGTGTCGGCTAAATAGATATCCGAACATTTCCTAATTTATTGAATATTATACCTCTCTAGTTATAGATCGAGCACTGCCAACCTGAAAAATTCTGTTTTTTTATTATTATTATTATTATTATTATTATTATGAATTGTAATTGCTTTCTTTTAATCAGATTTTCAGTATTGCATCATAAACTGTTTTGATTACATTTGCTATGATGTGTAGTATTATTTAAAAGTGTCTTATCAGAAATGATAATAAAATTGATTACCAAGCGAATCAATTTCACCAGAAACTGGTTACTCGCTGCAATATTTTTAAACATTTAATAGATTTAAATCAATATAAAATTAGTTCGTCAATTTGAAAAATTTATTTACGTATCACAACAATTTTCCGTTAAATAATAACAGATAAAAATATATATTATTCTTTTTTATTATTTTATTTTATCTTTTTCCCAAAAATCCTTCTTTAAAATATCAAAGTTGTTATATCACAAAGGGAATACTTGGAAAGAATATTAAATAACGGAATAGTCGAATAAAAAAATTATTTAATGATTAATTTACGAAGAATTTAGTACATTTATTTTTATTTTTTATTTTTTTAGTAGTCGTAGTTTAGCTTTCAGATCAGTAGTGAGTGATGGCTTTCACTGGAGATCAAGAGACAACAGGTCTCCTCACTCGTCTAATAATCTCTTTTGTATTCAAAATGATTAAGTAGTATTGTGGCTTATATGGTTTTTGATTCTTAGATGTCGACGGCTTCCAGCTTCTTTTCCAGGCTCTGTTCATTGTTGTTATTGCTGTTTACGCCTTTTTGCTTTCTGTTTAGAACAATCCCCTACCGGCTCATTACTCGAAACCTGGGGTAAGGGAAGCTACTAAATATATGCGTTCTGTTTGCAGAAATTCTGATATTAAGTGATACTTAACAAGTATATAATTTATAATGACTTTGCATTGATAATAGGGGTTTAGGGCGATATCATGTTCAAACACCGAAGTTAAGCAACGCCGAGCCTGGTAAGTACCTAGATGGATGACTATTTGGGAATACCAGATGCTGTAAAACTTCGTTGTATAATGGATAGAATTATTAACCGGAGAGCTGAGTTCCAATTCCTGTTGGGTTCGTTATATTCACTTACGTGCAAATACCAGTGGGAAATGTATCTTATGGGTTAATCAATAAAACTTGTATCAGTAAATCATTATTATTTAAAATAAAATTCTTGCAATCTAAAAATATTTCTTGATTTTAAATAAAATTCAAAGGGTTGATAAGCCGTAGAAAACAAATCAATGTTGCCTCTCCTAAAGAGATAAGAAGTTCTACAAAATTTAATAATAATAATAATGATAATAATAATGATAATAGCAATAATAATGTTCTTTTATTTATTTATTTTATAATATCCATACTAGTTTTAAAATGTTCAAAATTCTTACATAACGAGAGAAATTGGAAGTGTTTTTTCTTTACTCAGTGACTATACCTAATATTTTTGTAAATTCTACTTCTTCGCTGAATGTTTGATACTAAATAAATAAAATTTTCAGAATTCTCTCTTTAAAACATAAAAGGAATGCTTATTCTAAATGCTGTTAAATTTCTTTAATAAATATATTTGAAGTTGAGAAAAACAAATGGATCTTACCTGTATTTTCGCCATTTTTGTTTCAATGACTTAATTATCTTGAAGCTGAGAAAAGTCGTTGTTAATGGCGGTTCCATGTTAGATTAATCTGAATCGTTATCAAAGTTCTAATCTGTGCTGGTTTGAACAATGGAACCTTATTGGATAACATTCTTCAATATTTTTGTAACCTTGACGATAACTGTAAACTCAGACATATAAAATATTTAACATTCACGAATTTTTTTCGTTGTGTGTAGGGAAATTAAAATTTAGATAATTATTGAATAAAATTAAATTTTGACAATTATATCAGAATTGGTCTCACCTTGAAATTATTTCTTCAAAATTGTATTTTCTGGAGAGTGTGGGATAAAAAAAAAAAATAAAAGAATATACATATTTTAGATTTATTGTAATATTTTTTAAAAAAATTGACTTGCAAAGGATTACGGCAAAAAAGGTCTTCAAAATTATTCAGTTGAATAGAAAATTTGTTTATTGTTATTAGTTTTTGTCTACTTTAGCCATATCATTTGTCGATAGAAAAAAAAATTACTGGTGGGTTTTACATGCAATGATATATTAAGGAAGTAATATTTCTTTTATATTAATTCATATGGCAATTTTTATTTATTTCATAATGACTAAAAAGCAAAATTCTAAAAATGTATTCTCCAGGCAAAGTATCTCTACGCGCCTGTATATTCATTTTATACCAGTATATATATATTAGTGTTAAGTCAAAATGGCTTGTTTTTCAGTGATTTGCTGATAAGGAGGCATTTAAGGCAAGCAGGCATTATGGTAAAGTGCTCAATATCGAAGACAGAGATAAAGCGTTAATAGAATTAACACGAAAAAGGTTTTTCACTTAACTCATGCTTACTTCAAAGTTTCGTGACAACATAGATGTTGCCATTCGTCGGAGCGGATTTAATGTGTGTGTGTGTGTGTAACAATTTACTATATATTAATAGTGGAAAAATGTCCAGTATCGGAGACAGCGTTTTTTGATAGAGATACTGAAGATATAGGACTCAATAGCCCCCACCATACTCACACACATATATTTGCTTACCCGCTTACTCTGAGATTATATATATATATATATATATATATATATATATATATGAACCTGCTTCCCCCATTAAACCCGGTCCGCTCTAACTGAGCTACGGAGAATACTCGGTCAGGCAAGGCCAAATTTTGTGCCTTTAAGCGAAATTTCTCTCGTCATAGATCTCCCGAAATTTTTCATATCGCCACAGTTTCGTATCCAAACGCAAACAAATAGAATTATTTAGTGGATGTTTTTATTAACTCGACAGAATTTTATCACTTTTAAAGTTTATTTTTAATGGATACTCGTATTTAAGGCTCCGTTTATTTATTAAAGAGAGTTATTTATTTCTTTTTTTCGTCTACCGGCCTGAATATTCGAGAAATCTTATTAAAGAAAAATTTGCAGGGGAGCGCGCACATTTTTTTAATAAGAACTAGTGCGTGCGGGGTTTAACAACAAATATATATATATATATATATATATATGGACTGAATTCACTCGTCCTCAACAAAAACTACTTCCCAAAAGCTGACCAGATAACGAGACATCATAATTTCTTTTGTTTTGTCTTTTTAGTGCTTCTTCTTATATATATATATATATATATATATATATATATATATATATATATATATATATATAATGTATGAAAGGAAGTGTTGAAAAGGTCTCCCTTTCACTTACTCTCTCTCATACACACACACACATATATATATATATATATATATATATATATATACATTAATATTTGAAACCTGCTTTAGCTAAATAAATGAAACGATGACCATATTCAAAATATGGTCGATTAAGTTAATTTTCTCTAGCATTTTATTGTTGCTCTACTACGATCCAGAAAGTCTAACAAGTTTACAGTGTTGTTCTCATAAATGCACTATCAAGTTAAGATAATTTATTTCACTTTTAACCATCTTTGCTCACTTATATAAAAATGCCATATCAATGCAATATTTTCAAAGTCCCCACATCACTGTCTTTTTTTTCATTAATTTTTTTTATGGGAAACTAGCTTAAACGCCTGATTCTGTGCAGACTTTTACGCTAGTTATTGCAGAGGGCTAATTGGAACTCTGGCCCAAAACTAAAGGGACCTCTGGCCCAGTTAGAAAACAGCAATGACAATGTTAAAGAAATAACTTTGAATTCTCCAATTCACTACATGGAACTTTAATTTCACTTTAAACCTCACTTTAACACTGATTCGAGCTATAAGTCCAATTCCGGCCAAAAGTCCGATTTGGGCTGAAAGTCCGATTTGGGTCGGAATTCCAATTCAAGCCGAAAATTAAGTTCTTCAAAACCACACGTCACGAAAACTCTCACTTTAACAATGATTCAAAAAATTTTGGAGATATTTTAAACTGAATTTTTGTTTTAAATTCGCAACGTTTTTGCAACTCATTATAAATTAAAAACATTTAAAATCACTAATTTTTTTCAGTTATTTTAAAATTTGAATTTTTAACTGTTCCTGTCTCATCCAGACACAAATCGTAATGCTGGATATTCAGGCACCAGATGAAGGGCAGATTTTCAATCCCGGGATCATCATGATTCCCAAACGGAATAATAAGTCTATGTAGACCAAGTTAGAGGGAGTTTCAGACACACGGACGAACAGATAGAATTTGCCATTTATTTATTTATTTTAAATCGTTTCACTCCAAGTAAGCCGATAATGCCACTAAGATGCAAGTGGTTACAAGGAGTGAAAGAGAATGAGAGGACTTTAGTGGATTTGATTGACGAAAGGACAAAAAAGAAACAAGGTTCAAATAGACAGAAGGTGACGATTAATGTTTCATTTTAAATTTTACAAGATTTTAGTTATCAAGGAAGCAAAAAATTGGAAGAGATTTCCACAGGTGGGAAGTGCGAGAAAAGAATCTGTTACAGTATAAGTGGTGGCTGCATCTAGCTAGTGCAACAGTAAAACCGTGATACCTAGTGGCCAATCTAGTAGCACGCTTAAATTAATGTATTTTAGGCACCAGGGAAAAAAAGCTCACCAGAACAGTTGCCATCAAAATATATGTAGAAAAGACAGAAGGAAGCCACGTCACGCCGGTCAGACAGTGATTGAAGTCGAGATGCCAGGTCAGGATCAATTACATTACAGACGCTTATTTGAATTTTCAAAATTAAGCATAAGACCATCATCTTTCCGCTATCTCCGCCCACGGCAGATTGCGCACTAATTTCAGATAGCTCTCTCCAAAGAGCTTGGCTTTGAGTAGCCATATTTGTTCTACCTCTGACTCATGTGACACACCAGTCCGAAGCTGATGAAGCGATCTCATGATCACCGCTGTTACATAAATGCAGTCCTGCTGATCAGCTCTCTTGATCACCGGGTGGTCCTCTCTGATCTGGAGATCAATGGTTTGGCATTTTTCCATACTATTTCTATCAGCTTACTCTTCTGTACTGACTTAGCATAACATGGAAAAAGATAAGAAAGATTTATACACAAGAAAATTTAAAGAAAGTTGTCCTACTCCATAAGGTTGATTTACTAATCTAGACTTTTTATAGCGTAGGATTTCCTTTTCTTGAACAGACTGCCTTGACTATGGCTAAGGAATTCCAACACCATAAACATAAAGGGTGTTTCATTAAGACGGATTATATATAAGGGTGTTTCATTAAGACAGATACAAGTCAACAGTAAATAAATCAGTGTTGTTGGTGAAAATTTATTTATTTCTCTATTGGATCATAGTATTTAAGTCATGGCAATTATGTGTGAAAAATAATATCGCCTAAATGTCCGCCAAATCTGAAAGAAAAAGAACAAAAATCATTTGACGCTTTAATTAATTCCATTTAAAATCGGTCCAAGTTATTAGAACACCCTCTATATGTATCTAAATTTACATTGTGTACCATGCATTTACGTCAAGAACAATAAAACATGACTCCTTCCCCGACAAATTTACTACTAGTACAATGCGATATTATTAAAAAGCGATAACGATAAAAATAAAAGCAGTAAAAAGCTGAATGAGATAAGTTAACAAGTAAAAGCATCGGACGTTAAAATTTTAATTTAAAAATTGAACGACCCTGTTTCTTTAACTATTTTATGTAAATTGTAACCGGCGTTTGTTGTCGTTCCCACTCAACTTTTTTTCGCTTTTTATATATCGATCAATAAACTCTTTATTAGTCTGAAGAAAATCTTTCTCGGAACAAAACTGTGCGACCAATGCGCTTTTACATCATGTCATTCACTGACCCACTGTTAGTCTGATTGAGATATATATATATATATATATATATATATATAAGTGACTCATTTTAAATATCCGTACAAAGTATGTAAGAAAAAATATCTGAAAACCATTTGGATGTTTTAATGTTTTGTCCAGTAATTTTGAAAAGTTTCTTTTTTTTTTCAGGCTTATCAAACCTTTGTGGTTTATTTAAAGCCAAAACATATTTGGAATTGTAAGAAAAATAATTCATTAACATCTTTTGTTTTAGAATAACAATGATTTTTTCAGATACAGGTTCTACTATTTAAGCCATAGCTTAAAATTGTCCTGTAAGATATAGAATACGGTTTCAGTTGGTACTTATTCTGTGATTATCAACAGATCGTTGGGGAAATAATTAGAATACAGAATGCACAATGCGGCTGCAAATATAATTTCAAATTACTTTTAAGGCAATTGATTGATTGATTTTTTACGGCTTATCAGCCCGTCGTGCGTTATTTAAAATCGAAATATATTTGGGATTATAAGAATACCTTTTATTGGAGGAGGGCTAGTGAATATTGCATTAACATTTTTTTTTAATAATGACCATAACTTTTATAGATACAAGTCCTACTATTTATTCCATAGCTTTACGTAGGGGTATGGAATAATTGGATTCATACCTTTTCTAATATTATTTGCGCGAAATAAACTCAACTAGAATTCGAACGAGACTCTAAGCCGATATCCATTGCACCACCTGCACATCTATTTTCATTCAATAAGAAATTATATATATATATATATATATATATATATATATATATATATATATATATATATATATATAATGGACTTTGAGGTAAATGCCAAGCAACGACAGTCTGTTTCATTTTTTAAATCTTTAGGCCAGAATATTACGTTTAATTATGAAACAGACTATCGCCGCTAGTGTTGACCGCAATGTCTACTTTATATTGACATATGCTATATCCCTGATGTTGAGCACTTTAACCCAGAAATATATATCGAATTTTGAATTTGTAGTTGTGTTACTATCAATTAGCAATATTCTCACTCTATCATTGTTTTCCAATGACTAATCTTTCATACTGCTTTTCTTAAATAATACCTTTTATTTTATCTTTATTCTCCAGTCTGGTTCGTTATATTCACTTAAAAACCCTTGGGAAATGTATATAAATCCATCTCCTCTCCTCCAGCTATGGATTAAATAGTAGGACTAGTATCTGTAAAAATCATTATTATCAAAAAATTTTAATGCAATATTCACTCGAAAAATAAACTGACAATTCAAAATATGTTTCGGCTTTAAATGACCTCCAAAATGTTTATAAGCAGTTTAAAAAAATCAGTCGATCAATATTTATTCTACCAACGGCCTTATTTGTAAATCTATAATATTCTCCAAAATGCTTTCATTTCATTCATGTGTTCATCTTTTTCTTTTCTTCATACGTAAATTTGATATTTTATCCCTTTCTTAGGTCAATTTTCACTCGAAACAAAAGAAATTACAGAAGAGTATACATTTTAAGTTACGCTTCAGATAATTGCTGGATAACTGCCTTACTACTCTGCAACAATGCCTATCATTGATGACGTCATACACTTACCGCTTTAATACACAGCTCAGAAAGTATCAGAGAGTAAAACACCTGGTGCATGAAAAACAAATCACGGATTAGAGTATCGAAAATTATTGTCCCTTTGGTAACGAGATAATCAATATAGATACGATATCACTTACGAGATTAGTATGATTGCCTGGCCCTCACGGTAGAGCCGAGGAAAACCGACAGCATCCTCTGCAAACGGGTAAAACATCACATTCAAAAACAGAGCCACTTACTGAAAGGATGTTTACTGACTCGGGTATAGACGATCAATGGTTGCCGGTAGAGTCGAGTATAAACACTACCGGTGTCCTCCTACAGGCGCGAAAGAAAAAAACTTGACGCAACAAAAATGTAGTTGTATAGAAGGACAGACTGAAAACGTGAACAAAAGCAAAGGTTTAAAGAAAATGGGAACAAAAATGGAAACGTATACTTAATATCCGAAAGAGACTGGAAAATTCTAGAACAAATAATGAGGAAAGCGGGCTTGTAAAATTTAATACTCACAGAACAAGTTGAAGGTATGAGGAACATGAGGAAGCCATAAGAAAACAAAATGCATAGTTGTCAGCCCAAATCAGCTATGTATAGAAGACGGCAAAATTTGATACACACAAAACAGATTGAAGGTAAGAGGGACAGAGGAAAACAGTGCATAACCTACCTAGCGAGCTTGAGTGGATCGATGGCGGGAGTAAGTTTAGGAGAGATTTAAAAAAAAATACAAAATTTATTAAGAGCTACAAAGGACAGGGAATTGTGGAGAGCCATGATCTCTAACATCATAAAGGGACATGGCACAGAATAAAGACTTTAAAATAATCACAAATTCAGAATTCTTGACGAAATCGAAAGATTTTGGAAGACTAAACTTTTACTAATTTCTGCAAAGGTATTAGTGAGATTTCATCAGGAATTTCAACTTCGTTCGACGATTCCATTTTCCTTACTGTTAATTGTTAGGCCAATCATACTTCGTGTTGTTTATGTCGGGTTTCGATCCAGGCTTGAAGTAATCGTATATCTAGCTAGACTGATGAGCTAAGATACAGCGAATCAGTCCGTCTGTGGATGACTATATATATATATATATATATATATATATATATATATCGTGGTTGTTAATAAAAATCAAAGGTGAAAAGTCACAGAAAACAGAATTTTGGCAGGGAAAAACGCCAAAGATAAAAGTCACAACTTATTTTTGCGAGTGATATGTTTGGTAGACATGTTCAGTTGTAGGAGATTTTCGAACCACGCTTATTATTGTCAATAATTTCCTCGGCAGGATCCGTAAAAATTATTTTTCGCTAAATCCAAGTATTGCTAATCTACAACAGCACTGTGATCCGGGATTTCCACAATTCACGCTGTCTTCAGGTTTAGTGTTAGGGGTAAAGAAAGACGCAGAAACAGTGCTAACATTGTCCTGTTTCTTTTTTCCTGTGATTTTTTTCCGACCCTATTTTTACCTGTATTCATATATATATATATAAGAGAGAGAGAGAGAGAGAGAGAGTCACCAGAAAAAAAGAAACAAGACAATGTTAGCACTGTTTCTGTGCCTTTCTTTAATAGACATTTTTTACCTCTAAACCTGAAAACAGCATGAAAAGTGGAAATCTTGGATCTAGCACCGAATCGAGAGGCTGGTAATTTGGTGAACGTCTTTCATTTTAATTCTCCTTAAATCCACTTCTTCTACCCACAGTTATGGGTAAGACTTGTATCACTAAACCCTTATTAACTTCCCACCCCGAAAAACTTATTACAAACTAAAAACATTTTTCTGGTGTCAAATGACCTGCAGTGTTGATAAGCTGTAAAAAAACGAATCAATCAATCAACTCTACCTTGAGTGGCTCTCGAAACTCTTTTTGGTGATGTGTAGGAACAAAACTACCTCAATTCTTATTTTTTAAAAAAACATTAAAAATAATTTATTTAATTATGAGCAACTAGAATGCTTGCATCATAAGAACAACTTAATTGCGTCTAATGATGTAAATAATTTGCTATAATTACGCCTATTATTGTTGCTTAGCTACAGACTTGTTGCAAAACACAAAATAAGGAGATAATCCATTTACACAAGAGATAATCCCCGATTCAAATCAGTTCCATATTTGCTATTGTTTGCGAAATGCTACAAAATATCACAGAAAGCCATTTTTCATTCTTGTCAATCTGTTTTTGGGGTTAATATTTAAACGATCATATTTTCTTCCTGAAATATTTTTATAGAACTGTTTCTCTAAAAAAAAAAAATAATAAAAACAAATGGCACTTCCTCATTTGTTGAAAAGCTTTCAGCAAAAACCTGATATTTTATTACTAAGAGAAAACGCCTTCGGCTTGATCAGTGCTAGATGGTGTTTTCGCAAAGTGCCGTGAAAACGAAAAATAAATTAACATATAAACGATGAGTGGCGAGAAATGGACGAAAAGTGAAAAATTATGGGGAAAATTTTTTTTTGTTTTAAGACATAAGTGATGTCATTAGAGACGGCTAATATATTATATATATATATATATATTTGTCTGTCACTGTCTTTCCATAAACATTCACCGTTAATGCAAGGTGAAAATATTACACTTTAATTCACTTGAATACATATGTGTGTTTATACATATCGGATGTGGTGTTTTTACATGATATATGTAAAAGTGCCAGTGATGTGGTGTTGCGGGTTGGCGTAACGGTTATTAAAATGGAAACAGAATCGGTGAAGCGAGTTCAAATTACGGGTACCAGTTCCCTACATTTTATATTTTGTTTGATTTCCAGTTCTCTCTCATAAAGAACGAAATAAAACATAAAAAACAACCACCCGCCCCTAACTCCACCTGTAGCTGCATTCGTAACAACTCTCTCAAAAATGTTATTACTCCTATAATCAATATTCATAGGTTGTTTGAATTAAAGATTTAAACTAAGTAGTTTAATTTGGCCACCAAACTCGTTAAACTGCGAGACAAACTTGTAAACCATCTCTTTGCGTTTAAACCACAAACACTTTTCTTTCCCTGTCCTCATGAAGTACATTCGTCCATTAGACTCAAAGAAGTTAATTTTCCATCCTCCAGGATAATTCTCTTTAGATCTTCATGCTCTAATTTTATGCGTTTTTGCAGACTCGTGATTGTCTGTTCATAAAAGTTTCAATAAATATCAAAGAGGAAAAGTGTTTAAACAGAAGCTATAATGTTGAATTGTAATTAAAGAAGTGATGGCACCTACCCTGAATCATCATACAATTCAGGATGTAGACTTACTAAATACTAAACACTTCAAACACCTCGGTGTATAGATCAGTTATAACAAATATAGAAGATAACAAAATTAAACATAGGCTGCGTTATGGGTAGTTTCGTCCGACATCGCGAATAGCTACAAAACCAAAACATTAAAAAAAATAAAAAACTCGAATCATTCGATGGATTTCAAAGAATGGACCCAGTAGGTCTTAGCGAGGTTCATCTTCTTCGAACCTCATGGATTGGCGCTACAGAATCACAAAGAACAAAGAAAAAACATCACTTTATGATTTCAAAAGCAGTATCACATAAACGGACAGTATATTTAACTCGAAAAGAAAAATAATGACGTAATCTAGTTGTTGATGTTCCATACCATTTCAAAGAAAATGTTAGGAATGATCCCGATATTAGTACTGAAAAGTGTGATAAAAGCTCGTGGACTTAAAATATATTTTTCTGAGAAACTGTTGATATTAAAAAAAAAATATTTTATAAATTTCAAACGAAATGGCTGTTCGATCAATGAATGCCGAATATTATCATTATCAAATTTACTGACTTTTTTGTTTTTGTTTTTTTAATACCCGAAACATTACCAAATAGCTAAGGAATTAATGGACTTTTTTTTCATATTGCAGCATTTCTTCTTACGATAAATACTTAGATAATTTATTACTACTATTATCCCTGACGCAAAGTTATCGCCTGGTTCACACACTTCCACGGTCTTTTGAACAGGAGTGTTTCTTGTTTAGGATTCGGTTTCCGATTTCTTCTAAGGTCTACTTCAATTCTCTATATCTGACGTCTTCGCCTGAACTCTGAAATTTTATTCACTATTTTTTTCTTACTCTCCCAAAAGGAGTAGATAGGTTAGGCTATCGTCGAGTTCTCATTCCTCCCCGGTCGTTTGAACAGGTTTTGAGGTTTATCCCTTGTTTCCTGTTTAGGATAGCGTTTCGGGTTCCTTCTAAAATCTACTTCCATACTATATTTTTAACGCCTCCGACTGAACTCTGAAATGTTATACTCTAATTAAATCTCGACCTCTTCAAATCTAGATTTAACCGTTCTCTTCTCTGCCTAGCCCCAAAAACTTGACTTCTTGCCTTTACTTATGCTAATACAGCAACACATATTATGCCTCTACCTTGAGTATCTCTTGAACCTTATATTGGGGAACATTAGTAAAAATTAATTTTTAAAAGGCATATTTTTTAAAGATTTTCCGTTTTTTTACGGCCATATCACCTTGAAACACCGGTTGCCGTAGTATCAACGAAATTAAGCAATGTTGGGCATGGTCAGTAACTGGATGGGTGACCGCCTGGAAATAGCTGGTGCTGTCAGCTTGGTTGTGCGGGTGGTTTTAAAGATAGCAACTCGGAATTGGAAATCAGAGAGCCGAGTTCCAATTCTATTCGGATCCGTTGTATTCATTTACGTGCAAATACTCTTGGGAAAGGTGTGAATCCACATCATCTCCCTCCAGATGTGGGTTAATTAGTAAGACTTGTATCAGTAAATAATTAACACCAAAATTTCTTACAATTTAAAAATATTTTCTGGCTTTAAATAACCTGTAAAAGGTTGATAACCGGTAAAAAAACAAATCAATTTAAGATTTTCGATTGCCCATGTCAGTGGGCGTCAATTCTCAAACACGTTTACCCGCTGAATATAAGGTCTACATACACATGTATATGCATATACGTACAAAGAAAAATACTTTTTACGGTAGTATATATTCTGACGTCACTATGCTCATTAAGAAATGCCATACATCCTCACAAACCAAGTATGTTTTTATCAAAAGCTTCATCCAATTTAGAATAGTTTAGACATTTGAAAAATACTAAATAACGTCCAATGTTCGTCCGATGATCGAACAAATAATCCGAGCTTTCAGTATTTTGGCTTCAATCATGTGTTCACATCAGATGTGTAGCTAATTTATTTAGACTTTATTTCAAGCCAGACAAATGATATGTTCACACGTCTGTGCAATGGATTTTTTTAATGAAAAACACTTTGAAGTTATCTAATAACTGGACATTGGAAATAATGACTGAAGCAGAAAAAGTCACCGTACAGATCTGTTATCATTGACTGTAGACGCGATAGAAATGATACTATGTCGATTGCAAAAGACAATCATTTATTTATTGATGTGGCTTGTCCGGAAATTATTCAACTATTTCGACTCTCTTAAGAACCGGTTGCATAGACGTGATGTAACATGAAACCTTAACGTGCAAATGATTTTAGGCGAAACAACGCATTACCTAGATTAAATTTAGCTCCGTGCGACATCTGGCTTTTCCCAAAGCTAAAAATCGCCACTAAAATATTGCGGATCAGATTAAGTTGAACGTAACGAGACAGCTGATGACAATCCCGAAATAGGATTTTACAGGCTGTTTAGGGAAAAAAAGAGATGATGTGATGTGTATGTGAGATTCCAACAGAAGTACTTCGAAAATTGACTAAGACGCCATTGTTCTAGGTAGAATAATTTTCTCTAATTTTAAACGATTCTTTACTTTTCTTTACAGATTACATATCTGAACGGATTCATTTATTCGAATAACGAGGTTTTACGCCTGCCACGTGGCTGACATACAGTTATCATGTTCTAATTCTGTTTGTTTCTTAGATACCGTGTGCATTTAATTCTACTGTTACTTCAGACAAATAATGGACTATTCAGTTACGGTTGTGAGGAAAAACGGTAGAAAAAGATATACCAAAGAGATGTTTGTTTTACTGAGAAAAAGAAAGAAAGAAAAAAGTTTCGATTTGATATAATGATAGTGTTGTAACCTAAGAAGATTACTGGCGAAGGTTGGTAACGAACGATAATACTTAGGACACGAACAACACATATAAGATTCACCAGCGGCGCGGGGAGGAAGAATAAATCAACTACTAGAAGTGAGACAAGTGAATTCCACAATGAATCTCCAGCTGCAGGATATCTAGCAACCGCCCCATGCAGTCAGATGTGGCACAAGGCCGATTTTAATATGGGGTAATCGAGCCTGTAGACTCGGTCAAAAATCCTTCGTACACCCTGTATAAAACGGGGTCCGGTAGCTATTTCCCGAGACGAGAATCTACCCTTCAACATAGCCTCATCTAAGGATCCTCTCTGCCTGGAGGGAGAGAGTTTGACCAGCACGGCTGGAGACGAATCTCCAACTGCAGGATATCTATCAACCGCCCGACATGGTCATATGTGTCTCAAGGCCGAATTTAATGTGGGGTATCCGACCGCGTAAGCTCGGCCAAAAATCCACCATATACACCGTATAAAACGGAGTCGGGTTGCTGTTTCCTGAGACGAGTCTCTGCCCTTCGACATAGCCTCATCTAAGGGTCCTCTCTACCCGGAGGCAGAGAGTTTGACCAGCACAGCTAGAGACGAATTTCCAACTGCAGGATATCTACCAACCGCCCCACGTGTTCAGATGTAGCACAAGACCGATTTTAACGTTGGGTAGCCGAACCCGTAGGATTAGCCAAAATTTCCTCGTAGACCCCGTATAAAACGGGGTCGGGGAGCTGTTTCCAGAGACCAGACTCTGCCCTTCGACATAGCCTCGTCCGGAGTTCGTTTCTGCCCGGAGACAGAGAGTTTGACCAGCATAGCTGGAAACGAATCTCCGACTGCAGACCAACATACAGTATTTACTACTGTACTTATGTGAATGGTGACATACCCATTATCGTTCATAGATATGCTACAATAAGAAGGTATGTAATCTACTCAACATTATAGTTGTCAGTATTGAGTAGAGATAGACATCTTTGTGTAAACGAAAAAGAATGGTGGTTGTTCCTCAGTTTAATTTGTTTATAACTATACCTGTGTCAATATACTGTGGATATTTGTGTAGTTATCCTCATATTTCTCACTTCGTTCTTGCTCTATATGCACATTATTTTATTTCTGATAAGAAATGAATGAAAACCGGTCAGCTGATTCTACAATTTTCTTTCTTTTTTTTTTTTTTCGCATTGCTATTTTTTTTTTTTAACTGAATTCGTCCCAGGCAAGGAAGTAAAGCCACTGAGACACAAGGGGTTGTTGGGTGTGGAAGAATTAGAAACAGAGACATTGATAATGAGCGGGAACAAAAGAAAATTAATCATGAGGACAATAGATAGCGATTGACATTACATTTAAATTTTTGGAGATTAAAGATAGATGGAAAGCATTGAACCGGAAGTGAGTTCTACAAGTGAAAAGTGCGACAAAAGAAACGGTTAGCATAGAACTTACGGTTACATCTAATCAACTAAATTGTAAATTGAAGAGATCTTGTCACCTGTCTAGTACTGCGCTTAAATTCAAAGAGTCTAGGCAGCATAGCGAAGAGCTCATCCGAACAATTAGCAAGAAAATGTTTATATAAAAAGCACAGAGAGGCAACCTTACAGCTGTGGAGAAAAGACGAGATGCCAGAACAGGGTCAATAATATTGCTGATTCTTCTTTGGATTTTATAAAGGAGCTCTAGATATTTACTATGGCTATAGATTTGTTTCTTTTCCTGTTCTGTCTTGTCCCTTTTTAATATGTCTATTTTTATAGCATTGATCATAATTTTAATATATTTTTACCGAATAAAACTCAGCTTGATGGATTAGCAAGCCCAATATTGTAAACCAAGCAAGTTAGTTTTTTTTAGTTAAAAAGAGAAAGATATTACAGCTATATTAATTTATTTGTATAGTTTTGTATAGAGGTATGGTTCTACAGAAGGATGGTAAGGATACCATGGACCGAACATGTGAGCAACGATGAGGTTTTGGAGAGGATGCAAACAAAGAGGAAACTTATACTTAACATCAGAAAGAGTCAGCTGAAATTTCTAGGGCACGTAATGAGAAAGGAGGGCTTGGAAAATCTGATACTCACAGGGTGGACAGAGGGAAAGCAATGCGTAACATACTTAATGGACTCAAGAAAGTGGATCGCGGAACATGGTCTGAGAGAAATAACAAAAATACAAAACTTATTGCTACAAGGGACAGGAAGAAATGGAGATCCATGATCGCCTACGTCCTGAAGGGACACGGCACAGAAAAGAAGATGTTTTTTAATGTCCTTTATTAATTTGATCGATAAAAGAGAATAAAAAAATAAGTTCGGACATAAAAAAATATAACTTCCGGTTTTCATTAAAAACAATTGACCAGTTTTTTCAAAAGCAATTTTTTACATTTCTCGCTGAAATCACTTGATATGATTGTTATTGTGGATCACGTAGTTTTATATACCATATCATTCGGGTATTAGCGAAGGGCCAAATAAAGCATTATTATTATTATTGTTATTACTGAGTGAAAGATTAGCAGGCCAATACGCTCGGGGACAAATATACGAAGCCCAATACACCCATCATAATAATCAGTTTGATAAGTTTATTTAGGCAGGCACATGCATTACAAGCAAATGCCACGTAAAGGCTTTGCTAAAAGCAACGCAAATATTTTCAGTCAGAATTCAGTTAGGAATATCTTCAGGTAGGATAATCCAGTCCTCTCAGATAGTCTCTGATTTTAGGGTGTTCTCAAATATCTAATTGTAACTACCAAGACGTCTTCGAACAAAAACAGCCTTTCTTATTACCTATGATGCTCTCCACCAATACTCCAACTCATGAACAGAGACGTACAGTGTATCAGCCCCTAATGATATGCCCAACAGATTAAGATCATCCAAGTAACAATCAAATCCGTGGTATCGAACGATATATTTACTATAATCCTTCTTAATTCAGCAAGACAAATCACTCACATGTTATCACCTCCAAACAATTAAGATCAGAAGCTCAGTGAACTTTACCTGGTGTAGCATCAGGACATTTTTCATTATCTCTCTTTTTTTTTTTTTTTTTTTTTTTTGCACGGTTTTCGTTTTCAACCGGAGATCTTGCATTAAAAGTGATCTCCCTCAATTCGTACGACTTCAAACAGCACCTTTTGCAGAATTTTTGCAGTGCCATCAAGGCTGACTTCTGACGCGATGGGTTACTAGGTTTTATTTCGATTTTATCGATATAGGAACTTCGGTGGTATAGACCCCAATGCCCCAATGTTCGGTAGTATAGGCCCCAATGCTCCAATGTTCGGTGGTATAGACCCCACTGTCCCAGTGATAACTGAGACAATATTGGCCTAAACATCCTACATACTGGCAGTTTCATTTCAGAGGGCGGTGTATTTTTTTTTTAGTTGGGGCGTATGTATCACTAACATAGACATAGGATGGATGATGATGATGATGCTAAGTGTGGTCGTAGGATCGCTATACAAGTGAGCAATGATCTTATGCCTTTAGTGACGTTGCCAACATCTTTTTTCTTACCTTAGATGGTACCTTGCAAGCATATACATTATTATTATTATTATTATTATTATTATTATTATTATTATTAAAACCAAAACTATTGTCCGTATACTTGAACTAAATTTCTAATATTTCAATATTTTTTGCCGAGTTTCATTTATATAAACCCCTTAACTAAACTTAATTTCAATGCCAAAATTTTCTGAGTATTTTATTTTGTTTTAAATGATGTCCTCCTCTGGATTATGAAGTATTCTTGAGTGACAACAATGAAAATATTACTTTTGGAAGGAAATAGGGGCTTGTTCGGAAGATGAGAGAACGCTAATTGCAGAAAAGAGTATTGAAGTCCATACAAATGGAAGAATTGATAAAAACATCGGATATGAAATAACCGGTTGCTTATTATGTAAAGGGCGCGAAATAAATGAGAAAGGGATACCCAGGCCAAGTGTAGAAGAATTGGCCATGAAGGATCCGGATGACTTCCGCTGTTTTTACACATGCGCACAATAGAATTACTCGGGAGACTCTGAGAGGCGATTTCCGCCACTCAAGTTGAGAAACATTAAAAAAGAAGAAAAAAGAAAGAAAGCAAAATCTCAATTCGTGCACGCACACACACACACACACACACACACACACACACACACACACACACACATATATATATACACGCGAATACACAAATTAATATGTAATTAATACACACACACACACACACACACACACACATATATATATATATATATATATATATATATATATATATACACGAATACACAAATTAATGTAAGCTTGGTAACTAACGTACAGTCAGGCATGCGTAATACGCTTAAAACACGCACAATAATCATAGGAAAACATTTGCGTTCAGGCAAACAGGCGTACTACAACCGTCTGAACATATCTGTGCTAATAGACGCAAAATCGATGCAAGGAAACAGGCAATTACAGTCATGCGCATACACACGCTCACACAGAAGTCGGCAACGATGAAGCAAGATTATGGTTGGTTAGGTGGCGTCGTCTCGAAATGTGACCGTTGGTGTCTATTGGATAGAAGTGGGAGCGTTTATGAATAACTTTCACCTTCCCTTTTCTTATCTTGTTTTCTCTTCTTTTTTTTTCCAACTCCTCCTCCTCCGTTTTACTTTCTCCGAAATCGTTGCCAGGAGCTATCAACTGTCGGAACCGTTTCCGGAACCCTCAGAGTCGGCGAATGAAGTCATTTGGAGGGCTTCTCGTTTGACTGGACGATTAAAGAGAGAACGTCAAAAGAAAGCGTGATCGGTTATAACATTGACTCAAATATATACCTTTGCTTTTAGATGCTATTTGTGCGGGTTTGAACTGTGGGAGACCCTCTTTCACACAGTTACTGACAGCATAGAATAGCGTATATATATATATATATATATATATATATATATATATATATATATATATATATATATATATATATATATATTATTAAATATAACAGACAATGAATGTCTATTATGTCTGATCATGAGCCGTTCTAATGTTCGAATGTTTGCTTTAATTTCTGGTGAAAATAAAGACAAAAATGTCAACAAAATTACATTTCAAACTAGTCACAACACATTACATTACATCTAGAGATTGGTTCTGTTGTAATACTTCGGTCTATCGCTTGGTAAGACGTCATAGAACCGCTTCTTGAACTTGCGATCTGCGTCTGCTACTCCGCGAGCGTTATCGTCGCATAGCAATTTTCTATGTCAAAATAACAAAACGGCTGAATATCGTTGCTTCATGTCTGTATAACCACTTTGAGGATGGCTCATGTGAACCGCAAACTTAGGGCCAAATTAATAAAAATTATCCAAATGTTGGAAAATTTTTGTCTTTATTTTCACCAGAAATTAAAGCAAACATTCCAACATTAGAACGGCCTATGATCAGACATAATAGACATTCATTGTCTGTTTTATTTAACAACATATGTTTAAATAATGATCTGCTGCCACAATACACTATCTATCTATCTATCTATCTATCTATCTATCTATATATATATATATATATATATAGGTTTTTGTTTATCGCTGTTGGCCTTCATACTTTTTACTGTCTCTGTCCCATAATAGTTGATATATTTAGTTTTTATAATGCGTATGCAAATGTAAAAAATTATTATGGGAGAGATGTATTTTTCATTTATACTCGATTTTTGTGATTGTGCTTATATTTCTGAGGTAAAATATTATTTACATTGTTCGGATTGCTGTCCTCATCTTTGTTGCCATATTGCCGACGTTTTGACCGTTGTACGTTCCGGCCTTCTTAGGGTGATTGGAATTTCCACTAGGATAAATGCACACAGTGGATAAAAGCGTTCGTTGGATTCAGTGACTTGACCCAAAGAGTTGTGATTTCAATACCTGGCCACTGCAGTACTGAACAAAAACTTGGAGTGTTGAGTTAAATGGAAATAACTGAGACACCCAGAAGAGGCATGACACGTAGAACTAGATCAATCTACCCTGGTGGACGAAATAAAGGGTTCAGTTCGAAATTCCAAACATGTACACATTTCTGGTGTAGGGGTTTCATGCCCCAATCCAGACCTATGATATGCTCCCTACTCTACTAATCTCAATTTTTATCAGGTAGTATTGATATAAAATACAAATTTTATTGTAGCCTAATTATATGCAGCAATGAATCGTATGCAATATAGGTGAACAATTCAACTAGAAAAATTGAAAATTAGTACAATGTATCTAAATACATAATAGAGACATGTCATAATAGATTGCTCCATCTTAAATAAATCAACAGCAATTTTTAACATCAACTTGAGATTTTTCCTGTTAAAAAGTTGAAAGCTTTTAACGTATTCAACGTTATGAAATAAAATTTACTGAATTTTTTTTTTTTCGAGACTTAGCATGAACAAAACAAAATTCACAGATTTGAACAAAAAAAAACGACCCCAGGGTGACGTAAAAATCCGCAAAAATTTTTCATTCTTTAATAGTGAATTTTAACATACGTTGAAAAAAAAAACAAATGTTGATAAAATAGCGTGGGTCACAAAACACTGCCCGGGGCCCCTAATCAGGCTTCACTCCCCCTCCCCGGTCTGGGGTTTGGGGTAGTACACGCCGGCCCTGCATTTACATTCACTTAAATATATATTTTTCGAGTTCTGCACATGTGTGTGCATAAATGCATTTTTTACTTTAATAAAACAATTCATATTTCTCGGAAAAGAGCTCTAAAAACCGTAGTTCATGTTTTCGTCTCGTTTCATGTAATTTGTATAGGCCCATCGCCAAAAGGGAGGCACGAGGGCTACCTGACTCCCACCTCCTGAAAATCATTCGTCCCCGACTGTGAAAATGATGTAAATTCGTTTCTTATTTAATCGTTACTTAATTCCCTCCACATTCAATGCACACTGGTGATAGACCTGTTGTTGCACAACATATATATATATATATATATATATATATATATATATATATATGGCGCAAGGACAAATTGCCGGATCCCCACAGTTATTTTCATATTTCTTGTAAAAGAGCTCTAAAACCGTATAATGCCACTAAAACACAAGGGACTACTGAGAGTGAAAGAGAATGAAAAGACTTTAGAAGAAACCGGAAACTCAGTCCTAGACAGGAAACAAAGGATAAACATCTACTTCTGTTCAAAAGACCGGCCAGGAGCGTGAAGCTAACGATAGGCAAGCCTATCTACACTTTGCGAAAAGAAATAATACGTTCCTTCAAATCGGAAGCGAGTTCTTTCCCATGTGCAGCCTGTTACTATATATTACACCAACCCTACCACTCTTGGTTCAATGAGGAAGGTGCAGGCGCAGGGTTAGAATCCCCGAGACCAGACACCATCTCCCTTGTAAAATGAACAGAACACATACTATCCATTGATCCCGGCTGTGTGAGGGGCACTGAAAAATTCTTAAAATTTGACCAAACAAGCAACTATGAATTTTATTTATTTGATTAGCGGAAGGGATAATCAGCAAAGCTGAAAATTTTCAACAGTCTTTCGTATGAATATTTACGTAAAAATAAAATTGTGATAAATAACTGTACACGAGGATAGCTGACTTTATCAAATTGAAGTAACATTATGACGTGCGTCAGTAGATCTAGTTGTTATTTCTACTCTGAATTTGTAAAAGAGCAACGTCTTTGTTTTCGTGCATCTGGGGTGATTTTTTAAGCATAGAGCAAGGCCGAAAGTATAGAGCACCCAAAGAGGATCGAACTCACTAGTTAGTCGTAACTAGATTTAGAGAACGAAAGACACAAGCTTGTTAACCATTACATCACGTCGAAGTACCCATTTACGTGTCATCTAAATTCCAATTCTGCTGATACGTGAGTCATGTTCTTTGCTTCATGATTTCCTTATTTGGTTTTACATGTTTCGACTTTACTTTCTCATACATTTTCACGTGAAAATACACTAATTCCCGCCAGAAATAACTTTAAATAAAATCTCAGCAGCAACATTTTTAACCACATTTGCCAACTCAGTTTGAATTTTGAAAGTTAACACCTTAAAGTAGTTTAAATTCGTCAAGTTTAACTTAGTTTGACACAAGGACACAAGTTTGGAGCACCAAATAAAGTTCGAAATCACTATGCAGTCATAAGGGCCTGGTGTAATACTTAAATCAATTACGACTGAAAAATGAGTTCGATCCTCACTGGGTGACCTATACTTTCGGCCTTGTGTCACATCTAATCTACACTTAGAAAATATGCAGTCGTAATGATCAACCAAATTAATTCACTAAAACTTAGCACACGCCGCGGCAACTTAAAATTTACTCCGCTTTTAAACGCGCGGTACTCAATGAGGATTGACTTCTCTACTCAGTAGTAATAGTCAACCGGACTAGCACATTGATCATTATCCTGCGCAGAGATATCTCTTGAACCAATGGTCTTTTCTGTACTACTTAAATTTAATCCATAAAAACGGTTAGTAGTTTTGAAATATACTGTTTTCCCCACTATAATGAAAAAAAAACTCAAAAGAAAATTTCACTTTCGAACTTTAGATTGGTGTTGTAGTTCAAGACTTAAACATTCCTTTTTACCACATTAGTCTCTGGTGAACCCATAATTAAATATATATAACTATAAATAATTAAATTCTGATAAAAAAAAAATCAAAATTATATTAAAATATAGTTTATATAGTTAATAGATATATAAGCATGAAGTGGTTGTACCTTGATCGCAAATGTTCATCAAATAAGTTTTTTTTTTTTTTAAGTTATGTCTATTATAGTTTTTGAGAGGCTAAGAAAACTTGGCGGTAACAAAAACAAAGAAAGTTGCAACGACAGACAGAATGAATGGTCATCAGCAAGAGAGTAAAGGAAGGCCATAAAACTTAAAACCTCACAGGTATATTGAATGCAAGAGAGATAGGGGAAGCAGCGAACCACTTAACTGACAAGCTTGTTTGAATGGATGACAAGACAGGGGCCTTAGCAAACGGAGAAAACTGCTAAGAGCCACACGAGATAGGAAGTTGCGGAGAGCCATGATCGTGTAAGTCGTGAAGAGATGCGGCACATAGAAGAATGCGTAGTAAGATAACCGATTTTTCTTTTAATACATCGCATACACAAGGCATCTCTACTGTTAGAGTCCTGTTTCCAATAGGATTTTTATTAATATTTTTACCATATGATTGTAAAGATCATTCGTGATTATGGTTTTATTTAATTCCTTTAAGCACGGGTGCCAGCGCACGCTTTCATGTTATTTTCTTTAATGTAGCCTCTAACGATAATGATGATGTATTTCTCGTCGTTGTGTTGACAAATACACGCATGGCCCATATATTTTGGCATGTATATTACAAACAGATCCAATATATCATTTTCTTTCAACATGTTGCAGTAACCTTCAGCATTTATTATCCTGTAAATGAAATGAAGCTTATTAGGTGCAATTGAGCTCATACAGCGCCAGACAATGATTCTTCAATCGACAAACTTAATTGCTAATAGCAAACACTTTTCCTTGTACGCCTTACCATGTCCAGGTCAAATACGTTGGATGTCATGAGACCCAAATGCTTTGATTTTTTTTACTTTCATTCGCAAACCCCATTACGTTGTCCGAGAACGTTATATTGTAAGCATTTTTCTGCGGTACAAACTATAAACGGACTACTTTTTGTCTCGATTTAATTACCGATTCCCTACGCGATTCTTGGCTATATAAAGGCGATCATCAACATGGTACGTGTGATTGTTGAAGCAGACACCTACTCGCCACATACATCTTTAACCTCATTCGCAACATCAGCTGTTTGTTTTCTTTAGTATCATTAACCAATCGCCAAATTAAACGAAAAGACAATGTCATCTTGCATGGTTGAACTATTATATTCCTGACATCACTGATTTTCTTTTGATTATACCCATTTTTTAAAACCGTTTTTTTTGTTTTTTGTTTTTTTTCTCAAGTTTAATCTTATTTTCTGTAGCCATTGTCCTTTAAGCAATGCACTCCCAAGCAAGGTGATAATGTCACTAAGACACAAGGGACTACTGAGAGTGAAAGAGAATGAAAAGACTTTAGAAGAAACCGGAAACTCAATCCTAGACAGGAAACAAAGGATAAACTTCTACTTCTGTTCAAAAGACCGGCCAGGAGCGTGAAGCGAACGATAGGCAAGCCTATCTACACTTTGTGAAAAGAAATAATATGATCCTTCAAATCGGAAAAGTGCAGCTGTTACTGTATAGTGAAATACTATGATTTTTATTTGTTATTTTAACATCGCCTTCTATTTATATTTAAATCCGCTATGAGGGAAAAATACTGTCAGCTTGTTTTAAATTATACTCAATAGATATAATGAAATAAACTTATTTTTAGGGAGCGTACTCATTTTTGAATGATATATTAATATTTTTAGCAACGATTTCAGTTCAGTATGATTCAATGACAAGCTAAATTAATATTATCTCATCTTCGTCGTATTCCGTTAGTAAGAAGGGAATTTCATTTCGATAGCTTCTTCCCAACAACCTATACCTTGTGGAACCGATTCTCGAGAGACCACTACAATCTTAATCTCTAGAGTAAAACCGTTACCTATCCTACATATTCTCATAATAAACCCCATACATATGTCCATACAGCAACCTCATCTAGTAAGCTTCTAACTTGTGTAGCTATTGGGTCTAGTTTTGGGTGAACATTTATTTTTAAAATGCTATGATTGTGTAATGTTTCAAAAGAAATAATAAAATCTTGCTAAATTAAATTTCAACATTTGTTTATGCTTCTGAGATGTGGCATTGTAACTATTCCAACTATTTGCATTGTTCGGACTATTGTTCTCGTCTTTACTGTCACATTCATGGCGTTTCGGCCGTTGTACGCCCCAGCCATCAGAGAATATTTATTGGAATTTCAAACGTAATCTTAACCACGGGAGTAGATTATTCCACGTACCATGCTTTTGGATGTCTCAGTTTTAGCTAATTCGCCTTGATAACTCTCCAAGTTTTTGTTTTCTCCGCTTCACAATTCTTTGGATCAATCAACCAACGCTGGATCATGTGTCACGAAATTCACGAACCCACGCTTTAATCTACTAGACTATTGTTCTGTAGGACAATCAAAACCTATTCGGTCTGCGCTGATGCTCCTGCTACTGCCACGCTTGACTGGATTCACTGTAACTTCTTTTTTTCTTAATACTCCTACTGCTGAAGCTTTACTGTCATTTCTCTTCATTTATTAACAGCTGCCATAGGATATTTATATGATAGCCCCACTGAGGAAGCCCTCATAGAGTTCTTCAGTGTTCTTCTCTGTTTCGTATTTTTACAATATTTCACAGGGGCTGGTTATCACCATTTTCCCACCTTACATGATCAGCTATGTCTGATTTCACTCTTGTATTCTTTTTTACAACTGCAAAGGATGGAATACGCTATTAAAAGTAATTATTTTCAAGTTAATGTATTCCTGTTTGTAAATTAAGCGACACAATTGAATATAGCATCAACTGTTTGCTTTTTACGTTTTGGGGGTGGGGAGGGTTTTTTCTGAAACTTACCTTAAACGTTTACAAGCTACCGATAAAATTCCTTTTTCTTGATTGTTTTTACTCGAGTACTGAGTGGAATAATGATTCCGGAGAATTTGTAAATGCTAATGGAAGAAATAAAAGCAATGGTTGTTCTGGAGTGAAACGTCTTGCTAAAAATGTCTTTATTCTGTGAGTGGCTAACAAGATATCTGATGAGAACTTATTTTATCTAGTGTCTTCTTACTCAGGTGAAGAATCGGAAAGTTATTTAATAAAATTCGTCGATGGTAATGAAGACACTTAAAACAATTATGGTTCTAAAAGGGCTGACAATATATTTTGTTACTAGAGTATCACACAAAATATCCTGATCCTAAAATCATTTCAAAATCATGCACATTTTAAAATAAATTAAAAAAACTGGCCTTCATTAAGTTTACATCACATTATTAACTGTAAGGTTTTATTGGTTATATTTAATTAATACGTTCACCAAAGACATAGAGAGACGTATTCATAAGAGAGTACTAAAGAGAGTACTAAAAGTCATGTTAATGTCTTAAAAATGTCATTAAGGACTTTCCAAATGAAACTGATAAAAATCAATGATATTTTGGAAGACAATATTTTTTCTTGTAATAATCCTTAAAAGATTTAATCCGGAAAATCCTAAACAATGTCTTCTTAAATGAAAAATAACTGCGTTTTACTGAGGCCCTGTTTAGGATAATAAAATTGTCTTCTCTCTATGACACTAAAGTTGTCTAAAACACATAAGTCTTTATACTCGCATCAATGAGGTGTGATATTTTTGTATTATGACCTTCATATTCATGAAACTGATGCCAAACCAAAAAAATATCGTCAGTGCACTATTTGTAGACAATTTTCTGTCTTATTGCTGAAAAGAAATGCAGTCCGGTGGGTTCAGTTCAAAACTTCATTCACCTGAAGAAGTCAGGAGCATGCAACGAACAAAACGTCGTGAATACGGCAATAAAGATGAGGGCAAGAGTTCAAACAAGGCAAATAATATAAATAATCCAGTAACGAGTCTATTCAAATAAAAACATTTAAATTTTGATTTTGTTTTGTGTGTATATACTAATGCCTAAATGGCAAAACTTAGAGCATCATTTTTAGGATTAAAAAAATATATATAAAAAAAACATTGATATTAATATATACGGCAAAGTTAAATTAGGACCTTTTTTTCGTGGGGTACTGAATACAGGCTTAATTTTTATTTAATATAAGTATAAAAGAATGTTATTGTTTGGTCCCATATAGCTCTTTAATCTGAACAAAGTTTTGTCCATAAATGGATTAATATAACTATTTTAATCCAAATTTATGGTAAAAACGCATTTTTGAAACTATTTTTAGCATTTTTATGTAAATTGAATATCAATAAAATAATTACATAAAATACTTACTTCTTCCTATTTTGTCTATAATTACCCCAGTCCTGGGTATGACGATAAACTACATCCGCGTCCAGGGTAAGACGATAAACTACGTCCAACAGCAAGGCCACAGATCAGGAGGTTTTGAGGAGCGTGGGACCACCTCTTAATTGCTGGTGTTCCTAAGTCCACTCTGACCCGGGGTGGTAGCACCTGTTAGGGTCCCAGCTATGGGCAAATAGTTAACCCTGAAACTGAGGTAAAAAGCATTATAAAAGTGTAAATATAGGTTTTAATAACATAAATATTTTTTTTTAATTATTACCAGCAATATATTTGTGAAAAAAATATTACCATCAATACGTTTTTGAAAATATTACCAGCTATACATTTTTGAGGAAAAAAATATTACCAGAAATAGATTTTTGACAAAACAAAATATTACCAAGAAAAAAAATATTGTCAGTATTAAATAACCCATTGCGGTTGATATGCCGTAAAACAAACCAAACCAAACCAAACCAAACCAAACTATTTTGCCCATGGGGAATACCCACGCTTCCTTTATATATGAAAATATCCAGGTCTAAAACGAACCAAATCAAATGAAGTACTACTTCCGTTACCTAACAGTTTTGGTATTTAATACAAGAGGACACTGAACATTTTTTGGTCCAATTAACTCATCAAAATCTGACTAAATGATCAATCAGAACTTTTTTTAATCATTGGTCAGACCCAGAAATTTTTAATATCTCTTCCTATATGAAATGTTTATGCAAATATAATAATTATGTCACAGAGGAAATAGTAAACAAATATGCATTTTCGATATATATCTTTTATTGCTGTGGATACACATGACTGAATTAAACATCTTTCTTTTTTCTTTTTTTTTTTTGCTGGGTTGGAGTTAAAACAGTGAAATTTATATCTACCGACCTCAATCATCAAAATTTTTCTAAAGAAAATATGCCTCGGCAGGAATTGAACCTGCATTCTCTTTGTCTGGGACGTTCAAATTCCTGCCTCGTCTATTGCGTTTAATTTCATTCTGTTGTTCTTCGGAAAGCCAAAATTTAATTATTTTCTTCCAGCTATGGGTTAAATAGACTATGTTCTCTAGATTTCGTGGTAACCAGCGTAGGAGAAGGCCTCTGCTGAAGTGAAAATTGTGGAGAAGACAACGGGGAAACAATTCTCATAGCAATTCACAAATAATACAGGAAAAGAAATCTGCGAAATTATGATCGCCTATATCGAGAAGAGACTTTGAAGCTCTGTTATTATTATTATTATTATTATTATTATTATTAGCAAGCTTTTTTTTCTTCTTTCGCTTGAAAAGGACAAAAGGTAAAGAATTTAGCATACTGAACAAGTAACAAAGATTTTAATGTATTATTCCGATGCAAAGGTACTAATTGCTCGAATAAAATATTTGATGATTATACAATATGTCGGAGGTGAGGATAGCGTAACGATTACCAGCTAATAAAGTGAATTCGGCGTAACGATTTCAATTCTCGTTCCATTCAGTTTCGTTCATTTCGCGTTAACGATCTTCAAAAATGCACAAATCTATCTTCCTCAAGATATGAGTTAAATAACAGAGTAAATTGGTCTGTCTTGCTTTGAGATGTTAACCATTTTATGAGGAGAGGTGATTTCGAGACTAGCCTGAAGGAGGATGAGTACCGTCAGGTTACCTTGCCCAACACACACTACTGTCGTCATGAGCGCAGTACATGTGCCTTTTAAGACCTTAATGGGTTAGGAGTCTCCTGACGTCATACACTACGTATTCTTTATTTTCTTCAATAACTGAATTTTTCCCACCCTGGGTATGACGATAAACTACATCCACGTCCTGGGTAAGACGATAAGCTACGTCCAACAGCAAGACCTCTGATCAGGAGGTTTTGAGGAGCCAACCATATCTTAATTGCTAGTGTTCCCAGGTCCACCCTGACCACGGATTAGGGTCCCAGCTATGGTCAAATAGTTAACCCCCAAATTGATATCAAAACACTATGAAAGTGTAAAAATAGGTTTTAATACCAGAAATGCTTTGTAAAATATTATTACTAGCAATACATTTTTGGAAAAAGATATTACCAGCAATACATGTTTGAGGAAAAATATTACCAGAAATAGATTTTTTGAAGAAAAAATATTTCCAAATATATTTTTGTGGAAAAAATATTACCAGCAATAAAAATTTTGTCGGCATTAAATAACCCATTGAGGTTGATATGCTGTAAAACAAACCAAACCAAACCAAACCTGAATTTTTCCAGTTCGTCACATCCTTTTTTTGTAGTCTGAATAAATAACATGCAATAATTTCAATGGTTTTTGAAACACAGCGTACATTATCAAAACTAAAATCGATCATTAATACACCAGACAAATAATACAAGTGTCTAGGGCGGGTGAGGCAAAAGAAAATCGTTTCTATCATCCATTGAGAATTGCATTTCTTTGTTGGAAGAATAGACGCTTAACACCGGGAAATTATCGAGCGAAGCGTCGCTTTGATTTGTTTGACGATATTTTCTTTCCAATGGCTGCTTCACTTTTGTTCATCGGCAATTTAGCAGAGGCTGAATGCAACCATGTCCGTCATCTCTATCGCTATCAAACTTCATTTTGACCATTGTTATGGAATCTACCGAAGACTTTCCATGGATTCTCTCTCATTATAGGTGATTATTCGTCTAAATGCAATACTCTGCACTGCCCAAATCGAACTGATATTCAATTTACAAACTCTTCTTCAAATTCCATGTATTATATGACATGGCTTGATCGAATATTAAAGTCCAAGAATACACGATGAAAGAAAAACTAATCGTTTTTAAATTGAATAAATATCCGATTCTCGTAACAACGCGAAAGAAATCGATACAGAAAAATTAACTGCGTTTCAGATAAAACAAGGAACCGGGAGCAGGTGAATAAGACCTAAATTAATTTCAAATGATCCTAGATAAAAAAAAAAAAAAAAAAAAAAACGAAGGAAGAATTTTCAATTATTATTTTAAAACTTAGACCCAAGTCACTAAATAAGGTGAATGATAAATAAAAAACAAAACATAGAAACAGACAAAAACGCAAAATTTATATATTATAAATGATAAATAAAAATATTATTTTTGATACATTATAAATAATATAATCAAGTAGAATTAAACGGTTAAAGGTATTGAAATAAATTCATAATATAATTATTTTTGTATATTATAAATGATAAACAAAACATAAAAACTGACAAAAACGAAAAATTTACATTTTCATTAAATTTATTTATTGATGCCTTCAAAGATATTTTCTAAAGTGAAAGCAATTTGATTCCACAAATTTTCTTCCCAAATTGTAATCAAACTTCCAGTAAACCGCGAGTGTCGTCGAGGTAGCATATATCAGTCAGTTATGTGCTATACGTGATACATGCTTAGGTGATCATGTACTTTTCGATACATGACTGACGAGGCAGATTTTTTTCCCCGCAGTAAGTTGCCATTTCTTTCTGCGGTAGATCAGTTTCCTTCCAAGGCTATAGAACCCGGAATGTTCTGCTATTTTCCCATGACTATGTGGTGGGGGGTGGAGAATAAGATGATGCATACCTTTCCCAAGGGTATTAGCACGTAAGTGAACTTAATAGATTCGACTGGAATTCGAACTCAGCTCTCAGATTCCACAATCCAAGCCTCTATCCAATACTCCACCATACTGAAGCCATTGTGTGATTACTGTAAGAGACGGACGGAGCCCATTTATTTTCATGAGGCTTTTGAATTCAATTTTCTTTCTTCCAGACTGGTTGCCACCCCAACACAAGAGAGCACAGTCAGTATTGCTATTTAGAACATAGTTAGGAGGAGAAGAGATGGATTCATACATTTTTCCCAACGTATTTATGCGAAAGTGAACGTAACAAGCTCGATCGCAATTCGAACTCGAATCGTCGATTTCTCTTCATGATAATCCTTACGCCACTTTCACATACACAAAAGTTGTCGATGATGATTAATACTCAATCATTTGTTTTTTTGTAATAAAAATGGAATTAAAACCGTTGATTCTAAAGTTATTTCATACTGCACTTAGTTTCATAAAGCGTGTGTTTCCTTATTAACCAGTAAACCGCGGATAAATGTTGCTTGAACGTGCACGCTGAACGAGTCAAAAACGAAAAATTTCTTTTGTTTTTTAAAGCTTAGTTTGTATGCTTTTTTTTTCTTTAAATCTATAAAAATGATATTTAAATTCTTTTAGATAATAAAAATAAAGAGAAGATAGAAATAAAACAAAAGTTTCTAAATGTAATACTTTTTTATTGTATGATAGTCCTTGAAGTATTCCGTGTACAATGTAGTTGAGGGTTCTTTGCAACATGGTGTCACCAATTGTGTTCATATTCTCTTCGAGAAATTTGCATTGCTTGTTTCCCCAGCATTATTTGCAGGTAAATACCCGAGGAAATTACTTAATACCATGAATCCGAGTTGCCAATCAGTCATCTAGCTACCAACCATAATGAATTATATATATATATATATATATATAAGGTTGGTGCAAAAATAATGTCGGTTTTTGACGTATTATTTAACGTCAAAAACCGACATTATTTTTGCACCAACCTAATATATATATTGTATAGTAAGGTTCACCCTGTACAAGGTTCGAGGACCATTCGCTGTAGAAGGTTACATTAAGATCCAGTTTATACGGATAGAAAAGAAAGATAACGATTTACCCTAGACTTGAACAGCTTAACTTTGTACAGTGTAACCCAGATATAAGAGACCCTGATATAAGAGAAACCCTGATATAAGAGAGATTTTCTCTGGGCCCAAATTAGAGCCATACTTACCTAAACAAAATAGACCAAACTCGGATATAAGAGACTTCTTCTCCGGTCCCGACAACTCTCTTATATCCGGGTTACACTGTAGTGATCGAGGAAACTCTTGAGAGTCGGTCCCACAGAGCTGTGGTTCGCGGGAAGATGCTGATTGAGTGGAACTTACTTCTCACCGAGGGAATACGGAGGGAATGAGAGTGGTTTTCTACAGTGTAAATGGCATAGCATGTGGAGGTTAGCACTGGCGAAACCAAGGAATGTAGTTCGTCCGAGCACTTTCCATGGAAGTAGCAATAGAGCAGTGAGAGGTTTGCCACATCCCGCCTGTTAGAGAGGAGTTGGAGAGTGGAATATAATTTGTCACCCATAAGGATTCAGAGATGCTTTTGAACTCTCTCGGCGAAAGTGAGGTCTGAGAAGCTTCCGCCCAAATATGACAACAGTATTCCATTTTCGACCTAATCTAGCGCTTGTAAATTTCTCGAGGTAAAAAAAAATGTATAAATCAAGTTTCATATGTTTGGCTTTTGTTATAAAATTTCTGAGGGAGTATAGAGTAACAACATTGTCAAGAGAAAAACCGTCTTTTTAATACACCGTTTTTAGTGGGGGTTTTTTGTTTGTTTTTTGTTTTTTTTTTGGGGGGGGTAGAGGGTGTGTACATATGTTAAACATTGTCCCCATTTTATTTAACCGACTCTTGACAGTGTGAAGAAATGTGTACCACAATTTAATTTTTTTCTTCTTTTTTCTTCTTTTTTTTTTCTTTTAAAGCCTACCCTGTATTGCTACCTAACGTCCAGAGTTGCCACACCGCCGACCAGATCCCATTGACGGCGAAAAGGAAGAGGCGCCACCGGACAATTTTTACAGAAGAACAACTCGAACAACTCGAAGCCACATTCCAAACAACTCATTACCCGGATGTTTTGCTGCGGGAAAAATTAGCGATGGAGGTGGACCTAAAAGAAGAACGAATAGAGGTAAGACCAAAACAGTTTTCTAACGTCCATATTTCAGTTTCAAAACAACCACTCATAATTTGCTTAATATTTTTCTCTGAAAAAGAAAAAAAAAAACAAAGGAAAAAAAGGCACGTAAAAAAATGTGTTTTTTTAAAAAAAAAAAAAAAGATTCAATCAACATACAGAAATTTATGTTTAGAAAAAGTGAATAATTCTGTCAAAAACTGATATTTTATTATTAACATTCACTACTACATTGCTATGAACTTGTTGCCTGGCTGTGGTATCCCGTTTGGGGTAAAATAAGAAAATGTCATTTACTGGAAATAAATGACTATAAAGACGCTGACGGCGATTTTTCAAGGGATCCGCCATTTTGGTTTCGACTGGTTACTCATCAATACAATACAGCTAAACGATTTTCCCAACACACGATATGATAAAAATACATTAGGAAACCGGTATGCTACTACATATATATGATAGTTTAGAATTAGTACTAAGCGTTAGTTTGTTTACAACACAAACGCATAAAATCAATTAATTTTCTTCATCTTAAAAACGCCGACAGCCACATCCGTTTATACTATTTTTATTTTTCACCTAAGTTTTATAAGGAACATTCTAGCCTCCCTCGGTGTGGAGTAATGGACAAATATGATATGGCTGGATTCGATCCTCAGTAATTGCCTTAAACATGTGATTGGCCCTTGACTAACCACAGCATAAAATAATGAGTTCAGTCATCCTTGAGTACTCTAAACTTATGGTCGTGTGCCAAACTAAGCACAGCGTATTAAATAATTAGCGCTCTATATATCTGGCCTTGTACCTGACGAAATTCACTTTATTAGGTTGGTGCAAAAATAATTTCGTTTTTTAACATATGTTACTATGTGAGAAAACGAATTTATTTTTGCACCAACCTAATATTTAAACTTGCCGCTCTTGGTAGCCTCCGCTCGATGTCAAGTTGCAGCCTATTTATACAAGTTATATTTTAAACAGTATCGGCTATGGTAATGGTAATATTAGCCGTTTCCTTATAGGGAAACATTCGGCATTCGTTGACCAAGCAGCTACTACTACACTCAATTGAAATTTATTAAAATCTTTCTCTTAAAACAATTTTTCAGGAAAACAGGATTCTCAAGTCACTGTTTTCAGTATTGATGGGAGTTTCCTTTCTAACCTTTTATTTGAAGTAGTGTGAAATGCCAACGTGTTGATTATTTAATTGTTTTCTGTTCGAGTTACATGTGATATCCATTTTACTTGTTGCTGCTGTTAAGTGATATGGCTTCCACTATCTGGTATAGTTCTTTGTTTATGATTTTGTAGCACTAGTTCACAATGTTTGAAGAAGGATAGTCTTCAAAAAACTGCACTACCATGTGCTTGTTTTCTTGTGTTACGAAAAAAACGCATAAATCGTATCGTTATAATATTAAATATAACATCGATCATGAAAGAACACAACTCCATCACTTTTTTGTATAGAAACCATATATAGCAGGGTTTTATTAATTCTAGATACATATTATTTGATATATTGTACAATCGAAACACATACTAGCAGGTATGTTTTCTGACCAGAATTCTACAGCATTGAAACTCTGCCGTCAAAAGTATGAATTCCGTCCAAAATTGAGTACCCTGCTTCGAAAAAAGTCAGTCAGTGAAGTGCCATTCGTGATACACTTTTGGGCATGTCTTACTAGGTAGAAGATATTCCCGCAATAGGTTGCCATTTCTTTCTACGGTAAACTAGTTGCCAACTAAAGCCCAGTCTGTCCTGCTGTTCAACCCATAGTTGGGGGAAGAGATGGATTTATATCTTTCCCAAGGGTATTTGCGCGTAAGCAAAAGTAACAAACCCGACTGGAATTCGAACGAGGATCTCTAATTTCTCATTCAGAAATGTTATCCATTATAGCACATCATATTCAGCATACAATTTTTTAAGATTATTACTATTTTTCTCTTAATGGATTTAAATATAAATAGAATACGTAGTGTTAAAAGAGTTAGATTTCAGTGTATAGACTTTTTTTTAGGTATGGCTCCACACAATAGTTCTCTCCTTATTTGAAGGAAAATGTCATTTCTTTTCACAAACAGTACAATGATAATGGGGAAATTAGCGGCTTCCATACAGGAAACATTCGGCATTCATTGGCCGAACAGTTAGGTAACTGTCGGTTGAAATTTCTTACATACTTTTCTTAAAACGTTTTTTTTTTTTTTTTTTTTCAGGAAAATAGTCTTCTCAAATATATTATCTTTCTTTCTAGTATTGGTGAGAATCTCTTTTTTAAGCTTTTCTTTAAAGTAGTGTCAACCTCTTGATTATCCCATCTATCTATATGTGCTATTTTACTTGTTACTCGTATTGGAAGTCTTCAAATGATGCGGGCTTCGTTAAGACCTAGAGAATTCATTTGGTTGAAGCCATTTTTAATTATTGATCTTAGAAAACCGTCCAGTTGATAGTGTAGATATTTCTGAATGAGCTGGATGTAATGCATGGCATTCTTATGAGAGGCGAGATCTGACGATTTTATTTAAGAACATGAAACGTATTCTCATTTTAATATTTGGATTTTTTTTAGCATCTTGTGATGTTGCACAAAATTACCCCGAAATCTATGTATCGTGCGTTTAATTTTATTATTTTCTATAACCAATTTTTAATGTTTCTCCATATACCGAGGTCTTGAAGAGTTTATTAATTCTATATTCTGAATTTTATGATGGATTCAGGGTATGTGCTATCAGTATTTTTATTCTATTCCAGATCATAGTTTCAATTTTGGAAATATAATAGCTACTAAAAGATATCTTTAAAATATCTTGAACCAAATTAGTTGTTAAAATTTTGCAGGCTCATTTAAAAAGTAGATATGTTGATGCACAGAAGTGGCCACTTTGACCGTGTAAGTTGACACGGTCTGTTCATTTTATAAGCAAATTGACTGACGAAGAGCAGAGAAAATTGGCTACAGATGTCGTTAATGAGGTAATGAATGCTTCAACTATAACAATCACAAGTAACGTTAAAAAGTCTGGCTTGTGTGGCCAACAACCGTGTAGGAAATCGCTACTTAAATCGAAGCGTAAAGAGTTTAAAGTTTGCTCATCAGAATAAGAATGGAAATTTAACGTTTTTAAAATGATTGTGTGAAGAGAAACAAAAATCAACCAGTATGTATTTCTTGACATTAATCGTGTCTCTTGGCATCTTCGTCATGGCGGGACATACAAATAAATGTGTTTGATATCAACAATTAAGCATGGTACGTTGAGAAAATGTTTCCTTTACTCAAATTGATGTGAGAAAGAGCTGTATTTCAGCAAGGATCCAAAACACTCAACTAAAATTTTCTGAAGATGCCAAATGTATTCAGCTGGATGAGTCTGTCCCCAGATTTAATTAAATTCAATTAGGCAATCGTGACGTCTACTAAAATGGCATGTAGAAAACCATTTAACAAGATAGATTTATAAGAATGCATACTGTCCGAGTGGGAAGATTTCAGTTGCTACTGATTTATTTTTTACGGCTTATCAACCTTTTGAAGGTTATTTAAAATCTGAAAATATTTTTATATCGTAAGAATTTAAGTAGATAATAATGATTTACTGATAAAAGAACTATTAGTTAATCGATAGCTAGCGGCAGGGGTGGGGGTGCTGGATTCATATCTTTCTCAAGAGTATTTGCGCGTAAGTGAATATAACGAACCCAACTAGAATTGGAACTTGGTTCTCCGACTTCCAATTCTGAAGCATTATCTATTACACCAGCCGCACATTTAAGTTTGCAGCTTATGCTCAATAGGGCAGGTTGATTTTTCGCTCTTTTCTGAAAATCAAAATTGCACTCGGTGTGAAAGCTGCGTCCTGATTTGATAAGTAGTGACACCAAAAATTAGATTCACAACTTTTACTAATTTTTGAATATTTAGTTTTTATAATCGTCTGAAAATGTACAAAATTTCCGCAGGTTTTTGCTTACATATTGAATTCAAAATTTTACTATTTCAAGAATAAATCCAAATAATGTTGATATATTTTGCATTAGATACATTGAATAAAAAATATATTCAAACCAAAATTATAATTATGAAATACCACAAGCAAAATATACATTTTTCTTTTACTGTATTCGATAAGTAAAAACTGTATAAAAAAATTGTAAAAGATTAAAAAATAGGCTACTCAATGAATAAGATTCGTTAGATCACTTATTAAATCATTTGATAGACCCTAATTAATTTTAAAAATAGATAAAAATGTATATAATACCATAATACTGCTGGGCACATATTACAAAACAAGATGTTTTAAATTTGCATTGTTTATTGAAAATCACACTAATGCACTGTATAACATATTAACATCATAATGTACCTGAATTGTTCAGTATAATTTCCCTTTGAAATAAATGAAAGTCTTATTTGATGGTACAATTTAGTAATAATGTGTTTATGCCTTGCTTCTTGTCTATAAAATAATTTATAAAACTTCAATGAATTATAAATTTTATAAGGCCGTGCTATAAGGCTTTCACTGATCACCGGAATTAAATTCCAACACTACGATTTTAAACCTGAACTTAATCTTTTAAACTAGTTTCCTTGAAAAAAAAATAACGATTTGGAAAAAAAATATTTCGTGTCATTATTTATCATGTCAAACCCATACTTTCAAATTGAGTGCAATACCACGGTTCCAAAATCGCTCTGCCCTAAAGCCCAAACAGTCACCCATCTAGGTACTAACAAGGCTCGATATTGCTTAAATTCGGTGATCGTACAAGAACCGATATTTCAACTTGATATAGCGGTAAGCCTTCAGTTACTAGGTAAATATAGTAATGTCAATATCGTCAATACCACAAGAAGAAAATGAATGCGATCACACTCAATTTAAATAATGTTTTTTACATAATAGAGAACTCTTTTGTGAATGGCAAGATATATTTTTGGCAACAGAGTTTCAATATTGTAGAACTTACCCATAAAAAATCAAGCGATTTGAATCTGATTGTATCTAACATATGTCCTCGCCATGGGGCACCTCGGCGTGGTGTAATGGTTAGCAAGCTTGTCTTGCTACAACAATTACGACTGAATAGTGAGTTCGATCCTCACTAGGTGTCCCATACTTTCAGCCTTGTGCCACATCTAAGCTACGCTTGGAAAATCTCTATATGACCTCGGCATAGAAAGGCGTACAAATAAGTGTTTGATATGAACAATTAAGTATGGTGGTAGAAACGTCACTGCCTGGTGTTTTATGAGCTCCAATGACAATGGCAAGCTGCATTCCATTGGCATAAATATGAAGATTACTGTAATCCATTGAAAGAAAATATTTCCTTCAGTCAAACGTTTTCGAAGAAAAGCTATGTTTCAGTATAACAATTTTTCAAAACTTTCAGCTAAAGTAGTTTCTGAAGAATCAAAAGGTACAATATCTCTATTGGCTAAGCATGTCGCCGGATTTAATTAAATTTAATTAAGCACTCGTAAAATCTACTGAAACCAAATGTAGATGAATGACGACCATTCAATGAGATAGATTTGAAAAATGCATACTGTCAAAGTGAAAAGAAACCAATTTACTTACCGTGTTAATTGAATAATGTCAATGCTGTCAAGAATGCTAACAGTAATTGAAAATAAAGGGAGTCACGTCAGGTATTGATTTCAGATACTTTTTTCGTGTAGGTGTATGTATTTGGAACAGCAATATATTCATAGTTTTGTCATCAAAGATTTATCGCTGTATAATTAAATCATAAATTATACCTAAATTATGTCTGTTTTATTTATGTAGTCTTCCGCCAGAAATAATAAAATCGCGCGATGTTTTGTTTAGAAAAAAATTCGATACAAAGGCGGAAATGACCTGATCATCTATGAAAGATACTGTATCTTCAAATTCTCGATGTAGTACAATTTTTTTATTCTCTGATTCAAAGCAGTTTCAATATCTTGTAATCGCATTTTTACAGATGTACTCTATGGTCCATTTATGGATATTTTTCTTTTTCTCTTAAGGTTTGGTTCAAAAACAGACGAGCGAAATGGCGTCGACAGAAACGAGAAGAAACACAACGGGGTATTGTGGGAAATGACTGTCAAACGAACAAAGATGAATCGAATACTTGTAAGACAGATGATGAAAAAATCGATGTTCTTTCAATTGACCCCGCACCCGGAAGCGAGGCGATAGACATGGCAACAGGAAGTCAGGCATCCGGAGAAATTTCCAGCACAGCGTCCCCATGATATATAATGTAAAATAGAATACATCAAAATTATTATTTTTTTTCAAAGTCCTCATCATGACAGGTCACTGTGGTGAACCCGTGGAACATTTCTATCAAAGACTCGAAGAGGAATATGTTCTAGAAGGATCTTAATGATTCACCGTTAATATTTCCCTTAAATTAATGAGTTTTCACACTGCCAAATTTCACAATTTAACATTTTTAGAAAACTTCAGACATTATCTAAGGGCAAATACATGAGGAGCAATGAAAAGTTCTAGGCCCGTTTAAGGCGAAATCTAAAAAATAATAACCACTGATTTGGATCAGATTCTGAAAAATGGGTTAATTCAAGAACTTTTTAGCACCCCTCGTATCAGGTGTGTGTATGTATGTGTGTTGTTTATAGAAGGAACAAATCTCAATTGAATATTGCATTAAATATTACATACCGGAATCTTTTTTTATAATAGTTAAAAACATTATTTGTATCTTAAGAACTTCAAGCTTCTCTGATATAAATATAAAACACTGTGAAAATGGCAGTCCATAATAAACGTAATTATGGCTTGACTGTTACATGCTCTTGTCGAACGTTTAATAATATTTTAAGAGATTTTATTCAATAATATCAACGCCTGTCATCACAAATAATATCGCAAAAGTCTTCAGTATAACAAACCGCGTTATTTATAAAGAAGCTCATCCCTCCGAAAAAAATAACTGATATTGTACAAAAAATATTAAGGAATGTTTTATCGAAGTTTATTCAATGGGGTTCTGTAGGTTAGAATTTTCATAAATTATATTTATATATCAGTTTTTATTATTCAAGACAACGTTTTCACAATAAAATTGATTTAACTAATCAAAGTTTTTAAAATTTTTCAGCATATAATTATATGAGTATTATAAAAAAATGAATTTCAGTTTATACGCCCTCATGACCATAACGTTTGCCTTTTGGACCAATGAGGTGTATGTGCTGAGTCAGGAGGCGATGAAAAAATGATAACTGCTGTAATGAATTAGCTGTATCAACAGCCAGCTAAGTTTTAATTAACTGAGATACACGTCTTCATTTGTAAGAAGAACAAAGACACTGAAAGAGGTGGTGATTATGTTGAGAATTAGGGATGTGAACCTGTAGTTATACCTTGATTTACCATATGTTTGATTGTGTTCCTTATTTATTATATAATAAAATAAATTGCATTCATTTTTGGCTCACCATCATATATTGTATATATATATATATATATATATATATATATATATATATATATATATATATATATCCGGTTTCTTGCTTCAATAATCTTCAAAAATCTAAATGTAACGCCAGTTGGTATCTTCTGTCTTCCTGAATCCTGTTCTTTTATTGTCCTTTTTCTTCCTTGCTTCGGGTGAAATCATTACACACATACACACACACACACACACACATATATATATATATATATATATATATATATATAATATTATAGAATACAAAATATTATATATTAAAATATATATAATACATATGTATAGTATAAATTAATATATGTAACATCCCGTAATATTATATATAATATTATAATATTATAGAATATAAAATATTTGTCTATATTTCTGAGATGAGGTATTATGTACAGTATTTACATTATGGCGACAAACATGAGGACAATAGTCCGAATAATGTAAATACTGAATATAAAATATATTTAATACATATGTATAATATAAATAATATATGTAATATTGTATATTATATATGTATGTATATATGTATGTGTGTGCGTGTGTGTATTAAGAAAAATGTCTCAGAAACCGACAGAATGATAAAGAATTAATAGAAAACATTATCTCATATATTTCACTTTTATTAAAGCTTCATCCGATGATTTCTTTATGAAGCTTTAATAAAAGTTTAACATGTTAGATTGATAAATGTTTCTTATTTGTTTTTTATCTCATCACTATATATATATATATATATAATGGAATACTGTGTTCGTTTCCTTGCTCTAAGTCATGTTTCTTAGTCGGTTTCAGCTCCCACCTCGTAATAATTATACTGAGAACTTTCTGTTTGTGTGGATGTAGATTTGATGCCATGTCCGCCTAGCGTCAACTTTAAACACTGACCGCTCAACATATTTTTTCATATGTCTGTCTTTATTATTCTGTCTTGTTGGGATAAGATTATATTAAGTCATTCATTACTTTCGAAAGGTTATTCCTCCAAAAATTATTGAGTTCATGACTTTTTAAATATTAAAGAAATTTCGTTAGAATATTCTCACTTGTAGCAAATGTTTAAAGAACATCTTCCTTACTTATGGAAATCTTCTTGTTTCAATTTAGTGAGCTTGAGCAAATATTTCTTTTTTACTAAATGTTCATCTAATATAAGGCTTAAGAGCCACTCAAGCTTAATGTTTACCGAGTGAAATTATTGGTATGGACGTAAGATGAAAAAGTCCAGGTTATGGGGATATGTAGCATAAATAACATTTGATCCTAGACTTTAAGGAAGCATCCTCTGTGGAATGTGTTCCACAAAGTAGCGGTTCTCAGAAAGAAGCTGAGTGGAACTTCCTTCTTACCAGTGGAATAACAAGCGGATGAGAATGATTTGACCCTATGTACGATCTGAACTGACGGGACTAAGAAATTATCTGGCCTGATCATTTGCATGGAAATAACGATAGGCTTGCAACGTTTCGTCTGTGAGAAAAGCCTCGTGAAAAGCCTTGTCAAGGCTGAAAAATCGAGGTCTGGTCAGTTTCAGCCAAGGATATGCTAGAAATATTTCATTTTTAACCTGATCTGACTCTTGTAAAGATAGAGCATTATCAGGTGGGTTCTGGGTCCGCATAAGTAACCGATCATTCTCCCATCGTCTTTAGCGATATATCATGTACATGAGCTCTAGTTGAGATCTCGGGTTAGTTGAGTCCCGCTAGACGTCCACGGCAATGGGCTTCATGAGAGTAGAACCATTCATCATGATTTGTGAAGATTCGGGATCTAATCGGTGATGATGGATTGTTTAGGTGATACTGGAATATTACATGCTTGTTTTCCCCCACCCATTGAACTTTTAGAGCTAGATCAGAGGAGAGATCAGTTGTCAGGTTCTGATCATTTCGATTTTTGGAGAAGCACCCATAAACTGTAATATTATCTGCATAAATATTTACTAATAACCTGAGAATGATCCTGCGCTGATCGCTAATGAATCACTGCATAGGAACAGATTCATAATTTTTCTTTATATTTAATAAAGACAAGTTCGTAAAATGAAACTTCCCAGGTTTCGACAAAGGAAGAAAGTATCGACTTTTGTTTTCTTTACTAAAAAAATTTGTCATGATTTCGGGTGAATTTTTGTTTTTTAGTCAATAGGAGACATCTCAAGAGCTTTTCTATCTATTTTTTCTGGAACTTATGTAATGCTCAATATATTGTGTCTTTTGATGATCCGGGCTCTTCTGGAAGCATTGACTTCTTTCTTTCAGATACTCTGTCACCTACAAACTTCAAAAATTTAAATGCAACATCAATCGCCATCTTCTGTCTTTCTGAATCCACTTCCAGTAACTCCTTATGTCTTATTGGCACTATCACCTTGCATGGGGTAAAAAGATTAAAAAATAACTTATAATAAATCCCTTGCTTAGCTTTTTTTTTAATCACTAAATGCTTAAATCACTTTAGGTCATTATGGTCAGAGATTCTTTCATTTACTTCCCTGTCCTAAATTCTACAAGCAGATTCAGTAGTTTTGGGGCCCAGTTAAAGAAATGGCTGAAAATTACAAATAAGTCAATAATTGTATCCGTCATTATAACACTTAACAGAGTCATAGATAGTTACATCCACTTACAAACAAATACCCGTGGGAAATGTATGAATCCATCTACACTACTCAGCTATGGGTTAAATAGTAGGATGTGTTTCTAGAAAAACCATTGCTATTCTCGGAAATTTATTAATACAATATTCACTTGTGAAAAAATATTTATTCTTGTAATCCGAAATATATTTCGGCTTTAAATAACCAACAAAGGATTGATAAGTCGTAACAAAATAAAACAATCATTTCATACTCTTTAGATTTCTACATGAAATAAACTTTGGCCAAAAGGT
>OZ010571.1:58427687-58482687 GCA_963932145.1 Acanthosepion lycidas | reverse complement strand
TCGAATAAAACTGTTCAGAATTAAAACAGGATTTATCTTGGTAAAAAGAAAATCGACCGAGACAAAATTTTAATTGTACATAAATAAATGAAATATAATAAAATTGCGTTCTTTCTTGTTTTCTTTTTTTTCTTCCTTTTTACATTTTACTCTTTTTTTCTTTTTTAAGAGCTTTCTTGAACTTTTTTTTGTTCTTATCAGAAATGGTATCACTAGGATAATCATATATTTTATGATTATCTTATATTATTATATATTATTATATATTTATCTTATATCTTATATCATCATATATATTATATTATCAGTGTAACCCGGATATAAGAGAGTTGTCGGGACCGGAGGAAAAGTCTCTTATATCCGGGTTTGGTCAATTTTGTTTAGGTAAGTATGGCTCTAATTTGGGACCAGATAAAAATATCTCTTATATCCGGGTTTCTCTTATATCCGGGTTACACTGTATTATTATATATTATTATATATTTATCTTATATCTTATATCATCATATATCTTATATTATTATATACAGTGTAACCCGGATATAAGAGAGTTGTCGGGACCGGAGAAGAAGTCTCTTATATCCATGTTTCTCTTATATCCGGGTTTGGTCTATTTTGTTTAGGTAAGTATGGCTCTAATTTGGGACTAGATAAAAAAATCTCTCTTATATCCGGGTTTCTCTTATATCCGGGTTACACTGTATTATCATATATTTATTCCTGCATTTTCAGTTGTATATGCAAGACAAAGCGACAATATATTCGTAAAGAATATAGACAACCCAATCAATATCCTGGTCACGAAGCCCATAAACCAGGCGTTCTCAACCCATGGGGAGGGGATTTCTGTGATGGAATCTTATTTTCTTGTTTTTTATTTACAACATTTTATTTGTTGAATGGCATTCTATTGAACTTTTTGTTCATCGAAGTATGCTTCAATTTATTTATTTAATAATTAGTTATGAATTAAAATAAATTATTGCACATGCATTCAAGTTTAAAAATTTTGTCAACATTTTCTGTTGCTATTAACTTTATAAGACACCTCTATAAAAAGAATCATTTAAAGGTAATAGGTTGGTGCAAAAATAATGTCGTTTTCTCACTTAGTAACATATGTGAGAAAACGACATTGTTTTTGCAATAGATAGACTTATATGGAAAACAATGAAGATTCTCAATAATAAATGCATATTATTTGGAAGGCACCTTTTAAATTGGACAATCTGGGAAAGGGAGGAATAATATTCTGAGTTATGGGGTAACAATTCGCCATTGCATGGAGTATTGCTGCCATATATGGTCTGGTGCCCCTTCTGTTTGCCTCGGGGTTCTTGATAGGCTCCAGAGACGGATATGCAATGTAGTTGGCCCTGCCCAGGCGTCTCGTCTACAGTCATTTTCTCACAGACGCGCCGTCGCCTCCCTCTGTCTGTTCTACAAATACTTTCATGGAAATTGCTCCGAGGAGCTGCATTCTCTGATTCCCAGACGTCATGAGTTCTAGCGCCTTACGAGGCTGGCATCCCGCTCTCACCCCTTCACTGTCGAAACTCCTAAATGTAGCTGTCTCTTCTACTCTAATAGCTTCATGTCTCGCACCTCTCGCCTGTGGAACTTCCTTCCCTTTTCCTGTTTCCCTGTGAGCTATAATCTCCAGCTATTCAAGTGTAATGCCGTGATCTATCCACTACACTCATCCTTTCTTCTATCACTCCTAACTAATCTTGCTCTAAATTTTCTGTAACTCCTTGCGTCCTAGTGGCTTCCCGCCTTGCTTGGGGTGAAATGCTTAAAAAAAAAAGAAGGTGCATTAGTCAAAAAAGGTTGAGAACCACTGCTATAAACCATTAGGGCCATAGAAATGAAAATGTGCTGCAGCTCAAGCAGTAGTATGTGTGTGTCAATGAGAAAGATAACCTGATTGACCCTATTCATCTCAAGGCTGGTTTTGAATTCAAAGATGGATTCATGTTTTTCCTCAAGGGCATTAGTAAGAAGTAAGCAAAACGGACTCGGCCAGAATTTGAACTTGGCACGCTGAACCCACTTTCCACGAATATAACCATTACGTTACCCGATCCAAGGAAAGCATGGATAAAATATTTTAATCTACATTTCATAAATAATTTTTTTTTCTTTTTTCTGTTGTGTCTTACGTGACCAAAATGATTTCCATAGATAATCCCACAAAATGAAATATTCTTAAATTAGTCTTAAAATATATAAAAATTACTGGGGAGTGTTATAACAGACGATGGAAAATGTAACACAGCAATCCAAAAGAATATTGGATTAGTGAAAGATGCCTTCTAAAAGCAAAACAAAGTATTAAGTAAAGGGAAAATTTCCTTAGAAACAAAGAAACGTGTGTTGAACTGCAATGTGCAATATCAATCCTACAATATATGACAGTGAATACTAAACAATTTCCTCTCAGATGAAAGGGAGACGTGAAGAAACAGAAACATGGCTCTACAGAAGAATGTCGAGAATACAATGAACGGAATATACTAGACATTTTAAGGGAAATGGAAAAACAGGACGATCATACTTGGATTTAGAAAAAGATAGTTGAAATTTTTAGAATACATAATGATGGAAGAATGTCTGGAGAATTTGGCAGAAGACAACTTGAAGACAAGAGAACAAATAGGAAAACCTCGAATAACCCACCTAATAAGTTTGGTTGGCAAAATAGAGGCCGGGATCGATTGTAAGAGAAAAATCATTGCTTAGAGTCACAAAGAAGAGGGAATTATGGAGAGCCATGGCCGCTTATGTACTGAACCAATATGGCACATAAAAGAAGAAGGTTTAATAATGGGTGATATATGTGGCGTAGGAAACAACGTATTTCCATTGAGGGACTGAGTACGTTTAAAAAAACAGGATTTCAAATGCTTATTTTCTAGATTGCAAATGCAAAAATATTTAAAGAAAAGAACTTACGTAAGGCTTTCTTTTTCCCTCTTTTACTTTTCAGTAATATATATATATATATATATATATATATATATATATATATATATGGCATATTTTCCGCAGTTGTCAATGATGACATGCCTATGTTCCTGTTTATCGTGACATGAAAAAATAACGTACACACCTCCACCCTTTGAGCTTACTTTTCTATTTAGCGTAGATCGGGCATTTAATTGGTTAATCAAGACATACCCACAAGTCTATTTTTAATTCTGACCCCCTTTAACTTTCGGAAAAGAGGTCACACATTGTTTTTAAATTTCCTTAAAAATCATTTAATCACCAGTTACTTACCACCGCCTGAAGAAGTACAATCATAGTATTGAAACATGAAAGCTTTTGTGTTGCGATTTCAAAATGTTTTTATTATAATCTCTTATAATAAAAAATATAGTAATATATACATATATATTTCAAAGAGAAAATAAAAACAAAAACTGTCGAACATTTGGATATTTCTTCATTATATTGGTCGTCGATCTAAGCTTTCGGCTCACATGAGCCATCATCAGAGTGGTTATATGGACATTACAACAGAGAAGGGTCAACATCTCTGTTGTAATGTCCATATAAAGATGACATCTTGTTTTGTTTACATAGAAGTTTGCTATGCGACGATGACGATAAATATATTACTGAAAATGCTGTATTTAGTAAGTAAACGTGTTTGAGAAGACAACCCTATTTTTCTTACAGTGAAATGAATGTCAACCAGTCTAGAAATCAGAAAAGAAAACACTTGTACGAACACAAAAAATTAAATAGTGTTTAATCGAAATACCTTGCCATTCATCTTTAACGAAACTTGTATAAAAGAGTGATTGTTGATCAAATACACAATAGTCATATCTATATATATGTGTGTGTGTATGTATACATATATATATGTGTGTATCTTTTATTAATAATTCCTCATCTCTAAAATAGATTCCAATAGTTTATACTTAAAATTCGCGAATAAAAAATCATTTCCATGTTCAATAATGTGATAAGTATCAATATCCTCTGTTTAACAACCGAGAATATAAAATCATTTTTCTCATTTGAAATTGCGATAGGTACGTACCATTATCCTCTACTTAAGCACTTTCAATGGATTTCTTTTTTCAAAAATTTGATAAGTACATATCAATATCCACTGTTTAAAAGCAGAGAATATAAAATCATTTTTCCTCATCTGAAAATGTAATAGGTATGTACCATTATGCTCTACTTAAGCACTTTCAATGGATTTCCTTTTTCAAAAATGTGATAAATACATATCAATATCCTCTACTTAAATGCCTCAGATGTTAAATCTTTTTTCACTTCTCACAATATGATAAATATATATCAACGTCTACTTAAATGCCGTTTGTGTAAAATCTTGACTTGCGGTGGTTAAGTGATAAAAACAAGCCTATTCATACCTACACCCATTAACTTACTTCGTACTATTTACCTACTGTTAATCATGATATCAAGTTTGATGCGCATATTCACATAAATCCAACACGCGTACATTATGAGAAATGCAAAGCCTTTGTGAAACCCAATACAAATTGATTGACAAACCACTTAAAAGGCGTTTTTTTTCTTTTTTCTTTTTCTTTTTTCTTTTTCTTTTTTTTTTTTTTTCAGGATCGTAAATATCATGATTAAATGAAGGTGTCCATTAGCTAAATGCTTTGGATGTGTGTCTGCTCGCAGAATTCTTAAACGATTCATTATTCTTGCTGAAATAGATAAAGTCCTTTTGTGTAAGCGACGAAGAGAAAACTGCAGCTGCTAATCGCTTTTCATCACAGATCGGGATCAAGATGAGTGGCTACTCCTTTGAGACGGCCTGGAAAATGGAATTAGTTAATAGAATCAAGTAAAGCATCAGTTTATAATAAAGTACATCAATATTATAAGAGAAAAAAGATGAAATTGTTTTGAACACGGAGAAATTATTACATTTTAAAAGATTATCGCGCAAATCACAAGTAATTTTGCAGTGCGCAGAAGCGGGTCAAAATTAAAACTGTAAGCGGTAATCACAAGATGTATTTTTTCATTTAATATTTATTTTAAATACGAAACAGTGACAATTCTTTGCTTCCTGAAGTTCTGAGATGACGTAATTTTTTATTAATTTAAACATTATTACCTTACTTCATTTGAATTAAGAATATTTCAACTGAAACGCAAAAATTTTAAAATGTATTTGTTTTCTAAATGACTTGTGCCGTCAAAAATGATGATGCTATTTAAGGAATTTTATAAATACTTAAACATACATCAAAATCTTTATATTGCACTGCATTTTTCTTATTTATATTCAATATTTCCTTAATATTAATTCAGTATTTCCTTAATATTAATTCAGTACTTCCTTAATTACTCCACAGTGTCTCCTTCCAACGGCTTGGATTGAGGAATCGGAGAACCGAGTTCGAATTCCAGTCGAATCCATTACATTCACTTACGTGGTAATACCCTTGGGAAAGGTATGAATCCTCTTCTTCTAACTGCTATAGGTAAATAGCAGGACAGGCTGGGTTCTATAGCCTTGGATGGCAACTGGTCTACCGCAGAAAGAAATGGCAAACTACTGCGGGAAAATCTGCCTCGTCAGTTATGTATCAAAAGATACATCATCGCCTAAGTGTGTATCACGCATAGCACATAACTGACTACCTTAATATTAATTCAACACTTCCTTATTAATTCAGTATTTCCTTAATATTAATTCAGTACTTCATTAATATTAATTCAGTACTTCATTAATATTAATTTAGTACTTCATTAATATTAATGGTATTGGTGAAATTAATCGTTTTCATACAAGAAATATTCGACATACATTGACCAAACATTATGTTCCAGTCAGTTAAAATTTATAAAAATCTTAAGAATCTTTTTCAAGAAATTAGACTTCTCTATAGCTCTTTTTAGAACTGATCGATGTTTCCTTCCTAACCTTTTGTTTAAGGTAGTGTGGAAAAATGAACATCTTGATTATATCATTATTTTCTCTTCTAGTTACATGAGCTACACATTTTACTTGTTGCCGCTGTTGGAAGTCTTCAGGTTTGGCGATTTTTTGTTATTTGTCAAAGTTCTTTATTTGTGATTTTGTGACGCCAGTCTATAGAATCTGATGCAGTATCATCTTCAGTAAGCTAAACTAAATATAATTATACCGTGTTCGCTGGCTCGGTCACGTCCTGCAACGGCATGATGACCACCCCTGCCAGAGTCATCTACCGGCTACACTCGCCATCTGCAAACTGGAGACGACCCCCAGCAGATTAATCTGGCTCTGGTGTTTGTTCCGACGCTCTGTCAAAACCGTGAGAGCTGGAAGTGGCTCTTGTGAGCCCAAACGCGTTCATGACATAGGATGCAGGTGCAGCAAATGTAAAAGTAAATAAAGATGACACTTGATCTCTACCTTGTTTCAATGCTAAAATGGAAGTAATAAGAATAAAAGTAATTTCTAACATATATATATATATATATATATATATGTGTGTTTGTGTGTGTGTATGTGTGTGCAAAACATATGACAGCGGCGAAATACCGGAAGACCTCAGTAGATTTATCTTCATAGAGATGCCAAACAATCCACATATGAAATATGCGAACTCCATCGCCCAATCATCATGGAAATTCTAATGAACAGAGCTCGTAGGATTATTAGACCAGAAATATGGCAAAACAGCGTGGCTTTGTTCAAAATATTTGGACAAGAAATGCTATTTTTATAATGATGCTATCAAAACGAGTAATACAAATACAAAAATACCTATAACTATTACGTAAAGCATTTCATAAGAAACGATGCAAAGACCTAACTGAAATATTGAAAAAAGGAAAACTACATTTATATTTTTACTAATCTTCACCCTATACAAGGCTCGAAAGCCACTCGAGATAGAGGCTTACTGAAAATTTTGTTGTGTGAACGGTAAGAGTAAAAGGTGAGAGACGCAGTTCATGCGGATATGTGAGAAAGATAACGTTTAACCTTTGACTTGAACATGTTAAGAACATTGTGGTGTGGAATGTATCAACTTGGGAGTCGGTTTCACAAAGTAACGGTACGTGCAAAGAAGCTGGAACTTACTTCTCAATAATGGAATACGAAAGGAATGATGGTGGTTCGCCCCACTGTAAGCAGCGAGGCGAGTTTTAGCAGTGATGTTTAGTGTTGGTGGAACTGATGTGCGTGTCTCGTCTGAATTTTATGCATGGAAATATCGAGATAGATGGGGAAGATATGCGAGCAATCCGTAATCTCCTCTGAGGACAACCAACCTGCATGCAGACACAGAAGGAGTAAAGTGGAGACAACATAGACAGAAAGAGAAACAAGAGAAACCGGTACGAACTAAAGAAAACAAGATCTACCAGGATCTGTTATCAGTGGACATAACCTTATCATAAAATACGCAGATGATAGTGTGTTGATGGCAAACTCAGAAAAGAAATTTGAAGAATTTTAAACATGGTAATAATGGAAAGCAAGGAGAAAGCGCTATTAACTGTACGAAGAAAGAATGGTGGCCTGCAAAAGAGACCGCCCAAGATGTCAGCTACGTTTTCAGTCAGTTAAGTGGCATACGTGATACACGCTTGAGTGATTGTGTCTCTTTTGATTCATGAGTGACTATGCAGAAGATTTTCCCGCAGAAGGCTGATGTTTCTTTCTGCAGTAGACTGGATGCCAAGCAAAGCTATAGAAACCCAGTCTATCTTGTTATTCAACCCATAGATGGGGGCGAATCATATCTTTCCCAAGGATATTTATGATTCTTGACTGATTAGGCAGATTTTCCCGCAGTAGGCTGCTATTTCTTTCTGCGGTAGACTGGATGCCAACAAAGACCATAGCAAGCCAGTCTGTCTTGCTATTCAACCTATAGCTGGGGGTGAGAAGAAGAGATTGATTCATATCTTTCCCAAGCGTATTTGCGCGGAATTGAATGTGATATAATGGATTATGCGTACACCTGTGTTCCCCCTCACTGGAATATGATAGGCTGGTGTCCGTCATAAATACCGATTGACGTGTAGGAGAGTCAGAGCATGGTCTAAGAGCTAAGTCTATAACGACGCCCATTGGACTACGCCATTGATCTACACTTCTTACCTTCGACTATGACGCGTACCAGTCGATTACTGCTACCGTATTCTACTTGGTTATAGTAGCCAAAACCACTTAGCTACTTCGTTCAAATATATCCCGTTCCGGGACTTATCAGAATGTAACAAACTGGACTTCGAACTCGGGCCAGTTTTTCATACCGAACCGTTATCCATTATATCACACCGTATTAGTAGAGACGTCAAAATGATGCTGTGGTCAAAAGAAATTATCGATTCTGTTGTGGGACGCAATTTCAGATTCTGCCTTTCTTCCCTCTACACCGGTTTCTTGATATTTATCGTTGTTCTCTGCTTTGTATCCGCTTCAATGTACCCCGACAGAACTCACTCTCGTCTCCAAGATGGTCTACGTATATTTTTGAGTCTCCTATCGCTTCCCCAGATGATAAACATGCTAGATATCCGGGCACCAACACACCCGGATGTCCCTCCTCTGTTCCGTCCTACTACGCTAATATTATGTAAAGTTGTTAATGACCCAATTCCTTGTGGAACTCATTTGACGGAACGACGCACTCGCTTTCTCTCACATTGAAGTCCTACATGTCAGACAAAGATGAACTCTTCTTTCGTCGAAAATAATGCAAGTCTTGTTTATCATCTCTGCCATTCGACTCGGGTTCTGGTTCACTATGTCTACTACAGAAGCAGGTAGAAAAATTTAACTATTTAGGTAGTTTAGTAACCGACAAAGGAAAATGTTATAGAAAAATCCGTTGGTGCATAGGATTAGTGCATAATCCCTTCTATAAACTAAGCCAAAATATTAAGATATATGACACTTTCGTTAGAAACAAACAAAAAAGCACTTAACTGCGATATAATAATTTACAACATGGCAATGAATGCTGGACAATTTGCTCACAGATGAAGAAGAGACTCGAAACAACATAGATATGGTATCCCGATGAATGCTGGGAATACTAGGAACATAACATGTATGCAATGAGGAAATCTTAAGAAAAAAAACAGGAACAAGGAAACACACACTAACAATCGGAAATAGTTGACATTTCTGAGGAAAGAGGGTCGAGATAATTTACACTTACAGAACATATTGAAGCGGATGGGGGGAGTAAGTGCTAGTAACCTACCTAACGAATTTATGTGAATGAATGGCAGAAACCGTGACAATGCGAGATGGTAAAGGGTAAAAAATAGATCCAAGACCTCTCACGAAATAAAAAAACCATACAGATATTAGATATTAGATAAGATAGGACCGAGAAGTGATTCTGTGGGTACGCCTTCACTGTGTCTAAATGTTACCTTGACTGTCAAAGAAAGGTACTTGTGGGAAACAAGATATAAGCTTATGGCACTGCTGGAAGGAACGAAGAATGTTTATAAACATTGCGTATAAGAATATTTATAAACATTTTGTTTGTTTTTTTAGCGACATATCAATTACCCATGAGTCATTTAATGCCGAAATTTAACATTCTTGAGAGTATTCTTATTTATAAAAATGTATTGCTGGTAATTTTTTTTCTATTTTTTTTTTTTTTTTTTTTTACAAAAATGTATTACTGGTAATAATTTTTTTTCTTACAGAAATGCGTTGGGTTTTTTTTTTCCTTATAGAAATGCATTGCTAGCATTTTATTTTGTTTTTTTTCATTTTGTTTTTTTTTACAAAAATGTATTGCGGTTAATTTTTTCTTTTTTTTTTTACAATTTTATTTTTTTCTTACTATGAAAGGTAAAATGTATTGCTGGTATTTTTACTATAGAATCTTTCGTAGTGTTTTGACCCAAGTTTGAGGATTAACTATTTGCCCATAGCTGGGTCCCTAAAAGATGCTACCACTGCGGGTCAGACAGCACCTGGGAGCAACAGCAATTAGGAGGTAGTTTCACGCTCCTCACCACCATTCTTTTGATCAGAAGCCTTGCTTCCGGATGTAGTTTATCGTCATACCCAAGACAGTAAACATTTTGTATACTAGAGTTTCTTTAACAATTATGTCAAGTAAGGCACAATAAAAAGTACAGAGAACTCAGTAACATCGTTAAATTGAGCAGGTTTTTCAGCAATAAAACTTTTTTTTTCAGATAGACATCAGTATTTTCTATGCATTTTAACTAGCTATGAACAAGCATCTGCAAACCACGCTCGTAAAAATCTGCACCAGCAGAGGTGAAACACTTTACCACAAATACCGCTATCGCTCACCACCATTGAAATGCATTACTCGCAACCTATATTCACATTCGCTGTTTGGTGTCCGTAAATGTTCAGCCAATATTGATAAATCTTTATGGGTGTCATTTTTTTTTTTTTTTTTTTTTGTCATGATAGCATGATTATAAAAATAGCATTTCTTGTTCAAGTATTTTGAACAAAACAACACTGTTTTGCCGTATTTTCTCATAATAGTTTTGGCTTATTAAGATAATTGTGCGATGGAGTTCGCATTTATCTATATTTGGATTCTAGAACGCACGTTCATTTTGCCAAATTGCTTCCCCACTGCTACATGCAAAAAAAGCAAGGAATTATTCACTATTGGCGCGAAAGTTCAACTTCTACTCTCATAGCACAAGACCCGACTCTTTTGCCGTGAGTGAACACAATAAAATAGGAGTCTTTACTTTCGGAGCAACCATCATCTGTGTCTATCTTTTCAAGCGCCGCTGCTTTGTGGAACAGACTCCCGAGATGATACTTAACTTCTCACTACAATCTAAGCTCAACTGTTATCTATCCTAATATCCTCATAATATATACTTCGTAGCTCCACCTCTTACGTATATAAAATAACCTCATTCCGTCACCCTCTAGCTTAAGTGGCACTTGGACCTTGTACTGGGTGAAAAATAATAAACAGATAGATATATACAAAGATATATAGATGTGAACAAAGATACATAGATACAAACAGACATAGATAGATACTGAGATTTTTATACATCTATTTAAATTTTTTTTATTTTTGTAAATTTCATAACTTTAACAAACCTTTTAAGAATTTTGGGAAAATCTTCATCAGAATTCTAAGAAAGTGTGAGAAAAAGAAACAAAATCAACGCATGAAATAATAATAATGAATGATAAAAAAAAAAAGAAATACATTTTCTCATGATGGTAGGAATAAAGTAACCGCAAATTTTATTATTCTACTTGGCTTCGTCAAACTCCGTTATATGGCGTTGTTGAAGTCTATAAGAAAACAAACATTTTCAAATATTCATCTGCGTAAAGAGAAACTTTGGTTAAAAAAGGAAAAAAACTACTACCTAAGCACAAATAAGTATATTGAGAGAGGAAAAAAAAACAAAAAAACAAAGACATTATCTTCTAGAGATAGATAGATAGATAGATAGATAGATAGATAGATAGTGCGTTTTATATACGTGTATTTTTTTTATTTTTTTTTGTAAATTTAACAAACTTTACAAGAATTTCGTAAAAAATCTGTATCCGAATTCTAATAAGGTTTACTATATGATGAAGTTTAAATAAATTTTGTAAAAAAATTAACTTCCCTTTATGAGTATGCGCTGGTGTTAAATAACTAATGGAAGAAGAATAGATTAATCTACCGTTCATGTGTCAATTTTAATTTTAAGTAAATGATTTTTGATTAATTTAAAACATTAGATGTTTAAATAAATATAACACTTATTAGCTTATGATATAATTCTAAGAAAAACGATTGATTTTTTCCTTTATTTATTCCTTAATTATAATCATAAACATGATTTCAAACCCAACTGCAGCCATCTTTTTAATAATTACACGCACACACATACACATATATGTTACTATAATTACACATACGCACATATACATATGTGCATATATACATATGTGCGTATATATATATATATATATATATATATATATATATATATATATATATATATATATATATATGCCCGTGTGTGTGTATGTCTGTGTAATTATTGTTATATGTAATTATAGGCCATGCAGTACATATATATATATATATATATATATGTGTGTGTGTGTGTGTCCAAGTACTATAGTAGGGGATGCAGAAATGAATCGGAAATTATTTGCTTATACCACCAATGCATCTTTTATTCTAGAATTTCATATATATATATATATATATATATATATATATATATATATATATATATATATATATATATATATATATATATATACTTTATATACTGCATTATTTATTAATATATACTTTAACTACATTGACCACTGTTTTGTTTGCAACATAAATAAATATTTGCTTATCTGCGTCTTAAAGCTATCGCATGCATATACAGTTGCTAATTTTTTTAGTTTATATCTATTATATATATATATATATATATATATATATATATATATATATATATATATATATATAACACTTAACACTTAAAAAATATTTCTGTGTTTTTCACCCGAAATTAAACCAAACATTAAAACGGCACATGATCAGACATAATAGACATACATTATCTATTATAGTTAACAGTATGTTTAAATAATGTATATATAAGTGTGTGTGTGTGTGTGTGTGTGTGTGTGTGTGTGTGTGTAATATAGTAGAGCATGCTGAAATGAATCGGAAATTATTTGCTTATAGCAATGCATCCTTTATTCTAGAATTTCATATATATATATATATATATATATATATATATATATATATATATATATATATATATATATATATATGTGTGTGTGTGTGTGTGTGTTTGTGTAATTATAGTAATATGTATGCGTGTGTATGTAATTACAGTAAAATATATCTGTGTAATTATAGCTATGGGATTATAGGGCATGCGGTATATGTATTTATATATATATATTATATATATATATATATATATATATATATATATATATATGTAGAGAGACTGACAGACAGAGGAAGGGAGAGAGACAGACAGACAGAGAAAGGGAGAGAGACATAGATAGATAGATAGATAGATAGATAGATAGATAGATAGATAGATAGATAGATAGATAGATAGAAGAAAATTAACCGGAATTTATTTGCTTATAGCAATGCATCCTAAAATGATTTATTTGCGTTTTTTTTTTATCATTTAATGCCAAGCAAGGCAATAATGCCACTAAGACGCAAGTGGTTACTGAATATTAGAGAATATCAGAACAAGAGAACATTAAAAAGAGAGAACAATAAAAGAACAGGAATTAAGAATAGGAAAAATAACGATTGACATTGCATTTAAATTTTTGAAGTGAAATCTGAAGTTTGAATTAAAGTTGACTGGATTGCAATTAGCCGAAAGAGAGTTCTACAGGCGAAAAGTGCGAGAAAAGAAACTGTTAGCATGACTAAATGCGACTTATTAGGACCTTTAAATCGGATATTTTAAAAGTATTTATAAATATATGCAAAATATTTTAAATGATTCATTATCATTACTTGATTTAATATATTTTGTATATATTTCCAAAGATTCGCAAAGAAATGAGCATGCATGATGTAAAATGCCCCCGAATTAATAAAAACAAAGTTTTATCATCAAAATCTTTGTTATTATTAAAAGAAAAGACCAAAGATTATTGAATTTTGGTTACAAATTTTGTTTTTTCTTGTGTTAGCGTGTGACCTATTTTGCAATGAAAAGCATATTGATTTGGAAATTCTTGCAAAAATCAAATAATTTTCAGATTTTAATGAGACTTTCAGAAATCATTCATAAATGAATGAAATTATTTCCAAAAAGTTTCTTTTAAAAAAAAAAAATTGGTAAAAACATAGATTTTTTTAATAACTGTTACCCTTCACTTATTTAATTTTATAAAATTTCGAAAAGTTCATTTTTGTGCCACTTAATGTTTACATAAGTTCTAACCAGAATTCTTTCGAGACTTTAAATCCTGAATTCCTTTTTGTAAAACAGAACTTCCAGTTACCGAAAATAAGCTCTGGATTTCAAAATAATATTGGAATAAAATTGAGACTTTTTTAAATTTTAATTAGAATAATTTATAAAGTTTTAAATCTTTTAAAATTCTGTATTTATTTGTGTCGATTATATGATATTGTTAGTAAGTAAAAACTATATTTACTAATAATAAATGGAAAAGCTTACATCAATTCAGCAATCCCCAGTATTTGTTTTTTTAAATTTGAATATTTTGTGTTTATAAACGTGCCGATTTTTGGAAATACGGACGCCCACACACAACATTATCAGAAAATAAGAACGGCAACTATAATAAATTTAAAGTCAAAGTATCTAGAATTCAATAAAACATTAGAATGCGGGGAATATTTTCCTAACTTTTTGAGATTACTGGATAGTTAAATATATATATATAAAAAGACGCTCGCGTTATATTTATCAAGTAATTTTTATAGATACTTCCTCTGTAGAGAAATTAGTTAAATTTCCGGCTGCCAATAGAGCTGTTAGGCTGTCAATAAAGCTTTCAACAACTCATAAAAACACCTACCTCCGTATTAAAAATGCATTTCTATGATATTTTAAACTAAAAGTAATTAATATTTGTTTCAAACTAAATTAATTAAACTTTAAATCAGTTGATAATCATCAAAGTTCCAGAAAAGTGTATTTTATTTTTGGATGATTTAAAAAAAAAAAATAAGAGATTTACACTGTGCTGAAAGATAGCTGAAATCAATGATTCTTAGTGAATTGAAAAAAAAAACAAACTTCCAATCAATTTAAATTCATTTTGAAATACAGCAAAGTATTTTGGTCATTGGAAATATTAAATTTAATCTATTAGCTTCAAATTAAAACTAAATAAAATCTTTAAAAAAGATTTTTTCATTTTTCTTAATTCATCTTAAACCTTAGATAGGTTTCTTTGGAAGTACCAATATATATATATATATATGTAAACGTTATTTATATATATTTACTTAATACTGAAACAACTGTAACCCACAAAATACTTCATAATTCATAAGCCATAAATTCAAGACGACAACAGGAACAGAATTCATCATAACGAAAATACCATTCTACGTAATATTCGTAAATTATACTTTTTTAAAATTACAAACAACTTAAAAATAATAAATAAGTCTTCGACAAATAAAAATCTGGCCTCTTCGTTTTATTTGTTCATAATTAATTAGCTCATTGCAAAAATTCTTACCCTATTATAAAATTATCCACAAAATTTTACATACAAAAATTATTAGTTAAGTACATTGTCTTCACTGTTTTTAACAAGTGTTTCTCATCGTCATACAATCTTGTGGGTGCCATTTTCGTAGACACTTCGTGTTTTTAAACTGAAGAGGTTTGTAGGGTAGTTTTCGACTGTCTCTATACAATCAATTTTTTTCTCATTTAAAATGTTCTGTAGAGACCGGAATAAATGAAAACCCGAAGGAGCCAAGTTAGAAAAGTATGGGGGTGGGGTGCTGGAGGATTTTCAAATTCAACTTTAATCTTCTGCAATGTCTGCTTTGCAATATGCGGTCTTGCGTTGTCGTAATGGGGAATAACACCTGTTCGAGTTGATAAAAATCGGTCGTTTTTTCTTGAACTCAAGTCTCTTCAAATGGCAAAAGACTGTTGAAATATTGATTTTTAAACTCTTAGCAATCTCTTTCCTCGAAATCTTCGATTTATTCTCCACAATAGCGTCTTCATCGACGCCGAAAGGTCCACTGGTGTATGGTTGTTCTTTTAGGTTTAAATCACCACGATGAAATCTCCCAAACCACTTTTTGAAAGTCCGAAGAACTGGAGCACTATCCAAATGAATCCTCTGAATGTTGTTTGTCACAGTTCCGAGGCTTACTCCTTTCCGAAATTCATAGAGCATAATATGGCGAAGGTACAACTTTCCATCCTCCATCTTTAAGGTATTCATTTGTGGAAGAAACGTCAACAATCAACAAAGTCTGACTCGCAACTGAACGATGCAGGGTTTAAGAATAGAACACACCAAAAACCAGAAGTTGCGGTCAATTTAAATATACAATTATATCAAGCAAGAACTTTTTTCGATGATCTGCTACTACCTACCACGAAGTCTTTTACCCTTCTCTCTGTAGCTCCTTCATGTCTCTATGCTGTTTCCTGGAAGAGATTATTATTACTTGAATTAATGGGTTAATTTCCTCATATTCCTTATCTTGAATAGAAACATTTGGTCAATTCATTCTTCAGCTTTATCCAGATATTATATCCGGCAATCCTTGAAGTTTGTCCACAATTTTTCCAACTTGCATCATAAGTCCAACGAAAACAATTCAATGATTGAAACTTTTATTCCGAATGGCAAGCTATTAAAGGCACTACTGAAATAAACTGGTCCGGTCGTCAAAAAAAACAGGGATTTTTTTTTTTTTTTTTTTTTTTTGGTAGGGGGAATATTTTTTGTAGATTAGCATTCTTTAGACACTCCACGAGCCATAACTTTCGTCAGAATAAAAAATATGATGTTTTTTATCGATTTAGATTTCCTGTTTATATTATCAATACATATAAATTCGATCTCTAACTTTTTACAGAGTTATGAACCTAGCTATTATTTACAAATTTCAAGTTTGAAACTCTGTTTACATCATTGATATCTGCTTACATTGTTTTACTTTTCTGAATTCAATTTATTTTTATAAATTTTTTAGAATGTGTGATATTTTTTTCGAAAGCACACGCACAAGCATTGGATGATAACAATTATCTTAAACGAAGAAAAAATGGATATATACTTTTATTGATTTATGTAAGTTTTTTCTTTAATTAAAATTCTATATATCAGTTTGTTCTTTATTTAAAATAATTAAAAAGCAAAAACAGAGGTCCTTTTTCGTAGGCAGAACAGCTAAGCCAAAGATTTCTGTAAAAAGTCAGATATTGATTTTTATACTGTATCGATATTATGAACAGGACTTTACAAAATAATAAAGTCAATATTTTTCGATTCAAATGCCACATCTCAGGAAAGGTATAACGAATGCTAACCCGCAAAAGAATTTTCCAAAAACATCTTCCCCTATTTTTTGACGTGTCGCCTACTAAGTAATGCCACTACTAAGTTATACAGGATGCGGCATAAATACCTCCCATATTTTAAACTGTCACCTGTGAACTTAGGCAATGCTATCTTCATATGTCTTATTTTTTCAGATGCCATCATTTACCATCATGACTCGGACCGGTGCATACTGTACGTTTTCTGTTGACACCTTTTTTTAAGACTGATGAACCTGTAATTGCAACACAGAGAGCTTTGGTACTCATTTCATGTTACGTCGGGATGATGCTGTTCCGGATAGAAAGTCAATACTGCTATGGGATGAACATTTCAGGGCCACAAGATGAGCGCTAAAAAGAAAACCACCCAGAAGACTTCAGAGTGCTCAAACTTTCGGATAATAGAAAACGTTAGAAATCTTCTACAACAGCGAATACCATTTAGAGGATGTGATCTGTAAAACCAAATTAATAAAAACTGTAGTCCTTTGTTTAAACAATAGGGAAATAATTGTTTTACAGCAGTAACTTTTTACTGGTCTTTTTATTAACCTTTAAAATGTGGGTGATATTTCTGCCGCAATCTATATTTCCAGTGTGTTAATAATTGCATTTAATTTTTTTTTATATATTGATAGTCTTCATCACATGTTTTTTTGAGAAAGTAATTTAATTTAGATAGTAATATTTGCTCTAGAAATGAAATGCTTTTTTACGGTCCTGTCTAACACAAAGGACAGTCATGATGTCTGACTAGTCATTTCTGATACTGTGTTATTTTACAAGTCTCTTGTCACCGTGCCATCATCTACCGTATAAAGGGCCTTTTTCATGCCTTGTTGAATTGCGTTGCTTTGCTTTGTTACAGTTGCATTAATTTTTAAAAGTAATCATTCAAATTGTTATTCGATAGTTCTTTTATCTTCGATTATGATATGAAGCCCTTAAAAAGAATAATATTAAAATTGATATCGTAAAAATGTTCCATTCGATTTAAAATCATTCTTTTTCTGAAAACTCTAAAATTAATTTTATATCATAGATTTTAAAAAAATCGAAACAGTGGCAAGAAAAGAAAGATTCCTGTTCGAAATACAATTACATTTCCAAAGATTAGATTAACGAGACTAATAACACAAGCATTGAACTATATTTGAAAATGTTGCATATATATGATACACGGTTATATATACAATTATATTTAATAAAACGAAAGAGTAAAAAAAAAAAAAAATTATCCAAATGAAGAAGACTTTAGCTAAGAATCAATGCTAAAAAATTGTGGCTACTGCTAATTGCTAAAAAATATTGCAGCTGTAACTTGTGTTAAATATAAGATGTCCGTAGTAGACATTCAGCACGAGCAAAACCAGCTGATCTTTTCATCAAATGGTTCTAAGAAACTATGTAAGTTAATAGTCTTGTCAAACTCGTTCAAATAAAGCCTCATTCCCAACACCCGCCCACCAAAAATGTTAGTTTCAGTCCGTTAAGTTAGATCAAACGAGATGCCATTGCTTAGTGACGATTGCATTTAGAGATAGTTCTATAAAAAGAATCTGTTGGGATATTGTAATATTTCACCGTAAGGGACTTGTCATACAGTGCCTATTATTTTGTTATCATCTGAATCCAAGCATGTCGGTTTTCATTTAATGACTTTATGTTATCAATCCTTTTTTTTTTTTTTTTTTCGATTTGAGTATCATCTTTCTTAAATAGATCTGAGATTCAAGGCAAACAATCAGAGATTTTTAAACATGATTTTTTCGACTACTATTTTTACTAAATAATGGAATAGCAAGCCATTTTCAGGCTCTTTAGTTTACAACTGATCTGGGATTGGGGATTATTTTCAAAAAGTAATATTTCCAATCTTTCATTTTGTTTGCTGATTGTTTTGTATGAATGATTTCTATAGTCACATAAGGTGCATTGGATTAGCGAAAGGTGTCTTCCAAAAGCTAAACAAAGTGTTTAGAATCAGGAAGATTTCGTTAGAAACAAAGAAAAGAATGCTGTACTACAATTTAATATCAATCCTTCTATATGGCAGTGAGTGCTGGACAATTTTCTCATAGATGAAGAGGAAATTTGACAGAACAAAGATGAGGCTCTGCAGAAAAAAGCTGTTAATACAATGAAGGGTAAAGATTAGCAACGAGGACGTTTGAAGAAAAATGGAAACAAAAATTCTCGTACAGGGTGCGATGGATAAATTGTCGTCTAAATTAAGCAAAAAATGAAAATAATTATGACATCTCATTTTAACAGATATATTTACCAAAATTACATTAAAATATCTTGAAATACTAAAGAGTAAATTTATACAATAAAATTGCCATTTTCTTCAACCACGGCCTCTAAACGAGTTCGGAATCGGTCTCCTTGTTTAAGTTGGTGAATGCTGCCATAATCCTTGCCTTCAGTGCATCTTTGGTGTTACAAGGAGTTTTGTTGGTCTCTCGATCAACGCGCGCTACACATAATAATCAAAGGGGTTGCAGTCTGGGGAGTTAAGTGGTCAGATGCAAGTGGTGATGTCGTAGAAATTGTGTGGCAGCCATGACTGGGTTCTCTTGCTTGTATGGCATGGTGAAAGCACATTGAAATGTTCGCATTGGAGCTTCCGGTGTGAATGCCAAGTAGTACAGTATGTTATTTACAAATTTCTTGCAGAGTGGTGGTCTTTTTTTCACAGACGATGTCCAACTATACTGTGCAGTCGACAAAATCAAAAACAAACAACGCGCATGCTCAAAATTAAAAATATATAGTGGCAACAATTTACTCATCACAACCTGTACTTAAACTCAGAAAGAGACCATTGACACTTTTGGAACACATGAAGATGAAAGTAAGCTTGTAGAATTTGATACTCACAGGATATTATTTCAACCTACCTTCCGCTTTTTAAAAATATGCAAAATCCTCTTTTGGGATTGCTTCCTTGCGTTCTCCTTAGTATTGCCCAGGGGGTTTAAGACAATTTTAGCTTTGGAAAAACCTAAAAGTCCCAAGATGCCAAATCTGAAATCGATACTTTTCAAAAATCTCCACACAAGATTCCAGTGATCCAGTTGCTATGTCATTATGAATGTGACGCTCATACTATACGCAAGTACATTCAATCTTGTCTAACTGCAAACAGAATAACTCAACGGAAGGGTTTATGTTCACTCGTGCACAACATGGTCCTCTTTGATCGATTGCCAAGTTACATCAAGACCGCAAAACTGGTTCTCAAGATTTTAAAAATGGCAAACTCTAGCACCTGGCCATATTTCTAGAACATTCTATGAGGCCCTAATATACTTTATTCTTCTCAGCGAGATATGCGCTTCTAATGCCTTAAGAAACTAGGAAAATAGTCGTTAGACAAGAGATTGATATTGAAAATGCACTGGATATTAGAGACGATCGATATTTCTTGTCAAGTGACAATAAAAACTAATAGCAATTAAAAAAAGAAACAGGCTTGACATTATGCTGCTTTTTTCATCAAGTGAAGATGCACATAAATGATTTTTTGTCTGAGCAAATTAGCCACTAGGATATTTTTGTCTGGCGTCATATCAGCGAAATATCCCGTCGGCCCTTTCACAACACATTGTCTTTACGGCCTTATTCTCTACAAAGGGCTTCGAATCTACATCTGATCCACAGCCAGTGTATGAAGATTAAAGACAAATTACTTGCCAGTTATTTTGTCAGCCGCTCCATGGGCAAAAAACCTCCAAAGCGCTTCATGGATTCAAAATTCGTCGAAAAACGATATCTGACGAGTTGTAAAATGTTTTTCTAGGGTGGGATTGAGAGGAATAAAGCATGTCAACTCTCTCCTCCCGCGTATTATGAATGACGAAAACGAAAAACACAAGACTATTATTTGAAAGAAATTTATATTTATTAAATGGCAAAAAAATAATATCACAGAATGCAAAATTTACAAAAGAAAATCTTCCACAAAATTTTACTTTGTGCGCCTAACACTTAGGCAAGATAAAAATTTCTAATTACTATTCTCTGGGGCTCATAAAAACAATTATAATTATTATCAGCAAAATGTTCACTTCGATTTATTCGACTGTCAAAAGAAGTTGAGAAGGTTGACGATTCACGGTTCTAGTTTGTTTAGACAATAGTTTAGTTTTACAAAATGAGGTGAGATAAGTCTTGTTTTTTTATAAAAAGTTCAAAATCACTTTTAATTTTGTGACAAAATTTCACAAACAACTACAGAAAGATAATCGTACATCTCTGTAAATTTTTAGATTTTTTTTTTATTTCTTTTTCTTTTATTACTTTTTTTGCTTTCAGCTTCTTTCTTTTCGTTGTCGTCGCAGTTGTCAGTGGATCTCAGTTTTTCTTTTGTACAAATACTAAAACCAGTCGATGCCTTCTTTTCTTCTTTTTAGCTTTGATCGGCTCCCAGAAACTGCCAACGTCTTTCGCATGTGAAAACGAAATCGTTTCTGTCTGTCAGATAAACCAGACTTCTTAAATAGCCACAAATCGGCCCCGAATTAAATCAGAGATTTAATATAACGGGGTTTGTGACTTACTTTCCCCATTTGTTAAAAAATCACAAAATACATAAAAACTTTATACACGAATCTTTGTTATAAAACATCAAGCTTCATTTTGGCGTTTCATTTGAAAAATCAATATGATTCTCACATATAAAAATTTTACACATCAAACTTTATTCAAGCTATTTTTAATGACCGCCTGACTTCATCTTATCATTTTTTTTATTTAAAGAATATGTCTGTCTATATTTCTGAGATGAGGTATTATGTACAGTATTTACATTAGTCAGACTATTGTCCTCATCTTTGTCGCCATATTTGTCACAACGTTTCGGCCGTTGTACGCTCCGGCCTTCTTCAGGTGGTTGGTGGTTGCCAAACATGGCACGTGGAAGTAGAACAGTCTACCCCAGTAATCGAAATAAAGGGTTCAGTTCGAAATTCCAACCACCTGAAGAAGGCCGGAGCGTACAACGGCCGAATCGTTGTGACAAATATGGCGACAAAGATGAGGACAATAGTCCGACTAATGTAAATACTGTTAAAGAATATGTGTTTGTAACTTTTTTCTTTTAATAAATTCTTTTTCAAACACTGCCCTCAAAAGAAAATGTAATAAACAAACCTAGTCTATTGTATTATTTTATTTAACCTTTAATTATTTTTATATAATTTTACAATTCTTTTCTATTATATCATTTTTTATATTTGAGCATAAGCCATAAAAAGTTTCACCATTACCAACAGTTCCTTTTAGTTATATCTTTCTTCTGTAGTTCCTGAGTGCGTATAATGGATCAGCTGGTAGCCAGTACTTTGTTACAATAATTCCTTTTACATAATTCCTAATTTATTATAATTACTTGATTTATTCTGTTACTTTTATTATTAATAATTATTATTAAATAATTAACCTTTCATAATTCCTGAATTTATTATAATTTCTGTAGTAGTAGTACTACTACTATTACTACTAATAATAATAATGATAATAACAATTATCCATATTGTGATAGTGGCATTAGTGGTATGATAAAGAAGGATACGGAAAATCATTTGAATAAAATTCCTTGAGACATCATCATCTCAGAGCCAAAACAGATTACTTTGTGCGGAATTGCACATATTATCTGCCAAACCCTCTCCATCTAAAAGAAATGGCCCAAATGTGCACAGATAACTCTCCTACAGGGCCATTTTCCGAAGGGACTTGGTAATTAGGCACTTAAAATTACACTCTAGCAAGATGATACCACACACAGTAATAATAATATCGTTTGAGTAAATATTGTTACGGTGGGGTTGGGGTAGACAGAAGTTAATGTTTGAAGTAAAATTGCCGCCGATTCTAGATCATAACCGTAATCTAATAATTTTGGGATAAAATTAACCCACAGGCGGCTTCTACACTACATAGTGATTTTTAAGAAATCATTTTTAAGGGGAAAAATGCACGTCTTATATGCCGTAAAACGACTGTGTTTGAAATTAAATGCTTGTTACATAAATTAAACGCTTTTTCATCACAGGAATTATTGACTTATCTATGTACCTATATACTATTCGGCCAAAAAAAAGGAATAGCCAAAACCAATGCAAAATTCAAGATGAAATTATTATTTAGATAAAATCACCGGGTGGGAACGATATCTCGGCAGAAAACGACAAAGATAAATTAAAATAGATCGAATGGTATTGTCTGCATGTGAAATGCATTCGAAACTTCTTCATAACTTTTGGTCATCCGCATAGCTTGATTATTAGGTTGGTGCAAAAATAATGTCGTTTTCTCACATATGTTACTTTTATATATGATTTCTGAATTAATTCATTGATATATATATAGCCATGTTATATACCATTTTGAAACGCGTTTTTCGCTCTATCGAATCGTGTTATTCGTTACCGTTCTTAATCTCTTCATTCATTTTTTTTGCAGGCTTTTCGACAGCATGGACAAAATTCAAATCCGCACGATTTTCTTGTTCCAGTTCAAACTAGGCCGAAAAGCTGCCGAGACAGCTCGTGATATCAATGATGCGTTTGGCCCAGGAACCACTAACGAACGTGTGGCACAACGGTGGTTCAAGAAATTTCGCAATGGTGACGAGAGCCTCGAATATGAAGACGGCCGACTGCGGTTGATAGCGAACATTTGAAAGCCTTAATTGAAGCCGATCCTCGCAAAACCACACGAGAAGTTGCTGTTGAACTCGAGGTCGACCACTCAACAGTCGTTCGCCATTTAAAGCAAACAGGGAAGTCAAAAAAGTGGGATAAATGGGTGCCGCATGAATTGAACGATAATCAAAAAAATCGTCGTTTTGAGGTGTCTTCTACGCTCCTTCTGCGCAACAAAAACGACCCATTTCTCGAGCGGATTGTGACGTGTGATGAGAAGTGGATCCTCTATGACAACCGGTGACGTTCGGCACAGTGGTTGGATGCCAGAGAAGCTCCACAACACTTCCCGAAGCCGAAATTGCACCAAAAAAAGGTCATAGCGACTGTGGTGGTCTGCGGTCGGTCTCATCCATCACAGCTTCTTGAATCCGGGCGAAACGATTACGCCGAATAAGTACTGCCGACAAATTGACGAAATGCACCAGAAGCTTCAACGTATGTGCCCGAGATTGGTCAATATGAAGGGACCAATTCTCCTCCATGACAACGCTCGCCCGCATGTTGCTCAACTGACCCTGCAGAAGCTGAAGGAATTGAGCTACGAGACTCTGCCTCATCCGCCATATTCACTGGACCTCTCGCCCACCGATTATCACTTTTTCAAGCATCTCGACAACTTCCTGCGCGAAAAATGCTTCAAAAGCCGAGATGATGCCGAATCGGCCTTCAATGACTTCATCGCTTCCAGAACTCCGGATTTCTATGCTAATGGGATAAATAAACTTGTTTCTCGTTGGCAAAAATGTGTCGATTCTAATGGTTCTTATTTCGATTAATAAAGTTTATTATGAAAGGAGTTATGATCTTTCGAAGTTGAACGTCAAAAAACGACATTATTTTTGCACCAACCTAATATATGAATGTGTCTGGCGTATTTAGTTTTTGACGCACTGATCTGCTTGGACAGATGTGCTTTCCGGCAACCTGGCGAACAAGAAGATAGGATCACTAACAGGCGGCGACAATCTGGTCACGGAAGATGTACGAATGACCCCCTTGTCAATGAGTGTCACATTCACTCGAGTTGGGCCACGTCATTAGGACACGTCTCCATCTGAATCGGACAGGCTCCGGTCAGAGACACGATCCAGATAAAAACAAATTTTATTTCTTTACCTTTTTTTTTCTTTCCCCTTTAGATTTTTTTTCGCCCAATAAACTCTTCTTCAAACGCCAAAAGCTTCTGTAAGCTTCTGTTAATGGCGCCAACGTTAGCAGATGTTTTAAGATCTCGCTTACGATATCAGCTTCAATTTAATAAAAAAAAATCTCCTTTCAAGAAGCGTAAGACTGTTTCGTGTTTGGTTGATCACTAATTGAAAGTATCAAATAGTTTACATTAACTTATTTTCAATAATTTTCTTTTAGGCTTTAGTGATTATTGATGTAACCAACCGTCAGCTGTTCCCCTGACTAAATATATCAAACTGTGTTGAATACATTCAGTAGGAGAATCCTTAAGATCCAATAATAATTTGTACAAAAAGAACATAAGAACATTTAAATAAAGAGAGGTCGATTTGAACAGGAAATTAAAAAAAAAACCTTTTTCAATAATCCAATATGGATTCTTTTGTTTCTACAGAAATATTACCTTTATTCATTTTCAAGTCATAATTGTTTCATTGTATAAATATTTGCTGATTATGGGTTTCATTCATTGATTTATAGAAACTAATATTTACTTACTAAAAATTAAAATTATAATTCCTGTCTACAATTGTATATTAGAATTCTTAAAACATTTGATCCGATTTCTGTAAAAAGCAAATAAATTTTAAAACATTTTTATATTCTTAAGTTCATGATAGCTTCAATAAGCACTACTCAATAGATCAGGTACCTACATAAAAAAAATAAAACGATACCTGATGTTTAAAATGAATTTTTAAACATGAAAAATCTTCCCTGGAGCTTTTATTTAAGTTTAAATTTCAAGCTAATAGATTAAATTTAATATTTACAAGAAGCAAAAGTTTTCGCTGTATTTCAAAAACTAATTTAAAATGACTGAACGGAGGTTTTTTCTTCTTTCTTTTTTTTTTCCTAAAATAACTGATTAGCGCCCTTTTTTAGCCGCCTTTCATCGCAATGTAATTATCTTTATTAAAAAAATCTTCACAAAATAAAATCTACTTTTCTGAAACTTTATTTGTGAAATATTAGCTGATTTAAAGTACAATTAATCTATTCTAGTCTGAAACAACTATTATCAACTTTAAGTTCAAAATATTGTAGAAATGCATTTTCTTAAGCTGTTTATTTAAGCTGTTGATGTGTTTAACATCTAAATGACAAATGGTTGTTTATCTAATGTTGTTCTTTGGAAGCTTTAGCCGTAAAAAATAATTGAATATATAACATGGGCGTCTTTTATATATAACTTTTAAGTATTCTGTCATCTTAAAAATTTAAGAATATATTCTCTGTAACCTAATATTTTAATGACTTTTTATGAGAAGTACTCTTTAGAATCAATGTGCAGTGCAACTTCGGTTCTCGAACGTCTCACATGTCGAACAAATCGGTTTTCGAACAGAAAATTCGAGATGAAAATGCTTCGGTTCTCGAACAACATTTCGGTTCTCGAACAACATTGCAGAACCGAGTTAACCCGAATAATTTCTAAGTCGACTGCGTGTTGTATACATCCGTGTGTTGTGTTGCGCTTTTTTTCCAATTTTATTGTACTGTGACTTTTTTTCTCTACATTGATTCCTATTGGGGAAAACAGTTTCGGTTTACGAACATTTCGGGTTACGAACGGCCTTCAGGAACGAATTAAATTCGTGAACCGAGGTTCCACTGTATTTTTATATTAATAAGTTCAGGACACTTTCAATAAGCCCTAATTTTCAGATCACAAGTATTTTTATATTATTGAATTCAGGAGACCTTCAATAAACACTACTCTTTAGACTCAATCTATTTTTATATTAATAAGTTCATGAGATATTCAATAAGCAATACTCTTTAGAATCAATGTATTTTTATATTATTGAGTTTAAGAGACGTTCAATAAGTAGTACAAAAAACATATATTCATATTAATAAGTTAAGCACTTCAATAAACACTACACCTCAGACCCAATCTATTTTTATATTAATAAGTTCATTAAAACTTCAATAAGCAGTACTCTAGATTATATATATGTTTATATTAATGAATTCAGGAGACCTTCAATAAGCAGTCATCTTTAGACTAAATGTGTTTTTATATGAATAAGTTCAGGAGACATTCAATTTCTTTAGACCAAATATATTTTCATATTAATGAGTTTAGGAGACTTCCAAAAGCAGTACACTTTAGATTAAATATATTTTCATATTAATAAGTTCACGAGACCTTCAATAAGCAGTACATTTAGACTAAGTACCTTCACGATATCGCGAAAAAATCAGCATACCGTGATGAAAACATGCTCCAAACGTTATGAAAACATAGTTTTATGGTCAAAATCGTTATGTTATTATTAAGAGGAACGATCAAAGTATTTTTGATCATTTAATTACATATTTACTCCTTTTAAGAACATTTGAAATTTTGATTAAATTTTTTTTCTTGCCTCAGCAGTTGTAGTAACTTTTAGTATAGCAAATTTTAGACTACATTTTGTGGTGACAGACACATTAATTTAGAAATTCTTGCAAAAATTAAATAATTGTCAAATTTTAATGAAACTTTCAGAACTTATTCAAAAACGAATGAAGTTATTTTGTGACTATATTAGTTAGAAGCTTAATTTTTTGAAGTATTTAAATCACCGATTTTTTTTTTTTTTTTCTGATTTTCTTTCTTTTTTTTTTTTTTTTTTTTCAAAATCGGACCCGGTCATACAGAAAATCTATTCTGATTCGAAAAATAAAAAACGCAATAAAACAAAGACATTATTTAATTAAAGAAGCATTTAAGTGCTTTTATGAATAATATATATTGAAGACAATATTGTCAGAAAAAATAATTTTTGATGAAAAATGAATTTTTACAAGATTTGTTTTCATTTTTTACAATTTAAAATTGAATAATTTATACAATTTTTAATTTTTTAAAGCTCAATTTCCATGAGTTAATTCTTAGGGAATATTATTAAGTAAAACTATATTTCCTAATCATATATTTTAAAGCTTATTACAATCTGAAGAGACCAACTATTTTTAAAAGAATTTCGATTTGTTTACACATATGTATATAGATGCAGAATTTCTGAAGTATGGATGTACAAAATGATAAATCTATTCTTAAAAGGTCACGTGTTGTAAGGTTTGTCCCCTCTCTGGAAAAAAAACCTAATGAAATTTATCGTCTAAACCATACTTAACTATGAACACTTTTCAATAAATCGAATAACACATCAGAAAAACAAGACACTGTGGTTAGGAAATACTTCCATAAAACATTTTATGCTATAAGTAATATTTGTTATAAATCAGATTAACTTAAATTTTAAAATTTTTCTCAAATAACATTTCAAAAATATATATTTTGTTTTTACAAGATTTTTAAAAGTGAGAATTAAGTTTTGTTTACAAATATCTAAAAATAATGTCTGACGTTATCGATTTTAATGAAAAAATGCAAGTCTATTCCAATCAATATAATTTCTATAATACACCAAAGTATTTTGCTTACCGGGTATAGTAAATGTAACCCTTTTTACTTATCTTTTCAAGCTAAATTGAAAGCTTCAGGAAAGCTTTTGCATTTTAAAAAACTTCATTTTATACCTTACGTATACCAAATTCGTGGAGGTACGTACTTTAGACCCAATGTATTTTTAAATTAAAGAGTTCATGAGACTTTCAATATGCACTAGTCTTTATATCTAATGAGTTTTTAAATACTAACTAAGCTTTTTCTGGTTTGTACAAAAATGGTCTTCCTATGAGATTATTTACAAAAATTATCAGCCATTATTATTAACAGATATAATGATAGAAATCTATGTCTATAGAGAATTTTGAATGTTCAAAATAAAACTGCGAGCATATCAAAACCATTAATTCCTTAAAACTAGACTATTTTTAGTCTCTGGTCCCTGAAGTCCTGGGACCCCCTATTAAAATGACCTTGTACCGCACTCAGAACGTGTGTGTGTTCTGTTAAGTATCTTAAATTTGCTAGTAACAAATGGTTAGTATCAACATGCCTGGAGATGGAATTAAAAATTTCTTTTTTGAAAGTGTCACGAAATATAACTCAAAGCTAAAATAAGTAATAAAGATATTTGCGGATTGATCATTAAGCTCGTAGTCTGAATTTGGACTTGAAAACTTCACTATAATGTACAAACTTTACATTAGATAAGGCAAATTAACAAGGATGAAATTTACGCTATTCGATGGCATAAAAACGCACGGAAATTGACGTACCCCCTTTTCAGTAGAGCAAATTGGGGAAAAATTCAATGTTTTTAAATGATTATCTATAGCAGAAAAGTTTACTGTATATAAAAAGCAAGTCAGAACGTCATTATCATCAACCCTTTGATCATAGGATTGCTGTGCAGTTGACTAACTCCCTCCGCTTGTCTCGTTAGGTATTCATTTATGTGTAGCTTGTCATGGATAAAGTATACCTGACGGAGCCCATTCCTCTGCCGGTATGCTAGCAGTATAGCTAAACAAACCAAGAATTCACAATAGTGAAAATATTGAAACATGATTACAGTAATTAAAAAAAATGCAAGAGAAAAAAAAACAAGAAACATTTCGTAAAAATGCAAGTAACACTACAGTAGGACACAATCTAAACTACAGTTTTATCACGATCAACATTTCATTTCAGTTACGTATCTTTCTTCTATAGTGTTCTATAGGAATAAAATGTCACTGTCGACACTAAAGGTTGAACACAGATCACCAGAGAGCAAACACAGTCGATTCCATTTTGAATGAGTAGATCACGTGGTGTGAAAGGAAATATATATATATATGGGACTTAGCATGGCATCTAAGTGATCACTATTTCTACACTATCTTCTATTACTATACGGATCGCTATTCTCTATACTATTTCTCTACATTGAGCAATATAAGGATTACTATTCGAGCGAGTATTATCGAGCAATTACTATTAGTGCGAGTGTTATTCGAATGCATCTAACACCAGTATTGTTCAATGGCGTACTATAATTGTATCTGCGATTACAAAGTCTCTACTACAACGAGCATTACAAAAGTGACGGCGGGTATTCGTTGACATCACAAAATATAGTTTCCAGTTAAGTTAATGATAGTGTGTGTTGAAACATAGTTAGGTATTATGGATCATCTGACATCGACGAATGTCGCCGATACTTTCTTTACGATAATTCCTTTTACGGTATCTACTACTAATGATAATAACAACAATAGCGAACATAACTCTCTACAGATTCCTTTTCTTTATTATCTGAGAATTTGCCGTGTATCCCTGGAAAAGATCTTCTTTCTCTTCCAGGCGCCGTTCTGCTTCAGGACGTGGTCGGTCATGTCTCTCCACAACTTCTTATCATTTGCAGCTCTCTGCAACGTTTACCACTTTATATTCCATCCCATTCCCCACTCTGTTATTCATTCTCACAAACTTATTAAGTCGCTTACTCGCTGTTTCACTGTGTTTGTTTTGCCTTCAATATGTCCTCTGAGTGTCAAATTTCCTAACCCTTCTTTCCTCGTTATTTGTCCTTGAAATGTCGACTGTATCTCCCTGATTCAAAGTCTCCTTTCTGTTTCTACTTTTCTCGAAACTTCCGCCTTGCTTACATGCTCTGTCCATTCTCGGAATCCTTCTATAGAACCACACTTGAGAGATCTAATTGAGTTATTGCTGGTTTCATTCTCGACGATTTGGAATTCAGTGTTTTCTTTCTCTTTGATTGCCACCCAAGGAGATCAGGCTACGATGTTATTTAACACATAACAGCAGCGATGCTATGACCACACCCGCTCATGAGACTGATAATGATGATTTAGTATGTTCTTAATTATAATGATTTCATTATTTCATCGTCATTCAGAGAATATCGTTAATGATTTTGAAAATTCTTATGAGTTTAAATAAAATGACAATTTTCTAAATCTATATTTTCTGATATCCACACATAAGTCATTATCAATTTCCTATATATTTTTCAGTCTTATTGGTAATATTAGTCTAAGCAACAAGTAGAATTTATTAGGCATACTTATTTGGTTAATTCCTCAGGTTGTTGCGTAGTCGGTAGCTAAGCACCATTAAATGAGCTTGTATATTCTGTAACTGTTCCATTCCAAATTATCAAGCTGGTAGATTAGCAAAATCTCATGCATAGTTTCGATAAAAAAAATCGTATCACCCAAGTCAGATAAAAAAAATCGTATCACCCAAGTCAAATAAAAAAAATCGTATCACCCAAGTCAGATAGTCCTATAATGTATATTATGAATACTAGTTTGATTCCGTCGCTTCGCTGAAGGCAAGATAGTACAATTGCAAATCTAAATTGTTTGTCTATTTAAAATACTACGATATAAAACTCAGGGCCGGTGTATAATACCCTTGAAGTCTCCGACCGGGGAGGTGCAAACCTGTTTGGGGCCCCGAGCAGTGCTTTGTGACCATCGCTATCTTGTCAGCGTGTACTTTTTTCTACCTACATTTATATACGTCACAAATTAAACTAAGCTGAACTGACTATTAAAAGCTGAAAATTTTCGCGAATTTTAACGTCATTCTGAGGTCTTTTTTTTTTCGTCAAAATCCGTGAATTTGTTTTGCTCTTGCTAAGTCTCGAAAAAACACTATATAAAATTCAATATTTTTTATCCATAATGTGACTTCATCTTTTTATGAATTTCAAGTTGATGTTAAAAATTACCACAAAACATTGTTGATTTATTTAAGATGGAATGATCTATTATGACATGTCTTTAATTGTATTTATGCTAGTCTACATCAATATATAAGCACTGATATAGATATCAGATGTCTAGCCACATTGAGGAGCTGTGATACAGCGAAACAGTCTGTCTGTGGATGACTATATATGCTCCCGGAAATCCGGTTGAGCTTTTAAAGGGTGGTTTAAAAAAAAAAAACAAAAAAAAAAAAAAAACAGCGGCTCCTACTGCTATCAAGCATTTTCTTCAAGTAAAATTGAATTGAGTTCTATGAGCTGCTGGCGTGTTTCGTATAGAGAAAGACGATAAAATTCCATTCTTTCCCAGCTGTGCGGTGATGGCCTAGGGTAAGAGATCTGACTGATGTCAAGTCGTTATCATCCCGGCTTAAAGCAATCGGACGTCTAGCCATACTGAGGAGCTGTGATACAGCGAAATAGTTTGTCTGTGGATGACTATATATATATATATATATATATATATATATATATATATATATATATATATATATATATATTAAAAGTAATCGATTTTCTCTGTACATTATATCAGGCTCAATTTCCCGATTTGACATCTTGCAGGAAACCGTCAGTAAACTGATTTTCATTCTTGTAGAGAGAGTATCGAGATAATAGACATTCTGTGTTTCACTCGATACATAAAAGAAAAAAGTATTCTATATTTTTCAATGTTTAAGAACTAAACATACACGTATTTTCCATTAAAGATAATGGGTTGGATGAAGAAGGTTTTTCTCATGACCTAAGTTACATATATAGACATTTACTCTGTCCAATTTAGTCCGACGCAGAATCAAATAAAGAGAAGAAAATTGCGTTGTACCAATTTCCTGACTCGGGAAGGGTTCCTGCTTTGAAAAATCAGCATAGAAAAATACTAGTATTTACATCAACCACTGACCTTCGTTTATATGCCGTGCGCTTTCAGGATTTGACGATCAATAAATTTCTATCATTTTCGTCTTATCACCCGGTTCACACTTCTCCCCGGTCTTTTGAACAGAAGTAGATGTTTATCCCTTGTTCCCTGTTAATGGTTAGGTTTCCGGTTCCTTCTAAAGTCTTAGTATCCACTTACATCTTTGTGTCATTATCCCCTTGCTTGGAGTAAATTTATTTACCAATTACACTATACTCGAACTATTGTCCTCATCATTGTTTTTGTAATCACAACGATTCGGCCGTGAATTTGGAGGCATTGTAATTGTGAGTTCAATCTGGAAACGATCGGTCAATAAGTGCGCAGTATCAAAAATAACAATAAAGGTTTCTGTTCAGAATTCCCTGTAAGTTACCCAGATCGAAATGCCCCTGATGAAGGCCGGAGAACAAAACAGCAGAAACGTTGTAATACCAACATCAAAGGTGAGGACAATAGAATGTAAATAGTCTAAATAGTTTTTCTTCTTACAATTGATGGCTAGTCCTTTCTTCCCGCTTTTATTTGTTACTCTGACTAGGAGTTCCTGCAGTTTTTTTTCTGTCTGTCATTAACACAGTGTCATCTGCATGTCTAATATTATTACGATGGTATCTGTCAGTAATAAATCTTGGTATGACTTCTAGTTCTCTTAGGATTGCTTCACTTTAAAGGCTGAATAAATGCAATGAGACAGCCTATCGCTGTCTTATGCCTCTTATTATTTTTGTATACTTGCTCAACATGAAGGTTGTTTGTTGTAAATGCAATGGGTTATTCTAAATTCCCCCCTCCCCAAAAATCAAGTTGCCTAAGCAGTTCAAATAGATATTTATATTATACCTTGCTGATAGAAAATATCCAGCTATATTGATAGGAACCTCTTTCGGATTATTTAAACAAATCTTACAGCTGTATTGAAATAATTAAATCTATAAGCGTAGAGTGTGCTTGATTTATAAGCAATGACTAAGTTTGTTCGTTCATCACGTGGTGTTTCTTAAGTTTGTCCCAAAAGTTTTGCCGAGCAAAATCGAGAACTTGTCTCGTGAGCCGTGTCTTTTCAGGGCGTAGGCGAACATGGCTCGCCACAATTTACTGTTTTTTTCTTGCTTAACTATTACAACAATTACAGAAGGCACAAAAAATTAATCTTCTTTGTTAATAAAATTGAAATCCTTCTTTCAAATCAAAACAAATCTATGTACGTAAGAAATTATCAATTTTCAAATTATCAATTAAATACAGCTGTAATTCATCAAATATACAGATCAATACATTTCAAATAAAGTGTGTATTAAGATTATTCAAATTTCATAATAATAATACTGTATATCCTCCTGAGATAAAGTCTATTTTTTCATATATACAATCGTATGCTCATTTACATCGATATTAACTTTATGTTTAATCCTGAATAAAATGAACCACATATTTAGATTGTCGAAATTATATTTTTCCTTTAGTGGATATACTTCATATAAACTTTGAAAGCTTGTTCTTATATATAATAAAAATAACATAACAATAGATAGGTTCGCCTATCAACCGGTTCACAAACCTGCCATGTCTTTTTTTATCAGGAGTCGTGGTTTATTCATTGTTTCCTGTTTAGAAATGGGTTTCCGGTTCCTTTTCCTAAAGTTTTTTCATTCTCTTTCACACCTAGTAATCCCTTATGTCTTCGTAGCATTATTGCTTTGCTTGGGATAAAATGATTAAAAAAATAACAAGTTTCGCTTTGACAGAAAGAACAACCATACGGGGATTGAGCGAGCTAAGTACCGAGTAATAATGATCTATAAGGAGAGCATATCTCAGGTCGATATACACTGAAATATTCAAAATATAACCAACAGTATTAACAATTATATATTAAATACGAGGGTAAATCAGAAAGTTAAGGCGATTTTGTAATTATACAAGGAAGTGGGGACACACCTCACCGCGCGTGCGCATGGGGTGACGGGTAGCTAATGCACCTTGAAATGGCCATCAGGTGCGCCCCGAAAATGCCATCAAGTGCGCCCCAAGTTACGCAAGTGTAATTTATGAATCATTTTTATATTTAAAAAATCTTTATTTTTAAAATGCTAGTGACGTGGATTCCATTTTGTTTTTATTTAATGGTATAAACTTGATGCTAAATTACTTAATCTTTAAGAAGTCGGTAATCCTTTCTTTTTTGCCTTCCTCAAGAGATTTCGATCAATTACAAAGCCTTTTTAAAAAAACAATAGCAGATACTTCATAAATCCCTTTAAATGAAAACTATACCGTTTAAATAGGAAATATAATGTCTTAAAAATAAATGCTTATTCCAGAAGACTACTTTATTCTTGTCCTATCTTCAAATTTCATTACTCATATTTACTTATCAGAATTTAAAGTGCGTCCAGAGTTTTACTTATTCTACAAGTACGCCCTGAAGTAAACAAAACTGATAAACACTGGTTTAGATATTTCTGAACGACTTCATTACATTCACATAAAAGACACAATCTGACGAGTTTATTTATAAGAACTTGGCTCGAGTTTTTAAGTTAATGTTTTGGTTTTGTATCAACTTGGCAGCTTTAAGCGAAAATACACCAAGCGAGCCTATTCTGTGTTTAGTTTCTTTAAACTAGATGCTAAATTATTTAATCTTTAATCTAATTTTGTTATAACTGAGCAATACACAGAGGCTTTCGGAAATTTTATATTTACTAATTCCGCGTTCTGAAATTTTAACATGGATTAATGGTAGATGGTAACACTGCTTTCATTCAAATTTCCAAATCATAGTTTTTGTTTTGGAAAGATTTTATAGTCCTATTTTTTGAACACTCGCTAGAGGATGTTGATTTTTTTTCTCAAGAACATTCCTATGTACGAATGCCTTCGTAATCAGTACGCTAGCCTCGGTAGTGTAAGCAGGAACGCTTTTTTGTATTAGTGTATTCTTTTGGGACGGGAAGTGGAATGGTTAAATGATCGGTGCCCATCTCTCCACATCCGTGCTTGTCTATGTGCAGAGCATAGTCAAGGAAGAGATTAAATAAATTGATTAAATTGATTTACTGCTGTTGCTGTTTAGATGATCGGTGATATTATGTATGAGCCTGGTCTGAGGTGATATACACTATTCATTTATAGTGGGATATGCGGTATTCGAGATAATAGAGAGAATGACAGAGAACTACTCGAAGTGGGCTAATTTCAGATCCAACAGACATTAAGGGCTTTAATATAAAAAAAAATATGTTTGTCTTTCATTCTGAACTGAAGACGCCAACTAAGCAGGCGGAGGTGAAATGCGTTGTCATTAAAATAAAGCTTTGCCACTCTGCCTCATTTCTCTACTTTTGTTTGGATAATATTCTACATCCTACTAACACGCATAAATTATAAAGCAGGCAAAACTCTGAATTGGTTCTCGAGTGGATGTACCCATTAACTTATATATAAAGATGTTTTTACTTGTTTGTTTGTTTTTTTCACAAAGCTACTAAATCTGCTTTTACCCCGATTACTGTATATAACGTTATACAAGACATATCTTTAAACTCAGTATTACATTGTTATGAATTTACTTTAGGTACAGGCGGTCTGTATTCTCTTCAGAACGTTGGCGATCATGGCTCTCTACAATTTTCTATCCTTTGTAGCTCTTAGTAAATAATGTCTTCTCGTTATCTCACCCAAACACTGATTCACCATCCATTTGCTTAAGTTCATCAGATAGCTTGTGCGTTGCTTTCGTCTGTCCCTCTTGCCTTCAATCTGTCTTAAGAGTATCAAATTTCCCAAACCCTCTTTCCTCATTATGTACCCTAGAAATTTCAACTCTCTCTTCTTCATGTTAAGTATTAGTGTCCTTTTTGTTTATATTTTCTCTAAAACTTCGTCGTTGTTCACATGTTCGACCCATGGCATTCTTTGCATCTTTCTGCAGAACCACATTTCTTTTGTTTTAAGCCTCTTCTTCATCTCCGAGGAGATTTTGCCGAATTCACTGCCATATAGAAGGACTGATATTGCGTAAGAGTTCAGTACTCTTTTCTTTGATTCTAACAAATTTTCCCGTTTTGCTTAGCTGTTAGAAGTCATCTTTCGCTATACCGATGCGTCACAATCTTAACAACATAATATATGCTGTTGATACAGTATTGATAACAGACACAGAAAGGAAGCTACAAGTACTCCTACAGAAGGCAGTGAAGGAAAGCGAGAAGAAATTTCAAACATCAACTACAACACAGAATGCGTGCTTGTCAGCAAAAGGAACAGTTGAAAATGCTAATTATAAATTGGAGATACCAAAATCGAACAAATACAACAGATAGTCTATACCATATGAATAAACGTTACCTTTTCAGATTCGTCCTGTGTAAGAGAATAGGCTCCAAGAGATAACAAGCCCTCTGATCGGGAGTCTGAAGGTTTTGAGGAGCGTGGAACCATTTCTTAATTTCTGTTATTCCCAAGTCTACCCTAAACCAGGGTAGTAGCATTTGTTAGGGTCCCACCTATGGACAAATTGTTAATTTCAAAACTGGGGTCAAAACGGTATGAAAGTATAAAAATACATTTTCATAGTAAAAAACTAGCAATATATTTTTAAACAAAGAATTTACCAGCAATACATTTTTGTAAATAAAATTGTTAATGCTTCAAAAAAAAAAAAAAATTTCGGCATTAAATCATCCATAAGGAGGAGATATGTCGCTAAACAAACACAAGCTGTCCTGAGATAAATTGTCATTCGTCTATAACGGATGATGCATAGCATATGTATCTCTCTTACTATATCCCAAACTAGCAGTATGGCCCGGCGTTGCCCGTGCTTGATTCAAAAATCGTACGACTCATACAGCAATCGGTATCACTTGACTTAAACTATTTTTGCCCTTCCTTGCCTTTAAAGGGGTGCACTTTGCCGTGCTGATGTTGCTACATGCCTTACTTCTTGCCTATCTCACACTGCGAATTTTTTCTAAGCTCTGTACTAAACATTAAATCTATTACGAAAAAAGAACTAAACAAAATGAACACAAAACGATCAGCTTTAAAAAAAAGGACTCGTAACTGGAAAAACAGAATGAAAAAAGAATGTTAACAAATACTTTTTCACACCTAACCCAGTTCTGCGGAATCAGAATCAACGTTGAGTTTAAGCAGGCGAATGAGCCAATTGGAGTAAAGTGCCATGCAGTTTTAAATTTTTCCCACTTGTGACGAATGCAGCTATCGATATTTTTGCATGCTCGCATGCTAGTTAACATTCGTGTAAGTGGGCTGTTGGCTCTCACGCTGGCCAATAGAATCTTCCTGCCTATTCGTGGCAGCCAGATATAGGCTCTCACTCTGGCCAGTAGAAAATGGCCGCAAACTACATGAAAAGTGCCGTAAAAGCATGAAAAATCGATTATTTCCACTATCGATGGGAGTTGGGAAATGCAAATTCGGTCTTGGCCTTCCCGCTAACTTGGAGCATGTACATGTAAATTTTGGTGCAAATCCGTCGAAAATTGCGGCCGTGCATTCGTTACACAGAAACACACACACGCACACACATCCTGCCTTTTATAGATAGAGATACTCGTTAATGATATGCGTATAGTTACAGTTTTATGTGTATATATATATATATGTAACTAGTGAGTTAGTCCAAATGCCTTGACTCACTTTATAGTCCACTAATAGAAAGTTAACCAATCAGAAGACATAGAGCATTCAATTCGTCGTGTATAAAGGCGGCCATTTTTGTTTACCCTACCCGAATGACCAGTGCCAACTTTTCAGGCGAAGATGAACAGAAGGAAGTACTACGCTCTGCTACTTTGCTGCGATATCCACTGCTAACCTGAACTACGCTTTCCTACTGTCTCCAAAATATTCACTGCTAACCTCTGGATTCTTTACTCGAAGACGACCGTCATCTGAACAACATGTATCATATTATAATTCTCTTTGTTCCTTAGTTAACACGTACACTACACTTTACCAATGCCTCCTAAATACAGTCGTGCGTATGACGATAAACTACATTGGGCAGAAAGTTCTCTGATCGGGAGATTGGGGGGTTTGAGGTGCGTGGAATAACCTCTTAATTGCTGCTTTTCCTAGATCTACCTTGACCCGGGGTGGTAGCACCTATCAGGGTCCAAGCTATGGGCAAATAATGAACCCCTAAACAATAATCAACAGTACATTTTTATAGTAAAATTACCAACAATATATTTTATGATATATAAAATATATATGTAAAAAACATACTTTTACTCTGAAAGTATAAAATTATGTACAAAATATTTAGATTTCGACATTTAATAATCCATAGAGACTGATATATCACCAAACAAAATAAACCAGCCTTAGTTTCTAGATAACTTAATATTCTGGATCCTGGAGATAATTTTAGCCATTTTTTGTGGGGCTGAGAAAAGCTTTATATGCAATATGCTAGATACTATTGTACACTATTATTTTCATGAAATATATGTAGACTTTTTTTTTCAGAAAAAAACCCATTTCAGTTGCATAATATTAAAAGTATGTTCGTCGGCGTGAGAAGACAAGTTGTTAAAAAATCATCGAAAAAACATGAATTTTTAGACAATTCTCTTGGTCGGTAATTGTTTCAACAGAAGAAAAGATAGATGCTTCACTGTCAATATTAAATACAGGCACGGAAGAAAGTGATGGTTGAATTGTCTATGACCGGTGAGTTGCTTGTTTTATGGGCGGCATTCACCGCCATAAAAAATAACATGCAACAAGAGAGAAAATGTTTAAGATGGGGACCTGCTAATTGTTCAGCTACCCATAAGAGATAGAAAAGTCACAAGGAAGGATGCTCCCAAAGGGCAGAGATCCGTAAAGGCTTCTTTTTTCATATTCTAATGACAATTGTCAGAGTGATGGGATAATACGGGTCATGTATATTGAGAAAAGGACCATGTTAAAAAGATGAGCCGACAAGAGAGGTTTTAGTGTATCACGGGGGTCCTTGTTAGGGGCAGCATACGTTTTTGTCACTGGTTGCTGGATGGGAAAATGAAAGCTAGGACTATAGTCACTAACATGAAAGTACTGGTGGTCTCCCTAACATCTATTGATATTGTAACCTGTCAGGTCGTAGTGGATTAAACAAACAAGCGTGCAGCCAACAATGAGGGTTAAATATACGGCTTCACAATTTCAACATACCTTGTAAAGGCTATGATGGAAACTACACTGAAACATAACGCAGTATTAGTTCCATAACAACGCTATCAATTTCACTTCGATGAAAGGGCTTGACTCAGTGCCACAGGGAAAAGAGTAAAAATGATTCTAATTTTAATGATGACATTATATCTCTCCCTTTTTTTTCTTGTTAATACTTCTTTATCAATTGTATGTTCAAATTATCCACTTTTCTATCGTCTTTACTTTCCAGCTATCAAACTAGAAGAATGCTCGATTCACCTGCTCCTTCAAATAATTTCATCACTGATTTATCAAGTTTTTAAATAAGTGAATAATGAAATTATCTAGCAAACATATCTTCTTCTTGTGTATTAGGGCAGCAATCCCTCTTTTATACAAGTTTCGATATATACGACTGACAAGGTATGCGATTAAGCTTTTATTTAATTTTTCTTGTTTTCTTTTCTGGGTAAAAAGTGTGCAAAACTGTCCAAAAGTTTTGCATATCCGAATATTTTCGTCTATTTTTTAGCCATTATCAAGGGCGATTTTTATTTTTTATTTTTTACAGAATATATGGATATTTTATCTATGTTTCTGAAGTTATGGGACTGTTTTATTTTCCAAACACATTGTGTCCGTGTTCGTAGTTAATGTTATTGAGTGATGGCTATTTTTTTGTTACGGATTCTATTACTTTTAATCATTTTTTAAAAATGTGGATGAGGCTATTATAATTGTATTTTCTACTAATATTTTTGTGGTGACGTTTGGTAGGTTTTCGTGTGTGTTTAAATGAATCCTATTTGAGCTATGGTCGGGTAGGTGTAACGTGAGTCGTCTAGATAGGGATGTAGTAGTTTGACCAATGTAATTATTTATGAGTTTGGTTTGAACAGGAACATAAATTTTAAAGTAATTACAGAGCGCGTTCGTGCGTGTTTTTAAAAATCACCACTACAGTGGAATGCAGATTTTATTGCAGTTTATCTGTAATTCACCCCTGAAGATGATCTTTGAAAAGATCGAAAATACTTGGGTTAGTAAAAATACGGCGCCTTCCTTGATGAATTTCATCTTAACATCAATAAACTGATTAGAGAACCGGAAAGGATCAATATAAAAATAAGTAGACACAATATGTCTATATTATTCAAAAAATATGTTTGAATGAAGATATGCTGCCTATATATATATATATATATATATATATATATATATATATATATATATATAAAAGGATAGAGTTCAATGAAGATATGTCCGTTTAATTAACTATTGTATTTTTTCAATTTTCGAATTAGATGTTTTACATCAGTATCAAAATTAGTCATGTTGACAGTTTCTTTTATTACAGAGTGGTGAAGACAGATATTGTCGCTGACTAGTGAATGTTCTCTTTCGACAACTGGCTGTTGGTCATATAGCGTTGAAACCGGTTCGCTGAAGTTAAGTAACATCGGGCCTGGTCAGTACCTAGATGGGTGACCGCATGGGAATATCAGGTGCTGTAATCTTCGATGTGCGGGTGGTGTAATGAATAATGGCTCGGATTTCTTAATCGGAGAACCGAGTTTCAATTTCAATTGGGTTCGTTATATTTACTTACGCACAAATACCCAATAATCTATAGATTACTATTATATTTCTAATTAACCAATATTAAAAGATGTTCATCGTGTTTTTTTTTTTAATTTAGTGACAAATAAAGTAATAACAGGATATGATGCAAGGCATTTTTCATTTAACAGCTGAATACTCTGACACCAGAAAAAATAAATGAAACAAATAGTTTAAATTATTTAATACCATAATTTTTTTTTTAGCTTTGTACAGGCAACTATTCTGAAATCAAAGAATGATCTTGTAATTTGCATTCCAAAAGCAAATACCAGCAGAAGCCTAGATATGTAAATTGGTCTAAAGTTGAAAGAGAGTTCTTGCAGACCCCAATAAACAGTTGGGCGTATCTAATTGAAATGAAACTCGGCTCCAACAAAAGTGTCAATTCTAGCAGTGGAAAGATCGTAAAACTCATTCACAAAAACAATTTACAGTAGAGTGTGGCGAATGACCTTCATTGTTCCCAGTCTAATATTTTGTGCAAATATAAAAGATAATCTACAGACATAGGCATGTGTGAGAAACAAAGAAAAGTCTACTGAACTCTTATGTAGTATTAGTCTTCCTTTATGGCAGTGAATGCTGGACAAGAAGAGACGTGTAGCAACATGTGTGGTTATACAGAAGGATGATGAGAATACCATGAACCGAATATGTGAGGAACGAGGAAGTTCCAGAAACAATGACAACAAAAAGGACAGTTCTACTTAACATCAGGAAGAGTCAACTGAAATTTCTGGGGCCCATAACGATGAAAGAGAGCTTAGAAAATTTGATGCTCACAAGACAGATTGAATGTACTAAACTCTTACGCAATATCAGTCCTTCTATATGGCAGTGAATTCGGGAAAATCTCCTCGGAGATGAAGAAGAGGCTTGAAAAAACGGAAATGTGGTTCTACAGAAAGATGCAAAGAATACCATGAGTTGAACATGTGAACAACGCTAGGGTACATAATGAGGAAAGAGAGTTTGGAAAATTTGATACACATAAGACAGATTGAAGGTAAGAGGGTCAAAGAAAAGCAACATCCAACCTACCTGACGAGATTGAACGAATGAATGTCAGATCAGTGTTTGGAAGAGATAGCAAAAAGTAAAAATTATTAAGAACTACAAAGGACAAAAAGTTGTGGAGAGCCATGATCGCCAACGTTCTGAAGAGATACGGCACAAAGAAGAAGAAGAAGAAGAAGAAGAAGAGGATGATAAAGAAAAAATGAGCGAATGAGAAACATGTCATGGCCTGTGGACGATTGGATAAAAGATATATTCAGTGATGAATCAAAAATCTGCATTGGCCAAGGCAACGATGCAAGAACTTTTTGTAATTTTTTTAGGGTGTAATTATTAATTCTAATTTCTTAATTTTTTTCCTCAATATAGGGACGGCTGCATTGATTGGGAAAAATACCATTAATTTAAATAATTTAATCTAGTTTGTTTATGGTATTTTTTGAAGCCAGAATATTCAGCTATTAGATAAAAAATGCTTAACATCGTATCCTTTATTAGTTTATTTGCTACTAAATAAAAAACGACAAATCCAAGCGTACACCCCACTAAATGTGCCGATTCCATAATTTCTTCCCAAAGGTTGTAGAAGAAAACGTTGAAATTTTTCGGTGTTACGAGGTGAGAAGACTGTTCATACTTTTGGTAAAAAAAAAAAAAACATTCAACAGTAAATTTGACGACATCATCACTGTGATAGTGACTCCCAGCTAAGTTTTTTTTTTCATGTTGGGGAACAGATGATAGTCAAAGCAGTAGAATAGGGAGGGTTATCAACAAGTTCAAAGCCACAGTCACGCACACCAGATATTGAAACCAAGGACTTGTGTTCTAGAGCATTGTTCTAATGAAACAATACTCCTTTTGTCAGTTTTCCTGGGAGTTTCGTTTTGACAGCTTTTCATAACTGCCTCGGAAAGTTGAACGAGTACTCTCTATTGATAGTGTGACCATTTTGAAGATATTCAATAAACACAGTGCCTTTTGTATTCCCCAAAACTAACGCCACCACCTTCTCTGCAGATGAAACGACTATGGCCTTATTTTAGAGCAGCTGAGAAGGAGTGTTTCTACTGCCTGCATTGTCTCCTTGTCTGTTGCTCAAAGTGATGAACCCAGTACTCATCCTGGGTTAGTAAACAAACTGGATCAGTCTCAAACGATGTTAGATTTTTCCGTGATATGAGCAGCCTTTTGCACTTTTGATCAGGTGTCAGAAAACGTGGTACACACCGAACAGAAACCTCCGTCATGGGTTGACGTAAGTCTTATGAGGGAAACTGGGTAGATATGTCGAGAGGTCGTTCATTGTGTTGCTAGCACGAAGTTACAAGTCATCGTGACAGAGAGTTTAACCATTCTGGCCTTGTTCAATCTTTTGGTCACATTCGATTATGCGTTCTCTTCTTGAAACTACATGTATGATACACCCAGTTGGCTTTGTATTTTTTCTTATGTAAATGTGTCTGAGCAGACTTCTGCAACAGGGATTAGTTAGCCACCCTAGCAGAAAGGTATACTTAAATACAAGGGTCCAGTCACACACACACGCACCTGCGTACACACACACAAACACACATACACACACATACACGAATCTCAGAAATGCAGTTCATTATTTTTTCCCGTAATAATGTGAGACACTCAAACCTCGAGACGATTCCTTTATCCATTTTTTTTTTAAATGCCTTAAAGGGCTTATATGAGACATATGGAGTACCTCTGCGATATCCCTTGTCGTGTGAGCTGGATTATTTTAATCAACCTTCCATATCTTTTTGTGGCCCTTAACTGTAGCTCCCCCTTTACCAAATTTCGCGCCCTCCGTTCCGCCATCCATTCACAGAAACTTATCGGGTAGGTGACTCGCTACTTTACACTCCCTCTCTCTCTCTCTCTCTCTGTGTCTCTCTCTCTCTGTCTCTCTCTCTCTTGCCCTCATTATTCCCTATGAAGGTTACGTTTTCCAAGCCTTCCTTCTTTATTATGTTCAAGAAATTACAGTCTCTTTGTGATTGTGAGTATATTCTTTTTGTTACCGCTTTCTTTAAGCCTTCCTTACTCGTTCCGTCCATGGAATTCTCAGTATGATTCTGTAGAACCAGATGTCTGTTGCCTCCAATTTTCTCTTCATGTGTGGGGAGACTGTCCTGCATTCCATACAAGAAGTTGATATCCCATCGCAATTCAACATTGTTTTCTTTGTTTCTAACGAAATTTTCCTGTTCCTTAGTATTTTGCTGAGCTTTTCGGATGCAGCTTTCGCTAATCCAAGGCACGTTCGGATTTCGATGTTTCCACTGTTAAAACACTTCCCCCCAGATATTTAAACTTCTGTAGTTGATTGATGTTGACATCTCAAATTCATTGTTATCGATATAGACCTAAAATGGATGGAAGGTACAACGGCTAAAACGCTGTGATAATAGGGCCGAATGTAAATACTGATTAAAGTCTGTTGGTTCCATTATCAGAATATTTTCAGTAGAGTATATTAACAGATTAGCAAATTTACGGGAGGATTTGTAAAGGTATTGGCTAAGATAATTTTTCTTTTTTAGTTTTAAAGATGAAAAAGTAAGCTTCAGTCTAATACAATGATTTTCACACTGGTGTGCCGCGAATTTTTTTTTAAAGTCCTTAATTAAATTATTTTCGAAAGAAGTCCAAAGCAAAATAAGTGTACATATCAAAATTAAGACCTACTTAAATTAATTTTACGAGTATATCATTTTTATAATATATGAATGTCTATATTAATTAATTTAAAAAGTAAGCTTTTGTGCAATTAACAATATTAAAAATCCTTGGAAGAAGATTTAAGAGTATGCCTGTCTAAAATTCGGCCTTTCAAAAAAGATGTTTTAAAAAAAAAAAAACGTTAAGATCAGATATCTCATTAAATTTTAAATCATAACAGAGAAATAAATAAATTTAATGTTTTTTTTTTTGATAATTTTAATTATCATCTTTCTATTACAAATTATAATTGTTTTGTTTGTTTATTAACACAAACAAAACAATTTATTCTTTTTTTTTTTTTTACTTTTTTGATCATCATAATTTTAGTGTGCCGCGGAAGTTTAACTATCTCTTTAAGTGTGCTGTGAGATAAAAAAAGAAAGGTTGAAAAACATTGGCCTGATACATCGTGGAAGACCTGAGACAGATTAGAAAACGTTTATTTCAGGTGTACAAAAGATCTTGGCGAGCAAATAAACGGATTGAAACAAAAGCAATAAACATATTATGATGATGGGAACATTGCTGATTCAGATTTAATCCATTTGATAAAATGAATGTATTTTTACCTGGAATAAACTGGGTATATATACGTGAAATTATTAGTATTTACTTTTAAACTTTGTACTGTTGCTGCATAGTGGACTGTAATATTAGGTTGAGCGGAAAAAATATCCGATTTTAAACTATAGTTTTTAATTGTTTTCTAATATATTATTATGATAGTTGCACAAAAATATATTACTCATTCCTACTAATTAAAGTGTCCCCTTTATTAATTTTGTGTCAATCTCTGTTAGAATAACTTAAAACATTTTTACAACAACATAAGATGCTATATGATTAAAATATTGACTTGAAAATTCGTCAGATCTTTTATTGCACATGGATGTCATGCATGGCTTACGACTCGCTTAGACATGTCTAAAGTCCAATCAATGGCAGACTGCGACACGTTTGGGTTTCTGAATGGTACGACTAATTTAATGAGGAAAATAACATTTATCAAAATTTTATGTTTTGTTTCATTCCCACTTGTTCACTCACATTTTCATGCTGTCATGCAGAAGCTTGTGTCAAAGATAAATAAGTATTAAGTGCCTGAGTAAGCTCCTTTACTTATTAACGCATGCTGCATTTTGAATATGGCTTGACTAAACTACATACATAACAACGATTAAGTATTCTTGAATTTTGTAATCTTTCGTTGAATGTAATGTTCTCGGCATTTTAAACCATTGGCGATTTTCATTAAGGAAGTTCATACCTGTAAAACTATTTTGCTTTAGAAGCGAGAAACGTTCATATTATTTTTCTCTTGAGAAGAAATATATATTTTTTTCTTTTAAAAAGTTATGCTTAATATTTTCAAATGAATAAATAAGAAACAAATCTCACACAGCACCATGTTTTAATCACTGTTTTAATGTGTTCGAATTCCAGTTGAATTCGTTTCAGTCACTTATGCGCAAGTATCGTTGGTAAAAGTATGTATACATCTATTCTCCCACCAGCTATGGGTTGAATAGCAGGACATACAGACGTCCTACTGCAGAAAGAAACGGGAAAAAAATCTTCTGCCGAGTTAGTCATGAATCGAAAGAGACATGATCGCACAGATGTATGGCACTTAACTGAGTGACTGAACTATATCTTAAATATTTTTTCTTCTTAAAATATATTTTTCGTATTTTCATATGAATAAATATAAAACAAATCACAGGCAATATATGTTAATTACAATGTCATCAGTGATAATATTATACGAAGTTTTCAATTTTTTAATTGTAGAAAAATATTTTCTTCAAATAAAAAATATCAACGCATTTCTAGGGTATGATCTTCTGTAGAGAAAATAGCTTCTTTACTTTCTTTTAAATTATTTCAGTTCACTTTATAATGATCAATATTTCATGCGGCCCACTGGTCAGAAAAGGTTGTCCATGCCTTGTCTAAACTATCATTTGCATACAATGATATGTTTTTCGGATCAATGATTAAAAATGACTTCAAACGAATAAATCCTTTGAATCTAAATAAGATGATAATTCAACAGGCTCTACCAAAAACCACATCACTTGAACGCTTCCAACAGCAACAACAACTAATATGTGTAGCCCATGTAACTAAAAAATAAAATAATGTTATCATCAATATGTTAATTTTTCACACTACCAAAAACAAAAGGTTTGGAAGTCAATACGAGAAAGAGCGATAACATTTAATGGACTAAGGAACTAGTTACGTATCCTATTTACATTCGGACTAGTTTTTTTTTTTTTGGTTTTTTTAATCGAGTTCATCCCAATCAAGACGGTAAAGCCACTAAGATACAAGGGGTTACTGGGTGTGGAAGTATTAGAAAACAGAGACATTACTAAGGAGCGAGAACGAAAGAAGAGTTATTAGGGGGACAGTAGATAGCGACTGACATTGCCTTTAAATTTTTGAAGATTAAAATTGCCTGGAACGCAACGAGCCAGAAGTGAGTTCCACAAGCGAGAAAAAAGAGTGTTAGCATAGAATTTACGGTTACATCTAGCAAACACAAAGGTAAATTGATGAGACCTCGATGCCAGTCTAGTACAGTGCTTAAATTCAGAAAGTCTAGCCACCATAGCGAAGAGCTCTTCCAAACAATAACCATGAAAGTATTAATAGAAAAGGCACAGAGAAGCAACTTTAGAGCGGTGGAAAAGTGACTGAAGCCGAGTTGCCGAATCAGGACCAATAATATTGCTGATTCTTTTCGATTTTATCAAGGATCTCTATATGAACGAAACTCTGTCTTCATTTTTCTTGTTATCACAACGTTGCGGTTGCTGAATGCCTTCATTAGATGTATATCAATCTGTGTAACCTACAGGGAATATACGCTCAATATCTAAGCCGGGCAGAGTGTACTTGGAATGGAAACAAAGCGAACAATAACTGAACACTTTTAAAATAAGAACTAGACAAGATATCCCTAGACATGGTCAGTGGAAAGAGAACAGACTACCTGGTAGATTAAGTAAAGGGTTCAGTTCGGAATTTCTTGTAGGTTACCTGTATCGAATTACATCTGATGAAGGCCGGTGGTTACAAAGGCCGAAACGTTGTGATAATGATAGGAAAGATTACAACAATAGTCCAAAAATAGCCTTATAAATAATGATAACTCTTCATCCGAGAAATTCAGATATAAATTCCTGAAAAATTGTTTTAAGGAAAAGATTTTTTTTAAATTTCAACCGATAGTAACGCTAAGTATTAGGTCAACGAATGCTGAATTTTCAAGTCTGGAAACGGCTATTTTCACCATTAACATTCTCAGTACTTTTGCATTAATTCAGTCAATCTTTTACCTTTTATATTCTTTTTAACTCATTTTTACATTTGTTCCGTCACAATTTATTCGCTTGTTTTTTTCTTTTTTCCCGTCGCTCACTTTTCTTCCTTTGTTATTTTTTATTGACGAGTCCATATTCTTATTAAATATAACAGTAACACCGTTTCTTTTTACGTTCATATCTTTGGTATTTAGGGATTCATGTAATATTATTGTTTCAGGTTTTTCCTCTATTTATTTATTCATCTTCCAGGCCTACCGAACGGTGTTAAATAGTTTTCATCCCGGAAAATACCCGCAAATAGACTGAGTGTTTAATAATGACCTGACTTGGGGCGTTGATCAAATTATTTTATACGCCCATTTCAATGTTCGTACCAGAGTAGTGTCACCGGAAAAAATGCCTCCCACATTGTCAGTCTTTACTGACCAAATGTCGCCTATATGTCTATGATTTGACCGTTTGTCACAAAAGAAGATTAGAAGCCAGACAGCAAATCAAGCCTGATTAAATACTAAAATGAATAAATATTGTCGGCTTAAATCCTGTTTCCGAAAGACTCTAATAAACTTCACACTATGAAATAAAAGTAATTTTTTTTATATACTAGGCCAGGGTATATACAATTTATATACAACGTTTTTTTTTTTTTTTAACTGAATGAGATGAAGTTTTCGTATAGGAAGAAAACAAAATAACTGAAATGAAAGAGAAAAACAAAATGGATAAAAAAAGGCGTGTTCCTCCGGACGAGATGTGAATGTATTAGATGTGGCAAAATCTCTTGAGTTTTATTTTTATTTTAAAAACACTTTTTCTACTGAATATTCATAGCAAGGGCATTGGGAAATTGTTGAACCATGAGTTTTAATACTCCATACTTGGACACTTTTGCTAAATTACATTATTTCAAAATGCCTCTCAAGGTAAAGGGTTACTGAATGGGGTCGTTATATGACCGTAAAAGGATGAAATAATTGATACCAATTAACAGGTTATATAAAAAATTTAATAAAGAACAAGTAGAAATGCCTTACCAGTGCATGCAAGTGCTCAAAATCAGCTGATGCAGCCACCAAAATGTAGCGGCAGGGCCATGATGTTTTTCTTGGAAATCTGAAATGCCTCTCGTTGAAATAAATACCGGACTACAGAATGAACTGAATGACCTAATACTGGATTTGTGATGGTCAACGAGCAATTTATACTCCAAAGGATTCAATCAGTTAGCTCAATTAGTCGACACTCTACAAATACCTGCTTATTATATATAAAAGGAAATGCATATGTGTGGATTGTGTTGAGACTATTTTGGGATATATATAAGTATATGCCTATCAATATATTGCGTACGTGTGTCATCTTCTCAGATCTCTCAAATGTATCTTCATATATATATATATATAATTACCGATTGATCCGTTTTCTATGGTTTATCAAACCTTTGCGGGTTATTTAAAGCCAGAAAATATTTTTAGATAGTAAAAATTGTTGTTTATTTTTAGATAATAATGGTTTAGTGATACAAGTCTTACTAATTAACCCATATATAGGCAAGGAAGACGTGGAGTCATACCTTTCCCAAGGGTACTTGCTCGTAAATGAATATAACGAACCTAACAGGAATTGGAATTGGGCTGTCCGCTGAACCATTTCGAGTCATTATCCATTGCAGCATCCGCACATATGACCAGACTCGACGTGCCTTAACATTAGTGATCGTACGAGAACTAACGTTTCAAATACAAACCCCCAACCCTACTACATCTCAATTTTCGTAAGGTAGTTTTCATATAAAATACAAATTTTATTGTAAACTAATTATGGATCATATGCAATACAGGTGAACAATTCAGCTAGAAAAATAGAAACTAAATACAATGTATCTAAATACAAATTATTGATATGTCATAATATATCATTCCATCTTAAATAAATCAACAATGTTTAGCGACAATGTTTTAAGATTTTTCTTGTTAAAAAGTTAAATAATTTTAACACATTCAAAATTAGGGATAAAAAAAAATAGTGAGTTTTATGTAGTTATTTTTTGAAACTTAGTATGTGCAAAACAAATTCCCGCATTTAGACAAAAATCTGTGAATTTTCATCCTTTAATAATTAATTTATTTCTAACACATATAAATTTAGATAAAAAAAAAGCAAATATTGATAAGATAGCGAAAAACTTCCCAGTGCTCCCAATCAGGCTTGGAGTTCGGGGGTAGTATGCACCAGTCATATATATATATATATATATATATATATATATATATATATAGAGAGAGAGAGAGAGAGAGAGAGAGAGAGGGGAGGGGGGCAACCGGACGTCTGGCCACACTGAAGCGAAACAGTCTGTCTGTGGATGACAATATATAGGCTCCTGAAAAATTTATTTCGGTTGAGCTCTCTGGGGGGAGGAAGTGTGGGTTTGTAAACTACTGCTATTATAGCAAAACTCTTCGGTAAAGCGAATCGAGTTCTCTCAGTTACTGTGTGTTTAGCTAAAAATAAATACGCTAAAATTCACCCTCGTCATAGAATCAATCAATATTATTTCTTTATATATAAAATATATGCTGCCTAATATTATATGTTGATATATATATATATATATATATATATATATATATATATATATATATATATATATATATATATATATATATATATATATATATGAGACATTTGGGAGATGGGAGAAGATAACACAGGTACGCAATATATTGATATACAAATATATACTTATAACTTATATATCCCAAAATAGTCTCTTATACGCTACACATATACATTTCCATTTATATATAATACGTAGGCGCTTGACCCGCACAAATCCGGCAACAGGTAATTCAGTTCATTCTGCAATCTGGTATTACTTTCCAAGAGACATTACCATGATGTTGCCACTACATTTTGCTGGCTGTATCAGCTGTTTTGGGCACGTGCATGCAATGATGACGCATTTATACTTGACTTTTTTCGCATTTATTTTATAATAACCTGTTAAACTTTAGCCCCAATCATAGCTTCAATGAACACAAGAAGTGTTTCACGTGGTTTTAAATAATAAACATTAAACCTTTTCCATAACAAATTTCACTTTATTGTCAATAAATTCTTCCTTTCCCTTTATTAATCAACATAAACCATTGCTGTGTCAGCTGCTAAAAAAGTTGATATCTACAGTGTCGTGCTAGACAATTTTTCTCTCCAGAATTTATCTTACATATCTATGTGTACCATTCGTCTATGCTTAGAAAATTATTGCTACATATGGTCCGGTGCTCCTGCTTATACATCTAGAGATCCTTGATAAAATCAAAAGACGAATCAGCAATATTATTGGTCCTGGTGTGGTCTCAGCTCAGTTACTTTTCCACTTTTTTATCTCTTCGCTGTGATATCTAGACTTTATCAAGTTAAGCACAGTACTAGATTGGCAACGAGGTCACATCAATTTACAGTTGAGATGACTAGATGTAACCGTAAGTTCTATGCTGACAGTTTCTTTCCTCGCACTTCTCACTTGTGGATCTTTCTTCCGGCTCCATACTTTACTGCCAACTTTAATCTTGATGCTTCTTCTATTGTTCTCACTCTTTAGTAATGTTTCTTTTTTCTTATTCATCCACCCAGTAACCCCTTGTGTCTTAGTGGCTTTGTTGCCTTGTTTGGGGTGATTAAAAAAAATTAAAGTAGGTTGAATTATAAGTGTATTATAAAATGGCCTTCAGTAATCCGACAAAAGTACCCAGTCTTCTACAACTTCCCGTAATATCGGATTAGTGATGGTGAACATATACAGCTTGCGCCGTACGAAACAAAACACAGTAAATAAACATGTGGATTAGGCTATTAAAAAGATAGTGGGCTTGAATAATCGGCATTGTGACCAGAAATAATCTTTTTTTTCAATTTGTCTTTCTTATTACAATAAGTTAAGCACTGCAGATCAGTAGAATTTATCTCGCTTCCTGTGAAAAATTTGACAGACTTTAGTTTGTACTGAGCCTTGCTGGTTGAAGCCTATGAATACAGTTTTAGAGACATTGTCATAGAGTCCAACATCATTGGCAGCGTTTTATAGATGATGTAGGAATACTGTCATTGGTCATAGTGTCTGCAGTGATAACTAGGATGTGAAAATTCGTATAGCTAAACCCTGGGCCTCCCTGAATAAAATAGATGTAATCTGTAAATCTGATCTGTAAGAAAACCTCAAACGAAGATTCTTTCCAGCCACTGTAGAGGCAGTATATTAATATATGGTGCCACTGCCTAAACATTAATTAAAACTCTCGTGTCTAAGCTTGACGGAACCTACACTCAGATGCTTAGGGCCATATTTAACTAAATCACAGCTTTATGTATCCATCTCTGATATTTCTACAACCTTACGCGATTGCAGAATGCGCTTTGCAGGACACTGCAGGCGAATAAAACAAGAACTCGCGAAAGATCTACTCCTTTGGACACCTAGTCATGGAGCAAGATGGATTGGTCGGCCAGCAACTACCGACATTGACCAGCTATGTTATGACACAGAATGTCACCCTAATTATCTTCCGACCTTGACGCAGGACCGTGATGGTTGGCGTGATAGACTAACTCGACCGAATAAAATAAATACCGCAGAACACAAATAAAAACAAAAATTTTTATCAAATTTTATAAAAGCGGGAGTCGAATTACCTATGTATTAGGTTGGTGCAAAAATAATGACGTAATAATGTCGTTTTTTGACGTATTTTTTAACGTCAAAAAACGACATTATTACGTCATTATTTTTGCACCAACCTAATAAATTCATTGTAAATCGACCCCCCCCACCACCACCACCAAGCAAATATGCTCATATGACGTGATTTCTTAAAATTTAAAAACAAATATTTTTTTCATTCGTAATCTGGAGCGATCCATAGTAATATATCACTGGTCACAATATGAGTATTTCTACTCGCAATGCTTATTGTACAACTATTACATTTCTTAAAACTTTAAGTAGCATCCTGGGTAAGACGATAAACTACATCCGACACCAAGGCCTTTGATCAGGAGGTTTTGAGGAGCGTGAAACCACGTCTTAATTGCTGATGTTCGCAGGTCCACCCTGACCGGAGGTGGTAGCAGCTGTTAGGGTCCCAGCTATAGGCAAATATTTAACCCCCAAACTGGGATCAACACGTGTAAAAATAGGTTTTAATACCAGCAATACAGTTTTCTAAAAAATTATTACCAGCAATAAATTTTCGAAAAAATTATTACCAGTAATACTTTTGGGGAAAAATATTACCAGAAATACTTTTTGAAAAAAATATTACCAGCAATAAAAAATCTTGTCGGCATTAAATAACCCATTGAGGTTGATATGCCGCAAAACAAAACAAAACAAACTAAAATTTAAGTAATGTCCAATACTGATTGAAAATAACTTTGTCAATTTTTTTTGTTTTTCAAGTCCACTAATTGTTTGCCCAAATATGTGACCAGTTAATCTTAGGTCAAATTGCATTAGCCGCCATATTATCATAATAAAGTGAGTAATCCATACAAATATATGAAAAAAGAACTCCAGATTACGATTTTCATATTTTACATTTTAAGAAATAACATGGTATGAGGATATTTTGTTTTGGCTTTTGTAGGGGGATCAATTTACAATGAAATTTCTTAGTAAACTCGATTCCCCTATTAACTTTTATAGGATCTAATAAATTTTTATTCGTGATCTGTAGCGTTTAATCTATAGTTATATGGTAAAATATATTTTTCTGGTCACAGTGCTTATTGTACAGCTAATATATTTCTTAATAGTGATTGAAAATAAGTTTGTTAATTGTATTTTTTTTAAATCCACTTAATTGTTTGCTCAAACATATGACCAGCAAATCTAAGGTCAAATTGAATTATCCGCCATATTCTCATAGTATAAATTATGTGGGTGGGAAAAGGTGTCGGATTTCTTACATTTAGTCCTATATCTGAAGTTTAAGAATATAAAAGAAAAATTGTTATCGTCTAAACCATCAATACGTTAATAAGACCTTAAATTTATTTTCTTATCTCCACAGGATATTTACCCACTTGTTTTTTTATTTGCTCTTCAAACTTTCTTTTTTTTTTTTGTTTTTGTGTGTGTGTGTGTGTGTGTGTGTTATTTTTCTGTTTTTTTTTTAATTTTTTTATTTATGCATAAAGATACGTCGTCTGTAAATCAACGTGTAAATCAACGTGTTTGTATGCGTGTCGTCGGATAAAATTTGCCCCTTTACTTCACTCTCTCTGTTTCTTTATTTACTTGTCTACTGATTCATGTTTTTAGTCGTCTTTCTCCTCTCTCTTACATATCCCAGTAGTCCTATTATTATTACTTGTTTTTCTCTGACAGCTTCTTTCTTTATCATTCCGTCTTCAAGCAGGAACGTATGTGAAAGAGTGCATGTGTATGCATGTGTTCCCGAGGTGATAGAAGACGAGCGGGCGGGCGTGTGATAGGGACATTATTGTCATTTTCGAAGCAAGCACCCATCATCATAGATACTTATTAATTATCACAGC
>OZ010571.1:58297687-58422687 GCA_963932145.1 Acanthosepion lycidas | reverse complement strand
CAACGTATATCACCTGAAGAAATCCAGAGCGTACAACGGCCGAAACGTCGTCAATGGGGTAATAAAGATGAGCCCGAACAATGTAAATAGTGTAAATATTTTTTCATTCCCACAGCCTTGATTGGATCACTTAAACTAGAGTGTGATTTGATATATTTTTGTTTGGTAATTGTTTTCTTTCAACTGAGGTTTTTTTTTTTTGTTGTTTTTTTTTTTTTTTTTTTTTTGTTGTTAATCAATCCAACCTAAGCAAGTTGATAATGCCACTAAGACGCAAGGGGCTACCGGGAGTCAAAGAGAATGAGAAGACTTTAGTGAGGAGAAAGGACAATAAAAGTAAGGATTTCAGGATAACAAAAAATGGCGATTGTCGTTTCATTTGATTTTTTGTAGATTTTAGGAATCAGGGTAGCAAAATATCGGAAAACGCTCCACAGGCGGGACATGTGAAAAAATAAACTATTTGAATGGAACATACAGTTGTATTAGTTCAACAGTAAAATGGTGAGGCCTTCTACTAGCCCGCTTAAACCCATGCAGTCGAGACACCAAGAAGGAAAACTCATCAGATCAATTTCCATGAAAATATTGCTAGAAAAGAGGGAATCCACATCATGCCGGTGAGAAAGTGACTGAAGTTGAGATGCCAGGTCTGAATCGATTACTTTACAGACCCTTCTTTGAATTTTGTCAAGAATCTCGAGATATAAAGTAGGAATCAGTGTATTTTGTGTAAATTGATAGCTGTTGTCTTTTTCTAACTAATTCCTTAAGGAAAGATGATAATGCCACTAAAACTCGAAGAGTGAATGGAAGTGAAAGAGAACGAGATGACTTTAGAAAGAACCGGAAAAACAATTCTGAACAGGAAACACAGGATTAATCTCTACCCCTGTTCAAAACATCAAGGCGGAGTGTAACCCCGATAATAAGGAAAACAATCTACAACCGAAGGAAAATAAATAAATAGTAGATAAAAGGAGTGTGAACCGGACGTTTGTGTGTGTTTGTGTGTGCGCGCTTGCATGACTGTATGTGCATATGTTTATCCATATCACCTATTACCCTACCCATTTTTCTGCGTGCTTTGGAACGAAGATATCTGTTATAATTTATCAGTCATCGTTTCTTATTGCATGTGAGTCTTTTTTTTTTCTTCTTTTTTTGTCGTAAATAACTGTCAACTAATTTATCAGTATACGAAGATCCAACGTGCGTATATAATACAAAATAACAAACGCAGTCGACAAAAGAAAAGTTTATGCACTTGTTTATTTTAAGCAAAGCGTAACTGCCTTCTTTTTTTATTTTTTAAACTTTTACGCAAACACAAATTTAAGGCAATTAACATTTTACATGAACGGCGTAAATGAATTGCTGGAACTAAGAAACTGATTTCATCTGAACATTTATCATGGGCATAATGATAGATAAACGATAGGCTTGCGATGCCTCTGTGGAATATAGGCTGTAGAAGAGAATAACTCCAAGAGCTACTTTTTTGCTTTTTTGCTTTTCTTACCTACTAAATTTCCCCCCACGGCAAAGCTCTAATGCTATTCATGGTAGAGTGTTACTGAATAAGATGAGTAGAGTGGAGATAAGTAGGAAGTAAATATTATGAGGATCTGGATGATGGATAACGATTTACCCTAGGCTTGAATAGCGTAAGACTGTAGATCGGACAAGCATCCTCGTGGGAATATTTTCCACCAAGTGGCAGTTCTTGACAATAAGCTGTCTGAGTGAGCTTCCTTCATACAATAGGAGGTTGGTGAGGGCCATGATCACGCGCGTACAAGGGACACGGCACGTATAAGAACGACATTGCTCAGTTTATATTTAAAAAATAAGTAGAGAAAAAATCACTTCATTGCATGTAAGTACCCAACACTTATAAAAGATATTTTCTTTAAAGATTAGTAAGTCACTTCTGGGAAGTGTTTTGACAGCGGACGGTAAATGCGACGCTGAAATCCGAAGACGTATTGGGATGGCCAAAGACGTATTCCAAAAGCTAGGCAGAGTATTACGAGACAGAAAGATTTCGTTGGTAACAAAGAAAAGAGTACTGAACTGCTACATAATATCTGTCCTCCTTTACGGCAGCGAATGTTGGACGGTCTCCTCAAAGATGAAGAAGAGACTCGAGGCAACGGAGATATGGTTCTACAGAAGGATGCTAAGGATGCCATGGACCGAACGTGTGAGCAACGATGAAGTTTTGGAGAGGATGCAAACAAAGAGGAAACTTATACTTAACATCAGGAAGAGGCAGCTTAAATTTCTGGGACACGTAATGAGGAAGTAGGGCATGGAAAATCTGATACTCATAGGGCGGATAGAAGCAAAGAGGGACAAGGAAAAGCAATGCGTGATATACTTAACGGGCTTAAGCAAGTGGGTGGCAGAGCAGGGTCTTGGAGAAATAACAAAAAGACAAGATTTATTGAGAGCTACAAGGGACAGGAAGAAGTGAAGAGCCATGATCGCCTAAGGGGCACGCTACATAAAAGAAGTCAGTTAATAGCTGTTTATCGTGTGTGTGCTTCAGCGAGCTTACTTTTTTTTTTTTTTTTACATCTGACAGCCCCCACCCACTTATTTAATTTTATAAAATTTTGAGATTTTTTTTTTTTTTTCCTTTTTTTTTTTTTTTTTTTTTTTTTTTTTGTAGCGCTTAAAGTTTGTGTTAGTTTTAATGACAATTCCCCGGAGAATTTTAATCATCTTTTTTTTTTTTTATTAAAAAGTACCCCAGTAGCAAAAATTCTCCTCTGAATCGTAAAATAAAAAATGCAATAAAATTAGGACATTATTTAATTATGAATTATTATATTATGGACACTATTGTATTAAGAATAAAAATTTTCTACAATAATTAATTTTTACAAAAATTGTCTCCATTTTTTTTTTTAATTTTTAATTATAATAATTTATAAACGTTTTAATCTTAAAGCTTACTACAATTCATCGACCCTCAGCATTTTAAAAAGAATTTTGAATTTATTATTGAGTCTGCATTTTTGTAAATACGGTTGTTCATGCACGACATTAGAAGAAATTAAAAGTAGAAAGTATAGAAAATTTAAAATTTATTGGTAATTTTTTAATTTGTTTTTCTTCGTAAGTAAGATTATAAAGCCAAAGTATCTAACTATTCAATAAGATATTAGAATGACTAAAGTATTTAATTTAAATATTTTAATATTATTGAGTATTTGAAAAATTATTTCAAAAAGTGTTTACCGTGTATTCGCCATGTAATTTTGTAACAATTATGTCCTCCTTAGACAAATTTCCCATCCCCGTGATAAAAAAAAAAAATGATTTTCTGCGATATTTTAAACCAAAAGCAGGTAATATTTCTTTCAGTTCAGACTAATTAAACATTAAATCAGCTAATTCTTCCTAACGTTTCAGAAAAATATATATAATTTTCAAAAGATTTTTTAATAAAGACATATATGTTGCGTAGATAGATTTGTCACTATGGCCGATTTTATCGATTTTAATGATAACCAGAAAAAATAATTGCAATCAATGTAAATTCAATTTGAAATACAGCATTGTATTTTACTTATTTGAAATATTAAATGTAATTTATTAGATTGCAATTAAAACTAAAACAAAAGCTTCAAGAAAGATTTTTCATTTTTTAAATACATTTTAAAACTTACGTACCGCTCTTTTTGGAGTTACCGATATATAATCAATTAAATTATAACTAGTTTCCAAAAGTGATTTAACAGACATTAAATTATTTGATTTTTTTTTCATCGGTCCTAAAGATGATTCCAAAAATAAGCTTTCGGTTGGATCTATGTATGAAATGTTTCCATGACAACTCAGATGGTCTCGTTTGTCAGAATGTTATTTAATATATTTCTTTAATATATTTGCTGTTATATTGTCTGTTGTAGCAATAAAATATTTCGTCTAATTGGAACTGAAGAATAAAAAGTGCACCTTTTATTTTTCGCCAATGTCAGGTTTTATTGTTATATGACAAAATATCCTCAAATTAGTGGGAAAAAAATTCAATTTATTCAGAGACCCCATTGTTGTTGCAAATTATATTATGTATCAGTGTGTATAGTTTGTGCGAATAAAAATGTAAGCATAAATCTGATAAGACCATCTGTGCATATATGTGCGTGCTTATATATATATATATATATATATATATATATATATATATATTAGGTTGGTGCAAAAATAATTTCGTTTTCTCACATAGTAACATATGTTAGAAAACGAAATTATTTTTGCACCAACCTAATATATAAATATATATATATATATATATATATATATATATATATATATATATATATATATATATATATATATATATACATTCACCCCCCACATATATATATATGAAAGCTTTATAATTTAATGCCCTTGCATATGCGGGAGAAGTGAGCAGAGAGTATGCCTGAGTGTTTAAAATGAAGTACAGAATATATATATATATATATATATATATATATATATATAGATAGATAGATAGATAGATAGATAGATAGATAGATAGATAGATACACCCATTTATGTACACATACATATATATTTATATATATATATATATTAATATCTATACATATATAAATATATATATGCACAAATATTCATGTCTATCCATATATATATAAGTATATAGGCACACACAAAGCATATATATATTTATATATATATATACATATATATATATATATATATATATATATATATATATATATACATATGAATGCACACACACATGCATATTTTTTAAATAAATAAAAAGCTAAATGACTTACCTTCCAAAACAAAGTTTGGCAGAGGAAACTATTCATCTCTTATTTATTTATTTAATATGAAACCTTAAGATCACCATTTTATCTACTATACAATATATGCTCGCCCTAAACGCGTCACCATGCAGTAATTAATGTTAAAAAGAAATTTTAGTGAAAATAATATTTTCTTTGTTAAATATATATGTATATATATATATATGTATGTATATATATATATATATATATATATATATATATATATATATATATATATATATATATATATATATATATATATATATTCACATGGAGCTCTGTAAAAATAAAAAAATAAAAATATCAATAAGAACCCAGGATTATATATCTTGGTGTTCTTTCTTTTTCTTTATATATACATACATACATACATATATACATACATATATACATATATATATATATATATATATATATATATATATATATATATATATAAGTAGGTATTGAGGTCAACTCTGAGCAGCGACAGTCTGTTTCCTTCTTGAATGCATTCTTCAGGTCATTTCAACTATTGCGTCCAAACATGAACCGTTCTGTCGCTGCTGGTTGTTGACTTCAGTGTCCACTTTTAAATTTATATATGCGCTATCCCTGATTTTTGCACAAAAATATCATAATGTTATTTAAAATTATAGTTTTATTATATTATCTCTGTCTGTCTCACTTCTACGCACACCCGCACACATATATATATACACACACACAATTCACACGATGGTTACTGTTGAAAGGTTCTTGGTCCGACCAAGAATCTGTTACCAATATACATAAAGTTTGTTCATTGATTCTGGATGATGTCTTTCAGCACTGACTTCGGATATACATCAGTAAGCATAGCTTACATAGGAAATATTTATTTTTTTACGTCATATCATTCCATGGTAATGTATATAACCTAACAATATTTTACATTACTTTTGCATTAATTATATAGATTATACACACACACACACACACACATATATATATATAATTACTTATTTATATATATATATATATATAATTATTTATTTTAAAATTATAACAAATATTTATGTTATAATTTTTAAATAAAATATTATATTCGCTCTACTCTGTATTGAGTACTCTTTTAAGAATAGTAATTGTTGGTTATTGGAATTTATTCCGTATACGCCAATCATATACTTTGATATATATATATATATATATATATATATATATATATATATATATATATATATATATATATCCGTGTGTCACTGAAAATTTCTTGACCCGATCAAGCAATTAATGCAATTTTTAAGCTTATTTTTTTTTATATTTGTGTATTTTTTGACCATATTGGACAATGTATAAGTCTCATCGGAAGCCAGAAAAATGTTCCGATTTATAGAAGAGAAAAATATCCTTATCAAACAACTTTCGTTAGATTTTAACCAAAAATTATATATATATATATATATATATATATATATATATATATATATATATATATATATAGTAATATTCTAATCGAATAGTAATAAGCTAATAATTTGCAGTCTATGATTAACGCTTCTCATGCAGAGTATAAATATGTTATATGTTAATAATTCAATAGATTTATTTTTATCCTAAGGAGCGATGATTTCGCGAAACTTTGAAGTCGGTCGAAAGATAACTCATTTAAGCCTTTATTATTTTATTGTCTATAAATATATATATAGTTAACGATATAAAATGAGTGCGGAAATTTTATGGTATAATGAATATACTGTGCCAATTTTTCAAATAGTTTGTCTCAACCTACCTCGAAAATCAGCATTCGAAATCCAATTTATACCTTGCTTGAACACTGACCGCTGGCTCAACTTGAAAAATATACAACTATTTCAGATACAGAGTAGATCACTTTTTTTGCCTCTTGAGCTCAATAATAGATATACGTGCATTACTGTATCTGCGTATGTGAGCTAATGTGCTATGTGTGAATATTGTAAGTGTATGTGTATCGTATATGCTTATATATATATATATATATATATATATATATATATATATATATATATATATATATATATATATATATATATGCGTGTATAGTGTGTGCATATATCTATCTGTGTGATCGATATGCACGTAAATAAATTGATTGACTGTCGGTTGATGATGTCAAAATACCAATCTAAGCAGGACGAAAGCCTTCTCTTATCTTTCACACTAAGATGTTCTACACTCGCTGACAAGAAATAGATAAACCTATTTCATTGACCTACGTTATATGAAACCGAGATTTTCTTTTCCCTTTTAAGTGACCACATGCCAAAACACAAAGCGTTTCGATTGGTGCAAAATATATAAGAGAGAAAGAAAAAGGTGTCGGGATATAAAAGAAGAGCTGTCAGTGAGATAATAGCGTCATTTTAAGTCAACCTCGTTGAGTGGAAGTAGTTTAATTTCGTTCTTTTATCAGGAAACTTTAAAGCAAAAGATCTAGATAGGTTATTACTTTTATTATTAATTACCCCGTGGGCCAGAGCTCGTGCGTCAACGAATCTTCATTCTCTAAATAAAAAAGAAAGAAAGAAAGATACATGAGAAGCCGAGCAGCTGCGTATTTCTAATGACTCGTTATTTATCGCCGTAGATGTAGTGGAAAGATACGTCTTGTATTCTCGCATCTTCCACCGCCCGTTTCTTTACATCTAATAACCAAAATGACGTTCTAGTTACGCTCATTTTACAGCTAAGTATCCATCATCGAGAAGCTGATATCATTTTTCGTTTTTCGGACAGAAGCGAAATAAATGCAGATTTCAGACACGTCCATCGGAAAGCATCATCTACAGTTTTTATTACTTCTGCTATAAACTATAGGTGTGAACAACTACTGTAGAATACATTACTGTATATTATATATTAGCTAGCTGTGCAATTAAGCGGCCAACAACTTTTTTCTGTGTACCGTGTCCCTTTAGGAAAGTCGTTCCCAATATTTTTCTGGGTCGCATTTTCGGAATTATAATTTACTCACACATATATATATATAATTACTTATTTATATATATATATACTATATTTTTAGTACCAAATGTACTAAAAATATATTAAAAAAAAAAACACAAAAAAAAAAACAGAGAGAGAGGATTAAGTGGTGATAATCCCGGATTCGAAGTCAGAACATTATCATTGATAACTCTCTCCTCCAATTTACGGAACCTAGATACTATATTCTTAATACTTGATATAATGCAAAAATATCACAATGATAAAATTGGTCAATAATTATTGATAACTATTTATAGTAGGACTATTGCATAGAATTACAAGTAATCCATAATAATATTTTAAAGTCTGAAATCTGAATTATTTTATCATATAAATCTGAAATTCTGAATTATATAAATTTTTTTAAAACTGTTTCTAAATATTTGATTGTTTATCTATCATTCAATGATATATATATGATATATAAGAGGATTGATATTACGTAACTTTTCTTTTGTTTTCCTGTTTCTTAATACTTTTTGACAGGCATCCTTCGCTATCCCAATGCACCATTGAATTTAGAATTCACACTTTCCGTCCATTGTTTTATCTTCCAGACACTTTGTATTTGCTTGACTTTTTTAATCTCCAATTTGTAATTTACATGTTGGGCTGTTCCCTTTTGCTAACAACCATGTATTCTATCTTCTTGCAAAGGATGTTTAGTCCTTTCTTCTTGCTTTCCTATACTATCTTCTGTAGGATTTTTTGTGGTTACCTTTCTGTGTCTTCTATCAACAGTGTGTCATCTGCATATATTATGTTGCTAAAATAGTAACCACCGATATTGAATCCTGGCAAGTCTTCTAATTCTCTCTCAATCGCCCCGCATGATATGTTGAATAAATCCATTGAGAAGACACATCCTTGTCTTACATCCCTAATTGTTTTCGTATATTTACTGAATTCATTTCCTGTCCAAATGCAGGCTGTTTACTGTTGGTATATGTTCTGGATTATTCTAAAACCCATTCCAAATATGTCATGGTTACCTAGCATTTCCTATAATTTTTTGGTGACATACTTTATCAAATGTTTTTTATATAATCTATAAACGTATGTATATATCCTTTAGCCTTTTGCATTTGTATTGCTTCCTAAGCATACTAAACGATAAGCATTATTATCTTTTTAAAAAAATCTCAGTACAATGTGCCGCTTTTCGTTCGTTTTTTTTTTTTTTATTATTATTTTGTTTGTATGCAATATAGATTCGGGAGAGAAATATTGTATAACACTACTCAATGAATCGACTTAACAGAAGCCCTAGCAATGAATTTAATATAGTCATTCCAATGTTAGATCTAGAAGGCGCAATGAGTCACTTTAATGGAGAGTAATATTAAAATCTGTTACTCAGAGTTTCATGCATGAGATGGATATAATATGAAAGGAATTGCTATAATATGACATAATCTAGGGATAGCGGGTATCTACTACCCCGGATGTGTGTTTGTGTGTGTGTGTGTGTGTGTGTGTGTGTGTGTGTGTGTGTGTGTGTGTGTGTAGAAGCACAATAGTAACCGAAACAAAAGTGGAAATGATGAAAAAAGTGGAAAAGCTTATAAACGGAAATCTTCAGGCCAAAATGAAAGACAAAAATGCGTGTAAGGAAAATGCTTTGATATTTTTGAGGATAAGTGGCCCAATCTAAGAAGTACGAGAAAAGGAACTGTTAGCATAGAACTTACGGTTACATCTAACCAATTCAACTATAAATTGATGAGACCTTGCCTCTAATCTAGTACTGTGCTTAAATTCATAAAGTCTAGAAACCATAGCGAAGAGTTCATCCAAACAATTACCGTGAAAATATTTATAGAAAAGGCAGAGGGAAGATACATTACGCCGGTGGGAAAGAGACTGAAGCCGAGACGCCAATCAGTAGAAATAATATTGATGATTCTTCTTTCGATTTTATCAAGAATCTCTAATATATACAGCAGGAGCACCGGACTATATGTGGCAGGAATATTTGAAGCATGGACGAATGATGGAAATATGTAAGATGAATTCGGAAGAGAAAAATTGTATAGCACTTCACAATGAATCGACTTTCTTAGCAGCAGACTCAACAATGGATGTAATATAGTCTTTCCACTTCCTATCAGCCAAGAATTTTAGACTGAGAAGACGCAATGAGTCACTCTCATCGAGAGTAATATCCAAATCTGATACTCAGAGTTCCATGCACGAGACAGGTATAATTTAAAAGAAATAGCTATAATTTGACTTATATAATCGAGGGTGTCGGTTATCTACTACCACGGATGTATGTTTTTTAATTAAATACTCATTCTTATGTCTACATACGGCCTTCAGCTTGTTATGTGCGCGTGCGTGCGTGTGTGTGTGTGTGTGTGTGTGTGTGTGTGTGTGCATTCCAGTTACAGACACACCCAAAAAGAGAAATTGAATCATTATCAGATAGCTTTATTTCTGAAACGAGATTGACAGGTTTTATATATTAGGTTTTCACATATGAAATTTAGTTTTTGTTTGCCGACTTTTTCACAAAAGTTTTATTGGCATAAATTATCATTTTACCGGCTTACGGACACATCACGTAAAAACACCGGTCCTTGTCCGATCACCAAAGTTAAGCATCATCGAGCCTCGCCATTACCTAGGTGGGTGATCTCCTCGGAATAACAAGTACTGCAAACTTTGATGTGCGGGTGGTGTAATGTACAGTAGCTTGGATTTTTAATCGAAGAGCCGAGTTCCAATTCCTATTGTGTTCGTTATATTCACTTACGCGAAAATACACTTGGTAAAGGTATGATTTCACCTCTTTTCCCCAGTCGAACTGTATCTCTAAACCATTATTATTTACAAGACAAAAATTTCTTACAATCTAAAAATATTATCTGGCTTTAAATAACCTGCAAATGGTTGATAAGCCGTAGAAAACGAATACGAACCAAACAATAAACATTATTTTACAGCTTATTTCTTATTAATCACTTTTTTATTTTGTTTTCATAAAAAATATTATTCACAGCCACCAGAAAATTATAAAAATTAAACAATGTCGAATGTTCATATTATACGAGGTCAAATGAGGTCACAATATATTATACGAGGTTAAATGTGGTAACATTTGTCAAAAGCTTAATGAAACATCAGTTTGGTACTGGGCAGTAGTATTTTTAATCTAAGAACTAGAGAGAGATGGTTTCTGAAACTTCGTTCAAGAGATGAGGGTTTTGAAGATGGACCTAATTCAGTCATAAATAATGATCCTTTGAATGTATTGGTTAGACATAATCCTAAAACTATCCAGAAAACTTCTAGAAAAAGTTGGAACATCTCGCTCGTCTGACAGACGGCATTTAAAAACCATTGGAAAGGTGAAGAATATAGATAAACTTATTCTGCATGAATTGACTGAAAAACAAAGAAGTCGACGCTTAGAGGTTTGCGCTATGGCACATTCTCGATTTTAAAGTGAACCATTTTTGCACTAAATTACTTGTAGCAAGAAATGGATGCGCTTTGACAACAATAAGCGAACATAATAACTAGATGCAGATAAGTCTCCAAAACATCAAACATTCATTTTTCAATAAGGTAAGTCAGTTTCAACAACAAAATTGAGTGTATGCATGAAACAGCTTAGACTAGTAAATAAAGATGGCCCACTTCTGCTCCATGATAATTCACGCCCTCACACTTCACGCTTCACCGTTCAAACGTTTCACGGGATTGGTTGTGAGATTTAGGTGCATTCACTTTATTCACCAGATATCTTTCAAACATATTGTCACTTGTTAAAACACTTTGAGTTTTCCGTATGCAACAGAAGATTCTCTAATAGTGAAGCCTTTGAACAGGTGAAGAAATTTTCAAAGGCAAAAAAGACAAACATTTTTCGTGAGATAATCAGATTAGAGTTGTATTGCAATTAGAACAAAGCGGGTAGTATTTGATTAAATAAAAGTGGTGATTATCTAAGCATAGCTTAGATGTGGAACCAGGCCGAAAGTATAAGGCACCCAGTGAGAATCAAACTCACTACTCAGTTGTAATGGCTCTATCGAAACAAGCTTGCTAATCATTACACAACGCTGAGGTCCCCTGATGGTTTTCTAAGCATAGCTTAGATGTGGCACAAGGTTGGGGGTTTCTAAGCATAGCTTAGATAGGTCACCCGGTGAGGATTGAACTTACTTTTCAATTGTAATTGACCTAGCGAGTTAATCTTGCTAAACATTCCACTATGTCGAAGTGATCTTTGATTAAATAAAAGTGGATTTTGAGTGAATGCAAATTTGTTTTGTTTTGTATTTTTTTGTTTTGTATTTTTTTTGTTTTGTTTTTGTTCATTCATCATCATACGACGTTTCATATGGAACAACTTAACATCAACATAAAAAATACGCAAATTAGTAAACTTTATTTTGATAAAATCAATCACAAGCGATCAAAATATTTTCTGACAAATTAAATATGTTTACTATAAATAATACACGAGGTGCTCCTAAAATGTTCAGGAAATTTGACCTTGAAATATTCTAACCCTAACATGCACTTTACACTGCTTCATTCAAATCATCCTCGTGGGCAGTGATCTTATGAAGAGTTAATGTTAGTTGTGAAAATTTCCTACTATATTCGGTTCACTGGCGTTAAGTTTCTTGAACTTTTGAGTAATAAAACAACCTATAGATTCTAAACGGGTGATATTGTAGAATAACTGATCATGGTTAAATGTCATTGGCAGAAATGCCCAACAAACAGAATTAACAAAATTTACAATAAACAATGCCAAGAGAAAGCAGAGATCAGGACAAAAATAATATTGACCAAAGAATATATGCAATGCAAAGCAACAGTAATAAGGCAGAAATGTTCACAAACCAAGAATGGTATTAACACAAAGAAGGAGGTAAAGACAAGAGATCGCAGCATACTGACTTCAAGACAAGAAAGAACAGGATTAATTCGGATGAGACCGTGAAGTGGCCTATCTGATTGGCTACGAAGATATCCCATCATGCATCTGTATGTTTTGCTTCTAAATCTGGGGAGAAGAACTTTTCGTAGTTATTCCGCTATGAGAGTCGAACAAATAGATATAAAGTCATTTTTAAAATAATCTTGGTTCTAACTTTAACTCTTACTCTCGGGTAAAAGCAATATAACTTGTCTTGGCACAGGAAATCCGTTCTTCAGATAATATCTCTGTGGTCCAGTTAACAAAAAAATAGGTATAATGTGTAATGACTAACATGGCGCCTCAGACAGTTTTTGAAATGAACATATTAAACACGATTTCCTATTACTTTCACGTGGATAAAAACACTGACTTTCTGCAAAATTAGCTGAATACAATTTTTTAACTTTACATTTTAAAATAAATGTCTAAAAATTGAAACATTTATTAACGCGCTTATTTGCTCATTTATTGTTCAGGGGTTCTCCCCTTTTTACACAAATGGACTCACCCAGTATATACATATACTACGGCTACGTGAAGACCCGAGAAAGCAAGACCGCCGAGTCGAGTCCAGAGTGACAGAGTAAAAGGTTGTAGGTAACCGGAAGAGTGAGGGTGAGGTAACAGTGTTGTAGGAGTCACAGTGAGCGATCACGTAGACTCAGTAAGAAGTCATACAGCGATACTTCAATACCAAAGACTGTATATATATTTTGCTACTAAACCGTATTCCTGGAACTACTAACCTGCTTTACCAGTTTGTATTATTACGTTAATACATTATTTTCATATATTCATTCCTGGCGTTTGTTATTTATTCGTACCGGATTTCAACCCGGAATCCACAACATTTATTTAACAAATATTTTATTTCACGTTCTTCTTCTATGTGCTGTTCTTCAGAATGTTGGCGATCATAGCTCTCCACAACATCCTACCCTTTGTAACACTTAAGAAATTTTGTCTTTTAGTTATTTCTCAAAAAAATTGCTCCACCATAAATTTACCCAAGCTCACTAAGTTATGCGTTTTGTTTTTTTTTCTTCTGTCCCTTTTGCCTTCAATCTTTCCTGCGATTTTCAAATCCCTCTTTCCTCATTATATGTACTAGAAAGTTCAACTGTTTTTCCTGGTGTTAAGTATAAGTTTCATTTTTGTTTCCATTTTCTCTAAAACTTCTTCATCGTTCACATATTTGGTCCATGGTATCCTCCAGTAGAACCACATTTCTGCCGCCTCAAGTCTCCTTTTCATCTGTGAGGAGATTGTCCAGCATTCACTGTTGTAAAGGAGGATTGATATCACGTAACATTTCAGTAGACTTTTCTTAGTTTCTAATGAAATTGTTCTGTTTCTTAACACTTTCCTTAACTTTTGGAATGCATCCTTGCCCTATCCCAGTGCATCAGTGTCGCACTTTCTGTCCACTTTGAAATTAAATTTTTGTATTTACTTGATTTTGGTAGCTCCAATTTGTAATTTGCATGTAGGGCTCTTTATTTGCTAACAACCATATATTTCATTGCAGTTGATGTTTAGTGCTTTTTTCTCGCTTTCCTTCGCTATTTTCTGTATGTGTTCTTGTAGTTTCCTTTCCATATCTGCTATCAACATTATGTCATCTTCCTATCTTACGTTGTTATGCTAATAATGAATCCTACACTATGTAATGACAAAGTCTTTTATCTATTTGTAATGAATGGTAGTAGGTATGACTAAGTCTTTTATCTATCTATACCAGTGGTTTTCAACCTATTTGCTGGAGTGTAACCACAAGAAAACATTCCAGTGGCTCGAAGAACCCCTGCAATAAATTAATTCTTCTGCAAAAAAAAAAGCTTTCAATTATTAAAATAAAATAAAAATACTCATCTTCAGATTTAATTTTAAAAAATACAAAGACAAACAGTAAAAATATTGTCTACGTACATATGCAATTTTAATCTTGCTTCTACAGTTATTACACATGTATTAAAAAAACTTCAGTTTAAATGGATTACATTTATTATCATTAAAAATTCAATGAGAAACTTGAGCCTGGTGTTTCTTGCACAAATCTTTAATATTGGGTCGTGGTTTTGACAGACACACACGAATTTCATCTTCCACACATATCTGCACAGGAGAATTAAAAATTACTGTGAATCATAGTACTTGTGTAACTTCTAGCGGAACCCCTGGGCTTTACTGGCGGAACGCTAGAGTTCTTCGGAACCCTGGTTGAAAACCACTGATCTATACACATAGATAAAAGACTTTGTCATTACATTAGAAATTGGTAGTAGGTATGACTTATTGGAAGTTAACTGTTGATTTGGTTTAGGCTCATCACTATAGCCGAGTTTATTTAAAATAGAATTATTCGCTCTAATATAAAAGATGTATTATTTTCTGAAGTCCATCGTGTTGGTTTGGACAAAAGTCTTTTATTTATGTGTAAAGAGTGATAGTAAGAATGATTTACTGGTAGCTGACTGTTGATTTGGTTTGGACTCGACACTATAGTCGAATCATGACTTTTTAAGAGAGAATTGTGATTTCTGCCTGGTCTCTAGCTATTTATATTTGGGGGCATTTGAAATAGGCTCCGGGAATTATGAACTATATAGTATTTTCATTAGCCTATAAATTACACAATACATCATGTCATCAGTTTTATACAATATCTAATCTTATCGGCATAAGGTAGCTAAAAGAGGAGCATGCGGTAAATTTAATCTTTTGAATGGTATGCCTACAATTAGTAAATTCGTTTTGAAAACGATTATTGATGCATTCCATACTTAAATCTTACTCCGTTATTGTGACCTTGTGCTACACAAGGCTGAACAAATTAAAATACCTACAGAAGTTTTCCCAGTTCAAACAACTCACATCAAACTAAAACTTCAGAATGCTGTCATGCAGAATGGGTTTTGAAGATTTTATTTCCTAAAAAACTACGCAAATTTCACATCCAAATTAAAAAAAAATATTATCGTTAGGAAATTTAGATGTGAAATTTGCGTAGTTTACAAAAATACGAAAATTTCACATCTAAATTTCCGAACGATACTAAAAATGTTGCTTTTTTATTATTTTTATTATCTTTTATTTTATTCATGAATTATTTAGTAAGAAGAAATCAAGGTTTTTAATCCTTTTTCAAGCATGACTCTGGCTTCCGATATGAACAATTACACTTTTACAAGTTATTGGGCAACAGTTATTTACAATGAAAGGTTAAGAAAAGATTTCATTCCAATTTCTAACGCCAGTTTACAGCTGTTTCGATAAAGGGTCAGGTGTTTTTTAAGTGCTTATTAAAACTGCTCCACCTTTATTTCATGATTATGACGAAATATACGTACTGTGAACTCGATAATTATTTTTTAAATCTTTACTTGAATAATAATAAAATACCACATACACACACATATGTAGAGTGTGTACCAAAAATATTTCATGGTAGATATCAGCCAGTTCATCGCAAATAATGTAACTAAAATGTTCTAGACCCCTATCATGCTTGAATCACATACATCTACGTATTAGCTGCGGTACATCTTCTAGCAGGTTTGGAAGTGTGTTCGAAATAAAGTCCCTGTCTGTAGACAGCTCCTATAAGACGTGCTGGGAAAACATGTGTACCTACCAGACATTCCCTTGCAATTCCAGCCCAAACATTAATCTTAAGCTGATCCTGATGCCTAGCCTGTATTTTTCTGTAGGGATTCAGATCCGTCCACAAATCTTAGTTGCGTAAATTTGTTATTCTTTATCTTCCAAATGTCGTCTCATCCGTAAACTAGACTCAAGAGATAAACAACGCTTCGTCAGTTTGTGTAATAAACCATCGGCAAAAGTTCCCCACCCCCGTGGTGAGTGATCAGAGGGCGAAAAACTCTACACACGTTGCAAATGATACTGTTACAGGAGCTTCTCTTGAAGTACCCTCGATGCAGTACGATGAGATGTACGGGATGCTAGGACCACTTGACGTATGATGATACCAGGATGGTCTACAACAGCCTGCAAAATGTGTTCTCCATGGTCAGGTGTACGAGTAAATCTCGGTCTTCCTCGATCCATAATTTATGGTGACACAGCAATACGACAATAAACAGTAGCAAAGGTTGGATGACTCGGTCTGGAAACGCAATCTGATACAGCCGTGCAGCCTCGCATCCATTACCATTTGGTCGTATGTAAAAATCATATCTACCTGCAACACAGAGTCAGCTACCGAAAACATTCTTTAAACTTAATAACTCGAAACGAAAACGAAAGATTTGCGGACATATGTTTATATGGACATTTGTTCTTGTTTTAATGTGAGCAACACACCCCAAAGTTTGTACAAGTATTTTTGATTCACCCTATATATATATATATATATATATATATATATTTATATAGTTTTAAGGTATACTATGTTTATGTGTAAAAGTCCTAAATATCAGGAACAGAATGTATGTAAATATAAAAGTGGACACTGATGCCAATGTGTGAACATAATCTACAAGACATTGATGATTGAGTTCATGCATGAAATAGACTATCGTTGTTTATTTAGTCTGTGAGAGAACTTTTCAGCACCTACTTCACACACACACACACACACACACACACACACACACATATATATATATATATATATATATATATATATATATATATATATATATATATGTACATCAGTAAGTCTGTAGCTTAATTATGAAAAATGTACTTCTAAGAAATATTCATTTTCAACATCATACCCTTCCATGGTAATGCATGTAATCTAATACTTTTACATATTGACCGAATATATATATATATATATATATATATATATATATATATATATATATATATATATATATATAGATAGATAGATAGATAGATAGATAGATAGATAGATAGATAGAGAGAGAGAGACAGACAGAGAGAGAGGGAGAGAGAATACATATATACACAGATAAAGAGAGAAAGCGAAGAAGAAGCAATGAAGAGAAAACTTCTTTTTTCATGGTATTTTGAAAATATGAACAATTAAACAAGGAAAGTGATGTTGACATTAAGGAGACATATGAAATGTCTGGGATACATAAAGAGGAAAAGTTGCCTAGAGAATTTAACACTCACAGGACATATCGAAGTCCCGAAAAGCAGTGGACAACAGCGGGTAAGCTATTTAACGTGTTTACGGGAATGGACATCAGAACTAGGGCAAATAGGGATGCTAATTAGTCAAAGGTTTCTTAAAGTAATAAAAAAGTTGTGGAAAGCTATGATCGTCCACTTCTTGTAAAGCCATAGTTTATTTCAACACTAATACATCAGTCTACATCCTGAATAATAAATAATCTCTTTTATTTTTTTAACTGGCACTGGTTTTGGAAACAATGACGCCGTCACTATCAAGTATTTAAATTAATTGTGCAACGTGTTTATTTTTTTATCTTAATTTCTGCTTTGGGTACCTCGAAGGGTTTGCTAATAGATCACCGTTAGAGATTCATCTTTTCGCTGATTTTGGAAGAATATTTTGTACTCAAAAATGCTATATTAGTCTCGGGCATTTATAATTTTTTTTTTTTCAAATAAAAAAATCATTTTTTCTATTAACCCCTTCCCCGCCAATTATTTTAGGAAAAACTTTTCATTTTCAAATTTTTATTTGTTTTTAATATATTAGGGTGGTGCAAAAATAATGTCGTTTTCTCACATATGTTACTATGTGAGAAAACGACATTATTTTTGCACCGCCCTAATAGTAACTAAGAAACTGAAGTAACTTGAAGTACCCGAGCGGTAGCTAGCACCGCTACTAGACGTATGCGTTGACAATTGGACTCGTTTCACGCTCAGAAGGACATAAAATGAATCAAGATCAACGTATAAACATGTCTCTTCTTGGTTTTTGAACGGTATGTTTCGGACGTGTTTATTCTTCCGTGTCTAAAAAAGAGACTTTTGGTAAAAGCGTAAATACACGTCTACGCCGAGGAAGGAGTTAAGGAACTGTCTTGAAATATTGATCACTATTTCTAATTTTGTAATTGGTTTAAATATGCTATCCTTCGATTCTGTTCATGGGGGGAAGAAGATCTGTTCATGAAGAAGATCCTTTTTGCATATGGCATATCCTTTGAGACAGAAGCTGCCATAATAATATTATACAGAAATACCAAATCTTTGGTTAAACCCCCAAACGGAGACTAGCTTTTCAACATTAAAGCCGGGTTCCTTCAGGGTGACACCCTTTCACCTTTTTTCTTTATTATAACCCTTGACTATGTATTGAGAACTTCGCTTGATAAACTTCATCATCTAGAGTTTACTTTATCACCAAGACCCTCAAATCGATATCCTGTTTATTGATATTCACTATGCAGATGTCCTAACTATCACTGCAGACATCATTACCAATGCCACAGTTCTCCTACATCATCTAGAAAATGTTGCTAATAATGTCGTATCAATAGCTCTAAAACTGAATTCATAAGATTCAACCAGCAAGGCTCAATTCAAACTGTTTCAGGTGAATCAATAAACTTTATTTTACATAAGAAGTGAAATAAATTCTACTGAAAAGGAGATGAAATTAGCATAGCTAAAGCCTGGGCCATCTTGAATAAAATGGATGTAATATGTAAATATGGTCTACCAGACAACCTCAGAGAGCTTCTTTCGCGCCACTGTAGAATCGTTTTAAATGTATGGTGACACTGCTTGGACATTAATTAACTTGAATCTAAGCTTGATGGAACCTACACTCGGATGCTGAGAGCTATATTTAACATCTGGAGACAACATACAGCTCTGTGAATCCATCCCTGATATTTCTACAATCTTACCTGTACGCAGAATGCGCTTTTCAGGATACTGCAAAGAATACTTATATTTCTTGCCACAGCTACACACAGTCCTTAATCATGTTCTCCTCTATGGGTGGTCTTATTCTGAAGAGATATCTGTGTATTGTTGAACCACTCCTCGAAGTTGTCCTGATGTTATATGGATCACATATCTTTTGTATCTTTTCTGATAATCCCTTCACACAAGATAGACAAACCGAGACTGTTTTCTGAGTGTTGTTATCTTCTTGCACCCGTCTATCCCAGTTTGCGGGGAATATAAATAGCTAAAATGCCTCATATCAGATATATAGATGGATACTAAATGCTTGCTTATATTGCTCCCATTAATTTATTCGTTTGCGTATTATTATTGATAACGATATTGCTTAGATATTACATTCATTTAGTATAAAGTTTATCACTGAATTTAAAATCTTCTCTCGTCCCCTTAAATACTTAATTTTTTTAGTTGTTGTCACTGGAGTCAAAACAATATAAAATTCTCTTCTTGTAATATTTTTCACAGTTCTCTCATAATGATGAGTCGTTTTCATATATCATCTTTCCTGTAAGCTTGTCTTTCTTAATCTTAAGGACAAATCGCCATATTAGTTTTTCTTAACACTTAACGAGAAACGTCGGAAGTAAACCAGTGTTAATTTAATATTAAATACAATTAATTGGTATTCATAATTTGAAAGTGATTGTTAATATCACCACTAATATTCATAAACTAAAACACAACATAAAATAATTTTACATATTGTTATCCAAGTTCTAATAGATTGTTATATCCACTGCTTCATTGAGATATACACTTTTGAAATTATTTTATTTACTTGGATTTGTGGTAAAACATTCGTCATGACTGGAGACGAATCAAAAGAGAGATAATTCATTTGCTTTTAATCAAATTAAGAAATCGCTCTGTTTTTGCGGCTACAACGGTAAAACAAAACATAGAATATAACGTAATTTTGGGCTTTTGTATTTGTTATGAGTTTCTGCTTTATTTCATTTGGCCGTAAGAATAAGTCATTACCGAGTTTGCGAGACAAGAGCATTGAAATTTATTAAAAAGAAAATTACGTTTTGTCTTTCTGTTTCTTTCTTTATGTATGTATGTATGTATATATGCATGCTCTCTTCATCTATCTATCTATCTATCTATCTATCTATTCGTCCATTTATCTATCTATCCATCTATCTTTTTTCCTTTATCCTATTTTGTTTCTATCTATAGTTTTGTACCTTCTTCTATCTATCTATCTATTTATCTATCTTTCTTTCTTTCTTTCTTTCTTTCTTTCTTTCCATATCAATCTATCTATCTGTATATGTAGTTAATAGATAAATAAAAGTAAAGCTTCATCAGAGAATTAATTTTTGGAACATCCAAAAATACAAAAAAAAAAACGCGTCCTCTCTCCTTGAGTTCAGAACGCCACAAATTATGCACACGAATGCTGCTTAACAAATCAAATGCACGAGAAGCGTGCTTAACCAACGAACACCAAACAACATAAAAATAAAAATGCCAGAATTAGCTTTTCTTCATATCACATTCCCTGATGAAGCTTTAATAAAAGGAAACATGTTAGATTGATAAATGTTTGTTAACGTATTTGTTCTTTATCATTCACACACACACACACACACACACATATATATATATATATATATATATATATATATATATATATATATATATATATATATGGACAGCCTAAACTATTCGGAGTATATATAATTAACCTACACCCGGGAGAAGAAGAAATTGATTCATGCCTTTCTCGAGGGCATTAGTAAATTCACTTAACACTAATCCTTTACGGAAGTCATTAAACAATTTCTTTTCATCTCCAGAATTAGCTTGGGGGAAGAGCCAGTCTCGGATAACTCTGAATACATCACCTCCTGCCAACAGCAAATCAAGTTCAATTACTTTCCATGCCCGATGGATTTTGGGGGGAAAATATATTCTATTAAAAATATCTGAGGAACACTATTTGACCATGACGCAAAGTTCGAGTGACGATTGGTTGGTTGTTGTTTAGCGGCATATCAACCTCTATGGGTTATTTAATACCGAAATCTAAATATTTTGAATACAATTTTATGCATTCAACTACAGATAAAAAGTTTTGTTGGTCATTTTGCTCTAAAATGTATTGTTGGTCATTCTGGCCATTTTCTTTAAAATTGTACTGTTGGTTATTTTACTATAAATATGTGTTGTTGGTATTTTGGTCTTTTATATAAATGTGTATTGATTATAATTTTTTATATATAAAAATGACTTTTATACTTTCATAGTGTTTTGTTTTTGTTTGGGGTGTTCACTATTTGGTCATAGCTGGGACCCTAACAGCAAGTCTACCCTGACCCGGGGTCAGGGTAGACTTGAGAACAACAGCAATTAAAAGGTGTTTCTATGCTCCTTACAAATCAGTCTCTCGATCAGAGGAATTGCTGTCGGATGTAGTTTATCGTCATAACCAGGACTATTGAGTCACGTTGAAGTAGTGTCTCTGAAATTTCTGAATTTTCCTAGTCTATATTGAGGATCACTTTTTTTCTCTTAAGATACGTTACTTTAATTTTTTTTTTTTATTGTTTGAACGACTTCCCTGAATTCCTTCATATTTTATTTATTTTATTCTTTATTTATTTAAGTTTACTAATTCATATATATATATATATATATATATATATATATATATATATATATATATATATATATATATATCTGTGCGTGTGTGTGTGTTTCGTTAAAGTGAGCTTTTTATATAATTTCTCTTGTGTACGTACAAGTGTTTCCTTTTCTCGTCTACTTTTCCATAATGAACTCAACAGTGCAAAACAGACACTAGTTAACAATTGTTTTCCTGACTATCTCACCGACCACCAGTGTATACTCTTTCCAAAGTAACTAATAAGGATACTCAACATACAGACAAAAAACAACATTAACATCTCCTACAAATGACAAATACACGTCAACTATCAGCAATATGAATCGTCACTTAGAAATATCATAAAGAAATACACTGCCCTAGCCGAGCTTAACAAGAAAATTAAATTAATTATCTATTACAAAAAATTTAAGACAGCTAAGCTTATCATCAAAAATAACAACACACCTGCAAAATTAAAACTACAAAGGCCCAACATTATTTACGAGTTCCAATGTACCTTAAGGAACTGTGTTCTTGATCAAACCTATCTCATAAATAATTAGATCGGTCACACTACTAAAAGACGTTTTACGTTACATCTAACCGGCCACAGCTTCATTAGAACTCATTTAAACACACACAAAATCCTACCAGACTCTATCCGAAACATACTAGTAGAAAATACAAGAATAATAACCTCACACACATGTAAAAAATATTAAAAATAATGGAAGCTCTAATAATAAAAAGAAAAAGCCAACATTCAATAACATTAGCTATAGACAAGGCCACAATGTGCTGACCGTGTTTGGAAAATAAATCATGCCTGTAATTCTAGATATATACATAATACAACCCATACATTCAGTTAAAAGTAAATTCAAATCATCCTTTGGGGTGCATTTACTAAGATTAATAAAAGAACAATCGATAACATTAAGGATTAGTACGTGAATTAATAAACAAATAAATCAGATGTAAAAAATTAATCGCCCGGTTTACACTCCTTCTACGTCTCTTGATCAGGATTAGTGGTTTATCCCTTGTTTTCGGTTTAGGGTTGAATTTCCGGTTTCTTCTACTCAAGTCTTCTCGTTCTTTTTCACTCCCAGTAGTTGCCTGCGTCTTAGTGGCATTGTCGCGTTGCTTGAGATGAAATGATTAAAAAATAAAGATACAAAATAAAGATTATCGAAGGTTTTTGATAAACTTGGAATTTTAAGGTTATTATTAGCCTCAAAATTAGAAATAAGTTGTTAACAATATTTTTAATGCCGTTTATTATGCTTAGTATAATTCGACAGAAGACACAATACGAAATGAGCATATGAAGATTATGATGCGCCAGTCTTTTACGTGAGGAAATCCTGCTTAATTTTAAGATCAATTTTCGATTATCTGGTTTTAACTGAACTTGAACACAGTCCTATGCGGCTAGCGATACATATGTAAATCTTTGTCTTTTTAGATGGGTAACTATTTACACTATTTACATTGTTCGGGCTGTTGTCTTCATCTTTATTGTCATATTTACGACGTTTCAGCCATTGTACACCCCAAAGACACAGCACGTGGAATTAGAACAATCTACCCCCGTGGACAAAAAAAATAGTTTGAAATTCCAAAGTATATCAGCTGAAGAAGGCCGGAGCATAAAACGAGCGAAACGTCATGAATATAGCAATAAAGATGAAGACAACAGTCCGGACAATGTAAATTATGTAAGTATTTCTTTCATCAAACAAGTCACGTTGATCCATAATTGTTGCCTAATTAGTTGCGGTTTTCGCTTGCTGCTGATTGCAAACTAAGATCACTTATGTCCCGCCATTTATTATAAGCTTGAGCAATCTTATTTAATGTCTGTCAGTCATTAGTTGGTTACCACAGAATTATGTTACCTCTCTACCTCTGTTGTAGTTTTCTTCTAATTCTTTCACCAGGAACCATCTAGACACAAATAAACCATGCAAGGTTTTTTTTAAAAGATTTGCTATGGATAGTGGAAACAAATTGGTTACATTTCTATTGTCGATAGTTTTACGTGATCTATCATCTTGTGATCTAGGATGATGTGCGTCATATGGTTTTAGAATGTTTCGATTTCAGCTGAATATTTTTAGTTCATGTTACACAATCATATAAAACAATATGGAAAATTTATATAAAATATATTTTCATTTTCATGTGGATTTTCTTGTTGATTTCAGCATAGACTCATGTTTTCCAAAAGCAGCTTACTGAAGGCTTATTCGGTGTTTTACAGAAAATTCTAAATAGTTCTTGAGTCCTTAGCTTGTGACGGAGATCTACAAAATCAGTCACTCTCAGTTTTTGTTCTGTTCATTTGGATGGTAAGTTTATCTGTGCTTTGTTCTCATTTAAATAGTCTTCTTGAGTATCTGTCTATATTTCTGAGATTCTGTATTGTAACTACACTATTTAAATAGTTCGGATTGTCTTCAAGGATACACGGCGCAGTGGATAAAAAGAATACGCTGAGTAGTCCAAACAGTGAATTGATCCAAAGAATTGTGAGTTCAATAACTAGCCACAGCAGAGGGAACAAAAACTTGGGGCGTTCCAACTCCCCGTTTTTCCATCCATTAACACAACCTCGTTGGGTAGGTTATCTTCTGACATCAATATGCCGTGCGAGTGTCAAATTCTCTAAGTCTACTTTCCTCATTATGTGTCCTAGAAATTTCAACTATCGTTTTCTGATTCTAAATATAAACGTCTTATATATATATATATATATATATATATATATATATATATATATATATATATATATATTCACTTATATATATATATATATATATATATATATTCACTTATATATATATATATATATATATATTCACTTATATATATATATTCACTTACGTGCTAATACCCTTGGGAAAGGTATGAATCCTCTTCTTCTCCCTCTATGGTTAAATAGTAGGACAGAGTTCTATAGCCTTGGATGGCAACTGGTCTACCGCAGAAAGAAATGGCAACCTACTGCGGGAAAATATCTGCCTCGTCAATCATGTATCGAAAGAAATATGATCGCCTAAGCGTGTATCATGCATGGCACATAACTGACAGGAGTTAATTAAACCAAATAAGGCGTGAAACGTACTAATTATTAATTCAGAGAGTGACCCCAAAATGTTGGCCTAAAGTGTACATGAAATAATTTTTGGAGTGAAGCTTAAAAAAAAAAAAACACTTTGATTCATTTTCATAACTACATCTCTCTTATTACTGATGTAAAGACAATCGCTATCAAGATAGTAATAATTTTAGAATATAGTTTTTGTATAAATTCCCAAGACCGACAAAATAATTGCCTTACTAACAAAACGGTAACTCTAAAAATAAAAAAGACAATTCTTATATTTACAGCTGCTGTTCAAGACGACATAATTTGATGAAAGATTTTGTCATGATCAATTGATAGCAAAAAAATATATCAGGTCATTAAGGCGTAAAATAAAATTGCTCTGAAATATTTCTGGTAGAAAAATAATGTTCGATCTTCGTTTATTAAAGGAACTAAAGTTTGATGTCAAAAATTCTCCTTAGGAGAGAAATAAGGATATATTGATTAAGAGAGGCTTTGGGGATATGGGCCGTTTCCTAAAGCCGATCTCTGAATCAACAATACCAACAGAAATTATTGTTATGCCGTCAACTCTGACCAAGTCTCCGGCTGGACAGTCTGCCACCTGAAACGAGTGCTTTCCAAATTAAGTGTGATCAAACGCACATACAGACACAGCATACTGCTGAACTGCTATGTAATATCAATCTTCCTATTTGGCAGTGAATGCTGAACAATTTCAGACATGAGACAACCGAAATGTGGTTCTGCAGAAGGATTCTGAGAATATTATTGAAGCAGCGAAGAAATTTTAAGAAAAATGAAAAGAAAAAGTTCACTTATACTCAGAACCAGAAAGAGAAATTTCTTGGACACATAATGAGGAAGGAAGTCTTGGAGAATTTGACACTGAGGGGATATACATATCGAAGATAAAAGGTAGAGGGAGGGGCAGCGGGAAACTTTCTTGGCCAGCTTGGGTGAATAGATGGTGGAACAAGGGGATGGGTGTCAAAAGGACAAAGATTACTAATAGCAACAAGGGTTAGCAATTTGTGGAGAACCCTGATCGTCAACGTCCTGAAGGGCCACGGCATATAGAAGAAGAAAATCTAAACTAGTAAGAAAATAGTGAATGTCTGGTTTTGCCAACTTTAAACAAAAGACATAAGGCAATTGTAACCGTAAGATTAGCCGTTGCCTTATTAGACATTCATTGACCGAACAGTTAGCGTTACTGTAGGTTAAAATTTATTAAATATCTTTTTTTTAACAGATTTTAAATCAAATCTTATCGCTCTTCCTTGTACTAATGGGAGTTTTATTCGTGGTTTATGGTTTATCAAAAATTGATACCTTTATTTTCCTGTCTATTTACTTACGTGTGCTATCAATCTTAGTTGTAACATTTAAAGGTCTCTGCAAAATGTGTGATCAGCCATGAGCCTCAAAATTAACAAAACACTAGTCTTAGCTTGCATGTTTTCTTTTAACACTATCGTTGCTGTAGGTGTACTTATACATCTTTATGAAACTTACACTGCCTGCTGTCAACGTATATATACGTTTTCAAGCATCAGCCATTTACGTTTGTATTATAAACTAACTACCATTTAACGCTATCTCCAAACTAGAGTAGACAGAGAGTAACATAAAATACTTGTTTTGTGTCGTATTTTTATTATATTGTGTGTTTGGGGTGTCCCTTAGTTTAGTTTATACTGCAGAGTATCCAATCGAAAACAAAATATGAGCGCTCATGACAAATCACCATCGTCGTCTTTAGAGTCATTTATTTCCAATAAATGACAATTTCTTATTTTTTCCCAAAAACAGGCCAGTACAACCAGGCAACAACGTTATAACAATGCAGCAATGAAAGTGTTAGTGAAACAGTGTACAGCTTGCGGCCTTCCTCATGACTAAGCTGAATATTTTTCCCGTTGCTATATGTCAGTGTTCCAATCCAGGTAAAATGTCAGATACGACTCTCTTTAATTGGAAGAACGTCACAGTAAAATCTTCGGCAAACTTGGGCCTTCGTGCCTGCAAAAATCGGAGAGTCAGAAGCACGGTTTTTCCATTGATATCGTTATTATTTTAACTGCATTCATTTCTCGGCAATGTTTATTGTTTTAAAAAGCAACGGTTTAATTGTAACAAAACCTGAAAATATACATATGAATTCATAAATTTCTTTGTTCTTGAGAATTGGCAATAAAAATAATAGACAGTATTTATTTATTAGATTGCTTATTTATTCTATTTTTTATTGGAATGGTTGACAAAACGTCGGCCAGTGGATTAGAACTTTATAAAATGGTAAGGATTTTCTTATATTTGGTTCACATTTTAATAATTTAGTAAATCTTTATGAATTTATTAATAAAATTTTTTCATATTTCTTTATAAATTAGTAACTAATAAATATTGCATTTCATTAGTTTTAATTGTATTAACATTTGGAATGTTGTAAATATAAAATTGTTCTTGTAAATAAAAAATCTAATAAATAGTGCTTAATATATTTTGTAAACTCTCAAGAATAAAAAATACATATATTCACTTTCATCATATGTTTAGGTTTTGTTATAATTATAATCATCGCTTTTTAAAACAATAAACATTGCCGAGAGAGTGAAGATAGTTATAATAATAGCGGTGTCAATGGAAAACAGTCCTTTTGATACTCCGTTTTTTTTTTTGGGGGGGGGGGTATTTTTTTTTGTCCGATCGTCCAAGTTGGCCAAATCTTATTCACATTTTGTGTTCTAAATATTCTGCTGTATTCGCTAAGCCTCGTAGGTATTACTACATCTGTCCCATAATATTGACTTCATTTCTGGTATTAAATGCATATTCAAATGTAACAATTATTATCAGACACAGCTATATGTTGGTGTTAAATCACGCTTCCAGTATAGATTTCAATTTGCTCAAATAAAGCCTTTGTTTTATTTTTTTAACTAATAGACCTTCGGTTTATCACATAAGGTTTAAACTATATATTTATATATGATTACGATGTGCGTGTGTGTTTTCACCACAAACTTTATGCACTGCGGCTAATTTGAAGAAGTCTACCTTCTGACTGCCTGATTCTCTAGTTCCTCTTGCCATAACAAAGACACTAAGTGGTGTGATGAAATGTTTTCTTCAACAGCCGCTAGGGGGCACAGTTGTTGGCTTAATCATTTTCTTCACCGCTGAGAGAAAATATTATAGCTGCCCCGGCACCTGCTTCCCTGTTCGAAATATCGGATTGAAAGTGCAGGAAAATTGTATGAAAAGAAAGGAAATAAAATGAAATCGTAAAATCACGCACACAAAAGGAAGAGAAAGAGACAGGGAGAGAAATTAGTTATATGAAAGATATGACAATGAAAGTTCATTTCCCGCTCCCACTCCTTCTTCTGTTCGTTATTCCCCTTTCTCTCACTTTCGTTTCTCTTCAGTTTTTACTCACTCGATTATTATTATCCCTTGCTCCTATTTATTCTTCTTTTTTGCTAATTGTTACGGACGATCCTCATTTTCATCGGGTATCTCTTTTACTTCATTATTTCTTCTTTTCATTCTCTTCTCCTTTTTTTTTTTTTTTTTTTTTTCTTCTTCAACCAAGCATTCGGCCAGCCAGTCATTTCTCTCCCCATCCACCGCTAACCCTATCGTTATCGTCTGTTTCTTTGGTTGACAGTATTCTTTCCTTCTTCGTGCAAATATTGTAAGTTATTTCATCGAACCAATTAGAAGCCTGTGTGGTGGCCAGTAACATAATACCACCGTGGGCAGTTTTAACTCACTCTGAATATCCGCATTAAACAATTGGCATTATGGGGCTTCGCAAATATATTGATACATTAACCCAAGCGGGTGACCGGCCGCCATCATTGCCGCCATCAAGGATGCCGATTAAATTAGCGCATGCGCACGATATATCGCTTGGCTTTATAGGCATTCTTCAGACAGGTTGTGTAAAATGTGGATTTTGTTAAATACTTATTTGCAATTTGGTGATATACAGAAAAAAGATGGGCGCAGATATGCTGACAAGAAGGAAATAAATATGAAAAGCCAGTTAAAAGATGGTAATTTTAAATAAGCTGCAATTCTTATTGGGTAGTTTAAAGGCATATATCAGACTCTTATGAAAGTTTGCAATCATTAATTCTTTTTTAAGTTGCAGTGAATAATATTTCTACGGTTATGATATTGTTAATTAAGATTCATATACACACGAGGTCCTTAGTGTACTGACATCGAATCAGATTAAGTTGAAAAATAAATATTTGTTATGTGATACATTTGTTGGCGCGTGTTCGTGTACACGCGCACGAGCTTATGTGTCTGTGTATGTATGTGTTTGAATTTATGTATATATAAAGTACATTTCCTGTAGTTTTCATTCAATATACATTTTCTAATGCTCATTTCAGTAGAAATGTTATGATTTAAAACTAGAATCGAAAGAAATATTCATTGTAGTGAAAACGAAATATTGATATTTATAAACATTTGTTAACCCTTAAATCTGCTCAATAAGAATTGCAGTTTATTAAGAATTCCATTATAGTTGTTGTTGTTATTGGTGGGGGGTGAGTGAGTGAGAGCGCAGCAACTCCCAAATCATGCTGGAGTAAAAAAAAATATACGAAGCTTAGTATACTCATCATAATACACTGTCTAATAAAGATATACCAGACGCATGCGTCAGAGCCAATTGTGCGCGATGGGGTGAGAGAAATACCCTTCAGATCGAATAACCTAACCCGTTAACATGGTCTTTGAATGAAGGTGTTCCCAAGTATCTAGTTGTGACTCCCAAGTCGCAATGGAGACTTATACCAAACCTCTCGACACCCGGTTATATTATTATTATTATTATTATTATTATTATTATTATTATTATTATTATTATTATTATTACTATTATTATTATTTTTTTTTTTGCTTTCTAGCGTTTACACATTTCTTTCCGGGTCCCACCCAGGGACCTAAGGTTAGAAATGGCATCATGACACTTTTCACTGACAAAAAAATAAAAAAATTTTTAAAAATAATAAAAATAAAATAAAATAAAAATTACATAGATAGAGCCCTTCGTAAAGTGTGGGCTGTACTTGTCAGAACAATTTTTTGTATCTCCTTGAGGCATGGGCTTCCAGGAATCCCTGCAATTAGTCTACTGCAATCTTTTCCAACCAGTCCTAGGGCTCCAACTACAACAGGGATTGTTGATGTTCCCATATGCCACATTCACGAGATTTCTATTTCAAGATATTATTATTATTATTATTATTATTATTATTTCCTTTGATTTCTGAAGAATATTCATTTCTTTCCGGCCCCCGACCAGATAACTAAGGTCGGAAATAGCATCATGACATTTTCCACTGAACAGTTTTGAAAAAAAAATCACACATATTTTACATAGCTAAAGCCCTTCGTAAGGTGTGGGCTGTACTTATCAGAACAATTTTTTGAGGACAATTATTTTTTTATTATTATTATCTTTTCTTTTGCATGTTTTTTGCTTTGTTTTTAACTGGAGATTTTACATTATCATCAAGTCGTACGACCTCAAACAGATAACACCTTTCACAGAACATTTACAAAGCCAAGCAACACAGACTTCTGAGAGTATGTGATACTAAGTTTAATATTATTTATTGGGTTTCTGTTATATACACATTTCCTTCCGGGTCCCAAAAAGAGATCAAAGGTCAGAAATAGCTTCATGACATATTCCATTGACCTTCTTTTTGTTTTTTTTTTGTTTTTTTTTTGTGTAAAAATAAATAAAAAAAAGAACACGTACATTGTACATAGATAAAGCTCTTCGTAAGGTGTGAACTGTAATTGTGAGTATAATTTTGTATTTCTTGAGGGCATGGGCTGCGAGGAATCGATTCAATGAGTCTGTTGGGAACTCTTTCCAATCAATCCGAGGGATCCACTACAAATGGAATTACTGATATACCACATTTTTGAGATTTCTATTTCAAGACACTCGCATTTTAATAGTTTTTCTTTTTGCAATTCTTCAAAGATACATTACAATCTGCAGGGACTACTATGCCAATAAGAAAGCACATTCTGTTCTTGTGGTCTTTAATCGCAATGTCTGATATTATTACTATTATTATTATGGTTTTTATTATTATTATTATTATTATTATTATTATTATTATTATTATTATTCATCGATAATAATAGCACTAAGTGATGGCTTACACTGGAAATTAAGTGACAAGTACAGAACTCTTTCGACTGTCTTAAATAAAAAATGGACCCGAGTCTTCTCCTGATTTCTAGTTCTTCCATCTTGACATTACCAAGCTTCCGCAGCCTCCGGGCAAGGCGGAGACATTTATCCATCTTTTCGCTTTCTTTCAGATTTACGTTGCCATCTGCCGGAAGATTTAAATTCACAATTTCACACTAGTGATCTATTGGATACTACTAAAGAGTTAGTTGTTTGTTGTTTTGTTTTTTTTATTAATGTTCACTCGCCAAATACAAGGCCTAAGAGCCACTTAAGGTAAAGGATTATTGTGTCGTGTTGTATGAACGTAAGAAAAGTCAAGAAGTGAAGTTCGTGGGACCATGCAAGAAAGAGGACGGTTAACCCTATACTTAAAGAGGTCAAGATTGTAGTGACTCAGAAAACATCCTGTCAGAAGTTTATTCCACAAATCAGCAGTTATTGCAAACAATCTCTACGGGTGGAACTTCCTCCTTACTAATGGAATGCGAAGGAAGTAACAGCAATTATCCTCAAATCTACAGCACCATTCTCATTTTCTTTGCAGACCCCAGCAACGCCGTCATCCGGTTAGCCTCAGCTCTTTCCTAAATTCTCAATTCATCTAATCTTGCATTTGGTATTTTTAGCAATGTTCGAAATTCAGATGTTACTAATTTGCTCGTCAGAGGCTGACTTTAGAGACAAATGAATATATAAAAAATAAAACTAATATTTCATTTAACACAGACTTGAACATTTTCTAAAATGTCAGTAGGGATTTATATAATTTTATATATAATATATATAAACATTTTCTAAAATATCAATAGGGATTTATACATTTTTGTTGTGTATTGTAGATTCAATCATTTTTTTAAGGGCGCACGCAGCTAAAGTCAGTCAAGTGACGTACGTGATACACACTTGAGGGATCATTCAATTCATGATTAACTGGCAAAGATTTTCTCACGGTTGGTTACCGTTTCTTTCAACGGTAGACCGTTTGCCAAGTAAGAGTATACGACCAATTCTGTCCTACTATTCAACCCATAGCTGGTAGGAGAAAAGATAGATTCATACCTTTAACAAAACCAGATATGGCAAAAGTATTCAATGTAGATTTGGTAGATGTAGATGGTAGATGGTAGATTTGTAAATGTGCAAAATGGATTCTGACAAGAAAATCTTCTGACACGACACAGTGGTCTAACTTCCCTTGCAGTGGACGACGATATTGATTGAAATGCCAATAGTTGTGTCTCGATATATATAGCCTAACAGAAACCATCGCTCTTCAGCCTGGATTTGAGCTATCCGTCTTCTCAACTGTTTGCCCTACCAAGGCTAAAAGACACTGTTTACTCAACTGCTTCACCCAGCGCGACAAGGAAAACTGTTGTATTAGGGCGAAGTTAAACACCCTGGAATTTGAACTCGGCTCACCAATTAAATTTTTTGCGCCAACTATTATACTTAGGACTCATGCGTGATCATGAACGAAAAACGTTGTGAAAGTATTTGGATTGATAGCGGGGTATTAAAAATACATAGTTTTTAAGGATTCAGACCAGGGCCTATTTTATAATTTGTCTAGTATTTCAAACTTTTTCATACTAAAAAAAAAATTTAATAAACAAATTACTAAAAAAAACAGGAAAAAATTCGTGGAAACAAAGAAAAGAGCGCTCAACTGTTGTGTAATATCAATCCTCTTTTATGGCAGTGAATGCTAAACAATTTCGTCGCACAGGAAGAGAAGATTTAAGGAAGCCGAGATGTTGTTTTAAAAAAGGATGCTGTGAATAGCATGGACGGGGCATGTAAGTAACGAGGAAATTTAAGGAAAATGGAGACAAAGAAAAAACCACTTATAATTAGAATCAGAAAGAGACGAGAAAAATTTATTGGGCACGTAATGAGGAAAGAATGCTTTGAAAATTTAACACATACAGGACATATTGAAAGCAAGAGGAAAACAGAAGCCTGTGTAAATGCATGTCAGAACAATGTCTAGGAGATATAGCAAAAAAAAAAAAAAACGTTACTAAGTGCTACAAAAGATGGGAAGTTGTGGAGACCCATGATAGTCGATACTGTCTTCAGTAATGGAACTGTCTAAAATTTAAACAAATTAAACAAACGAGTTGCGTATAAAAGAAAACCATGCACACTTGTATATTTTATAAATATTAACTATTAACAAATATTACCAACAGATAGATAGATAGAGAGAGAGAGAGAGAGATAGGTGGATCAATAAGTCCGTGGCCTGATAATGATATTACCTGAATACCGGTCTGAAATTTTTATGTATAATGTTCGATTTAAGTTATTATTGAAAAATCGTTTAATTAAGTGCATTAACAAGGCAAGTGATTATTTTGAAAAATATTTGCTGAGTAAAATAAGTGCTTTTTCCACATTAGGAAGTGGATTTATTGATGTACCTATATACAGATAAGTATGCGTCTATATTTTATGTATATTTCTAGATATTCACACAAAACTTTAAAATATGAAATGAGGACACCCTAAATGCGTTTATATATATATATAAGTTTTTTTTTTTAATTTTATTTCATTTGTGGTTTGGCTGAGGACAGTTCATTCTTCCTGCATATTATTTCAAGCGGAAAATTATGCAGTCAAAACGGATATTATGAGGTATAATTTATGACTTAATTGTACATCAATGAATTTCTCTTGTCAAAAATTGAACATGTTGCCGTCCGAAAAGGAATACACTCCTATCAAAAAAAGTATATTTAAAATTAATATTTACTATAGCTACATTTATTTTTTCATTTCTACTTATAGTCTTGGCGATATTGACTTAACTAGATTAGTGGAATATTTTTCTCTCCAAATACATGCATTCTTTCAAATCTGTGTTGTTGAATAGTCCCCATTCCTCTTAATTACCGTTTCCTGCGCGGCACAGTTTTTTTTTATTATTATTTCACCTAACACAAGGCTGGAGAACCACTCAAGGTGATTGAGTGATTCATTCACTTGTTCTTGATGGCTTATCAACCCTTTGCATGTTATTTAACGCCAGAAAATATTCTTATATCGTAAGAAGTTTTGGAGATGATAATAATTTGCTGATACAACTCCTACTAATTAACCCATAGCAGGGGGAGAAGAGGCGGATACATGCCCACTTTCCCAAAGGTGTGCATAAGTGACTATAACGAATTCTACTTGAATTTGAACTTGCCTCCTAGATTTCCAATCCCGAGCCGTTATCCATTACACATCGCATATTCAAGCTTACTGCACTCGAGCCGTTATCCATTACACATCGCATATTCAAGCTTACTGCAGTTGATATTTCCAAGCGGTCACCCATTTAGGTACTGACCAGAATTGACGTTGCTTAACTTCGGTGATCACACGGGAACCTATGTTTTAAAGAGATATAGTCATAAGCCTCAAGGTAGAGAATTACTGCTAATTTTGTTATCATGAATGAGGTATGATATGAGGGAAAAAGAGAAGATTATAAGGATAAGGAGAATAGGTATGGATTAACCCTTGATTAAGATTGTACTGTTCAGGGAAGCAAGGTGGCAGCTCTTGGGAAAAAGCTTTCTATTAATATTTAGCATACAGTGGAAATGAGTGTGATTCGACTCCGTGAAAATAGCATGTTGTGTTCTTGCAGTAAAGGTCTGAACTTATGGAACTAAAGAATGCAGCTCACTTGAAGAGAGAAATAGCGGTAGGCTTGCGATGTTGGGTCCGTGGAAAGAAAAAAGTGGAGAATGCGGCTTCCCCGACGAGATCGTGTAAACGATTTTAAATTCTATCACGTCTAAAAAGTAATAAACTTTACTTGAATGCTCGGATAATTATGTTATTTTACCTTTTCCTACTTCAGAAATTCAGTTGTATTTTTTATATTATTTTTTTAGTTTTTAGTGAAGTGTTTTAAATCATTGTCATGCTGAATAAAAGTTCTCCTTGCCAAACATCTCAGTGAAAGCAACATTTTTTTTTTAATATATTACATAACCTTCACCGTTCAATATTCCTTCGGCAGTACCATTGGATATCATGCAATCACAGGAAATGCCGTTTCCTTCACTGTTCTTAAATAACTGTTCATTACAAACACTTTTCCTTGTACGACTCGCCATGATGACGTTAGATGTCATCAGACCCAAATCAATTGATTGTTATTTCATCTGACCAGAGTACGTTGTCCTAAAACGTTCAAATCTTCACCCTTATTCTCTTACACAAACTTTAAACAGGCTTCTTTGTATTTTGATATTAGCAGCAGATTCCGACGCAGTTCTCAACCATGTAAACCGGTTTTGTTCAAGGTGTGTGATTGTTGTCACGGAAACATTCTCGCCACGCACTATTTTTTCACTTCAGTTGTAACATCCGGAGCTGATTTTCTCGGGTTTTCATTAAGCAATCTCCTGATAAAAAGAATAGTATTGATCAGCTTTCACGGTCGATCTGGTTGCTTTCGTACACTTCTGATATATATATATATATATATATATATATATATATATATATATATATATATATAATTGTGTTTTGAGGTAGCAAAAAAACAACTGACAATGTACTGCAGTTAAGGTTTTATTTAATTTTATTGTGTTCTTATAATTTTTTTTTTTCTTTTCTGGACATAAATTATGTACTTTCCTTGTTGGTTGCTTAGGTCATGTAATTTGACGATTATGCAATCTCTCTTTTATACAAGTTTCGTTAAAAACTACTGACCAGAAAAATTGAAAAAAAAAAAAACACTTCACCGCAGTACCTTAATGTCCGAAGCGTGTTCCTCCCTATGTAGTGCAAATACTGAAGAAATACATTGAAAATCCTGACTTTATAAGAACGAATTTTAATATTACCTACTCTATTTATATTTAAACCGCCAATTAGACAAAATAAATAATAGTTTTAAAATATATTTGCTACTTGTAGAATGAAATGAATTTTGCCAACAGAGTTTCATTGATGTAGTTTGGACATAGATAATATCCTGATAATATCCATTTTGATGGATAATGTTCCACGAGAGATAAGAAATAAAATCCCGCTTTTTTCTTTTTTTTTAATTAACTTTGTATTTATTTCTCTTGTATATAATGACAACTAATATTAAGATTAATTAGCAGTTCATATCATAACTTATCAATCACATTAGTCTGAACTCGCCTATAAAACCTTATAAGGGAAGTACATACACAAAAACACACACACAAACTTTAGTTCATTGAATACAAAAAATTAGGTAGACGCAACTGTTCCGTCTATGGTTGTGCTAGCACGAAATCCCAAGTCATCGTGACCGAGGGTTTTTATCTTATTGGTCTTGTTCAAATTGTTGATCACGCCAGGTGATGCACTCTCGCCAAGAATCAATAAATAAGGTCCGCTGAACATAGTTGGAGTTTAAACCACATGTAGGCTCCGCGGGTATTGAACAGATGAGCCTGAGTAGACGTCGGCAGTATGAATTGAGTATCCACTCTAGCAGACAGGCACACAAGGATACTAGAGGCTACTCATTATATTTCTGTAGGGAAGTGTGAAGATTGATCGGTAGGGATAACGCATTTGGAGACCTGAACATTGTAGACATATAAATCAACACTGCATGATGAGTGACAATTTTATTGCGTAAACGATCATTTGGTATTTTTTTTTTTTTTTTTACTTTAGTACACCGAATACAAGAGCCACTGAAAGTAGGGGATTATTAGGTGATTATAAGGATTTAATTAAGGAGGAAGTAAGAACTGCATATTATGAGGTTATGTAGTATAGATATTGTTTGGCGATACATTTGGAAAGGTTAAGATTGCATTAATCGGGAAGCATCATCTCAGGAGTTTGTTTCGCAAAGTAACAGTATATATCCTTAAATATAACAAGCTACAAACACAAACACACACACATACACACACACACACACCTATATATATATATATATATATATATATATATATATATATAAGTTTTTTTGTATGTAACAATTGAGAAGTGCTGTGAAAAATTTTAACATGAGACGCAAAGAAGTCATGACCTCACGCAAAAAGCTACCGCGCTAAAACGACGGCGACACAGTACACAGTAAGAACTAAATCCTAAATATCTCTTATATCCGCATTACGACTAAGAAGCACGCACAGACGTACTGACTCTTTCACATAAACGATGACCCACCCGCTCAGATTCAAGATATATTTGTTTTTGAAAAGAAAAAATGAAATATATATTAGATTGGTGCAAAAATAATGACGGTTTTTGACGTATTTTTAACGTCAAAAGCCGTCATTATTTTTGCAGCAACATAATAACAACATTTCACTGTTTCTCACATACTTACATAAATTATATTTAATTCATTTCTTCCTAATTGGCCTTAAAAAGGAAATAAAATACAGTTACATTTATAAAACAAATATTCAACATGACTAACGTTGTCCGTAACTCATGTCTGTCTGTTATAATTTTTATTTAAGTAATGCTCTTTTTTTCCTTTTCAAAAGCAAATATAATTTGAATTTGGGCGGGTGGGTCATCGTTATTTTGCACACTCCTCTCAAGTGTTACACAGAAAAGAATTGTACTTGGATTAAACGAAAATTACTTATAATATAATACATATTACTTATAATACATTCCTTCTTGCTGTCAATTTTCATGGCACGTGTATACTATATATATATATATATATATATATATATATATATATATATATATATACAAGAAGACAAATAGTCCTGGAATTTAATAAAACCTATATATATATATATATATATATATATATATATATATATATATATATATATATAGGTTCCTCCATTAGGTCACGTAAAAAAGCAGCATATCACGGTTAAAAATCAACAAAAACAAAGTTTTGTCTCGATATGTTGTTATTAATTAAAAGCTAAAGCATTAAATTTATTACTTACAGTAAGTAACATATTCTGGTGTCTTTCAGACAGAAATTATATAGATTGGAATGTTAAATATATGCTCGATTTTTGTTTAATTTTCTTAAAAGCGGCCATTATCTTAAATTTTAAGAAATTTGTAAACAAAATTTTGATTTTAAATTTCTTCCTAAAATAAATTTATATATTTTTGACACATTATTTGAGTAAAATTAGAAAATTTAAAGTTAAATTAATCTGATATGAAACAAACAGTACTTACTTATAGCATAATGCATATTAGGGCAGCAGGAATTCAAGAGAACTGGTTTTATTAAATTCCAAGACTATTTGTCTTCTTTTAAAGTTCTTTCAGAGGTAGGTGTCTGCCATTTTTTTCTTTTTTTTTTTGGTCTGATAATTTAAATTTTTTTCTTTGCTTTTCTGTCTCTTCTCTTTTGAATCACTTATTTTTTTTTATTTTTTGTTTTCCTTTTCTAGTTGATGCTAAATTTCCAGCTTTGAATCGTTCATCATCTTTACTACAATTAATCTTAATATTTATCGGTCATCCTGTTTTTGTCTATTAAACCCGGATATAAGAGAAACCCAGATATAAGATAGATTTTCACTGGTTCCAAATTAGAGCCATACTTACCTAAACAAAATAAACCCAACCCGGATATAAGATAAACCCGGATATAAGAGACTTCTTCTCCGGTCCCGACAACTCTCTTATATCCGGGTTACACTGTATTTTTCTTTCCTTTTTTTTACCATGCTGCTACGATTCAACGGACAGCCGCACCGCCTGCCCACCAACTACCTGTTTCCACCTCTCGCTCTTAATGTCAGTTAAACATGTCATAATCTAAAATTTCTGTGGGCCGCAGATCAATTATACAAATATAAGTTATCAGAGTGTCCATTCTTTGTTATAACTTAACTAGATGTTCACCCAGGACTATTTGTCTTCTTGTAAAGATCTTTCAGAGGGAGGTGCCATTTTTAAATCTTTGAATTTCTAATGGACGTCTCGACATTATTAAGTTAAAACTTAATATCTCTTTTTTCTTTTTTTTATTTAGAAGATAGACTTTCTTATACTCCTGTCTGAGAAGGAGTATTCCTAATTCGGAAAAGTTGATCATTAAAATTAATCGACACAAAATGTCTGTCGTTTTTAATATTTGCCTTAAAGAACATTTGTTGTCTAAATGCACAAAATGTATATGTTTATGTATATCTTTGTATCTGAAACTTGAACAAAATAATTTAAGCAATGAATGATTTTTTAAATCCGACAATAATTCTTATTACGATAATAAACATTAGCACTAATTGCCTAAATTAATTTATGTTTCGTGTACGAAAATATGCATTAAGAAATTTAAACACAGGCAAGTCCTAACTGAGATATACGTTTCTTTAAAAGGGTAATAGTTCCTTGACTTGTTACTTAAATGTGGTTTCCTTGAAAAATAGAATGCATATTGTGCCCCTGACGTGAGGTAAATTTTCTTTAGAAGGATTTTTTAAGATATAGACCAGTAGACGTTACTAAGATATAGGCCGGTAGAAGTTACTAAGATATAGGCTGATAGACGTTATGATCAGGAATATCTACTTAAGCACATGTACCCATTAAAATAAGGTTTAGAATAATATATACATCGGTTTATCTCGCAAGATAAAAGTTGCGCCCTGTTTGGTGAAAATTCACACCTTTGGTGGTGAGACTGGAGTGACCTCCCAAGGTCACAGGACGAGGCGAAGGTATATGGAAGCTATATTCTACCAAGGCCACACACCCACCTCTCGGTCGTACCGGCAAGATCCAAATGAATACATTTTGGGCCGCCTTGGCTGCAGAAGTTGCTTGGGGGTTGTCAGTGTTGAATATCCTATTTGTTCCTTATTCTATAATTGTGTCGGATTCTAATCCATATTTGATCCCAATTCATATATATATATATATATATATATATATATATATATATAAATGAATATGAATTGTGATCAAATATAGATTAGAATTCTACAGAATGATAGGATAAGGTAAAATTTATAATTTAAATTTATAAAGGTTTCCTATTTTTACCTTATCCTTATACATATGGAAAGATTTTTTATCGCCAAAAACTTTTCCAGTTTGTCATATTTTTCTAAAAACTATTTTTAATATATATATATATATATATATATATATATATATATATACGGAAAGTAAGATTTCAGCGTTCAAATCATTAATTTAAAACAATGATCAATACAAAAGAAGTGTAATATATATACTGGGTGTGTCAAAAATACTTTTACAAACTTTGACGGTGGGTTCCTCGCACCAATACAAGTACAAAAGTCCATATAAACATATATCCGCAAATCCTTCGTTTTTAAGTTAAGTTTAAAGAAAGTTTACGGTAGATGGCGCTTTTGTCATTCATCTACATTTGTGGCTAGTGCATCATCAACGTTTAACGTGTGTAGTAGTGAGTTAACGATGGCAGGATATCCATATCGTGAGTAGGCAGATATGAGTTTTACATACTGTCGTGGAAATGGTAATGGATGCGAGACTGCAAGGCTGTATCAGATAGCGTTTCCAGATCGAAAGCAGCCGGGTCTTCAAACCTTTGCTGCTGTTTATCGTCGTGTTTTTGAGAAACGATCCGTGGCACCACAAACTATACCGTGGGGAAGACCGTGATCTGCTCGTACGCTTGACCACAAATATCACATTCTATATGACCTTTTGGACATATGTTTATATGGATATTTTACCTCGTTTGGTATCAGAACACCCCACCAAAAGTTTGTAATTGTATTTTTGATACACCATATATATATACAGTGTAACCCGTATATATTTTCTCTGGTCCCAAATTGTTCCCATACTTACCTAAACAAAATAGACCAAACCTGGATATGAGAGAAACCCGGATATAAGAGACATCTCCGGTCCCGACAACTCTCTTATATCCGGGTTACACTGTGTGTATATATATATATATATATATATATATTAGGTTGGTACAAAAATAATGACGTAATAATGTCGTTTTTTGACGTATTTTTAACGTCAAAAAACGACATTATTACGTCATTATTTTTGCACCAACCTTATATATATATATATATATATATATATATATATATATATATATATATATATATGGGTTGTGTAAAAGTATTGTCTAATAGAATTCACATGTTTTCAGCAATATCTATTCATATTTCCCGCGAATGTTTGTGCGCACGCAACAGAAACAACGTCAATTGAGGACTTTAAAAAACAACAAGTACAATGTATACCACATGTAACTCGAATAGAAAATGATGACATAATTAAAATGTTGAAGTTACACCTACTTCAAGTGAAATGTTAAGAAGTAACTTCCCATCAATGCTGGAACTTGAGAAATCTAGTTTCCTGAAAAATTGTTAAAAAAAAATTTTTTTTAATTTTCAATCTAAAATTTTATTTATAAGACAATGGCTAATATTACAATTATCACTTCTCTGTGTATAATCCATTTCAGTTTACTCATGATTAAATGTACAGATAATGTATGTGTTCCAATTACGAAGAAGCAGGAAATATCGTTAGAAGTAAAGAGTGCTCAACTGTTATGCAATATCAACCTTCCTATATAGCAGTGACGGCTCGGCAACCTCCCTACAGATGAAGGTTCTACAGAAGGGTGCTGGGAATATAGCTCTCCACAGCTTCCTAAAATTTTTAGGTAAAAGCATTCTTTATCCCTTTACTGTCCTACCCAGTCCCTGTTAGATAGGTGTCTCAGTGACTCCATCTATAGCTCTTCAGCGAGTGTCAAATTCTCCAAACCTTATTTCCTCACGATTTTTCCCAGAAATTTAAACTATCACATACTGACCTTTCTTGTTTATATTTTTATTAAAACTTCCTCGTTGTTCACATCGTCTGTCCATGCTATTATCAACATCTTTCTGTAGACCCACACATCTGTCGCTTATTCTGCCTCTGTGAGGACATTTCCCATTATTCACTGCTGTATTGGAAGATTGAGATTACTTAACAGTGTTAAGTCTTTGTTTCTAAAGAAATTTGCCTGTTCTTTAATACTTTATTTAGATTTTGGATCTTTCGCTAATCCAATGCATCTTCAGATTGCGAATGTCATATTTTGCATCAAGTGTTATATAACTTATCAGATAGTCAAATTTCTCTACATTGTTTCATAGCCTACGCAGAAGCATTTCATAAGATACAACACAAAGATCTATTTGAGCTGCAAGGAAAGCTTTTATTCGGAAAAGGGCTTACAGCATAAAAGCATTATAAAATCGAGGTTGCCAGATTGGGCTACTTTTGAAAAAAATACACTTCTAGTAAAGTTTGGTGCTTATAAAATATATTAATAAAAACAAGCTTAAATTCAGAACCGAAATAAGCGTTTCCTTCACGATAAAATTACTTTTTTCCAATTTTTGTCTGTTTCTCCTTTCTCTGAATCCGTTGTATCACCGATGATGTGACAAATAGAAAAGCATATTCTTATTGCAAATTTGACTATTTTTATCTTGTTTGCGCGTTCAATATACAGTTTATGTTCATTTTTTATTTTATTTTATTTCTTTATTTTTTGAAGTGGTAACAATTCCGAAAAGTGAAGCATTTTCCTCGAAAATAGCAACTAGAAGAAATTGCAAGTAACTGATTCAACTCAGCCCGCGGCGCTAACGGAAGAGGAAAGCATATTGTCATTTGTCAATTAACCTGCCACTTTAGAGATTCTAATGATATAATCAAAAATGTCCCCCCGTCTGAACACATATCGTGATTCCGGCGCTGACGATTGTCGTCACCGCCACTCTCTACTGCCTACCCGTCCTCTTCCGGGAAGATGACGGGCGCCATATTGGCAAAGTGCCAGCCAAGAGAATGTAATGGCGACTGGCAAATTATGGATGCGTTTCACTCAAAGGTATTTTTTGTGCTCCTAAAATGAAATCATTTTGTGTAGGAAGACTATCTGTGTGCTGACTGCTTGAATCAGCTAATTATATTTCAATAATATATCACCGTACTCCCTCACTACCTTTGGAAGTTTGCAGCATACATCTTTATTAAAGTAAATAGAAAACTTGATTTGTTATTTATTACTGCTAATTCAAACACGTAATATATATATATATATATATATATATATATATATATATATATATATATATATATATATATATATGTATATATATGAGAGAGAGAAAGAGAGAGAAAGAGAGAAAAGATATATATAAAGAGAGGGATATATATACATATGTATAAAAAGATAGAAATTGAGTGAATAGTTATTATTATTATTATTATTATTATTATTATTATTATTATTATTATTATTATTATTATTCCTCTATATCTTAATATCAAGCACTATAATTACAAAGAGAATGCATGTCTTAAAAGCGTTATCTTCCAGATTTATCTTGATCGATTTATATATATATATATATATATATATATATATATATATATATATATATATATATATATATATATTATATCGCCCCAAGCAAGGCAGTAAAGCTACTATGACAAAATGGGTTACTGAGTCTAGAAAAAAAGAGAAACACTATTAGGGAGTTGGAACAATAAAAGAAGAGAAATCAAAAAGATAGTGGATAATGATCGATATTGCATTTACATTTTTGAAAATCAAAGTTTGCTGGAATGCATGAAACCGGAAGAGAGTTCCACAAAAGAGAAGTACGAGAAAAGAAACTGTTAGCATAGAACTTATGGTTATATCTAACCAATTCAACTATAAATTGATGAGACCTTGTCTCTAATCTAGTACTGTCTATAAATCTAGAAACCATAGCGAAGAGTTCATCCGAACAATTACCGTGAAAATATTTATAGAAAAGGCAGAGGGAAGCTACATTACGCCGATGGGAAAGAGACTGAAGCCGAGGCGCCAATCAATAGAAATAATATTGATGATTCTTCTTTCGATTTTATCAAGAATATATACAGCAGGAGCACCGGACTATATGTGGCAGGAATATTTGAAGCATGGACGAATGATGGAAATATGTAAGATGAATTCGGAAGAGAAAAATTGTATAGCACTACACAATGAATCGACTTTCTTAGCAGCAGACCTAACAATGGATGTAATATAGTCTTTCCACTTCCTATCAGCCAAGAATTTAAGACTGAGAAGACGCAATGAGTCACTCTCATCGAGAGTAATATTCAAATCTGATAGAGTTTCATGCATGATTTGAAAAGAATAGCTATAATATGACTTATATAATCCAAGGATGGCGGGTATCTACTACCCCGGATGTATATATATATATATATATATATATATATATATATATATATATATATATATATATATATATATATATATATAATTTTTTGTTGAATATGACTGATAAGAAGGAATATTTTTAAGTTTTTTTCTAAAGTCTTTATAATTTTTGTTTTACCAGGACTAAGACTAAGATTGTGTAGAAACTGTCCATTTTGGTTAGTACTTTCGGTATTTTCAAGAGGAGGGTAATTTTCATTTTGTTTTGTTTCCTCTACTATGATTTGTGAGTGTAATACTAATTTTTTTCTTAGTGTATTTTTTGCTGAGTATTCTACTAACCCCCCCCCCCACTTAGAATTAGATAAATTATTAACCGAAAGCGCTTGGAACAATAACCATTACAGATAGATTCTATATACTCTTAGTAAAGAAAATGCGTAAGGACACTAGAAAAACTGAATTAAAAAACTTATAAAATTCTTTTTTTTCGTCACATTCAATGAAACATATGTAAAAGAAGTATTGCTTCCCAAATATATAATATATGTGTATTTGTGCGTGCATACACATTCATATCCACGTTCATAGATTAATTTATATAGGCATTTTTTCTTATTACTTTAAACGTTATATTTTAATAGATTTACACATTTGAGTAGAAGCACTTTTTTATAGTGCTAATTACATCTACTGACCTGTGCATTTGATTGTCTTAATAAATAATATGTGCCCACCAACAGGGTTCAAATTCGAGGGCACATTTCCTTTATGAAGTCTCTTGAATCTAATGTTGTTGTTTTTTTTTTACCCGCTGTAGAGATTTACAGTTTAATTTCCATAAACTCAGCAAAGTTTTTTATGGGAATATGTCGTTATAAACAAGAAAAAAAGAGCTTAACTGTGATGTACTAACTAATTTCTTATATGACGATAAATGCTGGGTCATCTCTACACAAATGGAAAAGAGACTTGAAGCGACACTGATGTAGTTCTACTGACGAATGCTGGCAATGACATGGACAGAACATATGAGCACCGAAGAAGTCTTAATGAAAATAATAATTTTTTAATCATTTCACCTGATGCAAAGTAGTAAAGCCACTGCGATACAAGGGGTTAAAGAATAGAAGAAAAAATGGCACCAGAATTTGTTAATGAAATTGGAACTAAAAAGAAACTTGTAAATTAGAAAGTGACAACTGAAATTATTCAATGAGGAAAGACGAAATGGAGAATTTATACCCAAAGGAAGATGTTGAAGAGAAACAAGGAAAACATCAAGTGACATATTTATGCTAAAGGTACAACTATTTACTTCGTGTTTACTAGTAAAATTCAATATGTCGGACAAAGTAACCTTTGTAATCATCATGGAGAACCAGTTTTGCCTTTCATCAGTATGGCTGATTCTAACCTCCAGGAGAGAAGTTCGTAGCTCCTTCTTGGTCTCACGTTTTCACCTTCTAGGTTCACTGTGCTGTACCAGACTTTTTCCTCCTTTGAATCTAACATTTATAACTCTACCATTCGTCCGTGCATTGAATATTGCTGTAATATCTGGTCTGGTGCTCCTGCTATATATCTCGAGATTCTCGATAAAATCCCAAAAAGAAGAGTCTGTAAAATTATCGGTCCTGACCTGGCATCTCGACTTGAGTCACTTACCCTCAAAAACATAAGTCGTTTAAGAAAATCAATATATAATATCAGAACGATTAAACGACTATATGGCAGTGAATGATGGAAAAATCTCATCTCAGATAAAAACGAGACTTGAAGCGACAGTGATGTAGTTCTATCGACGAATGCTGACAATGGCACGGACAGAACATATAAGCAACCAAGAAGTTTTAATAAAAATAATATTTTTTTTAATCATTTCACCCCAAGCAAGGCAATACAGCCGCTGAGGCACCAGGGGTTAAAGAACAAAGAAAAAGAAAAACATCATTAAAGAGCGAGAAAATAAAAGAACAAGAATTAAGACAGAAGATAATGACTAACATTGCATTTAAATTTTTGAAGATCAAACTTAACTGAAAGTTAAGAAGCCGGAAGAGGATTCTAGAACTCGAAAGATGCGAGAAAAAGAAACTGCTAGCATACAATAGATTAACAAATAGAACTACTCATCTACACAGAAGAGGATTATGAATGTAAAGAAAAAAGAGTCTGTCTATATTTCTGAGATGAGGTACTTTATCCACTCAAGGACACATGGCACAGTGGATAAAGGCGTTGGTTAGATCCAGTGACAGGACCCAAAGAGTGTGAGTTCAATACCCGGTTGAGGCAGTGGAGAACTTTCAGAGGGAAAATTAGCAGGAGATAACTGATAACTGACATCCATCAAACATGGCACGTAGAACTAGAACAGTCTACCTCAGTGAGCGAAATAAAGGGTTCAGTTCGAAATTCCAACCACCTGAAGAATGCCGGAGCGTACAACGGCCGAAACGTTGTGATAAATATGGCGACAAAGATGGGAACTATAGTTCGAATAATGTAAATAATGTAAAGAAAAAAATAACATAAAAATTTGTGCAAACTGAAGGGTCTACAGTCATATCACGTTGAAACTTGTACGATTGCTGAAGTTAAGCAACGTAGGTCAGTACCTAGATGGGTGGGTGATCGCTTGACAATGCCAGGTGCAGTAAGTTTGGATGTGCAGTTGATGTGATGAAAAAAGGCTCGGTATTGGAAATTTGAGAGCCGAGTTCCAATTCCAATTCATATTCACTTCCGTCCAAACACCCTTAAGAAAGGTATGAATCTACCTCTTTTTCCCACAGTTATGGGTTAATTAGTAGTACTTGTATCAATACATCATTATTATCTTCAAAAAATTCTTACAATCTAAAATATTTCTGGCTTTATATAAACTGTAAAAGGTTGATAAGGCGTAAAAAATTAATCAATAAGTAAATCGTGCAAACTGAATGTATATATTTGCTACCTACTTTGAGTAATGACCCAGTAAGGGATTGTACTAAACAGAAATTATAATAATTTTAATAATAATTTCAGGAATTAAGGCTGAGACTAAAGGTTTTAGTTTTGCTGCACAGGACCAGATCCTGCTTACACACAGCTACCAAGCGAACATCTTGAATAATAGTTCGTACGCAAAATTTAGATTCTGAAACCTATTCATTGAAACTATTGATCACCTAATCCCAAATAAGTATAAAAACGGTCATGACAGATAGGTCAGTATCTGCATTGCATGATGTCATAAAAACAGCTGCAAATTGGTGTGAACATCATCCTGAATCTATAGTTGAGGGAGCAGATTTTATCATCCTCTTGGATTTTTCTATCAACACAAAAAGAACAATTACAAGCAAATCATCCAAACATTATTATCAAAGACAGAAAAGAAAACGTGTGCATACTGATTGACATGAGCGTACGAAGTGATGAAAAAAACATCTCTGTGAAGGTTTTTGAAAAACTATACAAAGACTTAGAGATGGAAATAGAAAAATAATAATTAAAAATACGTCAAAAAACGACATTATTACGTCATTGTTTTTGCACCAACCTAATATTTAAGTTGTCCTACGTCATTGATTATAGTCCGGCATGGGATTTAAGAAACAAACGCAAGCCGAAAATCTTTTTACTTTTAATAGTAATAATAATCTGAAACCGAATTCTTGCTGCATGGGACCAACGGTTGCTAATTAGAAATTACCAAGTACATATACTGAAAAATTGTGTTGACCTCAAATGCAGATTCTGTGATAAATATGCAGAAACAATTAACCATCTTGTATCAGGCTGCACGATATTAACATCCAGTGAATATAAAACTCAACCAGATCCTATCACTGTCACATATTCAAGGATGGAACTAACCCGTAATGCAGGATCTGCGGAAAATATGATGAAACTGTCGACCATTTTATCAGGATGTCCGGAACTAGCAAAAAATGAATATACTCACAGACATAACAAGGTAGTGACATATGTGCGCTGGAAGAGATGCAGGAAGCACAAAATCTAAACCACTGAGAGAAGGTATGAGCACCAACCCGACACAGCTACCCAAAATAACGATTTAAATCTGGGACACGCAAATTCAAACTGACAGGGAAATAAAAGCCAACAGACCTAATATTATCATAAAAAAAACAAGAAATTCAGGAAGTGTATGCTTATTGACATAGCAGTACCATCTGAGAGAAACGCTTCTATGAAAAATTTCTATAGAGAAATTTCCAAATACATGGGCCTGAAGATCGAAATTAACAGGATGTGGGGAATGAAGATTGAGACTGTATAAATAGTAATCGGAGCTCGTGAGAAAAGGAATGGACAATTTTACTAACAGTGTCCCGGGTAACATCAACATAAAAGTTGCCTAGAAGATCGCCCTAGTAGGAACATCGCATATACTAAGAAAAATGCTATCAATTAAGTGACAATTCTCCTATAGGGCTAGAGGACTATAGTTTGGACCTGGCTCTACAGGATAGAAAGTGGGAAATATGATATACACAAATAATAATAATAATAATAATAATAATAATAATAGATAGATAGATAGATAGATAGATAGATAGATAGATAGTCTGAGAGATAGTCTTTGTATATGTGCTATACCCGGAAATACATCATTTTTCAAGGTATAGCACATATATAAAGACTGTCACTCAGACTATCTATCTATCTATCTATCTGCAAAAAAACAAAAATACTTTTCATGCACTCTAATAATTATACCTTAACTTGTCATGAGATTCTGAGGTGAAATATTTTCCTTTTATCAAATTTTTCTTTCATTTTTTAGCTAGGTTTTTCTTTTTTCATTTTTTATGGATCTTGTTTAAATCCATATCTTTCTGGCACCAATTCAAGACGAATGCCTTTTTTATTATATATTCTAATCATTTTGCTTAACGTTCGTAGTTTCTCGATGTCAGAAGGAAAAATTGGAAATTTTCCAACATATTTCGGTTAAATTTTCATTATTCAAAATTATATTTTATAATTATAGTTTAGATATATAGAAAGAAAAGAACTTGTATGTTTAAATTGAAGCAAAGAATATATAAGTTAATGTTAAATTAGCAACAAACGAAGTTACTTTTTGCTTTAATTCTACTGGCTCAATGAAAACTTATCGCGCTGATGTTTTATATTCATCTTAACATGGTTGGTTCAGATCTATGGCGCGAAAACAATTCTGTTTTAGGAAAATCTTTTATACTTAATGCCTATTTCAAACATTCACAATTCATGCCCTTGAAAAATACGCCATACTAACGAGAGATTTATAGCGATTTACTAAGCGTGATTTAGATGTGGCACAAGGCAGAAAATATGGAGCGACCAGTGAGAATCGAACTCAGTATAGCAAAAGAGATTATTTTCCGGGCTGAGACCAGGTGTTTGTTTTCTGATTAATCCAGCAAAGAACAAGGTTAACATGACCGACCAGAATGTCTTCCGGGGAAATAAACCCGGAAGGCATTTTTCAGTTCCGATTTGAACACACCGGCATATTAAAGGTCATAAATGCTTGTCATTGGTATTCTTGGTAGCTTTGATCAGTTTTTATCTATTCCCATTAATGGAAGATAAATATTATAGGTCTTTTTAATAAAGGAAAATGATTTGATCTTTGAATGATTAGCTAAAGAGGATATTGTGGTCACTGGATTTTATCGGAGCGAACGGATTTTACACTGAAAAAAAAAAAAAAAAAAAAAAAAACGGAAATCGTACCTTCCGTGATGATAATGAGACGGGATTTGTCCAAACAGAAAATAAATGATCATCTAATCAACAAATGGAGGCTCCAAGGCACACTTAACGCTAAAGATTTGAGTCTGCTAAGTGCTATAAAAACAAATTTACATGTAATTAAGAAAAGCTTCGAAGCCGTATGAAGTCTTTCTTTCATTCAGACAGTAAGACGAGTTCCGTCCGGAATATACCCGGTCATTCAATGTTTGCAAAAACAATAACTCACCTAGAACAATAGAGCTTTTGTCTCTTCAAAGTATTTCCCTTGAGACTTAGGACACTGATTGTGTGACAATTTAAATTTCAAAACAATCTACTAATTATTTCGAGGATCTAATCATTTAAGCAATAATTAAATTAAGTCTAATTTAAATTTATGCAGCCAAATAAATTAATTAAATTTAAACAATTAGATTAACTAAATTCAGGCAGGATTTATATTTGATTAATTAAATTTACGATGTAATTAAATCAAATTCACGTAGAAATGAAATTAATTAGCTTCAAGCAGTAATTAAATTCGCGAGATAATTAAAATGGATTAATTAAATATAGAGCCTTAGTCCTCTTCAAAATACTCCTTGCACACGAATTTAAAGTTTTAATACAAAATTGTTTAATCAAGAACAATAGCGCTCTAGTCTCCGTCAAAATACTCCTTGCATACTCACAAACTTATCTAGAGCAGTGAGTCTCAATATGGTCCTGGTGGACCACCGGTGGTCCACATAGCATTTCTAGTGGTCCACAGAGAATTCGTAGTCATAAAAAAGTAGCCATTTCACTAAAATGTATCTAAATTATTCATACTTTGAAGAATTAAAAAACATTAATATTTTGTTTAATTTAATTAATTAATTAATTTAATGTCCATTATATTTGAAATATGAACACACACACACACACATACACACACACACATATATATATATATATATATATATATATATATATATATATATATATATATATATATATATATATACATACATATATATATATATATGTACTATATATAATATAATTTTCATATAAAAATTATCCCTATGTTAATAGATCACTGGACAATATTTGATATTTCTAATTTATAGAAATAAAATATTTATTATTTTTTTCAGAACAGTTATAAGAATGTCTGGACCAACAGCTAAAAAGGCAAAACTGAGGAATTACAGAGAAGATTTTACCATGTTTGGCTTTGTATCTGTAGTCTCAAAACCTATTTGTCTTGAATGAGATGCCATCTTGACAAATGATTCCATGAAGAAAGTTAAGCTGGAACAGCACCAAAAATCAAAGCATTCATCATCTGTTGGTAAAGATAGGGAATATTTTGAGAATAAAAAGAAAAGACAGCCAGTCAAACTATCCGACTTTGTAAAGTAGATGAATACTGCAAAAGCAAAAACACTCAAACCAAGTTAATTCATCTCTGAAATTATTGCTAAGTTTGGATCATCTCAGGTTTATGGCGAGAAGCTTGTCAAGCCTGCTATGATAGATTGTGCAAATGTTCTGGGAAAACATACTGTATCTACCCTAAGTACGATTCCACTTTCAAATTACACTATTGCAAGAAGACAAGGTGAAATGTCTAATTTTGTTGAGGAGGAGATGGTGGAAATTCTGCAAAAGACACAGTTTTCTATCCATGTTGATGAGAGCACAATTCATAACCAAGCTATTCTTCTGGTCTATGTCGCATTCATCCATAAAGATGATATAAGGGAAGAAATGGTATTCATTAAAAGTTTGCCTGAAACTGCTAATGGAGAGGATTTATTCAATAAAGTAATGCTGCATTTTAACAATAAAAATATTCCACTGACTAATTTGATCAAAATTGCATCAGATAGAGCTGCTAACATGACAAGAAAAGTAAAAGGCTTTGTTTCTAGAATGAAATCAATTGCTCCTCACATATTTTATATCCATTGCCTTATCCACAGACAGCATTTGGTTTCTAAGAATATTGAAGGAGAGATGCAAGAAGCACTCAACACTGCCATACATGCAATTAACTTTGTCAAATCAAACTCAATGTATGATAGATTTTTTTGTGCAATTCTGTGAAGATGAAAATTTTAAAACCCTGTTGCTTTACACAGAAGTAAGATGGTTGTCAAAAGGCATGAGCCTTAAAAGACTAGTGAATTTGTTGGGAACCATTGATCAACTTTCTCATGTTCAACTCCCAAAAGACTCATTACAACTCCAAGAAGCTGATACAGCTAGGGAAATTTTGGAAAGACTTCCTGAGTTTAAATCAAAAATATTCTAAGTGATATTTTTAAAACAGTGAATCTGCTTAACTTGGAGATGCAAGGTAGAAGATGAGATTTGGTCACCTGTGCTTCTGATAAAAGCCTATATAGGGAAATTGAAATTTTGGAAAAAATTTGCATCATTTCAAAATTTCAACACCACTGTTCCTACATCAGAATGCATTGTTGCATGTATTTCCCATCTTAAAGGTCTTCACGTAGACTTTGAGGAAAGGTGCAATGATCTATTAAAGATGGATTATCCAATCTGGTTTGTAGAAATAGAAAATTATAAGCCAGATGAAATGTTGAGTTGCCTGAAATGATGCTGGACTTGAAAGAGAATGCAGAACTAAGAAGAGTTGACTAAGAAGATGTCTTTGCCTACCATATCGTTAATGGACTCACATACAAATATCTTTCAAAATGTAAAAGCAAGCATCATTTCTTTCCCTACCACATGGATAGTGGGATCTGGATCTTTGGCTGTTGTGGTATTTTCAGTAGAAAAAGAAATAAATTAGATTTCAACTGCAAATGAACTATCGGACTAAGAGTGAATGACACCATCATAACTGATTATATCTTGTGTCAGAAAGACCAAGATCAAGGTAGTCACTAGGTGAATGGATTAAGACTGAATAACATCATCAAAATGTATTTTGATATCCTGTGTTTATCCTTGTAAAAGTGTAAATTGACTACTTTGTTTTTTCATTGAGTATTTTAGTGTGAAAATTGAACACTAAAAGTAAAAGTATGTGAGGTTCATTTGAATTATTTGAAGAAAAAAAGATCTATGGGCTGAAAAAGGATGAGAAGCACTGTTATAGAGTCGCTACAACAAAATTGCTTAATCAAGAGCAAGAGCATTTTAGTCCTGTTCCCAAATATTCCTTGTATACTCACAGACTTATCTAGTCTTTACAATAAAATTGCTTAATCAAAAACAAAAGAGTTTTAGCTCTACTTTAAAATATTCATTGCATATTCACACGCTAAAAAACTGTGTATAAAAATCAATAGGAAAATACTCCTAGAGTATGTACAACATTACTTAATCAGGAGCAATGGCACTTTAGTCCACATCAAAGTACTACTTCTGAGTCTATACCATTTCAAGTTCAATTTCGGACTAATCAAAATCATTTTGGGACCAAGCGAATTCAAAATAAAATAACCAAGTTCAGAATGGTACATAGCCAATTCAAAATGAAATAGACTAGTTCAGAATGGGACAAAGTCAATTCAAAATGAAATAGCCAAGTTCAAAATGGCACGTAAAAAAATTCAAAATAAAATAGCCAAATTCAGAATGCGTCATAGCAAATTCAAAGTGAAATAGCCAAGTTCAGAAAAGGGAGATCGCCAATTCAAAATGAAATGGCCAAGTTCAAAATGGCACTTAACAAATTCAAACTGAAATACCCAAGTTCATAATGGGTCATAGGAAATTCAAAATGAAATAGCCAAGTACGGAATGGGACGTAACAAATTCAAAATGAAATAGCCAAGTTCAGAATGCGTCATAGCAAATTCAAAATGAAATAGCCAAGTTCAGAATGGGACATAGCCAATTCAAAATGAAATAGCCAAGTTCAAAATGGCACTTAACAAAATTAAAATCAAATAGCCAAGTACATAATGGGTGATTGCAAATTCAAAATGAAATAACCAAGTTCATAAAGGCTCATAGAAAATTCAAAATGAAATAGCCAAGTTCAAAATAGGACGCGAAAAATTCAAAATAAAAAAGCCAACTTCAGAATACGTCATAGCAAATTGAAAATTAAATAGCCAAGCACAGAATGAGATGTAAAGCATTCAAAATGAAATAGCCAAGTTCATAATGAAACATCGCCAATTAAAAAGGAAATAGTCAAGTTCAAAATGGCACTTAAAAAATTCAAAATCAAATAGCCAAGTACATAAAAAGTCATAACAAATTCAAAATGAAATAGCCAAGTTCAGAATGGGTCATAGCCAATTCAAAATAAAATAGCCAAGTTCAAAATGGCACGTAAAAAATTTCAAAATAAAATAGCCAACTTCAGAATGGTTCATAGCATTCAAATGAAATACTCAAGTTCAAAATAGGACGTAAAAAATTCAAAATGAAATAGCAAAGTTCAGAATGGGACGTAACGCATTCAAAATGAAATAGCCAAGTCCATAATGGAACATCGCCAATTCAAACTGAAATAGCCAAGTTCATAATGGGTCATAGCAAATTCAAAATGAAATAGCCAAGTTCCAAATGGGACGTAACAAATTCAAAATGAAATGGCCAAGTTCAGAATGGGTTATAGCAAATTCAAAATGAAATAGCCAAGTTCAGAATGAGACATAGCCAATTCAAAATGAAATAGCCACGTTCAAAATAGGACGTAACAAATTCAAAATGAAATAGCCAAGTTCAGAATGGGTCATAGCCAATTCAAAATAAAATACTCAAGTTCAAAATAGGACGTAAAAAATTCAAAATGAAATAGCAAATTTCAGAATGGGACGTAACGCATGCAAAATGAAATAGCCAAGTTCAAAGTGGGACATCGCCAATTCAAAATGAAATAGCCAAGTTCAGAATGGGTCATCGCAAATTCAAAATGAAATGGTTAAGTACAAAATGGGACATAAAGAATTCATAAAGAAATAACCAAGTTCATATTTGCTCACAGCATATTCAATCTGAAATAGCCAAGTTCCAAATGGGACGTAAAATATTCAAAAGGAAATAGCCAAGTTCAGAATGTGACGTAACAAATTCAAAATGGAATAGCCAAGTTCAGAATGGGTCATAGCAAATTCAAAATGAAATAGCCAAGTTCAGAATGGGACATAGCCAATTCAAAATGAAATAGCCACGTGCAAATTGGAACGTAACGCATTGAAAATGAAATAGCCAAGTTCAGAATGCCTCATAGCAAATTCAAAATGAAATATCCATGTTCAAAATAGGACGTAACGCATTCAAAAAAAAATAGCAAAGTTCAGAATGGAATAGCCAAGTTCAGAATGCCTCATAGCAAATTCAAAATGAAATATCCATGTTCAAAATAGGACGTAACGCATTCAAAAAAAATAGCAAAGTTCAGAATGGGTCATAGCAAATTTAAAGTGAAATACCCAAGTTCTCAATGGGACGTAAAAATTCAAAATAAAACAGCCAGGTTCAGAATGGGACGTAAATATACAAAATGAAATAGCCAAATTCAGAATGGGACGTAACAAATTCAAAAAAGGACGTCACAATTTCAAAATGAAATAGCCAAGTTCAGAATGAGTCATAGCAAATTCAAAATGAAATAGCCAAATTCAAAAGGGGTCGTAACAAATTCAAAATGAAATAGCCAAGTTCCAAATGGGACGTAACAAATTCAAAATGAAATGGCCAAGTTCAGAATGGGTTATAGCAAATTCAAAATGAAATAGCCAAGTTCAGAATGAGACATAGCCAATTCAAAATGAAATAGCCACGTTCAAAATAGGACGTAACAAATTCAAAATGAAATAGCCAAGTTCAGAATGGGTCATAGCCAATTCAAAATAAAATACTCAAGTTCAAAATAGGACGTAAAAAATTCAAAATGAAATAGCAAATTTCAGAATGGGACGTAACGCATGCAAAATGAAATAGCCAAGTTCAAAGTGGGACATCGCCAATTCAAAATGAAATAGCCAAGTTCAGAATGGGTCATCGCAAATTCAAAATGAAATGGTTAAGTACAAAATGGGACATAAAGAATTCATAAAGAAATAACCAAGTTCATATTTGCTCACAGCATATTCAATCTGAAATAGCCAAGTTCCAAATGGGACGTAAAATATTCAAAAGGAAATAGCCAAGTTCAGAATGTGACGTAACAAATTCAAAATGGAATAGCCAAGTTCAGAATGGGTCATAGCAAATTCAAAATGAAATAGCCAAGTTCAGAATGGGACATAGCCAATTCAAAATGAAATAGCCACGTGCAAATTGGAACGTAACGCATTGAAAATGAAATAGCCAAGTTCAGAATGCCTCATAGCAAATTCAAAATGAAATATCCATGTTCAAAATAGGACGTAACGCATTCAAAAAAAAATAGCAAAGTTCAGAATGGAATAGCCAAGTTCAGAATGCCTCATAGCAAATTCAAAATGAAATATCCATGTTCAAAATAGGACGTAACGCATTCAAAAAAAATAGCAAAGTTCAGAATGGGTCATAGCAAATTTAAAGTGAAATACCCAAGTTCTTAATGGGACGTAAAAATTCAAAATAAAACAGCCAGGTTCAGAATGGGACGTAAATATACAAAATGAAATAGCCAAATTCAGAATGGGACGTAACAAATTCAAAAAAGGACGTCACAATTTCAAAATGAAATAGCCAAGTTCAGAATGAGTCATAGCAAATTCAAAATGAAATAGCCAAATTCAAAAGGGGTCGTAACAAATTCAAAATGAAATAGCCAAGATCAGAAAAGAGACATCGCCAATTCAAAATGAAATAACCAAGTTCAGAATGGGACGAAACAAATTCAAAATGAAATAGCCAAGTTCAAAATGGGTCATAGCAAATTCGAAATCATATAGGCAAGTTCAAAATGGGACGTAACAAATTCAAAATGAAATAGTCAATTTCAGAATGGGACATAAATAATTCAAAATGACATAGCCAAGTTCAGAATGGGCCCCAGCCAATTCAAAATGAAATAGCCAGGTTCAAAATGGAACGTGAAAAATTCAAAATGTAATAGCCAAGTTCAATATGGGACGCAGCTGATTCAAATGAAATAGCCAAGTTCAAAATGGGACGTAACAAATTCAAAATTAAATAGCCAACTACAGAATGGGACATAGCCAATTCAAAATGAAATAGTCAAGTTAGGAATGGGACGTAACAAATTCAAAATGAAATATCAAAGTTCATAATGGGTCATAGCCAATTCAAAATTAAATTGTTAACTTCGAAATGGGACGTAAAAATTCAAAATGAAATAGCCAAGTTCTGAATGGGACATAGCCAATTCGAAATGATATAGCCAACTTCATAATGGACCATAACAAATTCAAAATGAAAGAGCCATGTTCATAATGGGTCATATTAAATTTAAAATGGAATAGCCAAGTTCGAAATGGGACGTAACAAATTCAAAATGAAATAGCCAAGTTCAGAATGGTCATAGCAAATTCAAAATGAAATAGCCAAGTTCAAAATGTGACATAACAAATTCAAAATGAAATAGCCTAGTTCAGAATGAGCCACAGACAATTCAAAATGAAATAGTCAAGTTCATAATGGGACCTAAAAAATTCAAAATGAAATAGCCAACTTCGTAATGGGTCATATCAAATTCAAAATGAAATAGCCAAGTTTAGAATAGGACGTAAGAAATTCAAAATGAAATAGCCATGTTCAGAATGGGATGTAACAAATTCAAAATGAAATAGCCAATTTAATAATGGATCGTAAAAAAATCAAAATGAAATTGCCAAGTTCAGAATGGAACATAGCCAATTCAAAATGAATGAGCCATGCGCAGAATGCGATGTAACAAATTCAAAATGAAATAGCCATGTTCAGAATAGGCCGCAGCCAATTCAAAATGAAATAGTCAAGTTCAAAATGTGACATAACAAATTCAAAATGAAATAGCCAAATTCAGAATGGGACGTTACAAATTCAAAATGAAATATCAAAGTTCCTAATGGGTCATAGCCAATTCAAATTGCCAACTTCGAAATGGGACGTAAAAAATTCAAAATGAAATAGCCAAGTTCAAAATGTCACGTATCAAATTCAAAATGAAATAGCCAAGTTCAAAATGGGTCATAGCAAATTCAAAATGAAATAGCTATGTTCAGAATGAGACATAGCCAATTCGAAATGATATAGCCAATTTCATAATGGACCATAACAAATTCAAAATGAAATAGCCAAGTTCAAAATGGGACGTAAAAAATTCAAAATGAAATAGCCAAGTTCAAAATGTCACGTATCAAATTCAAAATGAAATAGCCAAGTTCAAAATGGGTCATAGCAAATTCAAAATGAAATAGCTATGTTCAGAATGAGACATAGCCAACTCGAAATGATATAGCCAATTTCATAATGGACCATAACAAATTCAAAATGAAATAGCCAAGTTTAAAATGGGACGTAACAAATTCAAAATTAAATAGCCAACTACAGAATGGGATATAGTCAATTCAAAATGAAACAGTCAAGTTCAGAATGGGACGTAACAAATTCCAAATGGAATAGCCAAGTTCAGAATGGTCATAGCAAATTCAAAATGAAATAGCCAAGTTCAAAATGGGGCGTAACAAATTCAAAATGAAATAGCCTAGTTCAGAATGGGCCACAGCCAATTCAAAATGAAATAGTCAAGTTCATAATGGGACCTAACAAATTCAAAATGAAATAGCCAACTTCGTAATGGGTCATATCAAATTCAAAATGATATAGCCAAGTTTAGAATAGGACGTTAGAAATTAAAAATGAAATAGCCATGTTCAGAATCGGTCATAGCAAATTCAAAATGAAATTGTCATGTTCAGAATGGGCCACAGTCAATTCAAATGAAATAGCCAAGTTCAAAATCGGACGTAGCAAATTCAAAATGAATTACCCAAATTTAGAATGGGACGTAACAAATTCAAAATGAAATAACCAAGTTCAGAATGGAACGTAACGCATTCAAAATGAAATAGCCAAATTCAGAATGGGACGTAACAAATTCAAAATGGAATAGCCAAATTCAGAATGGGACGTAACAAATTCAAAATGCAATACCCCAGTTCATAATTCGTCAAAGCCAATTCAAAATGAAATAGCCAAGTTAATAATGGGTCATAGCAAATTTAAAATGAAATAGACAAGTTCAAAATGGGACGTAACAAATTCTAAATGAATTAGCCATCTTCATAATGGGTCATAGCAAATTCAAAATGAAATAGCCAATTTTAGAATAGGACGTAACAAATTCAAAATGATATACCCAAGTTCAGAATGGGACGTAGCAAATTCAAAATGAAATAGCCAAGTTCAGAATGGGACATAGCGTATTCGAAATGAATAGTGATTGGAAATTGATTTTTTCCAAGATCTCTCTCCACTGTCCATCTGAATTAAATGCTACCAATATCTGACCTCTTTACTTTTCAGACTCATTCTTCGTTAGATGTTTTCTACGCGTTGACACTAATAATAGTAGACCCTGTATCACTGCTGTTTAACTATTAGAAGGTCAATTTCCACTCACTATCAACTGGGAGGTAAATCAGATAATTAAAAATCGGATCGCGGCGCTGCGTATATTTTACTATCAATTCCTGACAAGAGGCTATTCTTGAAAGGATTAATTTGTGTCAAAGTTAGAGTATCTGGCACTTCATTGGTAATACAATCAGTAAGAAAAGAAGAAGAAAGAAAGAGATGGATAGACTGTATATAGTGTTAAAAAAGAGAGAATACGAGGTAGTTATTCGAAATGAAATGATTTCGGGAACAACTGGGCAAGTCTCGAAAGTCCTAAGAAAAAGCAACAAGGAAATACTGAATGCATTTATCAAAACAGAGTTTGAAAAAGATAGGTATAGTGAAAGATTTTAAGCGCCGAAAGTTGCATCCAAAAAACATACATCTTTCATGAATTTTGTTGATTTATTGATTGCTTTTAGAAGATAAAACATTTCAATAGTAAAGTTTGAACATTATTATTTTATCATGAAAATATTTCATTTTAAAATCTTTTTTAGCAAAATATTTGCTTAGTCCGAAATTGAATTTGCCTAATCCATTTTGAACTTGCTAAGTCCCAAATCAATTTGTTTATTCCATTTTGAATTTGACTATTTCATTTTGAATCGGCTTAGTCCCATTTTGAATTGAACTATTCCATTTTGAATCTGCTTATTCCTCCAATAAAAAAGAGTACCAAACATGAAGTAACTACTCGTTTAGGGATTGTGAAGACGATGGTCACTGAGTACTAAACAGCGTCCCTACTTTCGACGGAATAAACTCACTTCATTCTATCATACACATTAATGTCCTTTATGATTTGAAAGCAAGTTAAATAAAGTTCGCGCAACCGATACTCAAAACAGCTGGGTATGTTCTGGACAGACAACTTTCTCTTAATCTTCTTTTAAGTCCAATGTAGTTAGTGATTATGGCTCTCCACAACTTCTTGTCAATTATAGATCCATGTTTGTTTTCTTACTATCCCTCATAGACCCTAGTCTACCATCCATTTACACATGCTCGTTAGATAGGTTACTCACTGTTTCCCACATCTCCTCTTTTGTTATTACTTCAGCCTTTAGGGATTTCAAAACAAACATCATGTTAAAGCTTTAAGTTCATGTATAGACCCATGGAAATAGATTTAAAGTCATTTGATGTTTTAATACCAATAATACATTTTTGGAATTGATTGTTACCAGCAATACCAGCAGTACATTTTTGGAAAAACAATTACCAGCAATACATTTTTGAAAAAATGTACCAACAATATATTTTTGAAAAAAAAAATTACCAGCAATAAAAATCTTGTCAGCATTAAATAACCCATTGTGGTTGATATGCGGTAAAACAAACCAAACCAAACCCCACTTGCGGAAAGGACAGAATCTTTCTTTTCTACTTTCTAACCAGATCGTTAGGACATATTTTCAGCAGCCCTAATCATGAAGTGGAGATTTGGTCATCTTAACTCAGCGCGAAGCTGACATGAGCTCAACCATCTTTACTCGTTCGTATTCTCACTTCACTTAAATTATTTCTGAATCAAAAAGGAGAACGGAAACGTTTAACTTTCTTTCAATACAGTCAACATAAAAAGAATAGATGTCCGTGGCAGAAACTCAAGTATTTTTTGTGTGCATCTTCTTCTTTGTTTACATATTGTTACATTAGTAAAACGTATTCTATTAATTAATAAAATAAAAACAACTTTATCAAGAAATTTATCAATATAGTATCTGCTGTGTAGATACCGACATAAAATTTAATTAACTTACAATTTATAAAGAATGATAAAAAAAAATACAGTATTTAAAACATATCAAATTATTAATCTGCAAAGTTTCAGCTTTTAAGTATGTATAGTAATTAAGTTATTAGAAATTATATACTCTTCATGTTTAGAATTTAGCCGAGCGTTTTTCAGTTAAGTATTCGCATGCATTTGGTATCTACTATTATGTCCACACATAAGATATAAATAAAAGAATATATCAAGTAGTCAGTCAGTGTCCAAATGGTCTGCATGATAATATGAATAGCAGCTGGATTGTAACAATCCAAGAGAAAGTCCCGAAGGAATCTTCCCTGTATCTTGTCACGAAAAGGAAATAAAACCGATAAATAATAATAACAAATACAAAAGATAAATTCTTTTTCCCATGATGCAAATTATCAAGAAACCGGAAAGGGTTCTTGGTCACACTTGCAATTTTATGACCCCACTTCCGGAAAATACAGAATATTTCTCTTTTCTACTTATCAACGAGATCATTCGGACGTGTTTTCAGCAGCCCTACTCATGAAGTAGAGCTTCGGTCATCCCAACACAGCGCGAGGCTGACTTCAGTTCGACCATCTTTACCCGTTCTTACCATTATTTTCCATAAATTATTTCTTAAACAAAAAGGAGGGCGCGTCCTGGGTATGACGATAAACTACATCCGCGTCCTGGGTATGACGATAAACTATGTCCAACAAGAAGGCTTCAGATAATGTTTTCGGAAAAATAATGTTGCCAGCTATACATTTTTGAAACAATAATGTTGCCAGCTATACGTTTTTGAAACAATAATGTTGCCAGGTATGCGTTTTTGAAAAAATAATATTGCCAGCTATATGTTTAATAGTACTGTATATTTAATATATGTATAGGTATATGTGTATGCATGTATATGTGTATGTATGTATATGTGTATATGTATATATATGTATATATATATATATATATATATATATATGTGTGCATGTGTGTGTATATATATATATATATATATATATATATATATATATATATATATATATACACCTTGATTTGGCATTAAATGACCTACAGTGGTTGATATGCCATAAAACCCAACCAACCAACCAACCAACCAACCAACCAACCAACAAAAAGAAGAGCGGACATACTAAAGAGACATTAAACTTTGTTTTAATACAGTCAGCATAAATGAAATAAACGTCCGTAACAGAAAATCAAGTTTTTTGTATGCTTCTTTCTTTGTTTATATATTGAACACACACCTTTACCTAAAAGGTAAAACCTACAACCTTCTTAACACCTGCAACTTCAACTGACAGAGATGTGGTTCTAGCGAGGAATGCTGATAATGCCATGGATAGAACATATGACCAACGAGGAAATTTTAACTGAAATACGAGCATCAAGGAAATTTATACTTACAATCAGAAAGAGACTATTAAATTCCTAGGGCACATAATAAGGACAGAGGAAGTGGTGAGTTCACATGGTTTCAACTTCTCTTTGTATTAAACAAAGAGAGGTTGAAACTAAGAGAATTAGATGGAAACCTCGAGTAACCTAATGAATTATAGACGAAAATCTGAATGAATGCCAGAACACGGAGAAGTCGAGATAGTAAAGAGTCGAAAGTTACCTAAAGCAACAAAAGACAGAAAGTTGTGGAGAGTTCAAATACTAAAAAGATATGGCACCTACGAGTAGATCATTTTTATATAATTATTGACTGATGTCAGTTATGTACCATGCGTGATACACGCTTAGGCGATCATGCATCTTTCGATACATGACTGAAGAGGCAGATTTTTTTCCCGCAGTAGGTTATCATTTCTTTTTGCGGTAGACCAATTGCCATCCAGGGCTATAGAACCCGGTCTGTCCTACTAATTACCTATAACTGGGAGAGAAGAAGAGGATTCGTACCTTTCCCAAGGGTATTAGCGCGTAAGTGAATCTAATGGATTCGACTGGAATTCGAATTAGAAATTCAAACTGTTATCCATTACTCCACCGTGCCTCCATTGTTGACTGAAATTAAAGTTTAAATAAAATCTGTATTAATGACGTCTTTCTAAATTCTAGCAAAGTTTAGAAAAAAAACATGGATAACGATTACTAGAAAGCTTTTTCAAGAAATACTGAAAAATGAGAAACTTGTATTAGAAAAAGGATCAATACACAAAGAAAAGTTTCTCGCTTCAGCCCTCCGTTACATCCACTCACACATGCTCATCAAGTAGGTGACTTGCTGCTTTCGTCTACCTCTCTTATCCTCGATACGCCATGTGAGGGTTAAGTTGCCCACGGCCTCCCTCATTATGTGCCCAAGGAATTTCAACTGTATCTTCCTGATTCCGAGTATGCGTTCTTTTTATTGCCAGGCTCATCGTTTACTCGCTCCATACATGAAATTCTCATAATCCTTCTGTATAATTACATTTATGTTGCCTCCAGTTTTCTCTTTATCTTTTAGGGCTATTTTAACGAAGGGCTTTTTCTACATAAAATATGTGTGATTTTTTTTAAACTGCTCATTGGAAAATGTCGTGATGCCATTTCTGACCTTAGGTCTCTGGTCGGAACCCGGAAATAAATGAATATACACCAGAAACCAAAGGAAATAATGGGCGTAGAGATGCAACTACAGCACAATAAACCGGCTGAAACTGCAAAATACTTAAAAAAAAAGACAGCAAAGACGTATGCAACCGACCAGATACAAAAGCGATGGCAAGTTAAACTGCTTCTACCCGTACCAAACAAGCTGACGTAGACAAAACCCGTAGCCATCAGTGGCTACATAGTGCAGGGTTGAAAGCGGAAACTGGAGGTTTTATCATTGCTGCGCAGGACCAATGCTTGCTAACTAGGAATTATCAAGCACATATACTGAAATATTGTGTCAGCCCAAAATGTAGATTCTGTGATAAATATCCAGAAAAGATTGATCATCTTGTATCAAGTTGCACGATATTGGCACCTACTGAATATAAAACCCGACATGACAGAGTGGGCCAATATCTGCACTGGAAAATCTGCAACTTCTACGGGAAGGAAACTGAAAGAAACTGGTATGAACACCACCCAGATCCTGTTACGGAGATAGGACCTCTTACAATTCTATGGGACTACACAATACACACTGACAGAACAATCAAAGCCAACCCCCCAGATATTGTTATTAAAGACCACAAACAAAAACGATATTGATATGGCAGTCCCTACTGACTGCAATGTATCTTTGAAGATATTCAAAAAGCTGTCAAAATACAAGGACCTTGAAATAGAAATCTCGAAAATGTGGCATATGGGAACATCAACAACCCCTGTTGTAGTTAGAGCCCTAGGACTGGTTGGAAAAGATTGCAGTAGACTAATTGAAGGGATTCCTGGGAGTTCATACCTCAAAGAGATACAAAAAATTGTTCTGATAAGTACAGCGCACTCTTTACGAAAGGCTTTATCTATTAATTTTTTTTTTTTTTTTGTCAGTGGAAAGTGTCATGCTGCCATTTCTAACCTGAGATCCCTGGGCGGGATCCGGAAAGAAATGTGTAAACGCCAGAAATCAAAGAAAATAAAAATAATAATAATAATAATAAAGCTTATAATAATAATAATAATAATAATAATAATAATAATAATAATAATAATAATAATGGTAGAATAATAATAATAAAATAACAAGAAGAAGAAGAAGAAGAAGAAGAAATCGCAGAAGCTGCAACTAAACAATATTTTTATGATCGTTATAAAATAGTTATATCATGAAAAAGAATGTCAATCTAATAAAAAAAAACAAAGGAAAGTTAAACGCAAAAACATCGAAAACCTTTTAAGTGAATGGAAATTTAATTTATTTTCATTATTAGTCGACGGCCATTGTTTATATAAGTGCAAAGAACGATATATTTCTTGTTTTTTTTTTTAATAGATTGGCGCTATTCTTGTCTAGAATACCACCAGTTACAAACTGTAAGAGATATTTACAGTAAAATTAATCTACAGTAAAATTAATCTACAGTAAAATTAATCTTGATTTCAAAAATTATATTTGAGGCGCAAACGAGAGAAGAGAGAGCAAAAGTTTAGTAAATTACTAGTTCGGTAACTGTTGATTCGCTGGCGACAAGATGATCAATTTTCAAATCTAAATTGTTTGTCCATTTAAGATACTACATTTATTTTAGAAATAAAAGTCATAAAAAAGGACTTAAAATGGGTGGCTTATACTCTGTTTCTGTTCCCGGAGGTTGTTGCCATAAAGAGAAATTAGTGATCGCGACACAGATGCCGATTTTATTTCAATCTAATGATAGATAGTTGATCCTTTGGGAATATCAGGTGCTGTAAACTTGGATGCGCGGGTGGTGTAATGGATAATGGCTCAGAATTGTTAATCGGAGAGTCGAGTTCCAATTTCAGTTCGTTATATTCACTTACGTGCAAATTCCCTGATTCACTTTTTACACTAAATCTAGCCGAAAGGGTACAGAAAATATATCTACTTAAAATTATAAGTCGGAATTTATTTCCACAATTTTTTTGGCAGTATTCTGCAACGTTACAATAGTTCTGGGTATGACGATAAATTACATCCGTCAACAAGATTGAAGGTTTTGAGAAGCATGGAGCCACCTCTTCATTGCTGTTGTTCCCAGGTCTGCCCTGGCCCGTGGTGCTGCATCTGTTAGAGTCCCAACTAAGAGCTAATAGAGAATCCTAAAACAAAAAGTATAAAAATACACATTATTTACATTGTTCGGACTGTTGTCATCTTTATTGCCATATTCGCGACGTTTCGGCCGTTGTACATTCAGGTGATTGGAATTACGAACTGAAGCTTTTATTTCGTCCACCGGGGTAAATTTTCAAGGACACATGGCCTAGTGGATAAAAACGTTGGTTGGATCCAGTGACTTGACCCAAAGAGTTGTGAGCTCAATACCTGGCTACTGCAGTGGACTACAAAAACTTGGAGAGTTGAGTTAAAAGGGAAATAACTGAGACATCCGAGAGAGGCATGGCACGTGGAACTAGAACAATCTACCCCGTTGGACGAAATAAAGGGTTCAGTTTGAAATTTCAATTACCTGAAGAAGATCGGAGCGTACAACGGTCGAAACGTCTTGAATATGACAATAAAGATGAGGTCAACAGTCCGAACAATGTAAATGATGTAAATAATTACAATAACTAATCTCAGAAATTTAGACAGATATAAAACTACGTTTATACAATAGAAATACCAGCAATACATTTTTTATATAAAAAAAAAAAATTACCAACAATAGCTATTTATAGTAAAATGACCAACAATACATTTTATAGCAAAATGATCAAAGATACATTTTATCTGTAGTTGAAGGCATAAAATTGTTCAAAATATTTACATTTCGGCATTAAATACAGTGTAACCCGGATATAAGAGAGTTGTCGGGACCGGAGAATAAGTATCTTATATCCGGGTTTCTCTTATATCCGGGTTTGGTCTATTTTGTTTAGGTAAGTGTGGCTCTGATTTGGGACCAGAGAAAATCTCTATTATATCCGGGTTTCTCTTATATCCGGGTTTATCTTATATCCGGGTATCTTATATCCGGGTTACGCTGTAACTCATATAGGTTGATATGCAGCTCAACAAATTCAAATAACTAAATAAGCAACACGAAAAAACACTTTCATGACATTAATCCGTACAATATCCTACAATATATCAAACTGCATTCCAAAATATAACTTCAACAAAACTACAATATATACCATACATATCACCACCACTAGTAATTATGTCCACACAAACCTGTATATGAACAAAAGCTGAGTATTATCTACCATGTATTCAACTGTGAAAGCAGAATAACATATATCATATTTTATTACTTGAAATAAAATTAAATTTCGGCATAAGGAGCTGATATGCCGCTAAACAAACAAAACAAACAACGTTACAAAGTAACGTTGCGTTTTCGTTGTGGTTAGTCTACAAAACATTTTGGCAACAGCTTTGTAACGTAACAGAAACGTTGTAGAGGCATCGTTTTATGAGCAGCGGAAATTCCAGAATATTGGTCGGTTGTTTTTGTTTAGCGGCATATCAGCTACTATTTAATACAGGAATCTAAATATTCGGTACGCTATTTTATTTTATTGGCGATAATACTCTTACTAATTAACCCATAGCTGAGGAGAAAGATGGCTTAATGCCTTTCCCAGGGCTATTTGCAAGTAGCTGAATATAACGAAGGCAACTGAAATTCGAACTCGGCTCTTTGATTAACAATTCCGAATCATTATCCATCACACCAACCGCACATCCAAGCTTAGAGCACCTGGAATTCCCAAACGGCCACCCATCTAGGTTCTAACCAGTCTCGACGTTGCTAATCTTCGGTGATCATACGGGAACCGGTGTTTCAACGCAATGAGACCGTAAGTTATAAACTAACTGACAAATGCCAAATGATGATGATGATGGCGATAACGCTGCTCTTGTTTATTTTTTTTTTTTTTTTTGTTTATTTATTATTTATTTATTTTTTTTTTTTGTCGCGTGGGGGGTACTATTAATGTTCACTATGATATTTACCTTTAATCTTCAGCATCCAATTTTTATAAGGTTTAGACCTTTTGGTTCAGTCGCTCTTGAAAGATTAAAAACGCTAATAAAGTGTAAAATCAAAAATATTTTACGACCTCATTTACAAGTTTCCGACAATGTTAGCCTGAGTGGAATTTAAGATAAAAAAAAAAAAAAAAAAATTCAAAATCTCTTAGATGGCTTTCTTACCATAGCGCTCTTTAAAAACTTGCAACGACATCAAACTTTATCGCTCTCAGAATTAGTCCGAAATTTCCGCAGGGCACGGAACTTTTTATTTTTTCGGAAGCTCAATGTCAATGTCACTGCTGAAGATGTGAATACGTACGAGCACTCTAGGGTCATTCGGAAACCTCACAAGTCAAATCTCCGCCCCAGGCTGTGCTATTTGCCCAGCAAAACCATCGTCTCTTAAAATGGATGACGATAAAACAGAAAACGACCACCGGAAATAAATATAAGACAAATATGACTTGTGATTATTGTTTTATTTTATTTTATTTTTTTCTCATTTCTTTCTACAAATAATTACAATAAGTTCGTAATATAATAAATGCTTCAAAGAGATCTCATTTTCATATGCAGTTAATAAACTTTTAAGGCACGGACTCTTTCAGTTATGTTAACTATATCGTCAATCAAGATATTTTTACAGAATTCAATATTCGATGTTACATTGATTGAATTCGACCAGTTCAGACATTTACAGCCAAGACACGACAGGCTATGTTTTTACAGGGTCGAAGTACCGTCATTCCTTTCGTATTTCATTTGTAAGAGAGCAGTTTCACTCATAATGCTTCTTTTCGCGTGAATGATTTCCCGAACACTATTTAATCTCAACCTCATTTTCATATTTTAATCTATACGTGTTGTCTTTTTTACCCAGTTCATTATAGCACGCAGTTATCAATGACGTGAGCACAATTACAAACTTAACATTTTTAAATAAAAACAAAGTGTAGATAAAGCCGTCAAGGATCGATTTGATACTGTATGTATGTATATATATATATATATATATATATATATATATATATATATAAAAGTCAACATAGAAGTCAACACTTAGAGGCGACAGTCAGCTTTATCCTATATGCAATCGTCAGGCCTGACGATTGCATATAGCATGAAACAGACTGTCGCCTCTAAGTGTTGACTTCTATGTTCACTTTTATATTTACACACGCTCTATCTCTGATATTGAGCACTTTATTCCATAAATATAGCACACCTTAAGACTATATTTCTTTATATATATATATATATATAAGTTCTTAGCGTTACGTTTATAACATCAAGTGACATCAACTGTCTAGCCCAAAAATAATTAAAATCGAATTGTAGTTATCAAAATTACAATTGCTATAGCGCAATTTAGTAAATATCAGCCATAGGTAGAAATTAAAAAAAAACAGGTACGGCAAAATCCGAAATGACAAATTATCCTCGAAATGGCGTTGTTATACTATTTTTACGACGTTCTAAACCGATTGGTGTCCTTCATAAAATACGGTATTGATTATAAAAATCTAAATATAAACTCGGTATTAATTATGCATTTAAAAAATAAAATAAAAAATAAAAATCTGGTATTAATTACAGGTCTTTAAAAATCTATTATCAATTATAGGTTTATACGTCTATACAATGTCCCATTTTTGGTACGCTAGGAATAAGGGAGTTAAAACTAACTGAAGATCAACTACAAAAAAGCTTTAAATGTAACCTTGACGTTTTTTGTTTTTTTTTTTTGTTTTTTTATTCCTGAAATGTTTAAACGTAAATTAAATTTAAATATTTCTAAAAAAAAAAAAAATGTTTCAGTTAGTGAATTAATAAATTATTTCATTTTCATTGTGATTATCTTTTATGAACGTCTCCACAAAATAAGAATGATAGAAGTCGTTGGCGCTAAGTCATATGTTAAGATTTAAAGATTTGTCATTGTATAGTTTTCTCTGATCCTGTCATAGAATATTGTTAGAACTGTTATACTACTCTTTTGATTTTAAACACACATTTTGCTGCTCGTTTGTACATGTTTTCTAGAATGAAACCTATAGATGTTTTTCCATATATAATACTTATATAGAAGTTTTTAAATCTAATGTTTAAAATTAAAAAAGGAGTTTTCTTATTTATTTTGAAAATTGATGACACAACTATTTACTTCAGTCTTAATTTGGGTGACCAAATTAAGAAATTAGCAATACGGGACACTTCAAACCCACCCTTTCTCTCTCTATATATATATGTATATATATATATATAGATAGATAAACCTAGTGTCTGGCTCACTAGGTTTCTCTAGGTCCGCTCCACGGTTGTATTGAGCTCTTTTGTTAGTTAGTTTTACTCGTATCGGGGTTTTTTCTTTGGGGTTCAAACATGTATCTGTGCGAATTTTTTCGGCAGACTTTCATGTTTGTAGCTCTTTCTTTTTTTAAAACCTTTTTTAAAGAAAGAAAGTAGTAAAAAATTTTTTTTTTATTACGAAATTTGAAAATGAACTGAAAACAGGTCATTTGTCGTGTCCCCGAAAGGTCAGTACGGGACTGGGGGACTAAATTATTCAATACGTATATAAGGGTCGTTTGGCAAGCTTAGTCTTAATAGTACGTCTGATCGATTCGCTTAGGTGAAATTAGCTGCTAAGCTCAAAAACAACCTTGTTAATTTTTAACGCTTCAAAAAAAAAAAAAAAAAACTGCTTTCTTTTAATCGTCTGAGAGGACATTTTTTGCCTTCCATCAGTATGGCTGATGCTAACCTCCAGAAGTGTGAATCCTTGCGACTTCTCGGGTTAACGTTAATATGAAGTGGAAAATTATATTGAATCAATTGCTAGGTCAGCTGCTAGCAAATTGTTTTACTTTGTCTTACTAGAGAATTTTTTCTCACCAGAATCTATTTTACACATTTATAAGTCTACAATTAGTCATTGCCTTGAATATTTCTGCCACATCTGGTCTGGTGCTTCTGCTGTGTATTTAAAGATTCTTGATAAAATACTGTTGTAACCGAGAAAGGGTTACTGAATGAGGAATAACCAAAATACAATACTCGCTAGCGGCGTGAAGTAGGTAAACCACTGCTAGTGGGGGACTACTTGGACAACATATCACCCCCACTTACAACGTATTTATGAGGATTGGCGCATAACCATTAATGCTCAAAGGTATGGTATATAATAAATACAAAAGGAGAATCTACAGTGTTATTGATCCTGACCTAGGATCACACTTTCAGTGACTTTCCCTCCGCTGTGACGTAGCTTCCCGGTGCCTTTTCTATAAATATTTTCATGGTAATTGTTCTGATGAGATTTCCTTTTTGGTGCTTAGACTTTGTGAAAGTTTGACGGCAAGGTTTCATCATTTTACAGTTGAAATGGCAAGATGTAACCGTAAGTCCTATGCTGACAGGCACTTCGCTTGTACTTCGCCTTTGTGGCATTCTCTACCGGCTTCTTGCTTTCCAGTCAACTTTGATTTGAAAAATGTAAATGCAATGTCAATCGTTATATCTTGTCATCTTAATTCTCTCTCGCTCACTCACTCTCTTTAATACTGTTTCATTTTCCCATATTCTCTCACATTCGGTAACCCCTCCCATTTCAGTGACTTTATTGCCTTACTAACATAATTTTTTAAGAAATAATGATTTTAGAGAAATGATATAACAAATCTGAATCATATTATCATAGTTTGAGATCAAGAATTAGTTAGTTTCCTGTTTAGTTTTCAGTTCCAATAAAATCAAACCGTTTCTATAGCGCATATTATTTGTAAATAAAATTAACAACTATCTCTAGCCAGATTCTGTATATTAAATATAATAACTATTAGCAGACAGAGACAGCATTTTTTTAAATGAATGATATATATTTTATTTACTTAGTTATTTGCTTATTTATTGCCATCATATACTTAAATAGACAATCAAAAATACTTTTGGAGTCAGTCCATTTGAAAGTTTACGTGAAGAATCAAAATAACCCAAGCGATATGATTACTATCATATATATATATGTATGTATGTATGTATATGTATATGAAATCAAGTGTTCATTTGCACATAGCTTTTGTTCCGGGCATTGGGCAGTGGACGTCCCCAGCGCCAATATAAGACAGTCAAGAAGCTCTATCACTTTGATCAGGAGAATAATCTCTGAATATTCTACTTTCTTTTATTCTCATATCTATGGGGAACCTGACACCGTCACATTGTTTCCTCTTATCGACAGGTCACCGGAAGAAGTACAGGTCCTTTTCCCTCCTTCATTTATTGACAAGAAGACTTGTGTCCAGTATTTTAAAAGTTCATACAAGTATAAAATGGCTTTTATCTGCTTGATGAGCTTTTTTTTTTTCTTTTTCGATCCCAGTATCAAATATCGACCATCAAGTTTATAACGTATAATACTTACACCCAAAATCTATATCTAAACATTTTTCTTTTTGCGATATGTACTGAAAATATATTCAATAAAAATGCTCTTCCTCGTGAGGCATTTCGAGAGAAAAAAATAATGTAAATCCAGCTAATGTTTTGTCAGTATGTACAGGTAATGTATCTCAATGTATGTTCAGGTAGAGTATTTAAGTTTATTGCAGGTAGATAAGTGGATGTACTGGAAGCGTGTGTGTTCATGTAGTGTACATAAGTGTATGTGCGGATAGTGTATATAAATGTATGTGCAGGTAGTGTATATAAGTGTATGTGCAGGGAGAGTACCTATGTGTATATACAAGTAGTGTATCTACGTGTATGTGCAGGTAATGTACATAAGTGGATATGCAGGTAGTGTGCATACGTGTATATGAAGGAAGTGTGAATAAGTGTATGTGCAGGAAGTGTATATAAGTGTACGTGCAGGAAGTGTATATAAGTGTATGTGCAGGGAGTGTCCTTACGTGTATGTGCAGGTAATGACACTTTAATATTCCACACTTATCAGTATTTCATCGTTATACACCCTTGTGTAAATTAATTGAAACAAAACGAATATTTCAGTTATTATTTACTTTTTATCGTATTTTTCCCAGTAAACATGACCCAGTGCAAATGTTAGTACTTTATATGTTCATTCCATGAAGACGTTCCTTGCAGAATGACCACAGATTTACGATTGGATTTAAATCAGGAGAGTTTCCGGGCAAGTCTATAGTATTAGGTTGGTGCAAAAATAATGACGTAATAATTTCGTTTTTTGACGTTAAAAAATACGTCAAAAACGACATTATTACGTCATTATTTTTGCACCAACCTAATACTTTGATTTGCTCAATGGTAACGCTTGCCAGTGTATCCGTGCAGCGTTACAATTTTCGTACGCTTCCTTGGAGTAACGTCCATCACAGACAAGGGCCATAGGACAACTAATCGACAATAGTGTGTGGGCGTGATAAAAATCTGAGGTAATCACGGATGACGCAATATTTTTCAAGGAGAAACAAATTTCATCATATACCGCGAAAATAGATTCATATTACTGCACATCACTGCAAATGACCTAATCTAAGAAAAAAAATAGAAATCGATTACACCCTGTCACTCCAAAGGGTCTAAAAATAACCGTATAGTGAAACAAAGGAGACTAAAATATTTTTTTCAATTAATTTACACACGGGTATAAATTATGAGCCAATCAACAAAGAACAAATGTTGTATGTTAGGAAACTGCGTCTGGAATTAGTTTATCATCTCTTATTTATTGACAGTGTGTTGTTTATAATACGAGCTAGTGGGGGCAAAGGAAGGCCATCACTGCAGATGTTCGTTACCAGCAACTTGATCGGGTAAACGTAGGGCCAAATTATCTTCTTCGGTAAATAGAAAAGGTGTTTTTTCTCCAGTACGACAATACAAGGACAGACTGCAGAACAAACCCAAGAAAAAAGAAGATCGTTAGCATAAAATATTCTTCCACATCCGCCATACTCATCAGATTTAGCACTTACAGATTTTCATTTGTTACGATCACTAGATCATTTCATAAAAAAAAAACACAAGAATTTGAAAACAGTCTTTCAAACCATTTTCGGGTAAAAATAACCCAAATTTCTTTAAACATATAATCAAAAATCACCTTTCAGTTGAGCTTCAATCGTTGAAACTAGTAGGTTGGTGCAAAAATAATGACGTAATAATGTCGTTTTTTGACGTATTTTTAACGTCAAAAAACGACCTTATTACGTCATTATTTTTGCACCAACCTAATACATGTGATTATATATTTAAAAAATATTACCTAAATAAATTTAACTTATATTGGTCTTTTCTGGCAAAAACGTCATTGTTTTCCGAACGCTCTAACAATCATCACAGCATATAGTAATTATCACTGTGTATTTATTTATATATTACCTGTCACATCTGTAGTGGGGAGTGGGGAAATCAAGTTAGTAAAGTTATGAGTGATTATTTCTCTTAATCGTTTTAATAATCTATACAAATAAAATACTTATCTGCATTTATACAAAATTAGTTCCCGAGCAATATGAACTGTTTTAATTGATCAATGCCCTTAGTCTCATGTTTCTTAAATTGCAGTCTTATTTCTTGAAGCCTTTCATGTGAGGCACTACGATAATTTTCTCCATTAAGTGAGCGTCTTCATTCAACTTTGACTTGAAATAGGCTTTGTTGTCGCCATCTTTGTCGTTCTGTTGCAAATCATTTTCTTCCGAGAGATACTTCCATTTCACTAAACACATTAAATTTGTAAAATGAAAAGATATTGAGCAAAAAGCGATTTATATAATACCAGGAGTAATCAATGAATCATAGATACCATTGAACGTATAAAAAATATAAAGGGGACGGATTAATTAAATGGTTGGTTCATTTGGCCTCTATTTTAGTTGTAAACACTTTATTTCAGCTTTATTTAATTCTAATACATCGATTCAAGACTTTTGATTCATTGTAGCTATCAAAACTTTCTTAAAATTTTCGTCGTTTTTATATTAGTAGTTCAATAAATTTAACTTACAATTTCTGGTAAAACCTAAATTACTATTCTAACAAGTTAATATTATACTTCTCTGACATGATCCAGATATATTTTCATCTCTTCGCTCTGTAAATTTCATTCTGCCGGAAAGATGACATTCATTATCTGACAGATCTTTGTTTACGATCAGCAGATATTTTTCTGGCCTGGGTTGAGTGAAGTTTGAATGTCAAAGTCTCAAATGATGTTTTGTTATTTAAGACTAATTTCTGGTTTGTATTTATACCACGATTAAATCCCAATTTTTAAACTCAGTATCAGCTAATTTACTATTATTTCATTATTATTAATATCTTCGTCACTGAAGATCAAGTGACAATAGGTTTCCTCGCCGCTTCAGTACTCTCCAGAGGATTCCGTCCAATTTAAATGCCATAGTTAAATGCACATCAATATCCCAGACATCTAACTTCTAATCCTGACTTTCCAGACTTGATAGAATACAAAAGTCCAGGGTTAAGCGTGGATAGCGGCTCGGATTGACAAATCGGAGATCTGCGTTCGAATTTCAGTCGAAACCATTGCATTCATTTACGTGCTAATACCCTTGGGAAAAGTATTAAGTCTCTTCTTTTTCCTCCAGCTATGGGTAAATAGCAGGACAGACTGTGTTCTATAGTTTGGATGTCAACTAGTCTAGGACAACTCTGAATTCAAAACCTTCGGAGGTCTGTTTGGTCACCTTGTGGCAAGTAGTGCACCAGGTCTCTGTATTCGGCCCTACAAAAAGTGTGGTTGGTTCTGCACAAAGCCTTCACCACTATAATTAAATCGTATGAGCTGGTGTCTGGGCTGTCGGTTCCTAGGAACTGAGCTGCTTGACCGTCATACGTCGAATACGACGGGAGAGTCCACCATCCTACATATCCTCACAAAATGCATGGTTAACTCTTGTCGCGTGCCCAATTCATTATAAACCACTGTTCCCGCCCAATCATGTATTTCTTTACATTCAAGAATCCGTACCAACCGTGTTCACATTTTTTCTTTCTTGCTCTCTTTCTCTCACCTTTTTTCTGTCCTTCTCTCGATCTCTTTTTTTCTTCCTCCTTATTTTCTCTCGCTTTCTTGTTTACTCAATCTTTCTCTATTCTCGATTTTCTCTTTCCTTCCTTTCTCTTACTTTCACTCTCTCTTTCTTATTTCTCTCTTTCTCCCTTTTTCTCTCTTTCTCTCTCCCTCTCTCTTCATTCCTTTTTGTATTCATGCTGTCTTTTTCTCATTTTCTTTGTTTCTGTTTTCTTAAAATTATTATTGTTAATCCATAAAATCTATTATTACATATAAAACTTAAAATAAAAATCCGGTCTTGATTATGGGTTTAAAAAAATCGATCTTAATTATAGGTTTATGAAAATCCGGTCTTAATTATGTCTCTACCTATAACCTATTAATGCCTATCATCCCAAAAGAAGGGTGGAGAGCATCAATGCATCATATTATCTCTCTTTCTTCCTCAATCCTACTGTCACTATCTCACTTTCTCTATCCTTTCTGTCTTATACATAGATTTCAAGACAGTCTTTGGCTGAGAATAGCTGGCACATAGCTGTGCTAATTTGAAATAGACTATACCCACATGAGGTAATTTTGGATTTTTTGCTGTATAAAATATATGCTCTGTTATAATAAATACATTGAGCTCTCTGTGGATCAGTTTTAATATCTGATATTACTAGGGTCCACTTGGATTATATACCAACGGATCTATAACCTGTACTATATATATATATATATATATGTGTGTGTGTGTGTGTGTATGTGTGTTCCCGCGCGCGCGGATACAACATCAATGAAAAATACATTTATTTCATACGACAAATGTTCATTTTGCAACATAGTCTTTTCTCTTGTCAATACACTTAATTAATTGTTAAAAATGCGGAGGCTAGAATACAATCTGGATCCGAGAGGAAAGCGTTTACGATAAAGTTTATTTAAAATTCGATATGGACACCAAATTTCGTTAGCAAATTCTAGAGCCACCTCGGAATCGCGTCAACTGTAACCAGGAATTCTTGTATTCACCCTTGAAGTTCATCTAAAGTTTTCGCTTACTTTTTTTTAACAAACTCCAAAGGAAAAAGTCACAGATTTTTTAAGTCAGGTCTCCTGTCTGGTGATTCATACATAAAATAGGGAATTACTTTTCAATCACTCTCACTCACTCACTCACTCACTCTCTCTCTCTCTCTCTCTCTCTCTATATATATATATATATATATATATATATATATATATATAATGTTTCGTTGAATATGATAGATAAGGATTATTTTCGAATGTACTTATAGTTTTTCTTGTATTAAGACTAAGACTGTGTAAAACTGTCCGTAATAACAATTGTTACGGGCGTTTTGGGGTAATACTTCCTTTCACCATTTTCAAGAAGGTAATTTTCATTTATCTAATAAATAATAATCTAATAATTTTCATATATATGTTCTTGATATAGAGAAATTTATAAAACATTATCCTACATATATATATATATATATATATATATATATATATATATATATATATATATATATATATATATATATATATATATATAGCATAATGATTTATAAATTTCTGTATATCAAGAACAGTTCTGGAGTTCAAAGTGGAAAAAGTTTTCCTGTGACGCGTTTCGACCCTTAGGACTTCATCGGACTAGATTTCTTTACTTTGATGCAACTACACATGCGCCAGAACGAGAGACGCTGGGAATTTTAAATTTAGAAAAAAATTAATAACAATTCATATGATTAAAAAATAAGTTTGCTGTTAAACGATACATACGAAAAAATAAAAGAACAGAAAATAATTATTGAAACATATTTAAATTTAACAAACCATGAAGAAACCAATTAAAAATTAAGACAAATCATTGTATAGACTAATAGAATATTTACTAGGATACCCAAACTTTACGGTTTCCCTAAACCCCACACAACAGACATCCCATTGCGCCCAATTATTTCAAGAATATACAACACCTCCCACAAACTGGCTAAAGTCATAACGAAAAATGTAACCCCTTTCCTTGGAACAATCAGTCCATTATATATTTAACAAAAAATCAACCAACCTAGTTGAAAAACTAAGGAAAACAAATATGACTGACTGTTACATACCGTACCTATGAATACTAATGGCTATGTTCCAATCCTCATAAATATGTTGTAAGCGGGGGTAATATGCTGTCTAATTAATCTACCAGTGTGTAAATTCATCTCGAGCAGTTTCTAACACATTACTTATCTCTCAGTTGCGTCTCTGACTTTGGACAGAGTGCGCCGAGGGGCTTCTCTGTCAAAGGACAGAGGGGCAACTGGGGAAAATTATACTGAAGAGGTGCTCAGCCCTGGGGAGCAGCTGCCCAAGGCCGCGCCCTCCCATTGCACTAGAGGGAGGGATCGGTGCTCGCACCGAGGCCAGCGCAACCGACGGGTGCGGGGACTGAGGGGAATTTTTGTCCTTGACCGAGTGTACGCGCTCGGGTCCCTACATTAATCCGACCTTGTGTCACATCTCGTTCTGGTGGGGGAACGAGTAAACACTGTCCAATTAGTCCACTAGTGTGTAAATTCCTCTCGAGGAGTTTCTAACACATTACTTGTCATCTCTCAGTTACGTCTCTGTCTTTGGGCAGTGTGCGCTCAGAGGCTACTCTGTCAAAGGACAGAGGGCCAACCGAGGAAAATTATACTGAGAGGTGCCCAGCCCTGAGGGACAGCTGCCCGAGTCCACGGCCTCTCATGGCACCAGAGAGAGGGATCGGTTCTCGCACCGAGGCCAGCACAACCGACGCTTGTTGGGGCTGTGGGCATTTTTTTCCTTGACCGGGTGTACGCGCTCGAGTCCCTACCGTAAAAAAAGACCTTGTGTCACATCTCGTCTCAGTGGGGAGACAGAGTAAATACCGTCTAATTAGTCCACCACTAGCAGTGGTTTACCTATTCACGCCGCTGGCGAGTATTGTATTTAGTTGATGTTATAACCATTTCATTTCCAACCTCCGTTTTGGTTATTCCTCATTCAGTAACCATTCCTTGGTTACAAAACTGACAAACTCATGGCCAGTCTCGATATTAAATCAGTTTGCACTAACGCGCCAGTTGAAACATGCTTGAATCTCTTAAAAAAACATCTAACACAAACAAAAATAAAGCTTTCCCTACCAACACCCAAAATAATAAAAATTTGCCGTCTCATTACCAATAAATTCTGTTTCATATTTAAGAATAATTTTTATGAACAAAAATTTGGATTACCAATGGGAGCGTCCCTTAGTAGATTGATGGTATATATTTTCTTAGAATTTCTCGAATCTGTTCTTTGCCAAAATCTTTTACATAAACAATCAACATACTTCTGATATATTGATGATGTTCCATTAATATATCCCCAATATACTTATTTACCTGATCTTGCAGATAAACTAAACAAAGCCGAGCATAAAATAGAATTTATATATGAAATGAAAGAAAACATTACCTTTCCTAGATATCATGCTACATCACGTTGACAGAAGCTTAAAACTTAGTGTCCATCGAAAATGAACTAATAAATTTGATCTAATAAATTTCTATTCCCATCATAACAACAAAATAAAATCCGGAATAATCATCAGATTCTACTTAAGAGTGCTCACAATTTGCAGCCATCCATATTTACACGAAGAGGAGAAATACATTGAAAATACTTTTAAGACTCTCCAATACTCTATTTCATATTCAATTCGAAACAATAAGTTCATAAAATATTCCAAAATAAAAAGCGGCTCCTCCTGACAAACCCAACGAATAAAAAAATATATATAATATACTTCCCACTAATTCTATCACAACAAGAATCGAAAAGAATTTATCTAAACTCAACATAAAATTTGCCACAACTACATTTAAAACAATAAAAGACTTAATCAATACAAAACAAAACGACGAACGAGAAACTGAAGGAGAGATTTACTCATCACAGGCAAGAATTGCCATAAATAATGTAGTGAAGAAACCTCAAGAAGTTTGAATAAAAAAATTATATGAACACAAAAAAGACATTTTAAAAAACAACATATTAAACGTAGTAGTTGCTCACCGTAACGAGACTGACCACAATTTTGACATAAAAAAATGTTACTCTAATTAAGAGGAAAAGGTTTGGAAATTGCTTTAATCGTTACTTCCTCCACAGTAAATCTGCGTCCAGGTTCTTACAACTAAAAACCATTCTTGACAGACCTTCTGTTATTACAATGTAGAATAGTTTATAACAAAGATGATGGAAACAAAAAGAAACTAAATGAAATTGGCTAGATTATAAACCCAAGACACATTTAAAAAATCTTAATTTAAAATTTAATTTAAATTTTCCAGCGTCTCTCGTTCGTGTGCATGTGTAGTCGCATCAAGGTAAACAAATCTAGTCTGATGAAGTCTTAATGGATGAAATTCGTCATATGAAAACATTTTTCATTTTGTCATATATATATATATATATATATATATATATATATATATATATATATAAGGATTAAGGAGGATTTGAGATAATTAAGTAATTCATCGAGTCTAGAAGAAACTTCAGCAGAATGCAGAAAGCACTGAACGGCCGTTTCGTCCTATATTTGGGCCTCATCAGCAGTGCGCATCCACTACCGAGAATTGAAACCCGGACAGTTACATTGACAGGTACTAACAGGCCTCGGTGACGAAAAGATAGCAAACTAGACTCGATATTGCGCCGCTCGCTCACATATTCCGTGGTGGAACTCATCCAAGTTCCTTTACCCATAGGACTGTGCCTCCGAGAGCCACGACTACTGTCACCAAGCCGCTCCATCCATATATATTACTTCCAATGTTATTTTTAGTTGATACCCGTATTTGAGTAGACGGTCCGTTTTTGGAACCGTATTTATTTCCACTAACGGCCTGTTCACCAAAGAAAAACATTTATGAGCGTGTAGTATTGAAACGTATTAGGCCAGATAAAGAAGAATTTAAAAAAATGTTATATGGTCACATAGTCTTATTTTCGGAAGTGGATTTTCGAAAGGAACTTCTTTCTCTCACTCACTATCTCGCTCACTCACTCTCTCACTTTCACTCTCTCATTCTCACTCTCTCTCCACACACACACATAATGAATTTTTAAACAGTGACTTACTGCTGTTGATGCAAGACTCTTCGTTAAGACGAATCGAGATCTCCAGTCACTGATGTGTTTATCTAAAAATAGATACGTCTAAATTCACCTTTATCCCTGCCGTGCGACAATGGCTTACGGGTAGAGTCTCTGGCTGATACTCCGAATCGATCCCGGCTTGAGGCAATCGTATGTCTAACCACACTGATGAGATGTGAAACAGCGAAACAGTCTGTCTGTGGATGACAATATATATATATATATATATATATATATATATATATATATATATATATATATATTCTGAGTAAGCCTTATTGTTTCTGTGAGAAAGTTCTTCATCTAGCATGACCGACATTTTGAACAAGGCCAGTACGCTCATGACTATAATTGGTCATTTTGTGTTAGCACAACCTTATCAACGGCTTCCTAACATTCTAGTCTACCCAATTTCATTCACAAGGCTTGGTTCAAACTGTCATATAATTTTAAGTCACTTTCCAACAGTGCCTCACCCGAGTATTCTCTCTATAAGTCAATAATTTACATATATATAAGTGGGATGAGAGTTCGAGAGAATGTTGAATATTTAAGACTATTTGGAGAACATCAACTTTGTTGTTACGGCGATGAAACATCCACATGAAATAAAAAAGATTTTAATTTCACAAAAACAAAACCTACGAAATAAATGAATGAAAACAATAAAAAAAACTAATAAAAATAAATGGTGATCTTCATTTACTTAAAAACTAATAACAATAACAACACGACCACTTAATAAGAATTATGCTTTGTATTACTAATGTTGATTTTGCTGTTCTGAAATAAAATTCTTTATCTAATCCACAAACAGTATCACGGCCTGGACCGAAACCCGACCGATTTGACATCAGTCTGATATTCTGACCCCAAGCTATCGTTGCACCCTAGAGCGGACGGAAAAATTTAACATTTTTACTATGAGAAAGACTCCTAACAAGGAGAGCTCAATTCGAGTAGAAAAGCATTACATTAGTAGCAGCAGCAACCACTGTTTATAAAATCACCCCTCTCCTCTTCCTATATATATATATATATTACGAAATTAATTGTAATATATATATATATATATATATATATATATATATATATATATATATATATATATATATATATTACGAAATTGATTGTCCTACAATTATTTTAATATATTTTCTGTTATACGTCTATAAAAATAACGTATAAACAGAAAATATATATATACGTAAATATGTGTGTGTGCACATGTGTATGTGTGTGTGTCGATAGTAAAAGATAATAATACAACAGAGTTATTAGTGATAATAACAGACTTGTTATCATGTAGTGTCGGTTTAAAAACAGCGCTTGGAGTCGCGAAAACAAAGAAGCAAAGCTTCCACAGTAGTAAAACCCGATTAAAAAGAAATGCGCAACTGCCAGTTTCACGCTGAAGCGATCATCAGGCTCCTTTACATTAAAAATACTTTTACTCCTCCAGTACTCTAATTATTTTATATTCATCGCGTAAAAAATGGCTTGTAAAATATTTCAAAACAGAAGAGTGGAACATTCTGGCCATAATTTTGTTTTAGCAAATGCTACTCTAATTTTTAAAAATGCAATTTACTAGGGCGAGAGTTTATAGAAACTGCTTTAATCACGAGATCATCTACAGTAAATTTGCGTGTATTGTTTTGATAACATTTCACCTTTCTTGACAGTTCTTCTATTATCACAATGTGGAGTACTGAATAACAAAAGAGATAAAAGCATAAACAAAAAGAAAAAGAAACTAAATGAAATTTGCTAAACAATATAACCGAACATATATTTAAAAAATTAATTTCAAAGTTTAAATCCTCAGCGCCCCGGCTTCTTTGTCCGTTTTGGTCTGATGAATTCCTAAAAAACGAAAGGCGTTATACGAAAAAATGTTTCACTTTCTCATTGATTTTCATAATATATACGTACACACACACACACACACACACACACATATATATATATATATATATATATATATATATATATATATATATATATATATAATGTAATGAAAAACAAATCACTTTAATGTACCATTACGATAATTTATTTCACCTAAATCCTTTTTTAAGGATTCAGGATCATCAGGTAAATCTTTTACATAATGTTGTTAAAACAAAATTATAACAACTCCATCTCTCTTTCCCCCTCCCCCCTATCTCTCTCTTTACCATAAGACTCACTTGTATACAATTTCTACAATTCATTTCCGTTTTATTAACCATCTAAAGAGGTCAAGTTTCTGTCACTCTTCCTACTCCAATATAAAACATACTTAAGAGAGATATAAAATTAACCCCTCCCTATACTTTATATTGTCTGTTTAACTACCACTCTCAACCCCCTCTATTAAATTACAAAAATTACATTACCCACCAATTTCTAATCCCATTTTTTTTCTCAATTCGTTGTTGGAAGATTTACCTGATGATCCTGAATCCTTAAAAAAGGATTTAGGTGAAATAAATTATCGTAATGGTACATTAAAGTGGTTTGTTTTTCATTACATATTAGCTCTGTCCTAACATTGAGCTCTCAGGATTTCATCCTCTTTGGATTTATCAATTCGGTTTACCAAGTTCCTTATAACTTAAAATATATATATATATATATATATATATATATATATATATATATATATATATATGCTTGTCTTCTATGTGTGGTATCTTTCGATAATCTTAGCTCTTCTTGTAGCCACACCTGCTTTGCGCATTTAACACATCATAATCAACAAAAAAGGTCTTCCTCTTCTAAGCTTTCAATAGCCACCATTTTTATGGCTGTACACTCAGAATTCATATCCAGAATTCTGCGAGCAGCTAAAGTGTCTTTGAAACCCATTTAAAATAATAATATTTCAAACATGACAAAATCGCAAAAACTTGTATCCACCATTATAACGTGATACAAAAACATTATATATATATATATATATATATATATATATATATATATATATATATATATATATATATATATGATAGTATTTTAATAATCTGCTGGAATCATAGATAGATTTTAAATGTGTATGTGAAAGAAGCTTTGGAGTAAATGTTTATAAATTCAAACATTCTTTTAATATCTTTTAATATAATATATGTAGATTATCTAATAGCAGCTTCATACGAGAAATTGGTGAATTGCGTTCGAATCTTGGTTAAGTTTTTATGATAGTGAATGCTAGACAATTTCCCTAAAGATGAAGGAAAGAACTAGAGCCATCAGAAATGTGGTTCTACAAAAGGATATTGGAAATTCCATGGATAGAACGAGTAAGCAACAAGGAAGTTTTAAAGAAAATGGCAACGGAAAGAACAGGAACAAAAGGACTCTAAAAATCGAATACCGTTTGTGGATAGCAGGTGTTGTAAATTTGGATGTGCGTGTGGTGTAATGGGTAATGGATAATGGCTCGGAATCGTTTATCAAAGAGCCGAGTTCCAATTCCCATTGGGTTCGTTATATTCACCTAAATACCCTTTGGAAAGGTATGAATCCACCTCTTCTCCCCCAATTATGGGTTAATTATTAAGACCTATCACTAAAACATTAAAAACAAATCTTACAATCTAAGAATATTTTCTGGCTTTAAATAAGCTGCAAAGAGTATATAAGTCGTAGAAAACGTATCAATCAATATTTCGAATCAGAAAGAAACAGTTGAAATTTCTGAGATACATAAAGAAAAAAGTAGGCTTGGCAAATTTGCCACTCACAGGAAACATTGAAAGTAATAGAAACAGATAATAAAATAATAAATATTACTCAGAGCTACAAATGTAGAAAGTTGTAGAGAGCCATGATCGTCCTAAAGTGATGTGTCATATAGAAAAAAAAGAATGCTTTTTCTTAGTTTACGATATGCTGAAATAGTTGTATCTGCTAAATGAAATTGTTCGTAAGTCTTGCAAAAAGAATGAATATATAAACAAACTTGAAAGAATTTTATGACAGGAAAAAGTAACAGAAATAAAAATATAAATAATAGCAGGGGAAGAAGTGAAAGTCTTCTTATGACACTAATCAAGCAGCGATTGGTTAAATAGTGGATCATAAGTTGTAACGTTATCTTTTCTCTTCTGGTGGCATCCACAAATAAAAGCTGACTATGGATCAAATGTGTGCGCTTATCAGCGACGCCGCTCCTCCTACTGTAATAAAGGAGCCCTGACAATCTTTTAAGCAGTTTGTTGTTCTCAGTCGGAGACCCACTGTTCGCCATTGTCGTGATCTCAAATCTTATTATTAGCGTCTGTCTCGCCCATTCATGACATGCAAATCTACACACGACAGCGCCAGACACGGAGATTAAATACCTCCATATCTATTTGACGAGACTTTTTGGGTGAAATATGAATTTAATATGTCGTCTTTATGTCCAACGTAAAACAAACTGGCTAGACGCTAGATGAATGTTCGTCATATGCTTGAATATTTTTAATAGTTTACGCTTACAAAAATGATGTTTATCTAAATGTGAGTTTGAAAATTTTTCACTCATTAAAAAAATTTTTTAAAAAAGTATTGGAAATGAAGGTTGTGGAGGTGACAAATGCAGTTGCTTCAATAAGATGATGCAGTCCACGATTCGACTAAAAGTCGGTCAATTTATGTTATAAGGAAGTGATTCTCAAGGTATTTTTGTTTTGTTTTGTTTTTTTACCTATGAATAACTTTTACTCTTAATTGGTCTCCCATATCCATTCGATGAAAAAAAAAAGCTTACTTTATTTTTTACTAATAGAAAAGTTTAGGAATTGTATCATAGAAATAGTAAATGTATATGCTTAAAACTAATTTAATGAAATTAAATTTGTATTTAACAACTCTATGGAACCTTTAAATACAGTAGTACATATATAGGCCCTCAGAGTGGACGGTTATGCCAGAAATTGGCTCTGCTCCTGAAGAGGTTAATACTGTTAACCATTCATTTATATATAATTCTTATATAATTTATATATTAAATTAATTTTATTATTAATATTTTTAATGTTTTATATTAATTAATTTAAATTAATATTTTATTTTATTAATATTTACATTTTTTAAATCGGAGTCACACCATCAGAGGCAATAAAGCCACTAAGACACAAGGGGTTACAGAGTGTTGAAGAATTAGAAACAGAAACATTAATAATGAGCAGAAAGAGAAAAGAGTAATCAGGAGAACAGTAGATAGCGATTGACATTGCAATTGATTTTTTGCAGATTAAAGTTGACTGGAAAAAAGTTCCACAAGCAAGAAGTGCGAGAAAAGAAACTGTGAGCATAGAACATAGGGCTACATCTAACCAGCTCAATTGTAAATTGATGAAGTCTCGACGCCAGTCTAGTACTGCGCTTGAATTTTAAAAAAAGTCTAGGTCCCATAGCGAAGAGCTCATCCGAACAATTACCATGAAAGTATTAATAAAAAAATGGCACAGAGAGGCAGCTTTACGGCTGTGAGAAAGTGACTGAAACTGAGCCGCCAGATCAGAACGAAATAATATTGCTGATGCTTCTTTGGAACTTATCAAAGTCCTCAAGGTAAATAGCAGGAGCACCGGACCATATGTGGCAACAATATTTTAACCATGGACGAATGATAGACTTATAGATATGTAAGATAGATTCTGGAGATAAAAAAATGTCTCGCACGATACAGTGAACCAACTTTCTTAGCAATGGATTCAATATAGTCTTTCCACTTCATTTCTGCTGAGAACGTTAACCCGAGAAGGCGAAACGAGTCACTTTCGTGGAAGTCAGCATCAGCCATGCTGATAGAAAACAAAGATTATTAATGTAGAGAAGTTTAATTTTAGAGGCGTTAAAATTAACAAGTCATCTTTTGCCCCAGTTAGCGACAGACTTGAGGCCGTTTTGTACATCGGCTGCCATTTTGACCTTGTCGGACTGATCAGCCTTACTATCGAGGTAAGAGTAAATGGTTGTCATCAGTGTAGATGCTAAGATGCATCGAGGAGGTCACTAATGAAAATTAAAAACAAAGTAGGACCGAGGATGGAGCCCAGGGGAACACTCACGTTAGTATGAAAGGATCTTGACGAGTGGGCGTTCAGGATAACTTTCATTTCACGATTTGATAGGAAAGACTGGATCAGTTCAAAAATGTGTCCGGAAACACCGTAACTTTTCAGCTTGTGGAGAAGACCTGTATGCCAAACCTGTCAAAAGCTTTCGAGATGTCCATTGCTACAGCTTGGGCTTCACCGTTTTTTATCTAGAGCATGATAGACTCTTTCAGTAATTATTGTCAGTATATCAGCAGTAGACCAGGAGAAACGAAAGCCATATTGCTTGTCTGAAAAAATACGCTATGATAAGAGATGATAAACCAATTAAGCATTGATTAGATCCTCTAGGAGTTCCCCCAAAAGTGGTAGAAGACTAAAAGTCCGATAGTTTGAAGGATCGGACGGTTCACCAAACTCCTTAAAAACTGGAACAACAGCTGATGACTTCCAGCCGGCAGGAAAGCAAGAGACAGCGAGGCATTTATTATAAAGTATAGAGATAACAGAAGCCAGTACTGTATCGCACTTATGACTATTACAGTAATACAACCGGGTCCACATTATGGAGATGTAGGTCAGAGATGATAGCAGAAGCTATATATATTTATATAAAAAGAAAACAGAAAGGAAACAAAGAAAAAGGAGTAAAAAACATCAATGTTAAGAAGACAGAATGTGTTGTTAGCCAGAAAGACAAACCAGGATGCGAGCTACAAATTGGAGACGTTATATTAAAGCAAGTACAGAAATCTAACTACAAGGTCTGGTCAAAAAGTATCGTGCCAGTTGCTATAAAAAGTACAGAAATTTAACTACAAGAATTGAGCAAAACATATCGGAACAGGCACTATAAAAGTACATAAATGTAACTACAAGATCTGTTCAAAAAGTATCGGGACAGGTGCTATAAAAGAAAAACATATATCAATTCGGCATTTAACTCCCTTCGAAGTAGTCTACTTCTAAAGCAACACACTTTACCCAGCGTCATTTCCGTTACTGGAATCGTTCCTGGGACTCAATTTTGGGATAGCGTGCAGGTGCCTCGACGCATTCCTTTGGATTTTCTTGAGGTATTGAAATCTTGTTTCTTTCAAGTGGGATTTGATATTTGGAAAGAAGAAAAAGCCGCAATGGGCGAGATCTGTGGAATATGGTGATTATCGTACCTTGGGTAATGGTGTGCTTGGCCAAAAACTGCTATGAAAGCCATGGTCACTGATGGAATCTCTGTTGTATGGATACGACCACACTCAGCATGCTTTACTTCAAGTTACTGCTACAAACAACGGTCGCGAGCGAGGACGTTAGAACTTAGTGTGTATGCGTGACAAATCAATGTGTGCTTCACTCTAGCTCCGTTATTATAGCGATAATCCCGATACTTTTTGATCATACCTGGTCCCTGGGAAATGATTTAAAAGACGACTGAAACGTGGCAGAGAACTGAAGATGCATTGAAATGGAAATAGATGCCTTCTAAAAGCTAAACTTTTTTTTAAGAAAACTGAAAATTTTCGTTACACTGCCAAACTGCTATGTAATATCAACCTTCCTATATGGTAGTGAATTCTGGGAAAATTCGTCACAGATGAAAAGAATACTTGAGGCAAAGAAGATGTAGTTCAATAGAAGGATACTGAGTATATTGCGGACATATCCACGGAAGCAAGTCTTAATAAATATGGAAGCAAAAATTATACTTGTATTTTTTCTTTTAAGCGTTTCACCCCAAGCAAGACGGGAAGCCACTAGCACGCAAGCGGATACAGAAGATTGGAAGCAAGATCAGATAGGAGTGATAGAGGAAAGGATGAAGAGAAGGATAGTGGATAGATCAAGGCAACTGGAGATGTCGATTGACATTACATTTGAATAGTTGGAGATTATAGCTCTCAGGGAAACTGGAATAGGGAAGGGAGTTCCACAGGCGAGAGGTGCGAAACATGAAGCTGTTGAAGTAGAGACGGCTACATTTAGTAGTTTCGACAGTGAAAGGGTGACAGCAGCATGCCAGCCTCGTAGGGCGCTTGAATTCATGAAGTCTGGGAACCAGCGAATGCAGCTCCTCGGAGCAATTACCATGAAAGTATTTGTAAAAAAGGCAGAAAGAGGCGACGGCGCGTCTGTGAGAGAGCGACTGTAGACGAGATGCCAGAACAGGTCCAATTATATTGCATATCCGCCTCTGGAGCTTATCAAGAACCTCGAGGCAAACAGAAGGGGCTCCAGACCATATATGGCAGCAATACCCCGGAAGGAGATTTCTGAGGTACATTTGAGGAAAGCATGCTTGGAGAATTTGACACTCACGAGCTTGTGTAAAGGGATGGCAGAAAAGGGAGTAGAAATTTTAGTAAGAAGACATATATTGCTTGAAGCTAAAATGGACAGGGAGTTGTGTAGACTCATGTCCGCTTACATCCTAAATGGAAAGGGTACATGAAAGAAGATAGAGAATTAACGAGTAACGAACGTAAAAAAAGATAAGAATGAAAATATCTTGGTAAAATGTGAAAGAAAAGTAAAAGAAAGGGATAAGGGATAATTTTGGTTGTCAAAGAAATTTGTATTTTGGTTCATTTCGTAACTAATACATTTTAGGTATTAATAATTATGTATTTGTCTGTCTCGTTGTTTCTGCTTTAATGTTCATCATTAGCAACGTACTTTTTTATCTTAGAAGCGATAGCATCTATTGAGAGTTTTATATTATGAGTCTGTTTCTTTACAGATGAAGAGAACAGATAAAGAATAGACTTGTGGCAGCACAGATCTGGTTCTACTGATGGATACTAAGAATATCATGGCCAGAACACGTGAGCAACGAACAAGTCTTCAGGGAAAATACATGGTTCGATGTGTAAATTGTCGCAATATTATATTTTTAATTCCACGCATGCACGATGTTTGTTTTTGATTTTGTTGACGCATAGTATAGTATGGAAAGTTGGGCACCGTATGTAAGAAAAAGAGCGCCATGACGTAATTCACTCCACCATAAAATTGGAAACGGCATGCTGTGCTGCTTGACATTCGCGCTGGAAACTCCAACAAGAATATTTCAGAGTGTTTTCGTGTCAATCTGAGGACAGTACAGAGGATTTGGAAAGTATTGGATGAGTCTATTGTTAATTAATAGGTACCGCAGCTCGGAAAACTCTCTCTGATCGTTCTGCCTCATTTTTTTTTTGTGTGTGTGAGGGATTCAGACTCAACAAGGAAGCGTACATCAAATGGCATAAGGAGATAATACTGTTCTGGTCCAAGAGGCTGGGTGATGCCTCGCAACATGCCACACAAGCAGGGGAACCCTGTCATGGCCATCAGACAATTTCTGCGACCACATCACCCCTGACATCTGGTCACCTACCTCTCCAAATATCCACAGAGATGAACTGAAGACAAGGATTATAGCAGCATTCATCAAATTAAACAAGCAGAGCGCACAGAAGAGTTGCAGGAGATTCCGAAATCGTCTAGAGGCCGTGGTTGAGGTCAATGGGGATTTTATTGAACAATTTTAGTCCTTTGTATTTCAAAATCTGTATTGTCTTTCAAAATGTGCAGAGGATTCGGAAAGAGTTGGATGAGTCTAATGGCTGTTATATTATTTGAGTTTCTTTAAAGATACAATTATTCCAGGAGGAAGGTTTCATATTATACATGATTCTAGATTTGAGTTTCCTGGATGTACTAATATTGCCCTTTCTAAGTTAAAATGAAAAGAAATAGAAATGGTGTCATAATAACATTTCCACTTGACTAAATCATTTTCACTGGAACCAGAACTCGGCGCTCGGGCTTGAAATAAAACCAGAAACATTGAACAATGGTTTTCATAGCAGGCTTTTCTCCTTGCAAGCTGGGAGTGACACACACTTCATCCCAATTTGGGCCTTGCTTCGCGATATCATAACTCTCGTCTTGGGCTGTTTTTCATGCAGACAACCATATGTCAAAATCAAAACGGTGCATAAGTTTAAACATCTGCGAAGTGTACTAAAAACATGTCGTTAGGAACAAAGAAAATAATTCTTAACGTTTATGTAATATCAATCCTCCTATATGGCAGTGAATGCGGGACAATCCCCACACAGATGAAGCGAAGACTTGAGGCAACAGAGATGTGGCTCTACAGAGAGATGCTGAAAATAACGCTGATGGTTCATGTAACCAACAACGACGTTTTAAGGAAAATATAAACAAAAATTTATGCTTAGAATCGGAAAGAAACAGTTGAAATTTATAGTACATGTCATAAGTTAAATAATCTGATAAGGACTTGAAATAAAATTCAAGTTTCTCTCAACTAGCTGTTGAGTAAGATTGAGACAGACCTTTTTATTTAAAAAGGGTCTGTCTCAATCTTTCGATAGTACTGTTTTTAGGCCAAATGACGCCTTCTGGATTTGATCCTGTTACTATTTATAAGAAATGTGAACTCTTCTTTTATGTGCTGTGTCCCTTCATGACGTAGGCGATCATGGCCCTCCACCTTCTCCTGTCCCTTGTAGCTCTTAATATGTTTTGTCTTTTTGTTATTTCTCCCAGACCCTGTTCTGCCATCCACAAGCTAAAGCTCGTTAATTATGTCACGCGTTGCTTTCCCTTATCCTTCTTTCCTTCTATCTGTCCTGAAAGTATCATATTTCCCAAGCCCTCCTTCCTCATTACGTAACCCAGAAATTTCAACTGCCTCTTCTTGATGTTAAGTATAAGTTTTTTCTTTGTTTCCATTCTCTCCCAAACCTCGTCGTTGCTCACATGTTCGGTCCATAATATTTTCAGCATCTTTCTGTAGGATCACATTTCCGTTGCTTCGAGTCTCTTCTTCATCTTTGAGGAGATTGTCCAGCATTCGCTGCCATTCAGAAGAACAGATACCACGTAACAGTTCAGTACTTTTTTCTTTATTTCCAACGAAACTTTCCTGTCTCGTAAGATTCTGCTTATCTTTTGGAATACATCTTTGGCCAACCCAATACGTCTTCGGATTTCAGTGTCACACTGTCCGCCCACTTTTATAACACACATGGCTTATACATTTATATATTAGGACAGTACACATAATGAGCAAAAAAATTTTTGAAACTTGATGCTCACATAACATAGTGAAGACAAGATGGACAGAAGAAACATTGAACAACCTACCCAACCGAGCTAGTGTAAGTGAATAGCAGAACGAAGTGAGAGGTCTTGCTAAAAAAGAAAAAAAACGTAACTAAGGGTTACGAAGGATAAGAAATTGTGAAAACCCATAATCACCTACGTCTTGAAAAGACAGAGCACATTGAAGAACTGATCTAACAATATTGCCACATCTCACAATGTCAGATAAATACAGTACACATCAAAAAATAGTAAGCTTTATATTGTGACCTAAAATTTATGTATTGGCATCTCTGATTTTTCAAGTACATGAAAGTACTGACTATAAGATCTACAATGACTGGTGTATCATAATCTTCTTATACCAAATTAAAAAAAGAGACGAATTTATAAATTTACGTGAGAAGGTGACAAAAAGTGTTTATCTCAAGTGGTAAACATATGATTCTTAATGGGATGTGAGTGTGGTGTATGGTTATCGGTGCAAAAAATGAAATAGACAAGTATAGTTCGAAATCCGGCCTAGTCTCTTGCGTTTACTTTTTCCCGCCAACTCTATTAGGATAGAAAGGAATCTATCTTTTCTTCCGCCAGGTATTGGTTAAATCGTAGGGTAGACTAGTCTCTCTAGCCTTGAGTGACAAACAGTCTACGAGAAGGAAAACTCTGCATTCAAAACTGTGGTGAAATCAATAGGGAACCGTGCCACTATTTTTCCCAAGAAGCCGCGACAATTCACAGAAAATTAAAAAGAAAAATATTAGCTTGGTGCAAAAATAATCTCGTTTTCTAACATATGTTACTATGTGAGAAAACGAAATTATTTTTGCACCAACCTAATAGAAGCCTGTGGAAACGTATGATCGTCTTAATGGTCATTACGTATTATTTAATGATTTTGAATTTGATTGTGCTAACGTATGTCTTTTGAGAGATTTGATCAACTAGGTAGCAGCTAAAGTAAGTGAACAGGATGCAAGATAGCTATTATTTTGGTAGTGAGTTTTTCATGTTGAGATTTCCGTAAAGATGAATTTGCTTGAATTTATTTTCTTCTGTTTTATGTATTATTGCAATGGAAACATTTTCGATATTTGGATCGATGACATCTAAAAAAAAATTAATTTTCTCTCGAACATTCTTCTTCAGTTTTTTATTTATTTTTATTTATTTTTATTAATCTATTTCTTTAATTTCTTTATGTTTTATTTATTTTCATGTTCATTCTTATGTTTGTTTATTTATTTATTTTTATTTATTTTCTATTTATACTTTTTATTTTATTTTATTCGTTTATTTTCGTTCCTTTTTGTTCATTTATTTTTATTAACTTATTTATTTATTAATTTCTTTTCTATTCTATTTATTTTTCATTTATTTTTTATATATTTTTATTTTTCACTTTTTACTTTTTATTTATTTATTTATTTGTTATGATCACAGAAAAATGCCCATCTTTCACTGCCGTTTCTCATTCTCAAGAACACTCGTACAAATGTATACAGAGAGAAGGAAAAACAATACAAAATATAAAGTGGGTGTTAACCCCGGCTGTCGAGAAACACAACAACAAAAACAAAACAAAAAAGCATTCTGTTGGCTTCCCTTTAAAAATCCATTTGGCTGTCAGCAGGAAAAGTGAGAAAATGCCGATCGGAAATCAGTAGACGGATATGCGTATACAAGTGGCCCGGTTGGGTGCATTGGGGCAAATCCATCCCGAGGTTCTTTCCGGCAGGGCTCCAAGTTTTGATTTGAAGCGGACCTAGTTACAACAATTAGCAATATGTCCCTGACACAAATCGCTTGACAGCAGGCTCCCAATTCAAATAGCAGAATGTAACGTTTTAATGTAATTCTACCTTGTACCTCGCCATAGGTTTTGCATGTTACGTTTTTTACACTTGTTTGTTTGTTTGTTTTTTTAAGTAAGATCACGAGTCTTACGCTCAACGAAAAGTTTTTTGAGTTTTTTTTTTTGCCTTTACAGACTTTTGATATGTTAGTTATTATTATATGTTATATATGGATGCATGATGAATACAAATGTTTATATACATAAATTATAATATGATACAGCACACAGTGAATGTTGGTGGTAATGAAACAGTGTCCAATGTAAAATAACAGATCTGGAATATATATATATATATATATATATATATATATATATATATATATATATATATATATATATATATTTAGTAATATGTATATGTATATATACAAATATAGTTAACTATACTCGTTTCGAAAAACCCTTGAATCTTTGATTTGCCAATAATCAAATCAATCTCGAGGTAAAAAAAGGTTTTAAAAAAAAGAAAGAGCTACAATCATGAAAGTCTGTCGAAAAAAAATCGCACAGATGCAGGTTTGAAGCCCAAAGAAAAAACCCCGATACGAGTAAACAACTAACTAACAAAAGAGCTCAATACAACCGTAGAGCAAACCTAGATACACATAGTGAGCCCGACAAACCTACCTAGGTTTCACCTAAACGGATCGTCAGGGAAAGTCGGCCGATCTAGGTAGGTTTGTCTGGCTCACTAGGTGTATCTACATATATATATATATATATATATATATATATATATATATATATATATATATATATATATATATGCGTATTTGGGCAGCAATCCCTCTTTTATACAAGTTTCATTAAAAATTACTGAGAAGGTACTGAGGTTGAGTTTTTTATTTACTTTTTTCCTGTTCGGCTATAATTTTGCTCATTATCAAGGATGACTTTATTTTTTTAATTTTAACTGGATGTATGGATTGATTGATGTATGCATCTAGAGTTATAAGAATTTTTTTTCCAAACACGGTTAGTATATTGTGGCCGTGTTCATAGTTGATCTTATTGAGCGTTGGCTTTTTTCTTTTTTATCAATAATGCTTCATTATTTTCAGCCTTTTATACATGTGGATGAGGCTATTATATGAGTATGTCGCAGATAGAGTTTGGTAGGGTTCCGTGTGTATTTAAATGAGACCTAATTGAAATATGGTCAGAGATACACACACACACACACACACACACACACACACACATATATATATATATATATATATATATATATATATATCAAACAGATATGGCATGTTTACCGATACAACACAGTGCTCAATGAACGAGGAAGAGGATGAACAGAGCAATATAAAGATATTAAAGGTGCTTATCAACATCTTCACAATATATTAATTCTGTGCTATAACATGTTTGTTCACACATACACATACACTACACATACACTACACGCACATACACTACACACACACACATATACACACACACACACACACACATATATATATATATTAAAGTGAACATGGAAGTTAACACTTAGAGGCAACAGTCTGTTTCATACTAGATGCAATCGTCAGGCTACGAGTCTCGAGGCCTGACGATTGCATCTAGCATGAAACTGCCTGTCGCCTCTGATTGTTGACTTCTATGTTCACTTTTATATTTACACACGCTCTATCTCTGATATTGAACACTTTATCCCATAAATATAGCACATCTTAAGACTATATTTCTTCATATATATATATATATATATATATATATATATATATATATATATATATATATATATATATATGCATCTATGTATGTATGTATAGTAGCTAAGTTAATGACAAAATTGAAAAAAAAAACCATATAAGTCACACGTTTCGTTCCCTAAAGAACGTCTTCAAACTAATAACAGTTTTATTGATGGAATCAGTTTTATATTTAGAATTAAAGAGAAGAAATACAGCAAACGACGGTTATCGTTTACATCAAAACGTTAAAGATACAGAGGCGTTCAGCTTTAAATTTAAAATTTGATACCCGATGTATCGAGATAATTAACTTCTAATTCAGCTTATTGTCGCTATTGTTCTTAACTGTCTTATATTGTATTTAACAACTGTGAGCATGTAGCTTAATCGTTGGCATAAATTTATTGTAGAGGATTCCGAAGTTAATGCACTTTCAATGTATTTTCGCCTCATAAAATACTTTCCCTTTTAGTCACAATCATGGTCAAACCCATTATGTTGAACAACTACTGAACTGAGTTTATTTTGTAAAAGACCAATTTTATGTTCATATAATACTTTATTTAAATTCCTAGATGTCTCACATTCGTATTTCTTGGGACATTTTTGCAAACTATTTTGTGGGAAAAAAAGTATGACAAATTGAAAAAAAAATTTTCGTCTGACGCGTTTCGTGCTTTAAAACGTCATCGGACTAAATTTGTTATGTTGGTGTACATGCGCACGGACGAGGGATGCTGGGAATAAAATTTTGTTTTTAATATAATCCAGTTGATTCCATTTAGATTCAGTTTTTTTATTTTATTTATTTATTTATTTATTTATTTATTGTAAATTCCAACTACAGATCTAATTTTAATATTTTGTCTTATTTACCTCTTACTGATTTCGAAATAGTTGCGACAAATTTTTACATTAGATATTTTTCCCAGTCAAGCTCACGAATCACGTAACCCATTATGGTCGTAGAGGCACCAAATGTACTGCAGCCGTGGGAGAAGTGATGTGTCTTGGGTGAGATAGCCTGACGAAGACCAAAACTTTCCAGTCTGATTTGAATTTTTCTTTCTCCTAAACTGGCTTCAAACCATAAATATAGTCTATCTTGCTGTATATCCCTTGCTGGTGGAAGGAAAGATGGATCCATGCCTTTTCCAAGGGTATTTGCGCGTAAGTGAATATAATGAACTTGACTAGAATTCGAAATTGACTCCCTGATTTCTCATTCCGCAATCCATTACACAACCCCACAACCACAGATATTTTTACATCCAGATAAAGTGTAGATGGATTAGTTTATCGTGTAACCGTTATTAACCAATAATGTGTGTTTTATCAAGTGCTTTTAGTTTTAGATCTTTACCAGCGCTGTTTAACATATCAAGAAACGGTAATATAATTTTGTTTCTATTTCATAAGTAAATTCAGTTTTATGTTCAATTTTGTTTAGTTTATTGAGAAGATTAAATAATATTGTTATATATATATATATATATATATATATATATATATATATATATATATATATATATATATATATAAAGCAAAAGGAACAGGGGATATTTATTAAGCTTTTTATTGAGTTTATATAGGTGTCGAATAAATCTTTTGATTTCGGTTGGAAAAATGCAAAGACTTTGATGAATATATATATATATATATATATATATATATATATATATATATGTATGTATGTATGTGTGTGTGGTATCACTGTAGACTGACTTATGGAGTATATGTACATCCCATAACAAGAAGTAATATATATATCTATTTTAATTTGTTTTGCTTAAACGTTATACATTTCATAAAATATATATATATATATATATATATATATATGTGTGTGTGTGTGTGTGTGTGTGTGTGTGTGTGTGTGTATGTATGTATATGTGTATGTGTATAAAGTCATGTTTATGATCCACTTCCAAAATTCTGACTACATACTCTTGCATAGATAGATAGATAGATAGATAGATAGATAGATAGATATTTGTCGTATGAAATAAATGTTTTTTCATAATTATGCTGCGCATTTACTTATGTATCTACCCCGTTATATATATGTGTGTGTGTGTACGCGCGTGCGTGTGTTCGTGTGTGTGCATTTGTTTACGTGATTGTTTGTAATTCTGAAAATTCCCTGAAAGTTAAGATGACTAATGAAAAAATTACCACAACATAAGAAAAACAAAATCTTCTCGTGTAAATCATTGTGTGTTATTATTAGGAGGTACGATCAAAAAAATGTTATGTAAAAATTATTTTAATCCTTTTTAGAACCTTCGAAATTTTAGTTAAAATCTTGTTTTTCTGGTGTCAACAAAGAGCGGGAAATTTGAGCGTCTTTTTGAAGTGAAAAAAAACATTAATTTGGAAATTCGAGTAAAATCAAATAATTCTCAGTGAAATGAAAACTTTCAGGATTTATTCGTGAATTATTTGAATTATTTTAAAAAAATTTCATTTTTTGAAAATGTTGGTAAAAATATTTTTTACATCTGTTGCACCCCCCCACTACCACCACACACACACAATCATTTTATTTATAAAATTTCAAGAAATTCTTTTTGTATTGATTAATTTTTATATTTGTTATAAGGACAAGTCTTCGCAAAGTTATAATCATCATTTTTTTTTAGTTAAACAAGATCTTCAGTTACTGTAAATTCAAATCATAAAATAAGAAATGCAATAAAACTAAGACATTATTTAATTAGAAATTCTTTTAATTGCTTTTATGAATTAAAAATATATTATGAACACTATTGTCTTAAGAAAAAATTCGGTGAGTAATGAATTTTTATTAGAATTGTTTTCCATTTTTTTTCATTTTATAATTTTTAAATTTTTTAAAATCCTATATTAATTTGTAGTGGTCAAGTGTTATTGTTATTAAATAAAATCTGTATTTACTAATAATAAATGGAAAGACTTACTACAATTCAATGACGTCTAGTATTTTAAAAAGAATTTTGAATTTTTTTATGTATATAAACATGTCGCCTTTTGTAAATACAGATATCCATATACGACATAAGAAAATAACCGAGGTACTTATAAATAAGCGAGCTAACTATAATTAAGCGAGGTGCCTATAAATAAGCGAGATACCTATGGTAAATTTTAAATTTATCGGTAATTTTCTAACACTCTCAGTAAGCGTATTTGCAAGTAAGGCTATAAAGCCAAAGTATTTAAAATTCAGTAAAATATTACAATGCGTAAAATATTTAAAATTTTTAAGATTATTGGGTTGTTAAAAAAGTTATATTAAAAAGAGTTCACGTTGTATTTATCATGCATTTTTCTAGTTATTGTCCCCCTTACTTAAATTTAACAAACATTAGTTACATTATTCGGACTATTGTCCTCATCTTTGTCGCCATATTTATCACAACGTTTCGGCCGTATCGAAATGAACCCTTTATTTCGCTCACTGGGGTAGACTGTTCTAGTTCCACGTGCCATGCTTGATGGATATCAGTTATCTCCTATCAGGGTTCAGTTCGAAATTCCAACCACCTGAAGAAGGCCGGAGCGTACAACGGCCGAAACGTTGTGATAAATATGGCGACAAAGATGAGGACAATAGTCCGAATAATGTAAATAATGTACATACCTCATCTCAGAAATATAGACAGACTCTGAACAAACATTAGGTTGTCAATAAATCACTCAGCACTTCAAAAGAAGGTGCTCCGTCTTTAAAAAAATTCTTTTCTGCGATATTTAATTAAGTAATATTTGTTTCAGTTCCGATTTATTAACGTTCGAATTAGCTAATTTTTTTGCATATAACATTTCAGAAATGTATAGTTTATTTTTAAAAGATTTTTTAATGAAGAGAGTTATATGAACGAATTTATAGAGTTTACTGAAAGGCATGGATGTATTTAGAACTGGTGCTTTTACCGTTTATTTCCTGATAAATGTATTTAGAACTGGTGCATTCTCTCTTATTTCCTAAGAAATGTATATACCTGTATAAGAAGAGCAATTACACAATATTTTCTCAAAATTTATCTTTCTACTAACAGTTATGATTTTTTCTATTTTCATTTTCCTTTTGCAAAAGACTAGTTTTTCTCATGGTTTTTAAATCATTTTACACGCAACAAAATATTAATAATTTATTAGTTGTTTATATTTTTTATAAATTCGTCCTGAATCAATTACGTTTATAGAAAATCTTTTTTTCTGGTAGAAATTCGCAGCATACTTGGGAAAATCTTAACATAAATTGACACATTTTACCATAACGTAAAGAGTTTACTATGTTCCTAAGAACTAAAGTTATTTGCTGGTTTTCTGCCATTGTTACGTAACCCGAAGTATGAAAAATGAATTCTTCAATGTCGTTGAAATGGCGAGATATAATTAAACTATTATATAGTCATGCTTCTTATGTAGGTCCCTCAAAAAGTACGATACGTAAGTTTTAAAATGCATTTTAAAAAATTAAAAATCTTTCTTGAAAGTTTTATTTTAGTTTTAATTCCAAGTTAATAGATTAAATTTAATATTTCAAAGAAGTAAAATAATTTGCCGTATTTCAAACCAAATTTAAATTGGTTGGAATCTTTTTTTTTTTTTTTTCAAATAGCTAAAATTGGCCATATTGACAAAGCTACGTCGTAATCGCTATGATTGATTAAGTCCTCTTGTTATTTATTCCAATTAAAAATAATTTAGGTCATTTAATATAACTTCCGTACCTTCAGAAAAGCGACACTAAGTTTTAAAATGCGTTTACAAAAATGAAAACTCTTTCTTGAAGCTTTTATTTTATTTATAATTCCAAACTAATATTTTCGATACGCAAAATACTTTGCATTATTTCAAACCAAATTTAAATTTATTGGAATAATCTTTTTCTGATCATCAGTAAAAACTATAAAATTGTCCATGTTGACAAATCTGTTAATACAGAATAATTCTCTGTATTAAAAAAATTCAAAAATAAAATATGTTAAATTAGCTAATTTAAACTTTAATAAAATCTGAATTGAAATAAATATTGATTTAGTCTAAAATATCACTGAAAAGCATCCTTTTCAGCATGAAGTGAGTATATTTATGAGGTGCTGACAGAACTATCGACAGCGTAATATTTGGAAAATGTAAATAAGGTGTACATAATTGTAAAAAATTATTTAACGAATACGAAAAGAATGCTTTATTTAATTTTGTAACTACCCAATAATTTTTAAAAACTTAAGAAAATATTCTAAGCAATCTAATATTTTATTGAACTTTAGGTACTTTGGCTTTATAGTCTTACTTACGATAACGATTGTTGAGAAAATGTTAGAAAATTACCAATAAATTCTAAATTTTCTATAAATGCCGCTCTTATTTTCTGATAATGTCGTGTATGGACATCCATATTTACAAAAATCGACATCTTTATACACATAAAATAAGTCCTGAAAGTTTAATATAAAACCAACAATTATCTGATTTTTGCAAGAACTTTCAAATCAATGTGTTTTTCACGGTTAAAGACAATCAAAATTCCCGTACAAATTTATGATCCCGCGTTGACACCACAAAAACAAAATATTTTTAGCCAACATTTCTAAAGTTGTAAAAAGAATTGAAAAAAATAATTTTTACATAAAAAAATCCTTTGATCTTTTGATCTTTTGATCTTTCATCTTAATAACAAAGATTTTTACGATAAAGTTGTTTTATTGTTTTGTACATTCTTTTTCATCGTTTATCCCCTTTTTAGTACATTCTTGGAGATCCCTATTTTTATGTTTTCAAATAATGTATACTCAAACGATCTATATACAAAAGATTTTTCTCATGATCTCAGATTCTATTCAAAGAATATTATTTTTTTATTATGATTATCAGAAAAGTAACAGTTAAAATTAGGGAGAACTGAGAATGCCAGATGAACGGTAATTAATTTAAAACTATTCGTAATTAATGACCTTAAATTTAGGAGCTACCTCATATGATCAGGCAATTTTTGTTTGAAAGTATTGTTCTTGCTGTCAAGTCCACAAACAAATACTCCTTTTAGTTGTGCAGTAGATTGTAAAGATATCTTCTGGTTTTAACAATAAAAGATGTAAGCTGACTAAGGTTTGTTATTATGAATCATTAACAATCAGGCTACAGATAAGATAAGGCCACTACTATTAATATTTTGATTGTGTGTCCTAAACCCTAAGCATTGAAACTGTTCATTGAAACAACTCTTTTTCCATACTGCGAGTTGTCTTATATTTCAGCGACTGACTTACGAGCATAGGAAACCGTTATCTGACCGTTTTATTTGTTAAATGCTAAAATTATTGCAAAAGATATGCAAATAGTTTATTCTCCACATTACTGTTAACTTCAGAATTATTATTTTCTTGCTTATTTTTTGACCATGAAAATGAATATTCCGCTATAAATATTCTTCCAATGGTAAATAGTAGCTCATTGGGTCTAAACAGAGAGAGAAATCGGAAAGAGATAGATTTGCATCAACTTAATACTGTACATTTGATGACTAACTGTTCACTCTAACATCATATATATATATATATGTGTGTGTATGTATACCAAAATGTAAAAGAACGAAAAGAATAAAATTCAAACGTTCATAATATTAATTTTAAAAAAGGGCCCAAAACAAAAGCAGAACAATAAATATTTATTATAAACTGTTACATTAGAACATGCAAGTTACTACTAAAAAATTGCATATTTTGTTTAGTTAATAATGATAGTAACCATCATTGTTAACTACTGATCTTAACTACTGATCTTAACTACCTCATGAGACGTGTTAAACGTCGAAACAAAATATACAATTTTGTAGTCGTAAAGTGGAGTAATGGATAGCGGTTCTGATTGAGGAATCGGAGAGCCGAGTTCGAATTCCGGTCGAATCCATTACATTCCCTTACGTGCTAATACTCTATTTCTCCCCCCAGTTAGACAGACGAGGTTCTCTGGCCTTGGATGGCAACTGGTCTACCGCAGTGTGTATCACGCATGGCACATAACTTGCATTTTTTAATATATATATATATATATATATATAGCATAGCGGGCTATAGATAAAGGTAGTACATTTGGCAGGCTGCATCACTGGTCCTCAACCAGTGATAGATACCATCTCTCATGTGATGGTTCCAGTGGTGTTAACGCGAAGGAGCTCCTCGATGCAAATGAGGACGTCGGCTGTGGCCTAACCTGGATAGGCTCCGCCAGCTGAAAAATCCCAAGACACGCAACCTGATTAGCCCATCAAGAAACCATTCGTGTAGACCAAGGCTCTCGCACACGACCACGACAGATGGGGGAGAATTGTGGGCAGCTCAGCACGTCGGCGCCCTAACAACTTCTTCCACGCTTAAGGGCGAAAGAAGAAGAATACTGTACAATCAGTTTGAAAATGTCTGGCAAGAAAAGAGAAAAAGCAACGTGAGATAAAGATATGACTTTTTATGTGTCGTGTATATTCTAGACGTGGACGATCATGGTTCTCTACACTTTCCTATCTTTTGCAACTCTAAGCAATATTTGCTTAACATCTTACCCAACCACTGTTCTGCCATACATTTACACAGATTTGTTAAGTACGTTACTCCCTATTTCCTTAAGTCTCTCTTGCCTTCAGAATGTCATGTGAGTGTCAAATTCTCCAGGCCCACTTTCCGAAATATGTTAGCCCAGAGATTTCGCCTGTTTCTTTCTAATGCTATGGATTTTGTCAAATTGCTAAAGTTCAACAAGTATCTTACAACATATACTGTTTATATTTATACAAAATTTAGATAGATAGATAGATAGATAGATAGATAGATAGATAGATAAGACGATGATCGACAGAAACAGGTAGCTGACGACGTAGATAGATAGATAGATAGATAGATAGATAGATAGATAGATTGGCAACTGATTTTAAAAGTACATGAAGTACATGAAAGTTTCGAGAGACAGAAAAATTTATTTCGTCAATGTTCCAATGATGATAACTTACAGGGATAGATAGATAGATAGATAGATAGATAGATAGATAGATAGATAGATAGATAGATAGATAGATAAGAACGCTGTTAGACGAATAATGCGTACACATTAATTCTACTGTCAACTATTATGTATTATGCTCATTAACACTAACAAAACAAGCACATCGGCAATGACACACGCAGATAGACAAACATAAATATGAAGCGGTAATTAATAAAACACACCTACACATATACAAGAAGAATGCTTATACATTTTATGAATAACAGACATCATGGTCGACTACTCGTGAAAACTGCAAATACACACGTGTACTCAGGCACACGCCGTACACACCTGCTCAGTTTTACATCTTGAAACAATCCTGTCGCCCAATTACTCAAGTCAATTAAGTTATTAAAAGCATTTTGATGATCGTCCATCCACCGAGAAAGGGTGATTTTCTAGCTAAATGGCCTGCTTCTTTTAAGGGGGACACATTAGCGTTAAGTCGCTCTGCTCTTCGCTTACTTATCTCTAGTATTACAGGCGCATTTAACGCATTCTCGTCTTTTAACGCTCCAATTAGGATCAATGGCGGCCATGCTTCAATGCACGCGTTTGTGCAGACGACATCTTTTCACCCGAGTTGTGCGTCGCAGCCGCCAACTTCCCGTCGTTTGGCACGACGGATGCGGCCGATACTTTCGCTGTCACTTCAAAACTCAAGCAAAATGGATGCCGCAAAATATTTTTTTCAGATGCAACTCGTCAGATGCGCCACTCAAGCGACAGTCGTGCGACAAAGTATCACCTGAAGTTGCCGGCCTTTGATACGCGTCATTAATAGATCCTATCACAGCCGATTGACGTCGCTAACAACTTACAAAGCGGTAGCCATCGCTTTTCTCTAAAAAGCAGCAATAATTGAGAGGTCAAAGCTGAACCTAACAGGCTGCTTATTTATTGATAATGTTATTGGAGGGAATAACCTATCAGGCTAGCTTGTCTATAGCCGAAAACAGTCAAAACGCAACGAACAAGTTTTCAATTTCCAGGAATTTAATTATTTACATAAAATAATATAAATCAATCCGGTGGGTGGAATAAAATTGTTCCTGTGAAATATCTTTCTAAATGTGAAACGGCAATCAGACAATATCTGATGAAAAAGAGCATTCTATAATTTTAAAGCGCGAATATTCTAAAGCAATATGTATTTATTTTATTTCAGTTTAAATATTAGGTTGGTGCAAAAATAATTTCGTTTTCTCACATAGTAACATATGATAGAAAACGAAATTATTTTTGCACCAACCTAATAGTATTAAGTAGTCCAACATGAAATGTTTTTTTATGAAAAGTTTCATTCAATCAAAATGACCTTTTATTAAATCAAAATCACTTTTGTTTCTACGGTTTTCTTCTAACTGAACTTTAAGTTATTTATCATATTAAAAACGAAACACTTCGTTTTTTTTCCTTGACAAATTATTAAAATGTTTCGACTACTTCTTCACTATAAGAGAATCTTCTATTGCATATGGAAAATTAAAATTGTTTAAATCAGTGGGAGAGATGTCTGGTGAATGAGATGAATGCGCCCAAATTTCATAATCAAGTCAGCATCCAAGATAAAACTGTTTTCATTTAGTCACCACAGAGAACCTGCCTACTGTCAGGATGGCTGATGCTAACCTCTAGGAGAGTAATACTCTACATATTTTGGGCCTCACATTATCCACTGACATGAAGTAGACCGACTATATCGAATCAATTGCTACGTCTGCTGCGTTCAAGGTTGGTTCACTGTGTCGTGCCAAAAGTTTTTTTCTCGTCAGAATCCATCTTGTACTTTTATAAATCTGCCATTTGTCAGTGTATTGAATACTGCTGCCATACCTGGCCCGGTGCTCCTATTTTGCATCTCATGATTCGTGGCACAATCCAGACAAGGGTCTGCAATACAATCGATCCTGACTAGGCATCTCGTCTCCAGTCACGTTCTCACCGACGTGACGTGGCTTCCCTTTGCCTGTTCTGCAAATATCTATCTTTTTTTCCTGTTGCTCCTATTACATGAATTTAAGCGTGCTACTAGATTGGCAAATAGGTGTCACCGTTTTACTATTGAACTAGCTAGATGCTACTCGAACAGTATTTTTCTCGGCCTTTCCATCTTCTGATCTCTTGCTTCCAATCTCCAAAAAATTAAATGCAATGTCAATCGCCATCATCAGCCATCTTAAGGTCTGTTCCTTTTTTGGCCTTACCTCAATCCTCCTCATCTTAAGTCTTCTCATTCTCATTAACTTTCACTCCCTATACCACAACCTCCTCGCATTCTAGTGGCATTATCGCCTTGCTTCGGGTGAAAATTTTTAAGCATTTCTCTCCAAGCAAGGCAGGGGTGCCATTGGCACGCAAGGGGTTACAGAGGGTAGAGAACAAGAGTAAAGAGGCGTTTTGGGGGAGAGGATAAAGAGAATAACGGGGGGAACAAGATCAAGATATCATAAGATGTCGATTGACATTACACTTGAATATTTGAAGATTATAGTTATCAGGGAAGCAAGTAAGAGGAATAAAATTCCACCAACGGGAAGTGTGAGAGAAGAAGCTGTTTGTGTAGAAGAGACGGTTACATTTAACCGTTTCGACATTGAAAGGGTGGGGCCGAGATGCAGCTTAAATTCATGCAGTCTGGGAACCAGAGAAAGCAACTCGTTGGAACAGTTGCCGTGAAAATGCTTATGGAAATGACAGAGGGAAGCTACGGGACGTCTGTGAAAACGCGACCGTAGACTAGATGCCAGATCAGGATGATTTTAAAAAAAAATTTAAAAAGTTCAATTTTGAACGATGGAGCGTGAAGTGGAAGGACGCGCATTATTATGAAGCAGAATCTACTCATCTCTATTCTAGCCAGTTTCTTCCTTTGGTCGCATTTTCGGAATGAAAATTTACTAGCGCCACACCAAATTTTATATGATGAAAATTACATTTAAAGATATAAAAAAATACAGAGAGAGAGGCTTAAAGGGAGATAAGATTCAGAACATTATCATTGATAACATTCTTCTCCAATTTGCGGACTTCAGTTACTATATTGTTAATAGTTGATATAATATGAAAAATATCACAGTGATAAAATCAGTCAATAATTATTTATAATTCTTTATACCTGGATTCATGCAAATAATTACAAGTAATCCATAATAATATTTTAAATTTTGAAATCATATTTATTTTGTCATATGAATTTTTTTAAACTGTTTCTAAATCTTTGCTTGAGTTTCAATCAATCCAACTCACCTACTATCATATTCCATCTTATGGAAACAACCACCTGAAAAAGAATAGCAAGCGTGAAAATAATGATTTATGCCAATAAACCTTTGTCAATTTTTGTCAAAAGGCGGCAACAAAAATACATTTCATATGTGACAATCTAATAAAAACTGAGCGAGGAAGAAATATTTAGTTATGAAGACAAAAATAATTACCGTATTTGACAGCATATAAGACACACGGGTGTATAAGACGCACCCCAATTTCAGCAAGTCAAATCAAGAAAAAATTAGTAATTAGTAAAATTAGTAAACCTGCATATGGCATATAAAACGCAGGGGAATTTTAAAAAAGAGAGCGCCTTATATGCCGTCAAATACGGTAATACATTTTGTTTAAAATGTTAGAAAACAAGGCTAGCGATAACATTAAAGATTTGAAATGTAGCCTCTCAAACAAGGATATATTCGTTTGCACGTATCATTTCTTTCATAAAAATCTTATCTAACATATTTTGCTGCTAATAACACACATTTATTCTTATGAAATATGTAAAAAAAAACACGTGTCCTATAAATCGAAGGTCAGTGATGGAAGTTGGTTGATTGATTAGTTGGTTGGTTGCTTGATTTTGTTTAGCGGAATATCGATTTCTATGGGTTATTTAATGCAAAAATCTAAATATTTTAAATACAGTTTTATGGCTTCAACTACAGATAAAACGTGTTGTTGATTATTTTGCTATAAAATGTATTGTTAGTGATTCTGCTTTAAAAATGTATTGCTGGTATTTTTACTATAAAACGTATTTTTAAAATTTCATAGTGTTTTAGTTTTGTTAGGGGGTTCACTATTTTCCCACAGCAGGGACCCTAGCAGCTGTTACCACCCCGGGTCAAGGTAGACCTGGGATCAACAGCAATCAAGAGATGGTTCCACGACACTCAAAACCTCCAATCTTCCGATCAGAGGTCTTGCTACTGGATGTAGTTTATCGTCATACCCAGGAATATGACGGGGGTTAAATTCTCTTGTAATTATTACATTCTAAATAGTTACCGTAAATTCAGTACTTCTAGGTCTGTGACGAATATGCCATGATTAGTCAGGTTTTCATGCGAGAAATATGCTGTTCAGTGCGAAAAATTGAAGATAGAGGATATTTTTGCCGATTTCGTCCTTTAAAACTCGGTGGGGGCGGGAGTCTAATGCATTGGGGCGGTGAAATACACTATCAGTCTATCTATCCCAAATTCTACTTTATATGCCAATCAGAATCTCCTAATGTATTTATCTTTCCTGGAAGGCATTCGTTCCAAGTTTAGTATTGGCTTCAATTAAAAGCTTTCAGAAATACGAATATTTAAATCACGCTATAAAACTAACATCAATTATAAGAAGTCAGAATGTATGGTAGTTAGCAAAAGATACTGCCTAAGATGCGAGCTACAAATTAAAAATGTCAAGATAAAGTACAGAAACTATGACAACGAAAAATGTGACACAGAGTCTGAAGTCTTATTAGAATATTGAAAGTTGCCTTCCAGAAGCTAAGCAAAATATTAAGACATGGGAAAAATTACACTAGAAACAAAGAAAAGAGTAATCAACTGCTATGTAATATAAATTCTCGTAAATGTTAATGAATGCTAAACAATTTCTTCAGAGATGCAGTGGAGACTTGAAGCAACGGGTATATGATTCTAAAGTAGGTGCTGAGAATAGCATGGACAGGGTATTTGAGCAACAAGGAAGTTTTACATAAAATGGAAATGAAACTGATACTTGTACTTAGAGTCAGATAGAAACCGTTGATATTTCTGGGACACATAATAAGGAAAGATGACGTGGAGAATTTGACACTCACGAGGCATATTGAAGGTAAGAGGAGCATAGGGGAACAGAGAATAACCGACCTAGCAAGCTTGTGTAAATGGATGGTAGAACAGGAAATAGAATTGATAGTAAGGGGTCGAACAGTGCTAATAACGATAGGAAGTTGTGGGGAGTTATGATCCCCAGTATTCGTAAGGAACATGGCATCATCAACTAAACCTTCATAAAATGGCTAAACTTCTTCAACAACCATGATGCTGAACCTGGGATATATTTTGTAAGGTTGTATTACCATGGGTCTATGGGTAGCAAGCGTATCTCGCAATCTGTTGCTACTCTTTCATACGCACTAAGTTCTACGCAGAGAAATTTACGTTTAGAGAATGATTCAAGACATTGCAAGTTATATTTGGCTGTTTTCTTCCTTAGAAAAACCTCTGCCTCTATTTCCAAACAAAACATTTTGGTTTGTAGAGCTCATTATAAGACCTTTTAGTATGGACTAAGCCTTAATATAAATTGGAAATCTCTGAGATTAGACTTTACTGCACATATGTAAAGAATCACTCTTCTGTTGAGTTACCCAGTTGGCAGTGAGATGGCATTGAATGTGTTTGTATACTATGGAACAATCTCATTCAAAATGACGTTCCGCTCAGCGTGTTTTTTTTGTTTTTGTTTTTTTTTTCTACGAAAATATTTGTATATTCTTAAATCAGTGTTGGAATAGAGGTAATTTCAGAACTTCGCGAGACACCTGATGGCAGTCCTGATAAAGGATTTTTAAGAATTCTTTAAAAGTGGAAGGAACACTGGGATATATGGGTGGGCTAAGAGGATTAAAGAAGACTAAGGCGACTTTGCACTAATTATTTTTTTCCGTTAATATGTATTGATTCTTTTCAGATCTGTCTGAAAAGAATCAATACTGTTTACATAGGAATAATTTCTTTTATTCATTGAGTAATTTGTTTTTTTGTTTTTTTGTTTTTTACGGCTTATCCAACTTTTTTAGGTTATTTAAAGTCAGAAAAGATGTTTAGCTTGTAAGAATTTTATGGTGATAATAATGATTTTACTAATCCAAGTACATAGGTAGTGGAGGAGAGCTGGATGCCTACATTTCCTAAGAATATTTGCATTTAAGCAAATATAACGAACCCCACTGGGATTGGAATTCGGTTCTCCCATTTCCAATTCCTTCCTTTTACCCATTACACCATCCGCATGTCCAAGCTTACAGCACTTGGTACAGATGCTGTGACCAGGCGCATACAAAAGAAAGTTTTGAGTTTACGCTAATCATTTATGCAAAGTTTTACTATAGTAAATAAAATGAATCGTATTAGGTTGGTGCAAAAATAATGTCGTTTTCTCACATAGTAACCTAATAAAAGACGTTGCGTTTTTGCGACAAATTTATTATTGTCCAATCAAGCATTTAATAGTCATTCAATATAATATCCGAAAACTGATTTCCTGCTCGGAACGCGTTGGCTTGCTTCATGAGTTTGGAATCCTTTTACTACGCGAGTACTTGTGCTTGCACTCCAGTGACGTTTACGAAGTAAAGGGACACTCAAGTTTATGCAATTAGATTCATTTAATATATATATATATATATATATGATAGACATTCCAATTTCCACACGTCACATAAAAGTGATGATAAATAAATTGCTTCTTCGAAAGTAGCAATATCTATCGATATACAGATGAAAGTCAAAGAGCACATTTCACTATAATAGTCAGGTAGAAACTCTCCCTCCCACTCTTTATCTCCCTCATAAATTTCTCTATCGTCATCCTCTCTCTCACCTCTCTTTCTTTCTCTCAACCCTCACTCCTCTCTTTCTCTCCCTCTTCTTCTCTCTTTCTCTCCCCCTTCATCCCTTTCTCTTCTTTTCACTTTTCACGCACCAGTCCCTCTTCCTCCCTCACCTCTTTCGCTTTCTCTCCTTGCTCTCCTCTCCCTTCTCTCTCACCTCTCTCTCTCTCTCTGCTATCACCTCTCTTTCCTCTCTTCCCTTCTCTCACTTTTCTCTTATCTCTCTCCTTCAAATCTCTCCCCTTATTCACCCCCCCTTTCATTTTTTCTCACTTTATTCTCTTTTCTCTTTCTCTCTCTCTCTCTCTCTCTCTCTCTCTCTTTACCATCTGCCTCTTTCTCTTTCTCTTTTCAAGTAATGGATATATTTGTTCGGTTACATCTTTCTATCTTTGGAGAGACGGTCACACGCATGACCCTATCAATGCTCCATCGCCTTTCTCATACATTACGAGCACTCAAAAAAATTCTCTAAATTGTTACACTAAAAATGTGAATAGTAAAAGAAAGAGAGAGAGAGAGAGAACAGGAAGAACATGATGAACCTTATCTTAGCAAACCTGTTAGCGATGTATACATATTAAGACGACAAAATTGCTACCTGCTAACAATGCAGACGCAAACAAAAAAAAACACCACTAAACAATACATACGAAAGTAAGCAACAGAAGCCAGAAAAAAAAATGCTCGCTTCACATGTATGCTTCCGAACTGAAGTAACGGCACGGCGTGTCGCCATGTTTGACTGTGAGTAAATAACTCGCGAATTGACATTCACAGAGCATCGATTCGTCTGCTCGGTGAAATAAAGCCGGCATCTTGATGCAAGTTATGGTCGGAAATGTATCATAATAATTTTATAGCGGCAAAACTTTCATCGACGTCGATGAAATTCAGATGGAGACGATGCCCTTGTAAGTATTCCATCATTTATATTCAAGATGGCTTATTAGTTTCTGATCAAATTACGAAAGAAGAGATGCGAACCATGTCGATTATCTGCTTCTTGAGTGGTGGAAACCTGCTGTGTGTTGATTCACCTCTTCACAATGCTGCAATCTATACTTTCTCCTCTTCCAACTCCACTGCTTCCTACTCCTTCTATTCGTCCTCCTTCTACTACTACTCATACTCTTATTTCAAATTTTTCTTTAAAAAAAAAACAAGAATTTATAGAAAAAGATATTCTATCAAGGGGAAAATAAAAGACGGAAGAAAAGAAATTTAGATAGAAAATGAATAGAAAATACAAAAGTAAGGCATAGAAAGACTTTGTAAAAGGTTAATAGAAAAAAAGTAAGAGAGAAAAGTTCAAGAAGGTTACTGTTCATTAGATGTGTTCATATCTTCTACCTTACTCCGCTAGCTTCTTTTCCTATTAATTATACGTAAACACAACAATGGCGAACACATCCGATGATGGCGGCGATAATGATGATTTCTTCTGCTGATGCCAATAACAGATGCGCGGAAGTGCCATTTTTTTTTTTTTTTTTTACTAATTTCATTACAAACACTTGCATTAGAAGGAGAAAATGACGCCTTTGAACCTGTAGCTCGCTTGAGCGATTTACCAGGCATGTCCGAAAAGTATCCAGCTATTTAATAAAAAAGAAATTAGCTTGCCTAATCCCCTGAGTACTTTTCCTCTGGGCCTCACATACTTATGCCAGGGTTTCTTTTACTGTTAAAAAAAAAATCCTTTTTCGGGATCGACATCAGCTCCCTAGTCACATTCTACTTAATCTCATCCATGAACTTAAATTTCTTCCCTTTCAACAGCGACTTTAGCTTAGAAATATTTAAAAAAAAAAAAAACTTACGTTGCAAGGAAAGTAGAGCAGTTGGTGATGGGATGTTTTGCAAAAATATATTCTGCGTAAGAAGAAAATACTGGTTGGGTCACTTTAACTGCCACTTTCACTAAATTAGTGTCGTCTCACTACGAATTGAGTTACCTCATGGGACAGTGCCGATTCGTACATATGCAGTAAGGTCCTTCATTTGTTTCCAATTTGTTCTCACGGCCGCACAACGGGTTCACAAAACAGCTAGATTAATTCCAGACAGATCTTAACCTCTTTAAGTCCATGGTTAGCCATTATCTTTCTGACATATCCTCATAAAATGTACTTCTTGCCTCCTACTCCTTCGTTTATACAAGAACCTTATTCAGTAACACTCTATCTTAAGTGGCTCTTGGTCCTTATATTGTTTGAACAGAAGTAAAAAAAAAGACCTCGTACGCAAGATGCATCAATCTATAAGTTAATTATAAAAATAATTTATTTTAAACAACAAATATTTATTTGTCAACAGATTCCTCTTAATTGTCAATGCACATAATTTAATCACATAAACTGAAAATTCATGTAAATTTCAGGTCAAAAGTCGCTTAATTATTACGTGTCAAGTTACGTAATTATTGATCCACAATCGTACATTGAAATATTTCTGGCGTTGTTATATTTTATACAAAAATAACTGCCAGGCAAGGGTTTTCAACTTTGCATTTTAAAATGTCAAGCTTCCAAATTATTGGCAGAAAATCCTCTTTTATAATTTGAATTGTAACCTGAACGTCATCTTTTATATGTTCGCATCGTTAGTACATTCCGATATCAGCCTTAGATATTATATATTACTAAAATATTGCGCTTACAACATAAGAGGCGACAAGTATTTGCATAATACTTTTTAAAAGAAGACTTAATAGAGATTTCTTATTTATTTTTAATTCAAGTTTTTAAAATATCTTGTCGATAAAATTCTTTTTCTTTTAATTCATCGTGCTTATATAGAAAGAATTTATATCTATTGAATTATTACCAGGTGTTTGTAATTAGAAAAACAAAACGGATCTGATAGATACATGTATACTTACATTTCTGCTCTATAAATTGAATGCTAATATATATATATATATATATATATATATATATATATATATATATATAAACACACACACAGACACACACAGACACACACACACACACATATATATATATATATATATATATATATATATATATACAGACAAAGGATGTTCCGGTCCCCTGACGATCACAGTAGCGTGAAACATAAGTAGCAATCCGGAATTTGTTTCTTTCTGGGAGCGTAACTGCCCTGTCTTGGTAACTTAGACATAGAGCATTGTTTATTACTGGGTTAGGTAGCTGTCCGTCTTTATTTTTTCTTTTTTAGTTTATGCTTCATTTTCATTTTTTGTTCTGTCGATTTTTTCTCTGTTGTTAGGTTTTCCTATTATAAAATTTTTCTTTGGTCACCTCGCAGGCTGTCTGTTGATTTTACCAATACTTTGGGTGTTTTGACACACACACACACACACACATATATATATATATATATATATATATATATATATATATATACACACACATAAACACATATATATCTGTGTGTGTGTATGTGTGCGTGTTAAATACGTGTGTAATTAGTCCAAGTGAAGCCTATTAATATAAAATATTTAAACTGATCCACAAAAGAGAGCTCAATATATTTATTATAGACCATAGAAATGGATTACATAAAATTGAAACTCAATTGTACCCCATTTTTGGGGCCATTCGCTTCTCAGGATAAATTCCCTGAAGCCTGTCAATATTAAAACGTTTGATAAAAAAAAATTGCATCGTAACGTATTTTTTTTAATTAAATTAAAAAAAGGATAGAAACAAAGAAGAAGAGGAAGAAAAGAGGTAAACAGAGGAACAAACAACAAATAAGAGAAAAGGCATTCAATCGGGAGACAGAAAAAGAAACACACAGGTAGAGATGGGGTAACAGGAAGACAGAAGATATACAAGTCTAGACTGAAGATAAAAACTGTTGAAGATCAACAATGACCTGTATTTAAAATGTTAACTCTTGTTCAAATAGGAAGAAATCAAATTTGGAAAAAATTACATAAAATACAATCATTAAAATTAAGAAAACAAAGAGTTTTAAAGATTGTAGATAAATGAAAACTTAGAATTTAATATTAAAACTATTAATTAATTTTAATATTAAACAAACGAATTTAAAATTATAATAAAAATTAAGATATTATTAGTATATAAACAAGAAAAACCTGAATATCAAAAATAGTAAGATAAAGAAGAAATTAAAATAAGTAGATAAGTAATAACCCAAAAGAAAATTTTACAATATAAGAGAAAAAAAAAATTAAATACATTAATAAAAGGTAAAAATTAGATTAAACTTAAGATTAAATTTAAAGATTATATAGATTAATTATAGATTAAAATATAAAGGATTAGATAGAATCATATTTTAAAAAAATAATTATAAATTATTAGATAAAACAGATTCAAATTAAATATAGTTTAACTTATAAATTAAAATAGATAAAAGCATAAAGAGTTCTTTTTACAGAGAAAGATTTCAATAACAAGTAACTAAGGACAAAAAAAGCAGCTAACCATTAAACAGGTAATAAAAGTAAAATTAACTCATCAATATACTTGAAAGCACATCAAATTAAAAAAAAAGAGAACGAAGAAAAAGGAAAAAATATATAGAGAAAAATATAAAAATAAAATTTAAAAAGTTCTTATAGGATATGAAATATAGGAATTGAAATATCTTATAGGATATGAAAAAAAAATTTAAATTCTTATAGGATAAGATATATATATATATATATATATATATATATATATATATATATATATATATATATATATATAATTTTTGAATTTAATCATGTGGACACATGTGCAAAAGTCAAAGGAGATAACTAAGTTATTAAAATATCTAAATATTAATAAATACCACTAATACGTTGTCTCGAAGGTTGAGTTTTCATATGAATGATGCATCTAACATCTTTCAACATTTACAACAGCATGACTGTCCACATTCGCAATTTAGGAAAATTCTTGTTGAAAATACATCTATAATTTTTCATGAAAATAATAAATATAAACTAAAAATTCTTGAAACTATCTATATTAAAAAAAATTGAAACCAACTCATAATAAAAATTAATTGTGAATACTACACAAATGTTTTTAAATGTTTACAGTAGATAATTTACAATATCTAGGTTTTAACTAGCAGTTTTAAATAGCGTGTTTTAAATAGCTTTTGCTTTATTTAGATATTTAAACATTTCAATAATTTAGTTGCATCCTTGACGTTTGCACATAATAAAATTTAAAAATAGTACAGTACATGAAAGTTTTCATTTCAAGCTTAAAAATTGAACTTGTCCGTAATTATGATAGGATTCTATTAAAAATAAGTAGACAAAACTTGTCTACATTATTAATATCTTAATGAAAACATGCTGCCAAAATATATGCCAAATATATATGTGTGTGTGTGTGTGCGCTCGCGCGTGTGTATGTGATGAAATATAGCTTTAAGGTATGCTATACTTATGGGTAAATATGCTCAATATCAGAGATAGATAGTATGTAAATATAAAAGTGGGCATTGAGGTCAAGTAGCGAGAGGTCTGTTTGAACAGAATATTCAGTGCGTGTCCACTTATATATATATATATATATATATATATATATATATATATATATATATATATATATATATAGGTGTATCAAAAATACTTTTAGAAACTTCGGGGCGAAATACTCGCACTAGACAAGTACAAAAGTGCATATAAACTTATGTCCGCAAAACCTTCGTTTTTTAGCTACTAAATCATATCTACCTGCTCTCGATATGAGTATCCTGCCATTGTTAATTTACTACTGCATACGTTAAACGTTGAAGACATACTAGCCACAATAGTATACCAATGACAAATGTAACCCGGTCTACGTGGCAACACACTGGTATCTACCGTAAAACTTTCTTTAAACTAAATAATTCAATAACGAAGGATTTGTGGATATATGTTTTTATTAACCTTTGTCCTTGTTTAGTGCGGGGAACCCACCCAAAATTTTGTAAAAGTATTTTTGGTGCTTCCTATATATGTATATAAAGTAAAGACATGTCTCATTAAATAATTTAAACAAGTTTTGTCTACTTATTTTTAATAGCATCCTCTCGTAATTACGGACAATTTTCTTAGTATCATTATTAAAGGAAGAAATAAAATTAGCATGTCGATGCATATTCTAGTACTTTCGACATTAGCACAGTGTAGTGACCAGGGTCTTTTTTCTTAAGAATCAAATTATGTTCCTCATTTTTCAAAGACAAAATTGTTGTGTGCATCTAAAAATTAAAGTACGACAGGATCCTATTAAAAATAAGTAGACAAAAACTGATTAAATTATTAAATGACACATGTCTTAATGAAAACACGATGCCAAGATATACGTAATACATATATATATATATATATATATATATATATATATATATATATATATATATATATATATATATCCAGATGTAATAAGAACGAGAATAATGTAAATTCTAACGTTCACAGCATAAATTCAAAAGAGGGCTCAATATCAAGAGTAGAGCAATAATTATTTATTTTGACAAAAACAATTACCACAACAAAGAGGCATTCTTGTTTCGATGCCTTATTGCATCTCGACTGACATCGAAACAAGAATGCATCTTTGTAGTGTGTAATTGTTTTTGTCCACATGTAAAAATCTATATTCTATTTAATTCAAATAATTATATTGAAGTTTTCGGCTCTTGTTTTGAAACATGAGAACTCTTATGTAGCGCTGGAATCATATTTTTAAATAAATAATTATATTTATGCTCTACTTTTGTATCGAGCACTATTTTTTTTAAAATAATAACAAAAATATTAAAGAACGTTGGATTATTTACCTAACGAGTTCTTTCCTATTTTCTATATATTTTTACACACATATATATATATTCTATACAATATATATATATTCTATACAATATATATATATATATATATATATATATATATATATATATATATATATATATATATATTCTATACAGTATATATATATACATATATATATATTCTATTCAGTATATATATATATACATATATATATATTCTATACAGTGTATATATATATATATATATATATATATATATATATATATATAAGTATTTTTTCATCCGACATTATTTCTTATGACTATAGACATTATTTTTGTTGGTACACGTCTTTGAGTTGCTATCCCTTTTTTTTATTATTATTAAATAGTGAACAAACATGTATACCCACTAAAAATAACGCTTATAGTAATGAGTAATCATGTCGAATTAAAAATTCTTTCAAACATTACTGCTGTTTACGTTTCCGGTACGAAACTGAAGCTAACAAATGCAGAATTTCGAACGAGAAAAACATGCGTTCCTTAATAGATAATTATAACCTCGATCCTCCATGTTGACTCGGCGGCCGAACTGTTAGAGGTTCGATTTCTATCGGTGGTACAATTTTTCTTTAGTAGGACCTCTCAATTTAGGCCGGTTGTTATTAGGTTGGTGCAAAAATAATGACGTAATAATGTCGTTTTTTTATGTATTTTTAACGACAAAAACGACATTATTACGTCATTATTTTTACACCAACCTAGTAAGTTCCCTGTTTAATAAATTAAAACAAAAACCGAGATAACAACTGAAACACGCGTATTCACTAAAAACATTTATAGTAATAAGAAACACACACACACACATACATATACACATATATATATATATATATATATATATATATATATATATATATATATATATTACCTCGGGTTCATACTGAATCGTTTTTGTTATTGCGATACCATAACAGCTTACTGATGTGTAGTTCATACATTTAGTCAGAGTAAATCAATCTCTTTGATGTTGATTACATAAGTAACATTCTCTATTAATGTTATCGCGATAAGCAAGCGGAAATAGTTTCACTAATGTCCGGCTTTGCAAGGCATTTAGTACTAAATACAATTATAAGAATAATTTTGACTGTTTTAGTTACGACCTTTGCTCGACTTGCCCAGCTGTGCGCTGAGCGTAAATGTCAACAGGCAAATTTTAAAGCTAGCTTTTGTAACGTCATAAGAGCAGTTGTGCTGATTTCTGGATTATGTTAGATATTCAGGCGACTTTTCATTAATAAAAGAAAATTTATCACGCCTTCCACACTAATCTCGGCGATTTCTTCTCTCTTTTCATTGGTCAAAATTATGAAATGTAACAATGTCTAGACTTTAAATGACCCACGAGGTGTTGATAAGCCGTAAAATAGAACAAATTTTATTTCGTTTCTTTCTATCCATCTCAGATTCCTTCCATCTATCCCTGCTGATGTCTTTCTCTAAATATCTGTTTCTCTGTCTCTGTCTCTCTCTCTCTCTCTCTCTCTCTCTCTCTCTCTCTCTACATATATATAAGTTTATATATAGAGAGAGAGAGCGAGACATAGAGAGAGAGAGAGAAAGTCATGTCTTGAGAATGTCTGATAACAGGATACCCAAGATCCTAATGTACAGCCAGTTAGATCAGGGCTACAGGAATGTAGGACGCCCATGGCTTAGATAAAAATACAAGCTGAAGAGCAACATGTCAGCTGTCATTATACATCATATCACCCTCGAGCGCTTAGCCTTGGAGCGGGTAGAGTGTAGATCAACGCGTTTTAGTGGTTTTTAATCTGTTAATCTAAATCGTCTTCAAGAAACGAGAGCAAAATCTAAAAGATCAGCCAGTCAAACAGTGACCTCATCCCACAAACCTCACTCTTGCTCCATATGCGACCTCTTACGATTATCGCATAAAATTCATAACTGAATCAATTGGTTAAGTTGTCAAACCGATGGGAGAGTCCATTATATATATATATATATATATATATATATATATATATATATATATATATATATATATATATGGAGAGAGAGAGAGAGATTCTCTATAGATACTTTTTCGTCTCTTAAACCTGTTTTGTGTTTTTATTATCTTTCATTTTTATTCTTATCTTATATGAACACGATTCTTCTTCTTCATGTACCGTATCCTTTCACGGCGTAGGCGATCTTGGCTTTCCGCAGCTCCCTATTCCTTGAGGCTCTCAATAAATCTTATCCTTTTGCTATTTCTTCCATCCATTTACTCATCAAGTATGTCATGCGTTGTCTTCCTCTGTCCCTCTTGCCCTCTATCTATCTCGAGACTATCAGATTTTTAAGCCCTGCTTCCTCGTTATATGCTCTAGGAACCTTCCTGGTCGCTTCCTGGTGTTAAGTATTTGATTAACAGGATATAAACTGCATCAAACGTACTCTTCGCAACCACTACTCAGCAAACATAGCATCAGGTTCCGGGGATAAAGACAGAAAAATTAGAAAATTGATACGGTTTATCTTACTTATATTAAGGGCCTGTTGGAAAGAATTCAGATCTGCGGTCTATACTGATATTAAGAAGCAGCTCACCCTTGTGGAGAAATCTCTGCCGAGTGAAGCTTAACAAAAGAGAATATGACCTGTGTGTTCTATCCCATGCAGTTGTGACCAAGAATACAAAGGCGAAACCAGCCTAATCATACGATTAGGTTGCAGGAACTTCGAAAAGCTATAATTAGAGATGAGACAATGAAATCAAGTATGGCTGATCATGTATAGATGGAAAACGTTGGTAATCAACCCCTTTTTCGAAGTAAAATATTAGATAGGAAATAACACTGGATAATCGAACAGATTAATATAGATGCTAATCTATGACGGTTTCCTTGGTAGGCTTGGTGTATATATATATATATATATATATATATATATTAATACCATACGGAAAGAAGGAGAAAAATTGTAGGAAGACTTCAGCCGCAGAAGTGAGAAAGAGAAGCGACGATATAGGGAGCTAAGCTTGAAACAAGGCTGTAATAGAAGCCTAAATGGAGAAATCAATAATAACATTATGTTTAAGGCTTCAAGTTCTAGCTTCACGATTGTCACACAGGACAATAGGCAATAGGATTACAGCGTTGGTAAATATGGAAGCTTAATAATTGTCAGTTCAAACATGGCAGTAGTAAATGATAAGGAAAAGATGAGATATCTCTAGACATGGATAGCAAAACGAGAACAACTTACCCCTGCAGGATAAAGAAATTCCCTGAAGGATGCCTGGATTGACAGATATCTGAAATAGGCCGGTGGTTACAACGGCTTAAACGTTGTGGCAGTAACAAAAATGAGGACTTAGTCTGACTAAATAATGTACATAATCTCTATTTTACTTTACATTTCATCGTCTTCTTCCCATTCATAGTATTAGGTTGGGGCAAAAATAATGACGGTTTTGACGTATTTTTTAACGTCAAAAACCGTCATTGTTTTTGCACCAACCTAATAATTCATTGATTTTCATTGAAATTTTGCTGGATTTGAATAATCATTTATAGTAATTCATCGAGTCTAGAAGAATCCTCAAAAGAATGCAGAAAGTATTCGTGAATGATGATTAATGATTATTCAAATCCCACAAAAATTCTATATCCTTGCTTGATCCAGCTTCTAATGCCCTGGAGGGAGTGGCTTGATGAAAGAAGACCTTGCTCTTGGGGCCCTATTCGTTGGGTTATGTATACTTGGATGAGTATTACCACCTGTATTTAGTGTATATTGAGTCTAGTTTCTTCTTCACCAAGGCACGTTGGTCCAGTGGTATGATGCTTGCGCTGTATCATAACGGCCCGTGTTAGATTCTCAGTAGTGGATGCACACTGTTGAAGAGTCCCAAATAGGACGAAATGACCGTACAGAGCTTTCTGTATTCTGTTGAGGATTCTTCTAGACTCGATGAACTACTATGAATGATTATTCAAATTCCCAAAATTTTCTATTGCTTATATATATATATATATATATATATATATATATATATATATATATATTATGTGTTCATTCGATATATATCATGGAACTATATATATATATATATATATATATATATATATATATATATATATATATATATATATGTAAAATGTATATATATATGCAATTTATATATATATATTACATATGCACAGTACTTATTGAAAAATGCTCAATATCATTGATAGAGCTAACATATTGTATTCTCACATCAATCCAATTATATGCATATATATATGTGTGTGTGTGTGTGTGTCGTTCCATGATATATATCGAATGAGCGCATAAGAAATGCTATCAATGTCAAGAGGACTGAAAAGAGAAACAAGAAAACTTGCGTTGAGATTGAATCAAAAAGCATCGAAAAGAATTCCAGAAACAAGATCCATAAGAGAACCGACGGCCAAAATGAGGGAGACCATGCAGGTGTGACAGTTGTCGTTCTCTTAGACTGTTTGCCAACCCAAGCTAAAGAGTCTAGTCTGCCCTGCTATTAATCCCTAAGAAATGATTTATTCAGACCTTTTTCCAAAAATATTTATGCGAAACTGAACACTATGGTGTCGGTTAGAATTTGAACTCGACACGCCAGTTCCACTTTGCACTCAGATAACTGCTTATTCAGTCAAATTTATATTCATATACTTTCTTTACACTTTTGCAGAATTTTATTTCTTGCATGAATCTATTTTCTGGGTTGCTTTTTTTTTTTATTTTGTTTTTCCTATAATTCAATTGACCAATCAGAGTGAATTATTTCAGAGTAATATCGAGAGATATACTCGGTCTTTGTTACTTCTATTTTCATCTACCTGCATTCTTTTTTACCTCAACAAGAAATAAAGGCTGATTTCTAACATAACAAGCCATTAAAATAGATCTATTTCAAATATACCCTAAGCCCACTACATAAATACATGTTTTTCACGTTAATTGACATCGATATGTGTAAAAGAATGCCTGTATTAATGTGTACAATGCATTTATTTTAGTTTGTTTTTATTTATATTTTTTTTATAACTTTTGCATCGTCAAGAGAAAAAAATAATAATAATTGAAAAGGAAAATTTATGCACAAAAACTTAATTCGATGGAATGGGGCGAGAGATAAGTGCTGCTTTTATTTTGGTAAATCTAGAACAGTGCTGAATAGAGTTTCCAAAATGGAAGGGAAAAAAAATTCTAACAAATAGGGAGAGTAAGGAGAAAAAATTCTATCAAATAGGGAGAGTAAGGACAGAACGTGGTCTTTTGTTGGCCTAAGCTATTTTATGAGGACATTTTATATTTTCACTCGTGTGCAGATTTTAGCGTAGACAGAATATGAACTTTGCTACACTGTGAAGCCTTTGTTAAGCCCGTTCCGTAAACCAACAAATAAGCAGAGAGCAAATCACGCCGGAGAACTTGGGGAAGCCCTTCAACGCTGCAACCAAGCGGTAAGGCAAGATACACTTTCTACATTTTAAGCGTCCATTCTACCCTCCAACAGACCAACATTCAAATCTTATTTGTTCATTTCCCTTTGCTTTCTTACGTTTTCCATTGGCAACAACAGCCAAACGCAGGCTTGTATTGCTGGAGATTGTGGAAAGAATAGAGGAAATGTTACTTCACCTGGTGCATACGAAGGAGTCAAGATTTCAGTCGCCCAGTCAACTTTTCTCTCTTTTCCTCTTTTGGTTGTCATTATCTTTTTAATAATGACAATTATCAGATATAATTGAAAAAAACATTTCCCTTTTTGCAAGGAAATAATCACACGTCAATACGAACGCCCATTCAGATAGACAGACAGATAGATAGATAATGAACTGGCGTATAGATAGATAATGAACTGGCGTATAGATAGATATTGAATTGGTGTGTAAATAGATAAATAGATAGATAGATAGATATATAATTAACTAGCGTATAGATAGATAAATAATAAATTAGCGTATAAATAGATAGATAATGAACAGGCTTAGATAGATAGATAGAAGGATAGATAAATAGATAGATAGATAAAAAGGCATAGACAGATAGATAAATATATGAATGCACACAGCTTTTTTAAAACGATATAAACTTTTGTACACACACCTGTGTGTCTCTCTGTGTGTGCAGTTTCTCAGGAATTAATGGATTTAATTTTTATTAATCCAAATGTTTTTTAGTGGATACCCATATTTGAGTGGACGAACATTTTTCTTTTTTTAACATTGTGAATTATGCCAGTCGGCCTACGCATTCAAGAGAATTATTAAAGAAAATGCTCTCACCCGCAAGGTTTGAACCCGCTTCCTCTTTTGTAGGAGAAACCACCGTTTGATCCGGCGGACTTGAGATCGCTCAGCCACAGAGAACATCATAGCCAAACCAACTTCTATTCACCGTTTTAAGGAATGTACATATTCTCGTTCAGTTTAGTTTCGAAAGCCCTTATCTGCTGGATTTCGTAACCAAAACTTAAATAAATCAATTTTCTAAAGAATTAATGGATTTATTTTTAATCAGACATTTTTATTACTTTAAACGTTATTTTGAGTGGATAATTGTGTTTTAAAATAAAAGACTTTTTTAAGAAGCGTGTATTATGTCTACCGGCCTATGCACCCGAGAAAACCTAATAAAGAAAATGTGAGCAAAGAAAGCGTAGATAATGTGCATTCCTTAAATGGGTATATAGAACACTGATCAGAAGTGACGCTCTGTAGTTGAACGGTCTACAGTACTCTGCATCAAATGGTTGTTTCTCCAACAAAGAGGGAGCCAGGTTCGAATCCTGCTGGAGAGCACATATTCTTTATTAAGTTTTCTCGAGTGCGAAGGCCCGTAGACGAAAACAATTTTAAAAAGACATCAGCGTCTATTTCATACACGGTTATCCACTAGAAATAACATTTAAATTAATAAAAATGTCGGATTAAAA
>OZ010571.1:58217687-58295187 GCA_963932145.1 Acanthosepion lycidas | reverse complement strand
CACCAATGGTATACAAAGAGAATGAGGGTGGTTTGTTACAATGTGTGTGGTATGGGCAGTAGGGTTAGAAGTGATGGCACTAAGGAATATAGTTCCTCTGAACATTCTCCATGGAAATAGCGATAAAGCAACGAGAGGTTTGCAATGTTTCGTCTGTGAGAAAAGGATTTCCAAAAATCTATTTTTGTTAATATTTTTTCCTTCAAAAATCTATTTCTGTAAATATTTTTTCCTTCAAAAATCTATTTCTGTTAATATTTTTTCCTTCAAAAATCTATTTCTGTTAATATTTTTTCCTTCAAAAATCTATTTCTGGTAATAATTTTTCATTCAAAAATCTATTTATGTTAATATTTTTTCCTTCAAATGTCTATTTCTGTTAATATTTTTTCCTTCAAAAATCTATTTCTGGTAAGAATTTTTCCTTCAAAAGTCTATTTCTGGTAATATTTTTTCCTTCAAAAATCTATTTCTGGTAAGAAATTTCCTTCGTTGGTAATATTTTTTCAAAAAATGTACTGCTGGTAATATTTGTTTTTCAAAAATTATTTGCTGTAATAATTTTTTTTACAAAGTATTTCTGGTATTAAAAACCTATTTTTACACTTTCATAGTGTTTTGACCCCAGTTTGGGGGTTTACTATTTGCGCATAGCTGGGACCCTAACAGATGCTACCACCCCGGGTCAGGTGGAACTTGGGAACACCAGCCATTAAGAGATCGTTTCACGCTCCTCAAAACCTGCTGATCAGAGGCCTTGCTGTTGAACGTAGTTTATCGTCTTATCCAAGACGCGGATGTAGTTTATCGTCATACCTATGACGGGGGGGGGGAAAGAGTTAACAAATTATGCATGTGGAATGAAAGAAAGAAAGAAAGAAAGAAAGAAAGAAAGAAAGAAAAAGATACATTGTGCGAAGCGCCAAAATGGACGCATATTGTTGGAACAAAAACTTTGGTGGCAAATTATCTCTATGCATAGAAGATAGGCGAGTGGTATATGGGACAGTTGAGATCTTTTCTTCACCAGTCGCTCAGATTCGGATTTTGTTGATGGCAGTCAAATATCAAGTTCGGGGGTAAGCTGAGAAAGCAAAAAGGTCATTCGATTGAGAGTAATATCAAAAGTTTACGGATAAATTCGGACACTTGTGAATTGGGAAATATTTTGCGATAAGCAGATTGATAGTGTCACTTGCTTCTCATCAAACCCATTTTATATATATATATATATATATATATATATATATATATATATATATATATATATATATGGTAACAGTTCAATCAGTGGTCTTCATCTGGGACACGGATAGAAATTTAAAAAAGAACCAAGGCTGAAATATAACTGAACATGATAAAGAGAACAAATGAAAACAATTAGATTCGAGTTGACAAATAAATCGCAATATTGTGGTTTTAACGTTTGTCCCTTTTTATAAAAACGAATAAATTGCCATTGATAAGAAAACTGAATAAAATGGTAAGTTTGGTGATAAACGGGGATAATTTTTGTGTGGAAATTTTCGGTGAGGTTTGGCCTATTTTCCTTGTCTTTGTTGGGTATTTTTATTATTAAAACGTTTACCACCCATTTCCCTCCAACCTTCTCAGGGACTGTTTTGTTGTGTTGTGCTATTGAAACTGCTTCTAAGCAAACGTGCTCTTCCTGTTTCCTATTCATCATCTACCTGAGATTGCTGACTTCCGGAACTTAACAACCTTAACCTACGTACTGCACTTATCGCCATCTTGTAAGCCTGATGAATTATATCAGCTGTACTATTTTGGTTTCTGGAACTTCAAATTAATAGTTTATTTTTTATAATTCATATCTGCTATTGATCGGCAAACCTACCATAGACATCAATACGTCAGCTTAACCACTGATTAAAACAATGATTAAAACATTATACGAATAATGTAAACTAATTATTACTTGCTCGACGGGCAATACCAAAGTTCCATGCATCTCTTTGATGTTAATCAAAGCTTTAGAGCAATGATCATGTTACTTGGTTATTTTTTATCCGTTTCTTTATACAATTCAAACGATTTATTTGTACTTCAGTTTTAAATTCTCTATGTACAAGACAATAATTTTTTAGACTCATCAAAAGCCTCGACCCCAACCAAGCCACTGGCTCAGACAAAATTCTAGTGGTCGTCCTTAAGAATATCAACCCAGAATATAACTGCTGCTTGAAGGTGAAATCTTTTCCAATGATGTGGAAGGTGTCAAGCGTATGCCCGGTCTTCAAGAACGCAGAAAATCTATCCCACCTCACAATATAGACCCATTAGTCTCCTCAGTATCGTCAGTAAGCTTTTTGATGCATTAATCAACAAGATCGTCGAGCATCTGAATAGGAACAACCTGATCTACTGTCGATGTCCTACCATTACACACAGAATAAGTGAGGCACACATTCCGCAAGGCTAATAGCATTAGATATCGCAAAGGTCCCCGAAAAAGAATGGCACAAAGGTTTGCTACACAATTTCTCCAGCTATGGAACCACTGGAAGGTTTTTATTATTAAAATCCTTCCTAACAGGTAGATCCCTAAAGGTAGTTATTAACGGCCAGTCTTCCGCGCCTGGCGTCACCCCACATCTCGGACCAACCCTTTTTCTGATTTACATAAGAATATACTCCGATCATTTGTAAATGTCTTTGCCGATGATACGATTATATACGGATACACCTCTAAAAGTATTAACCATCAGAGATTGGAAGCTGACCTCTCTTCTGATCTAATACTAATTATCCAACGGGGAAAAACTGGCTAGTTACATTCAATGCCTATAAAACCAAACTAGTTATATTCGATCATCGCTGATCAGACCCCTGACTACTGCCAGTTACGATAAACGGATTTCCCTCGAGGTTGTCCCGTGCCTCGAGAGGATACTGATCCTCAAACTCACATCCGACCTCAAGTGGAATTCCGATATACGACTATCGCTGAAGATGGAGGTAAAATGATAGACTCCCTGTACAGCTCTAGTAATTACCTGTCTCCTCCTACTGTTCTCTACCTTTACAAGAGCCAGATCAGGCCAAAAATGGAGCACTTTTGCCATATTTGGGCAGGAACTGCCCTGACCTCACTTTCCCATCTTGACAGAGTCTAAAAGTGTCTCCGAGTCCTTGTGGGAGAAGAATTATTTTCCAACCTCCAACTTCTCTCCCTCACAGGCAGGATGCGGCGAGCCTGTCACTGCTCTATCTCTACTACCATGGAAAGTGCTCAGACGAACTGCATCTCGTGTTCCCACCAGCTCTAACCTTCATGGCTAGGACGCGCCATGCCACTTAAATAGTAGCAAACCGCCCAGATTCCCTCTGTATTTCTTCGGCGAAAAGTTCCATTCAGGCAACTTCTTCCCACGAATCACTGTCCATATGAATCAGACTTCCAAGAGGATATTTTCCCGGTCACTACAATCTTAACCTGTTCAAGTCTACAGTCAACCATTATCTTCCCCTCTTACCCATATAAATTACCCCGAATGGCCTCCGGGCCTCGTACAGGTTTAAACTTACTGTAAAAAAAATCCTACAATAGCAATGGCAATAAACTAAATAAGAATAGATTTATAATATTACATACTAACTCCTTGACATCTACTATCCAAAACAATTTATCCAATCTTAGCAATGTCAAAATAATTACAACCACATCCAAAACTATTAGGGATATGATCAGAACCAAAAATATCCTTCACAATAATTCTGAAGCAGGTATATATAAAAAATATGTCACAACTGCTCCTTACAATACACTGGAGAAACTTGCAGATATTTAAAAGAACACACAAAAAAGAATCTTAAATTCAACCACAACATCGATCTAAAGAATGCTATACTTATTAAAAGAGAAAGTAACATACTTAGACAGAACATTCTTGAGAATACCGCCATCAATTCTTACCAAAGTATAAATCAGCGTCCCGGATTTTTTTCTCCATTCCTGAAAGAATTACTCTTTTCCCAAGCCAACATACATGACTCTAAAAATGTTAAAAAATTAATTGAAAACAGTTAAATTCAAAACATTCTAATACTTAAAATATATAATAATTAAATTAATACCAAACTAAAATAATATAAATATTAATTATAATATTAAAAAGAGAAAACATTTGTTCTCTTTTGTTTATTAAACATTAAATTACGTCACTGAGCATTCTCTATAATTTACCTAGATTTTTCAGTAAGCTTCATGTATATTGATGAGCGTTCTAATTTTTTTTTTAAACGCTAAAATCATTTTATTTTTGCTTAGAAATACTTGTAGCAAAAGAAAATCCTTAATGTGTATCAGAAGTAGAAAGTTTTCCTTTTATCGTTGTTTATATATATATATATATATATATATATATATAATGAAAATATAGATTTATTGATAGGCTATATTTATGGGTAAGTGCTCAACATCCGGGATAAAGCGTATATAAATATAAAAGTGGACGCTGCGGTCAACACCGTTTAGTGACAGTCTGTTTCATGCTTGAAGACAATCTTCAGAGCAAGAATATTGCGTTCAAACATGAAACATGCTCTCGCCACTTGGTGTTAACCCCAGTATTCACTTTTATATTTACATACGCTCTATCTCTAAGATTGGGACCATTTACCCATGATATAGCATATCTGAAAATAAAGTTATATATATATATATATATATATATATATATATATATATATATATATATGACCCAATGTGTAAATATAGGTAAGTATACGAGCGAGTGATCGTATACGAATACATATAAGTACCCTATAAGAAAACAGTGCTCAGTGTTAAATAACAAAGCTATTTAATATATATACATATTAAGAAATATTCATAATGTACATAATACTTTACATTAATTGCACAAGTCCGAGTTTCATGCCGAAACAATTTTCAAGTGCTGGAATTATTATTTTTTTAAAATATAAATATAATAATTCCAGCCCATGATATATATATATATATATATATATATATATATATATATATATATATATATATATATATATATATATTTGTGTGTGTGTGTTGTCTCTTACTATATGTTTATATATTAATTCCAAGATAAGAAAAAAAAAATCTCTTGCGGTAGGATGCACTGGATTTTGCTAATTTGTCCATCTATGCGATTTCCAGCGGTTCATGTTGATACGCCCAAGGCCATATTTGCTCTGACCTGCGTTGTGGACAGCTACTGCTGACGTTTAAATTAACAATTAAGTACTGTCGACTGTCCCTACTATGTGGTCGTTCAGAATCTTGTTTACTGGTGTAAGAACGTTGATTTAACCACCGTTGCTCACATTGTAACACAACATGACGCCCCACGTACAATGTGTGCAGCAATTTACTGAAACGACCATCCAGCTACTCAAAGGCCTATACTGAGATCCCTTTTAATTGTTTAAAACGAACACTAATAAACTATGGGACGAAACACGTCACACGTAAAAAAATTTCAATTTTTCATACATTTTTCCTCAAATATATACATGATAAAAATATAGTTTTACGGTATGCTATATTTATTAATAAAAATGGTATAGAGCGTATGTAATATAAAACTGGACTGAGTCCGAACACCAAGCTTCGATACATCCAGCATCAAGGGCTCTGATCGGGAGGTTTTTTTGAGGAGTATGGGACCTCTTAATTGCTGTTGTTCCCAGGTCCACTCTGATCTGGGGTGGTAGCACCTATTAGGCTCCCAGCTATGGGTAAACTGTTAACCCCAAACTGAATCAAAATACTAAAAAAATAAATTTTTATACTTAAAATCCCAGCAGTACATTTTTGAAAAAAATATTGCCATCAATACATTTTTGAAAAAAAAATTACCAGCAATACGTTTTTGAAAAAAAATATTACCAGCAATACTTTTTAGAAAAAAAATATTTCCATCAAAACATTTTTGAAAAAAAAAATATTACTAGCAATACATTTGACACTCGGCAAAAACCATCTTTACAAAAATACGTCAATGAAACCTCATCTACAAACTCATTTCTTACAAAGTATACATATTCTATTCATACGAATCTATCCTAAAAATCTTGTCAGGATTAAATAACACATTGAGGCTGATATGTCGTAAACAAAACAAACCAAACTAAGCTTCGACAGTCTGTTTCATGCTTGAACACAATCTTCAGTCCATATGTGTTGTATTTTCGCTCGAAATTTTATATAAGCCGATTAATGGTGCATTATAGGCATCAAAGTCTATTATATTATCTTAACGGTGACTGCATAGGCGGTAACAGTTATGTTTCAAATTATTCTAAAGCTTATTGTGTAGGAATATTAGAGGATCCAAATGCGGTTATTTCTAGCTAATTTATCGCGTTGTTTGCTAATATTTTACTCATTATATATTATTTTTAATTTAATTATTTTATTTATTGATATGTTATATTATTAGCTGGGCAAAATGTGTGTGCAATTTCCTTATGTTTACGAGCATAACATAAAACATTATACATTCCGTGTACATTTTCATCAACATTAAACCAGTACACATCATTTTCTTTCAAATAGTCTACGTAGCTATTTTTCTGAAAAAAGAAAAGATTTCCTGAAAAGAGAAAGTAGCAATGGCCGCTCGGTTAATGAATGCCAAATGTTTCCCTATAAGGAAAAGGTATTATATTACCATTACCATTACAGCAGTGACTAGTTAAATGAATATTGCTAGTATTAGGTTGGTGTAAAAAATAATGACGTAATAATGTCGTTTTTTGACGTTAAAAAATAGGTCAAAAAACGACATTATTACGTCATTATTTTTGCACCAACCTAATATTTGTCTACTGTATGAATTTAAACTTTGAACAAAAACAGCAGATGTAAAATTTGGGACCATACTGCTCTGATATATTCTGATGATATATAATTATAAATGTTTAAATTAATATTCAAAATCAAAATAAAATTAGTGCTAAAATATTTTAAAATACGAGTGCTTCTTCTTCTTCTTCTTCTTCTTCTTCTTCTTCTTCTTCTTCTTCTATGTGTCGAGTCCCTCCAGGACGTTGGCGATCATGGCTCTCCACTATTTCCTGTCCTTTATATGTCTTAATAAATCTTGTGTTTTTGCTATCTTTCCTTGACACTATTCTGCCATCCATCTACACAAGTTCATCTGGGTAGGTTATGTGCTATTTTCCTCTCTTCCTGTAGCCTTCAATATGTCCTGTGAGTGACAAATTTTCCAAACCGTTTTTCCTCATTCTGTGACATAAATATTTCAACTGTATATTTATTATGTTAAGTATAAGTGTCCTTTTTGTTTCCATTTTCTCTAAAACTTCGTCATTGCTCAATTTTTTGGTCCATAGTACTCTCAGCAACCATCTGTAGAACCACATTTCTGTTGCTTCAGGTCTCTTCTGTGAAGAAATTGTCCAGTATTCACTGCTATGTAAGATGACTGATATTATGTAACAGTTCAGTAAACTTTTCTTTGTTTCTAACGTTAATATAGATGCATCATCAGTTGAATATTAAAACAAAAAAAAATATGCTGTAAAATCTGTAAGAATTCTTGTTGTTTAGGGTAGGAGTTTTTTCAAACAAGGGTAGTGTTTTGAACATAGCGAAGTTACATTGGTTACAGTGAAGAAAAATATTTATATTCTTCTTCTTCTTCTTCTTCTTCTTCTTCTTCTATGTGCCGTGTCCTTTCTGGATATGGGTGACCATGCATCTCCAACTCTTCCTATCACTTGTAGCGCTTAGCAGTTTTTCTACCTTTCCTGAGGCTCCTGACCCACGTTCCATCATCTATTCGTCAGGTAGGCGACTCGCTGCCTTTCTCTATCTCTCTTACCATCAATGTGCCCTGTGAGTATTAAACTTCCCAAACCATCTTTCCGCATCATGTGTCCAATTAATTAAAACTGTTTCTTCCTATTTCTGAGTATAAGTTTTCTTTTTGTTGCCATTTTCTGTAAAACTTCCTCGTTGGAATTTTCAGTATCTTTCTGTAGAAACACATTTCTGTTACCCTCCAGTTTTGTCTTCATATTTGAGGAGATTGTCCAGCATTCCGTGGCATACAGGAGAATTAATATTATTTAACGGCCCAGTATTGTTTCCTTTGTTTCTAATGAGATATTCCTGCTTCTTAGCACCTTAGATTTTGGAAGGCAAATTTTCCTCATCTGGATTTCTGTGTCAGATTTTCAATCATCTGTTTTAACACTTCTTGAATACTTACATTTCTGTACTTGCTATATTTTAACGGAAATTGCCGATTTCTTAATACCTTGCTTTGTTTGTGGAAGGCATCTTTCGCTATTCAAATGCTGCTTTGGATTACTGTGTCACATTTTCAATCATCTATCATAACACTTCTGAGTTATATTTCTGTATTTGCTTCTTATTTTGACGTCTCCAATTCGTAACTCGCGTGCACATCCTGCTAGCGTTTATAATTTGTGTTTTCTTACAATTTATGGTTAGTTCTTTGGTTCCGCTTTTCTTCACGAACTTGTTTTGGATTTCCTACTTTTTCTTTCTGTGTCTGTGATCAATACGGTGTTATTTATATTGTTTTGGACCCACAGAGGTTTACAATAAAAACGAAAACAGTTATCGTTGCCGCCTGACGGCTATCAGCTGTTTTGAGAATTTACGGCGCACCATTATATTCAGCCTTGTAGTCATCTTGTAAATATATCACATGTAGGTCACCTTTACAGAAATAATCAGTTAATATTTTTTAAACAGAGTAGAACAGTAAATTTTGCTAGTTATTATGCAGATAGTTCTTGCTCTTCTACTATATGTCGTATCCATTCTGCACGTCGGCGATCATGACACGACATTCTATTCATTTTAACTCTCTTTTTGCCATCCGCCTTGCCTCGGTTCTGCCATCCATTTGCACAACACTGTTAGATAAGTTACTCACTGCTTTCCACTGATCAAATTCCAATTATCTCTTTCTGATATAAGTGTCATTTTGGTTTCTATTCTTCCTTAAAACTTCCTTGTTATTCACATATTCGGCTCATGATATTCTCAGCATTCTTCTGTAGAACCATATTTCCGTTGCTTCAAGTCTCTTGCTCTTCTGTGAGGGGGCTGTCCAACATTCACTGCCATATAAGAGGATTTATATTACATAACAGTCCAGTACCCTTTTCTTTGTTTTTAATGAAATTTTCCTGTTTCTATGCTTACTTTTGAAAGGGATATTTCGCTATTCCAGCGAGTCTTCGGATTTCGGTGTCACATTTTCCATCCTCTGTTAAAACACTTCCCAGATATTTAAAAGTTCGTACTTTCTTGACATTGGTATTACCAATTTTTAGTTCGCATCATGTGCTGTTCCAAAGCTAGTTGCGTACATTCTTTACGTAATTAAGTTTGAAAATATTCTATAGCTTACAATGTTTAAACAAAACACTATTAAGAGGAGAGCTACAAAGTTGCTGGAAATTGTGAGAAATCTTGGTTATTTTCAGAAATATTCCTTACCAAATTATAAGTGCGTTTTATACGCAGGTACGTGTAAAATGGCGGAAAACAGTCCGCTCAAATAATTGTCTCTGTAAAACTCCACAATTAAGTGACAGTTTATCGAAAGTGTAAAAGTTTTCAAACACTTGCTTGGAAAAAAAAACAAATCTTCTAAGGAAGGTTACTAGAAAACTGACTGTCAAATAGAAAATACATTTGAAATTCTCCGCTCGGGGTGGGGGTGGCTCCACCCCGAGATAAACGAATTATACATTTTCAGGGTGAAATTTTATTATTTTCTGAATAACTTAAAAAATTTTCAGAGCACATTCTTTCCTCTGTAAAAATTTCCTCCACATACACCTATGGAAGAAAAGGAAACTTGAGACGTTGTTCTACAAAAGGATACTGAGAATGCCATGGACAGATCATGTCAGTAACGAGGAAGCTTCAAAGAAAATGGAAGCAAAAATACTTAGAATGAGAATAAACAGTCGAAATAATGAGGAAAGAGAGCTTGGAAAATTGAATACTTACAGGCCATATTGAAGGCAAGAGAGAATCAAGCGGGAGGGAGGAACAGAAAATAAACAAACTAAAGGCCGGTGTAAATGGATAGCAGAACAGGGACTAGAAAGGATAGTAAAAAAAAAAAAACAGTGTTAAATACTACAAAGAATAGAAAGTTGTGGAGAGCCATGATCGGCTACTGTATATAAAAGAAAATTCACGTATTTGATAATTTGTTAACAATTTTAAGCAACATGTCATCGACATCGATTTACATGATTACATAAAGCTTCCCCAGCCGTAATGGCATGGTTAGCAAGCTCGTCTCGCTAGAGCAATTACGACTGGGTAGTGGGTTCAATCCTCACTAGGTGCTCCACACTTTCGGCCTTGTATCACATCTAATTTACGCTTAGTAAATCATATTTGTGCTCTTTGACGTAATGATTATCAAGCTTGTCTCGCTAGATCAATTGCAACTGAGTAACGAGTTGAATCCTCACTGGGTGATCCGCATTTTCGACATTGTGCCACGTCTAAATTTCCTTTAGAAAATCATTTTTGGGCACTTCAACTTCGCTAGACAAATTACAACTGTATAGTGAGTTCAATCTTCACGAAGTACCCCATACTTTCAGGCTTATGCCACATCTAAGCTACGCTAAGAAAACCGCCAATCCTCGCTGTGGTGATCAATACTTTCGGCCTTGCGCCACATCTAAGCTACGCTTAAAAATCGCTTTGGGCAACTCGACGTGGTGTAATAGCAAGATTGTTCCGCTAGAGCAATTACGACTGAAAAATGACTTGGGTACTCACTGAGTTATCCATACTTTCAGTCTTGTGCTACATCTATGCTACGCTTAAAAAATAAATATATAAGCTCCCTTTAATATCGCAATTGTTTTTGCTATCTTCTCTTTTCTTTCTTTTTTATCTTTTTTTAATTTAGTTAAGCTAGATTCAATTGCTGATAGTCTCCAGATAAATATTATCCCGTGACACAGGCCAACTTAGCATTAAAAATATATGGATAGTGTGGCTCCATTGGGCTAGATCTGAAAGCTCAGTACTGTTAATTTTTGAATTTTCGGAGATATATATATATATATATATATATATATATATATATATATATATATATATAATTTAATAATCTCGGGTTACTTAAGCTACTAATGAAAATTTCAATTCAGAATTTAATTCCATTGGGTTTTCGAATTTGAACAACTTCGCTAATGTATCGACATTCTTAAAAACGCTGCCCAGGAAATTTTTAAGCTAACTTCATGTATAGTGCGCAACCCCTGAATTTTTTTTTAAAAAAGCGACCCCTGCTTCTGAGTATTTATCGTCATACTTTGTGCTTAATCTATATATGAACAGGACCATGTACTTTTATAATGCTCCTCAGTTTTTTTATTCCTTTTTTTAAAGTAAGTTTCAACCTGCACAAGGCCCAGGCGCCACTCGAGGTAGAGCGTTACATTGAGGTAGTTTATATGATAGGAGAGGAAGATAACGGTTAACTCTAGGCTTGAACAGGTTAAGATTGTAGTGATCGGGGAAACATCCTCTTGGGAGTCTGTTCAACAGGCCAGTGCTTCGCGGGAAGAATTTGTTTGATTGGAACTTACTTCTCACCAATGGAATACGGAGGGAATTTGGTATTATGTCAGTGGCATGGCTGGCCCTGGCCGTAAAGGTTAGAAATGGCGAAACCAAGGAATGTAGTTCGTCCGAGTACTTTCCATGGGAATAGCAATAGTGCAGTGAAAGGCCCAACGCATCCCGCCTGTGAGAGAGAGAGAGAGGTTGAAAGGTGGAAAATAATTCTTCTCCGATAATGACTCGGAGACGATTTTGAACTCAATCAAGACTGGAAAGTGAGGTCAGGGCAGCTCCTGCCCAGATATGACAACAGTTCTCGTTTTCGGCCTGATCTGGCTCTTATAAATGTAGAAGAGAGCATGAGGAGTCATGTACTTACTGGAGAGATACAGGGAGTCGATCATTTTACCTCCAACTGTAGAAATTGATCGTCTAACTGCTAATATTGCTCTATACCGTAAATAAAGTTACTAGAATTCAAACTCATTTGGTATTTCACTCTATGCAATTACCATTTACCGTATATTGGAGTGCATCTTGTTAAAATATTTTAAAAATACGTAACGGAGAATTAAAATAATACCCAGTAAATATAAATAATATAATAAATAAAACTATAAATAAACAAGGGAAGACAGAATAAGGAAAACAACAAAAACATATGTGATATAGATACGTAGCAGATAAAAGGTGGCCGGGGAGGGGCATTGGAAAAGCAATACCCCAGCGATGTAAACACATGTGAACGAAAATGAATACAAATTTGAGAAAGGAAAAAAATAATGTTAATTCTTCATTTATATAAGGTATTTGTAGATTTGAAACAGAACACATAGTGCATGACATTCTGTTGATCATTTATTAGGTTGGTGAAAAAAATAATGTCGTTTTCTCGCATATGTTACTATGTGAGAAAACGACATTATTTTTGCACCAACCTAATAGCAGCAGAAAGAATCTAGGCTGCGGGAGGCAAGTTCAAGGAGCTCACCTGTACCGTTAAGGTTAGCCAAAGGTACCGTAAGGATGTAGGCCTACTAGGTAGTTTATGATCATTGAAAATGCATGATTTTTAACTCCTCTAGAAAAAATAACCTGTTTATAGTGAAGCTAGTCATTAAAAATGAATGTTTTAAACCTCTTCAAAAATGACCTGTGTATAGTGTGACCTACTAATTTTTTGTTGTAAAAAAACTGATCATAAAAACGCGTACTATACCTGATTATATATGGTAACTCTAAAATCTTTGCAACCAATGTTTTTCACGTTTGCTGAAACATTTTTATTTACATTATTTAAATTTCAACTAATGTCCTCATCTTTGTTGTTATGATCAAGTTTTGGCTGTTGTCCCATCCAGATCCTTCTGTCGATCAGTTTCGAATCTTTTCTTCCCTCTCTTTTTTATAGGAGTGTAGCCTGCTTATTATTTAAGAGAGAGGTATATATATATATATATATATATATATATATATATATATATATATATATATATATATATATATATATATAAATATAAAAGTGAACATAGAAGTCAACACTTAGAGGCGACAGTCTGTTTCATGCTATATGCAATCGTCAAGGTGGCTTGACGATTGCATATAGCATGAAACAGACTGTCGCCTCTAAGTGTTGACTTCTATGTTCACTTTTATATTTACACACGCTCTATCTCTGATATTGAGCACTTTATTCCATAAATATAGCACACCTTAAGACTATATTTCTTTATATATATATATATATATATATATATATATATATATATATATATATATATATGTATGTATGTATGTTTCATTAAAAACTACAGACAAGGTACTACGGTTAAGCTTTTTATTTAATTTTTCTTGTGTTCGAACAAGAGCTTTCTTTATGGACAAAGGGTGTGTAAGAACTGTCCAAATGTTTTATATTTCAGAGCGCTTTTGGCTATACATTTAGCCATTCGATTTTCAGCTTAATTGAGTGTGTGCATTCTGTGTATGTATTAGTGTGTGGTAGGGATGTTTTTAATTTTCGAATACGGTTAACACATTGTGAGTTTGTTCGTAGTCAATATTGTTAAGAGTTGGATTTTTTTATTTTTAGTCTTTTTTTGCAGGTGGATGCAGTTAATATATTTGTGTTTTCTACTAGTATGTTTCTAATGGAATTTGGTAAATTTGTGTGTGTGTTTAAATGGGTTCTAATAGAGCTGTGATCAGATAGGTGTAACGTAAGACGTCTGGATAAGTATGTTGTTGTGTAATCGATGTAATTATGTATGAGTCCGGTTTGATATATATATATGTATATATATGTGTGTGTGTGTGAAGAGAGAGAGAGAGAGAGAGATTTTTTTTTTTTTAAGGAAAGCAATGCCTTCTTTTAATTTCTTAATATTTTATTTTTACATTTGTTTACACAACAAATATTGCATCATCCCGAGCATCATCCTGGACATATTTTAAAGCAAATAAATGATCTTTATTCTTTTTTTGTACAAATAATACCAGTAAATATAAAGAATATAACAATTAAATATAAATAAACAAAAGAAGAGAGAATACGGAGCACAAGTGAAATATATGTGGTAGAGATACGTATCAGACAAGAGCGAGGAGCATCGGAAAAGCAATACCTCAGCGATTAAAGACGTGGGAAGATGAATGCAAATTTGTCTCCTCGAGGGGAACGTAAACTAAAGTGAGTTATAACGAAACAACCATTTTTTGACGAGTGCTCAGATCTTTAAACAGGCTGGAATTGAGGGAGACATGAAGGAAGTAGAATAATTCGCAATAAATCTCCTAAGCAAACTCCTAGTAAACAGTAAAGGAAATATTTTAAGCGTTAAAACTGGGTCAAGAAATGCATGAAAATTGACTTTTCTAAAGTAATTTTCACGGACGAATCTCAGGTGATACACGACGAACCTGAAGGATACGCCAAAGGATGGATTTTATCCGCTGCAGATGTGCCTGTGGCTAACAGAAGGTAGCAAGGAAGCGGCAGTGTGATGATATGTGCTGAATTTGTTGATTCAAAGTCGATGAAGGAGTGAAACTGAACAGTGTTAACTATTGCGATTTCGTGGACAAGACTTTCTTTAAATGATACAAGTCCAAGCCTCGAGGTTTCAAAGGGAAGTGTGTATTTATGTATGACAATGCTCCTTCTCGTGTATCCAAGGTCAACTGTGAATTTTTTCTTGGCGCAAAAAGTTTTGTAGGAGATAAGATAACAGAATGGGCCTACAATAAATCTGTGCGTGGTCAATTGTGAAGATGAAATTATATCAAGGCGTCAAACAATATGACGGCAAAGCAGATGTACGGGAAGCAATTAAAACCGCCATGTCGTAAATTGAATCAGCTGAAGTAAAACAAAAATCAACAAAATTAATGGATAATAGATAGATGGCTGTTATTGAGAAAAGGTTCACTATATTAAGATATAAATTCTTCAAAGACTTATCTATGTTTGTTATTCATTCTATTATAGACGTTGATGATTTTATAACCTTGTTATTGAAGTAAAAAGTGATTTTCTGGTTTTGCATAATAACTTCAGACTGCAATTTTTATAATAAACCCAATATGTATAATAAAACATGTTGAAACTACCTAAAAATTTAACTCATGATTTATTGAGGTTTATGTGAATTACATAATATCTTTAGGTGGACTGTATACAGTAAGGCGATTCTGAGAGAATTAGAACTACTACTAGAATTATTATTAGCGAATATAAACAACATAAGATATGAAGATGACACAGTGTTGATAGCAGACATAAAAGGAAACTACAAGAACACACACAAAAGGTAGTAAATGAAAACGAAAAGAAAGAACTAAACGTCAATTGCAAGACGACTGAATGCATGGTCGTCAGCAAAAGCAAGCACCCAACATGCAAATTACAAATTGAAGATGCAAAAATCAAATTACTGCAAAAATTTAACTATCTGGAAAGTGTTTTAACATCGGACGGAAAGTGTTCATTGGGATAGCGAAAGATGCCTTCCAAATGATTAGCAAAGTATTAGAAAACAAGAAAATTTCGTTAGAAACAGAGAAAAAAATAATGAACTGTTACGCAATATCAATCCCCCTATATGGCAGTTAATGCTGGACAATTTCCTCACAGACGAAGAAGAGATTTGAAGCAACAGAAATGTGATTCTGCAAAAGGATGCTGAGAATAGCATGGCCCGAAAATGTGAGCAACGATGAAGTTTTATACAAAATGGAAACAAAAAGGACACATGCATAACAGAGAGAGACCGTTGTAATTTGTTGGGCACATAATGAGGAAAGTCGGCTTGGAAAATCTGATATTCACAGGGAAGATTGCAGGCAATAGGGACAGAGGAACACAGCGCATAACCTACCTAGCGAGGTTGACTAAATGGATGGCGGAATAGGGTTTAGGAAAGATAACAAAAAGTCAAAATTTATTAAGAGCTACAAAAGACGTGAAATTGTCACAAAGAAGAAGAAGAAGAAGAAGAAGAAGAACAACAACAACAACAACAACAACAACTTCGATTAACTGGCGGGAATTGGTACTTTCACGGTGACTTGACCGTAATCATCTCTTGCCCTTATTTGGATTACTCCTCACTGTAAAGAGGATCAAATAACGAGCTATTAATTCTTAATTTCAGTATGAGCGTGATTTGTGTGCTCGTCTCGTAAGCCATTGCTAGTTCAGGCTTTATCGAGAATTTCCCCCATGTTGTTTGAAATTGGCTTAGGTTAATGTTAGTCTTTAGTCTTTTTTATAAATTCACAGAATTCAGAAACAAAGAAAATCTTTATTTCTTTTAATACTGTTCGTTTATAATTTATAAAGTTGCGAATGACTCGTTTTGATTTGGCTTCGATTTGAAAATTTGAAATGAGTTACGATTTTGTTTCGTTAACTTCTTGTTTACTATCCATGTTAATAAAATTAGATGTGAAACAATACAAGTGAAAACATCAAAATTAGCGATAAGCAATCGACAAATGTTTTTAACGTATTTCAATAATATTATTGATTGCGTATTCACGTGCACGATCTAAAACCACTTTCATAAACTGCATCTGATAAAGTTATTATTTGTCAGTTGATAAACTGGAAACCTAAATTATTCAATTGGTCTTTGAATTTGGTTCAAGAGAAAGAGCTTGGTTCAATATGTTGTCAGGACTGCAAAATAGAAATCCGTTGCAGCCTTTAAAATGTTCCGCAGAATTTTTTTCTTCTTTTTTGTTAAAGTTGAAATAAAATTGTTTTATTCTTCCTTTCTTTTTCTTTTTTTTTAGTTTTGGTTTGATTTTTTTTTTTTTAATTTTATTTTGTTTATTACTTTAATCGTTGTCGATGAAAAACACAAGAAACCATGACAATGAATTTTCTTATTAAATTTATCTGAATTGGAAATTTGACCTTGTAAGTATCAATGATCAATGGCTTTAATTAACTTCCTCGTCTTCGATTGTCTTCTTTGTTATTTCTTTCATCGTTGTCTTTATGTATTTTCTCTTGAATTCGATAGCTGTCTTCATTTGCGTCAAGAAGGTAATTCAACAACTCTTTTTTTTAGCCTTACCTCGCCATATCTCTCCCTCGTTTGTTCCCACGATTTCGTTTTCCTTCAGCATACACATGTACGCACGTAAACACAGACTAAAAATATTAACACGCTTTATCTTCAAAATTCTACCAAAATAAACTCCCTTTTCTATCGTTATGCTATGTGTCTCCTTCAGCCCGGACTGTTTTTCGTGTATATCTAACCAGCGTTCCTAACTTTACCCAATGCTTATTATTGACACACACAAACGTCGTAATGCAATTGCCTTTTCCTGATTCCCTTTCTTTGTCGATATTTTTCCCCGTCTCCCAGAAATTCTTTATTTTCCTTGAACATCATCGACTTTACTCTTTCATTTAACTGCCCCCAACTCTCTCTCTCTTTCTCTCTCTCTCTCTCACTCTCTCTCTCTATCTATCTATCTATCTATCTATGTTGATATGTTATCTCATCCTTTTCTTTACTTTTCTTTTTTTTTCCTACACCCTATCTCTCGCTTTCGTTTCTTTTTCCTTCTCATACATCCTCTATCTAGTTTTGACGCTTTCTTCTTCATTTTCATTCTCCTACTCGCTCTCTCTAATCTTTTCGCTTTTCTTTTCTTTTTTATTCTCCTATCTCTTGCATTTCCGCTTTCTTTTACCTTTTACTTCTCCGTCATCCTCTCTCTAGCTTTCGTTTCTTTTTTTTCATTCTCTTACATTCTCTCTGTAGCTTCCCCGCTTTCTTTTTTCATTTTCCTTCTTCTACACATCCCCCCTAGCTTCCTCGCTTTCCTTTAATTTTTCCTTCTTCTACACCCTCACTCTCTAGCTTTTTCGCTTTCTTTGAATGTTTCCTTCTTCTAAATTCTATCTCTTGCATCCTCGATTTCTCTTCCTTTTTCCTTCTCCAACATCCCCTCTCTAGCTTTCTCTTTTTTTTTTCATTTTCCTTCTTCCCCACTCTTTAACTCTTTTGCTTTCCTTTAATATTTTATTCCCCCCCCTACATACGCTCGCTATCATTCTCGTTTTCCATTTTTCCTCCGAAACTATTTCTCGAAATTTTCTCTTCCATTTTCTTTCTCTTCTACACCCTTTGCCTTTCTCGTTCCCTTTTTCTTTTTTCTTCAATTACACCGCCTTTCTCTTCATTGTTTTTCGTTCGTCTTTCCACTTTCTTACTCCTCTCCCTCCTTTATCATTGTTCTTACTTTCATCTTTAAATTTCCCTCTTTGTCTCCCCGTCTCTGTTTATCTTTTCCTACTCTTTCTTTCTTTCTTTTTTTCTTTCTTTTTTTTCCTTAAAACACTACATCTATTTTAAGTTTTTCTTCAGTATTTTTACTTGTCTTTTTTCGTTTCTCTTTAGTACGTTTTCTAAATTTTTTCTAAGGGCTTTACCCTCCCCACCTCCTGCTTTTCTATTTAACCACTTATTTATTTGCTTGTTTGTTTTGTTTGTTTATTCGTTAGCTTTATTTTCTACAACCCTCGATATTCTTATTATTATTCCACTCTCTCCCCCAACATCCGCCGCCTTTTCTTCGTTCTAGTATTGACTTTATGTCTTCTTTCATCTCTATATCTCTTCTTTGTTTATATTTAACAAAATATTTGTTATTCCTTTTATTTCCATATCTTTCCTTCTTTAGTTTACACTTACGCAATTTATCTTTCGTCTGGTGAATCCTGTCGTCTGCTTTCTTACATCTGATCGCCCTCTCTCTAACCCCTACACACACACTCTCTCTTTCTCTCTCTCTCTCTCTCTATCTATGTATCTATCTCTCACTCTCTCTTTCTTCCTCTTTGCTCGCTCTCACATTCTTTCGCCAATCCTCTCGAACCCCTCTCTGTCTATCTACTTATCTATCTTTTCGCCTCTGGTTGAACGATCTTTCCACTTTCCTTTTTTATTTCCTTTCTTCCTTTGCGTTTTTTATTTATTTTTTTTTATTTTTTTTTTATTCCCTCATCCACTTATTTCTTCATCCTCCCATCTTATTTACTCTGCAAGTATTTCTCACTAAAAGTGAAACTGTTTTATTTCTAAACCTCCCCACCCCCATCTCCGCCATCAGATAGCATTTGGTCTGCTTTCCTAGCTCGACTTGAAACACTTCGTTTCTCTTTTCGTCTTCTTTCCCATCTTTTCCCGAGTGGTCGGTCGCCCGACTGGCAGGTCGCCCACCGCCAAGACACAAGCATCGAAGGCGGCCGACGCCTGCTTCGTTGTTGGTCGCCAGTCTATGCCCCGAGCAAGCGAGCCAAGAACGTAATCGATGAGCGTGTTGAAATTACAAATTAAGTGAAGTTTTATTGTGCCGACCATTTATTCAGTTTGGGGCAAGTGAGTTCAGAAAACACGGGCAAATCACGTTAGCAGGCTCTTAAACTATGAAGAACTCCGATTTGGGATATTCAATTGCAGAATTACAAGCTAAGTGAATAATTAGGGCGAATGATAGAAGGGCTTCTCGGATCCCCAGAGGCGCGAGCTGCCGGAGAAGGCTTCGATTGTGGGGCTAAGGCCGAAGCCCCGATGTGCACACAGTCCGAGGAAAGGGGAGGATGGTGAAGGTTGTAGGCAAGCCCCACCCTCCGGAAAACCTGCACGTGCTTCTCTGTGTGATTCACGTTCCTACGATGAAAAGTCGGCTTTCATGTGTAATTCTGTTAGAATAAAGTCTATTATGTTGTATCTTGAGACGGTCTTGCAAGACGTGTCACCGGACAGAGCTTGACTGTGGAAAATTTCACTTGAAAAGCTGTTTCTACCGAGAAAGACGTAGAACACTCTTTTTCGAAAAAAAAAAAGGGGGAAGGAAAAGGAAATGATTATATGTATTTACAACATATGTATTTACTCTTACGAATGTCAGATAGTATTGTTGTTGATATAATATAATAGGCTATGCATGTAAACATTATCCCCATAGCTATGTACCATTATATTCGGTTAAAGTGTTTACGATAAAAACAGGGGATCAGACACCAACTGATTGATTTTGTTCAGTGGATTAATTGTTATACGGAGCATGTTCGGTACAAGTACTGGTAGTCTAAGATGTCTGCGTAAACATTAACCTACTTTAACTGTATTTACCGTAATCTGGTATTACCGGATAACGGTAATACCATAAATATTGATTATAGTATATGTTTTGAACTGTGGGGAATTTGTGAATGAAACCCCGAGTGCAGGAACAGTTCAGTTTATTTCAGCCCAAAAAATCTATTGAAGGACTCGTCTCTACGAAAAGTTATTGTACCTTTCCTACAGGGGGGGGGGACCTAGGGGAATCTAATAAAGACCAAATTCACTACACAGTTATATTCTACATATATGAATGCCTGGTTGTTTTCCAGTATCTCTGTTTGCGCGAGATTATTATATTGATAATTTTAAGGGCTTTCTTGATACCTGTCATCTTTTAATGGGAAACATAGATAGATAGATAGATAGATAGATAGATAGAAAGAAAGAAAGAAAGAAAGAAAGAAAGAAAGAAAGAAAGAAATCATTTGAACTCACAGTTTCGGTAACTTCCTTTGCAAGTTTCTATCTGACAGCAAACGACTTATTCAATCATTTTTTTTTTTAATTGATTATTAAGTGGATCATGTTTGGGCACCTCGGCGTGGTGTAATTGTTAGTAAGCTTGTCTCGCTAAAACAGTTACGAATGAATAGTGAGTTCGATCCTCACTGGGTGCCCCGTACTTTCGATCTTGTGCCACATCTAAGCTACGCTTAGAAAATCATTGGCACTTCGACGTGGTGTAATGGTTAGAAAGCTTGTCTTGCTAGAAAAGTTACTAGTGAGTTCGATCCTCACTGGGTGCCCCATATTTCGGCCTTGTGCCACATCTAACCTGCGCTTAGAAAAACACTATAGGACACCTGGAAGTGGTGTAATGGTTAGCAAGCAAGCTTGTCTCGCCAGAACAATTACGACTGAGTAGTGAGTTCGATCCTCACTGAGTGCCCCTTCTTCCGGCTTTGTGCTCCATCTAAGATACACTTGGAAAATCATTATGCGGTTCATGCTTAAGAAATTTGGTTACTGATCTTGCAAGCCATTTTTAATGATTTCCTTCCTCTCTGAATTTTCTGGTCAAATCAGCCTTTGTCAGATAGTGACAGGTTGTTTTCCTTCTATAAGTTCATAAAGTCTTTTTTCTTTTTCTTTTTTTTTTCTTTTTCTTTTTGTTTTAGCACAATGATGTTCACCCTGTACTTGATCCTGGAGCCACTTGAGGTATAAGATTACAGAGTTAAAGGCACATTTTATTTTGATATGTGGGGAAGATAACGGTTAACCTTAGACTTGAACAAGTTAATATTGTAGTGATCGGAGCAGCATCCTCTTGGGAATCTGTTCCACAGAGCAGCGGTTCGTGAGAAGAAGCTGCTTGTGTGGAACATACATCTTACCAATGAAAAACGAAGGGAATGACGATAGCTCGCTACAGTGTCCGTCGCATGGCGAGCCTTAGCCGTGAAGGTTAGAACTAGTGAAAGTAAGGAATTTAGTTTGTCTGAACACTTTCTATAGAAAAAGCAATAGTGAAACGAGATGCTTGTCAGATTTCGTCTGTGATAAAGGCGTTCAATAAAACTGAGGATAGAATCAATGGCAATATAATGAAACTTTGCTCTACTTTGCTGGTTCATTTCATATTCAAAAGGTGAAAGGCGAGAAAAAATAAACAAATATAAACAATAAAAGAATTCCCAGCTAAAAATTTCATCATCCCACCGAATCACTACCAATTGAGTCAGCCATGTCATATTTAACCAGAAATTGTGGAGTAATGGATAGCGGCTCGGATTGAAGAATCGGAGAGCCGAGTTCGAATTCCAGTCGAATCCATTACATTCACTTACGTGCTAATACCCTTGGGAAAGATATGAATCCTCTTCTTCTACTCTAAGATATGGGTAAATAGCAGGAGAGATCGGGTTTTATAGCCTTGGATGGCAATTAATCTAACGCAGAAAGAATATGGCAACCTACTGCTGGAAGAAAAAATCTGCCTCGTATCGAAAGATATATGGTCACCTAAGAGTGTATCACTCATAGCACATAATTGACTGATATTAAAATATTAGGTTAGTGCAAAAATAATGTCGTTTTTTGACGCTAAAAAATACGTCAAAAAACGACATTATTACGTCATTATTTTTGCACCAACCTAATAATCAAACGTTCCGTAGATAACTTACCTATGATCTCAACCCTCTAGAGCTAGGATCAGCTTTGTTATGTTTGAGCGATGTAAAAAATAAATGATGTGGCTTGCTTCTGAATATTCCAATTCCAAAAGCAAAATAACCCTACTGTACCGAGTGTTCCTGAGTCGCTAGATGATTTTACGGCAGACGACGCTCTAACACTAATATATTTGTCTCTACCCACATGTAAGCGCTTGGAGTCATGCATTACATCCGAGTTGTCCCATTACACCACTTTTGATCTGATATTGCTGTATTATAGTGTTATGCCCCGTACAAGTACTGATATTATACGATGTCTGAGTAAACATAAACGTAATCTCATGGTATTTACCGTAATCAGGTGTTACCGAATAACGGTGAATACTCTATCGATTAATGTAAATGATTTTGAACTGTCGGATATTTATGAATGAAACCTCGAATGCAGAAGCAGTTCAGTCAATTACAGCACAAAAATCTTTTGTAGGAATTGTTTCTGCGAAAAGTTATTGAACTTTTCCTACGGAGTGGGGGAACCCAATAAGGACCAAAATCACTTCACAGTTATATTCTACATATATGAATGTCTGATTGCTTTCCAGTATCTCTGTCTGCGCGAGATTAAATTGATAATTTTAAGGGCTTTCCGGAATTTTGTGTTATAGTTCATGTGATTTCGACTATTGTTGGTTGTTTTCAAGGAAAAATGATATTAGGTTGGTGCAAAAATAATGTCGTTTTCTCATATATGTTACTATGTGAGAAAACGACATTAAAGCGTTCCGTTTAAACATGGTCACGTTGTCGTCACGTAGGCGACGCTGTGAAAACGCTGATCTTATAAAACTTTCAGTTATCTGTTTGGATAAGTCTTGTTCTTATGTCTATCGTCTTTGTCATGTTGAATTGATAATGTTAATTATATTTTATGAATATGTCCTGAAGATGGTTTATTAGACCGAAACGTCCGACGTTGACATTATATTAACATTAAAACAGCATAATTGCATATAAGGATTTTTGTTTGTTTTTTCCGTATATTTTTCTTCATACTGTCGGATCTATAGCCATATATTTGCTTACATATATATATATATATATATATATATATATATATATATATATATATATATATATATATATTCCCCAGAAGATAGCGTTTAGCGAATCGTCATCCGCGTGTATTTGCAAGAATTCGCTTGTGCGATTTACTGATAATATTAATTGGGGTGAAGGTAAAAGTAATCGATTTAAAAAAAAAAAAAAAAAAACTTACAATAAATAAAACTGTGAAAGAAGGGTGTTAATTACTGTTCGCACAGTTTGATTACTTCACTCGGGGCTTAATCACATTAGATCAAATCAACTTATTTGATTATCATGTTATTGATTTGAGAGTTGCGCTGAAGTCAGAGTTCGACTCCTCTCGTGTCGATGGTCGGCGTTCGTTCTCCAGCACTCATAATTGGCACGACGCAACAAATTATGGATAAACCTAAAAGAAAATATACTCACGTTAACTGCCTCATCACCTCCATGCCATATCAGTAAGGGCTCTGATCAGGAGGTTTTGGGGAGCATGGAACCACCTCTTAATTGCTATCGTTCTCAGGTGCACCCTGACTCAATGTGGTAGCACCTGTTAGGGTCCCACCTATGGGCAAATAGTGAACACCCAAACAGGCGTCAAAACATGAAAATATAAAAATACATTAGAAAAAATTGCAAGCAATACGTTTTCATAATAAATAAAATTTCGGCGTTATATGACCTATAATGAGTTGATATGGCGTTAAATATAACAAAAAAAAAAAAAAAAACAATCCACGCCATGCCATATCGCCTATACACCATTTAGCTGTCTATAATTTTCAAGGATTTTAGTATATAATCGCCCATAGGTATATAATCTAGCCCGTCACCAGAGCGCTTTGGGCGGGTAGGCGGCTTTTAAGGTAGAGATACTGTCAGTAATAAACTGGATATTAAAATTAGTTCACAATATTTTCACGGGGGTGGGGGGAATTATTCTCTGAGGGAGCAGATCCCCCCACTGGAGACGGGCTGGTAAATTATCAGATGTGTGAACCTTTATAAAACACTTATACTTAGAATCAGAAAAAGACAAATGAAATTACTCGGTCACACAATGAGGAAAGAGGGAGGGACACCTCGACGTGGTGTAATCGTTAGAAACATTGTCACGCTAGAACAATTACGACTGATTAGTGACATCGATCCTCACTGTGTGTCCCAAACTTTCGGCCTTGTGCTCCATCTAAGCTATGCTTAGAAAATCACCATACTGAGGAAGGAGGGCTTGGAAAACTTAACACTCACGGGGCAAATTGAGAACAACAGAAATAGGGGAAGGCAGTCAGCCACTTAGCTGATGAGCTTTTGTGAATTGATGAGCGACCGGTGGGGGACACGGGAGCCATAACAAAAGGAGAAAAAAAACTGCTAAGACCCATATGTGATAGGAAGTTGTGGAGAGCCATGATTGCCTATGCCCTGAAGGGACGTGGCACATAGTAGAAGATAAAACAGCGCTGCCAAATTAAACTGTTTGTTTTTCTAATATGAAAATAATTGCAACCGATTTGTTTCCATAAAATCTGTTAAATTATGACAGAGAAGGGTTGTCAGTTTGCTGAATTTTGTGTACCAATTACAATGAACCTAAGGTACATGGAATGGTGGCACGTTTACTTGAACCGGAACGCTTATTTCAGAACCTGAAAAGAACCCATCAACATGACTATTTCAGACAGCTTTTTCTTCTTTTATATACCGTCTCCCTTCAGGACGTAGGCGATCATGGCCCTCCACATTTTCCTGTCCCTTGTAGCTCTTAATAAATTTTGTCTTTTAGTTATTTCTTCCAAACCCTGTTCTATTATCCACTACTCAAGCTCATATACTACGCGCTTCTTTCCTCTGCCCCTCTTTCCCTGAATATGTCCTGTGAGTATCAGATTTTCCAAGCCCTCCTTCATCATTACGTGCCGTAGAAATTTCAACTATCTTTTCTGATGTTAAGCATAAGTTTCCTTTTTGTTTCCATTTTCTCTAAAACCTCGTCGTTGCTCACATGTTCACTCCATGGCATCCTCAGCATCTTTCTGTAAAACCAATTTCTGTTGCTTCAACTCTCTTCATCTTCGCATTCGCTGCCATACAGGAGAACAGATATCACGTAATAGTTCAATACTTTTTTCTTTGTTTCCAACGAAACTTTCCTGTCTCGTAATAATACTTAGCTAATACTTAGCTTTTGAAATGCATCTTTGGCCAACCCAATACGTCTTCGGATCTCAATGTCGCACTTTCCGTCCTCTGTTAGAGCACTCCCCAGATATTTAAATTTTTGTACAAGTTCGATTTTAGTATCCCCGATTTATAATTTGCATTTTGGTCTCATCCTTTTATTTCTGTCTTTAGTTTAGTCCTTTCTTCGCGCTTTCTTTCGCTTTTATTTAATACAAAAAGTAAAGAATTTCTAAATATATCACAAAGAAACAGGTGGAATACTCTTAAGAGTATACTATAGAATACCATAAATGAGAATTACCAATAAAATGGATGTAAAACAATGAAAAAGTCGGCCCCAGAAAAAAAAAAAACGCGAGAAATACAACCGAGATCAAATAAAGTTATGCCATATAACTTCAAGGAGTAGAGAAATTCCTTCAGCTTGCAAAAAGACGGTTGAAATAAAAAGAGATTCCAAAATCCCTTCGTGGAAAAACAAACGTGCAAAATTTAGAATATTAAATCTGTCGTATGAGACAGACAGGAATCAAAGAGATTTGGGGTCAGTCTCAGAATCCGAAATACTCTACGATTGGATCAACGTTGTTGCTTGATGTGATTAAGTATGATCCTCAGTGTGTCTCATAAGGAGCTGATCAAAATAAACTTTTATTAACATATGCCTAACATCATTTTCCATCTCACTCAAACACACACATGATCTCTATATATATATATATATATATATATATATAAGTGAACATTGAAGTCAACAGTCAGAAGCAACAGACAGTTTCATGATAGATGCAATCATCAGGCCTGATGATTGCGTCTAGCATGAAAGTCTGTCGCCACCAAGTGTTGACTTTAATGCTCACTTTTATATTTACATACGCTCTATCCCTGATATTGAGCACTTTATTCCATAAATATAGCACAACTTAAAACTATATATATATATATATATATATATATATATATATATATATATATATATATATCAGTGATTATTTGTTTTGTTTTCTTTATTTAGTTATATATGGTAGCTAATGGCAAGACAAAATGTAAAACATCCAGCAGCAAGGCTTCTGATCGAGAGATTGGAGGTTTTCGGGGGCATGGAACCACCTCTTAACTGCTCCCAGGTTCCCCCTGACCCGGATGGTAGCCCCTGTTAGGGCTCCAGCTATGGAAAAATAGTGATAACCCCGCCAAACACTATGAAGATATAAAAATACATTTTCATAGTAAAAATACTAGCAATACATTATTATATAAGTAAATGAACAACGATACATATTTATAATAGAATTATCAACAATAGATTTTATAGCAAAATGACCAACAATGCAATTTATCTGTACTCGAAGCCATAAAACTGTACAAAATGTTTAGATTCCGGCAGTAAATAACCCATAGAGGTCGATATGTCGCTAAACAAAATCAAAATGTAAAAAATCTATGAAATGCTTTTTGACCTTCAAAAGGACTTCATCTGACTAAAGTAATGTATATGTAGGGGGAGGTGAAAATATAATTGAAAACGTCGATTATAATTAATTTATCAACTAGCATTAGCGAGATATATATAGTTTATATATCATATTACACTCATTCATATATATATATATATATATATATATATATATATATATATATATATATATATATATATATATATATATGATGTTTCAAACGTGGCATTACCATTGATGACCGTGTAAATTTTATATTTATTTACCAAATGGAATCATGTTTCTGTATGTGACAATACATTATTAAGAAATGTTGTTGGTCGAATTATGGAAGATGATGTCATATAAAATTTTCCTTGGTTGGAATTTCACATGTATATGTTTTCTGCCAATTGTTGCGCAGCATTTGAAACACTTTATATATATATATATATATATATATATATATATATATATATATATATATATATATATATAGATATATAAGAGTAAGCACTGAGATCAACATTTAGAGGCGACAGTGCATTTCATACTTGAACGCAATATTCAGGCCTGAAAATTGTATTCAAGCATGAGACAGACTGTCATCACTTCCTGTTGATCTCAGTGTCCAATCATATATTTACATACTTTCTTTCGCTGATATTGAGCGTTTTATCCATAAAAATACCATATTGTCTTTTATTTTTATTGCCTTTACAGATATATTTTATTTAGATCTGATTTTTTACGCAGACCCACACACACATGTGTGTGTGTCTGTGTTTGTCTGTGTCTGTGTGTGTCTGTGTGTGAGAGTATTAGGCACAACACCTGATTCACTAAAAATTAGCATACCGCGATAAGAAAATATCACAAACGTAAGAAAAACAAAGTATTATCGTCAAAAACTTTGTGATATTAAGTTATTTTATTATTAAATTATATGTTTTTATCCTTTTTAAAACATTCGAAATTTTGATTAAAATCTTTCTATTTTTTTCTTTTTGCCTCAACGTGGGGACCAATGACTAATATAGGAAATTTTTGCGTCTTTTTGCGGTGACAAAACACACTTAATTTGGAAATTCTTACAAAACTCAAATAATTGTCAGATTTTAATGCAACTTTCAAGACTGATTCACAAATGAATTAAATTATTTCAGAAATTTTAGAAATTCCTTGTAAAAAACATGTTTTTACATCTCTCCACCCCACTCCCCACTACTTTAATTTTAGTAAATTCCAAGAAATTAACTTTTATACCACTTCATTCTTATATTATTTAAAAGCAGAACTCCTTGGAAATTTTAAATTAATATTTTTTTTTTTTTTCAAAACAAGAACACCAGTTACCGAAAATCTAATCTGACTCTGAATCATAAAATATAAGATACAATAAAACTAAGATATTACTTAATTAAAAAAGCTTTTAATTGCTTTTATGAATAAGATGTATTATAGACACCATTGTCTTAAAAAAAAAACAATTTCCATAAATAATGAATTTTTACAAGATTTGTTTACATTTTTTATTTTAATTAGAATAATTTATGTATTTTAAAATCTTTAAATTTCTGTATTACTTTGTGCCTTATAAGTAATGTTTATTAAGTAAAAACTATATTTACTAATCATAAATAGAAAAGCTTACTACAATTCATTGAACACATATATTTTAAATAAAAATTTGAATATTTTTCTATGTGTATAAACGTGCCGATTTTTGTAGATACCGATGTTCATACACGACATTATCAGAAAATAAGAGTGGTAACTATAAAGTATCTAAAATTCATTAAAACATTAGATTACGGAGAATATCTTGCTAATTTTTTAAACATTACTGAGTATTAAAAATTTTATAAAAAAGCACTCACGTTAACTTCTTTAATTATTTTTAGATATATCCACTGTAGAAAAACATTAGAAAACTGTCAACATCATAAATAAAAACCTGCCGCCATGTTAAAAAATGCATTACTGCGATATTTTGAACTTAAATTATATAAAATTTATTTCAAATCAGATTAATTAAACTTTAAATCCGCTGATATTCCTCAAATAAAGTTTCAGAAATGTATATTTTAGATTTTGGAAAAAATTTTTAATAAAGAATTACATTCTGTTGAAAGATGGCTAAAAATGGCACTAAAATCAGCAATTTGCAAAATAAAAACGAATTCCAGTCAATTTAATTTAGTTTTGAAATACAGCAAAGTATTGGAAATATTAAATTTAATCTATCAGATTGAAAATATAACTAAAATAAAATCTTCAAGAAAGATTCTTTTTTCATTTTTAAAAATTAAGTTCAAACCTTGGGTATCGCGTTTCTTTGGAGATACATAATATATATATATATATATATATATATATATATATATATATATATATATATATATATATATATACACATACACACACACACACATATATATATATATTTCTATGAAAATTTCTCGGACATTCAGGCCGGTAAATGTTATTTAATACTGTTTATTATAAACAGAGCATTTACTTAAATACTTGTATCTATAAAAAGAACGTTAAACATAAAAATGCCTTTAATAAATAAATTGTCGGACTTTGTCCATTTCTTAATGTAGGTATATATATATATATATATATATATATATATATATATATATATATATATATATATATATATATATATATATATATATATATATACTTTTGTTCACTTTTTTTACTGCAGTGCATTTCAACTGATCTTTGATTTCATTAAAACCTCCATCTAAAATCATTTCGTTATGCAACGGTAATATTGGATTTTATTTTCGGAATTTATCTCTCTTATTTATTGCGGCTAAGTTTTTCCACAAGGAAACCCAGCATCTGGGGACTTTCTCACTCAACCATCACTGATATAAAAAAAAAAATAACTCCTCAAATTAAAAGGTTGCGATGCTTCTTTTCAACTTTTTAAATTCAATTATCAATTGAATCCATCAAAACAACTTCGTTCCCCTATTTTTCTTAATGCGGTCGGTTGGGTGTAGAGGTCCGATTGGTTACACGAGGGCGGTGAAATGCGCTTTGAAGTTGTGCACCTGTCAGCGTCGATTTAGAGCTTGTGTGTATAACATTGCTCACTGCCTTTATCATTGTTACCCTCTGCTACGACATGACTGCTTGGTCAGGAACGATTAACGTCGTTAGTGTGGCTGTCTTTATTTGGCGCTCCGAGCATGCTCAATAGCATCTTTTACGTTCCACCAGTCACCAAGGTTTCAAGAAAGGAAATGACAGTCACGAATTCCACTTCAAAATGGAGCTTACCAACAAACACAAAACAGAAGAAAACGAAGAGAATGAAAGTCGCAATGATAACAAATTTAAAAAAAAAATGAAGAAAGACGATATTGAATAAAAGATCAAGTAAATAATTGAAAAGGCTTCTTTACTGTGTAGTCTAATTATGGGCTCCATAACAGGACTAACAATTGATGGGAGTGACGGTTGCGAAGTAAAAAGTTGTAAGAAAACTTTCTTCGTTCCAATGACAGCCAGCCAGCCGCTTAGGCCTGAAGCAACAAGCGACTTTGAGGTGATTTGTTAGTTACAGAATAGTGAGCAAGATTTCGCCATTGTAGATTTCTTTTTCTTTTCTTTTTTTTTTTTTTTTTTTTTTTTTTTCCCGGGGCCATCGAAGTTTCTCGTTGGTCTCTTTTCTAGTTTACAATGGAAAAGAAAAAAAAACACATTTTAAATCTTCCGACTAGAAAAGAAAAGTTTATAAAAGCAGATGATGACACTGGAATTAAATATCGTATCTTGAATGATGGACAACATGAATATTTTGGATACTAACCAATGAAATAACTCGATCAGTCAGCACAATTTGATAAAAGCATTAAAAAAACATTCACTCGAAGAAAGAATAATTAAGCCTTTACGCCAGACGAATTATACGTTTTCTTGTGGTGATTTTTTAGCGATTATTTTGCTAAACCTATTAATGCTGTTATTATTTCACTGGAAAGGATAGCATTCAGAAATACGAAATTTAGAGTTTATACAGAAATTGTATTGGTAGAATATTAATGCAAAATTTCCAGCCATTTTTTTTTAAAAATATCCATATAAATTGAAATAATTATTATTAGTTTTAACCTGTGAGAATTTCACGGTTTTCCTATTTTAATATTGTGATTATTTATCTATTTTATTTGTTTTTTTAGTGGTATATCAACTCTTTATGGGTCATTTAACGCTGAAATTTAATTTCCTTGCAATTATTAGTAACTCCTGATAATACATATATATTTTTTACAAAAACGTATTGCTAGTTTTGTTTTTTACTATGAAAATGTACTGCTGGTATTTTTACTATATTTTTTTAATACTTTCATAGTGTTTTGATCCCAGTTTGAGGGTTTAACTATTTGCCGGTAGCTAGTATCCTAACAGGTGCTACTACCCCGGGTCAGGGTGGACCTGGAAACACCAGCAATTAAGAGGTGGCTCCACGCTCCTCAAACCCTCCCGATCAGAGGCCTTGCTTCCGGATGTAGTTTATCGTTGTACCCATAACGGAATATACCGATGAATCTAAATTCTTAAGTTAATGATTGAGTAGGCTCATGGCGAGTTCTACGACAATAAAATATCCGTAGAAATATCCCTATCGTATTTATATTGGATCTTAATAACTTTAACAAGATATTTTAATAAAAATCATAAATATGAATGCTGATCGTTATTTTAAGAAGTAAGGGGGTACAAATGAAAAGATTTGAAATTGACAACTTTTTCCATTTCGCTGAAACAGCCGTTAAACAATTCTTTCTTGCTTGCTTTCATTTTCTCACTGAAACCAAGTAGTGTATTTTCCCCCTCTTTCCATACGATCAAGACGGAAAAGTCCATTATTTATGAGGTATTAGCTGGAGACGTTATGCACGTATATCTTCCATTCATTCTTTATTTATTTTATTGTTTTAGTAGTCCTCAAGGTGGTGTAATGGTTAGCAAGCTTGTCTCGCTAGAACAATTACGACTGAGTAGTGAGTTCGATCCTCACTGGCTGTCCTATACTTTCGGCCTTGTGCCACCTCCATGCTACGATTGGAAAATAACCATAGCAGTCGTGTGAACTAACAAAGTGTGGCGGGGCAAGTACAATTATAATAAGATCCGAGCTCATACCGAACGTTCTTGCAAAATTGGAGTACCGGTGTCTTTTGTTTTGGGGATATGGGACCTTGTTGTAACGTTGCCTTTAACTATTAGGTTGGTGCAAAACTAATGTCGTTTTCTCACATATGTTACTATGTGAGAAAACGACATTATTTTTGCACCAACCTGATACTTTCTTAACTCCAAACTGACCACTCACCCGAACGTTGTCATAACATTATGGTAAACCCTACGTATTACCATAACTGAAAAAATTCTGCACTGGTCAATTATAGCATCAGAATATTTTTATTCACTTAATAATATATAGGGTGAGATAAAAGTCACATACCATAGGAATAATTTATTAAATGTATAATTACACATGCAAATTTGATTTAACAGTTATTTAAATGTTATATCTGCTGTTCAAAATGTTCTCCTACTTTTTCAAAAGACATTTCAATTCTGTGCCTGCAGGATTCATTAACACATCAGAGAGTTTCCTCTTTCAGTTTACTGCATTCATATTTAATTCTTTCTTTAAGTTCCTCAATATTTCTTGGGCGCGTCTGATAAACAACTGATTTCAAATGTCCCCACAGAAAAAAAAAATCAAATCTTCGACCTATTTGTTATGAAAATGTTCATTTAGTAAGTCACGCACAATAAAAGCAAAATATGGTGGCGCTCCATCTTGTTGTAAAAACACGTTTATTCTTTTTGCTAATGGAACATTACACATCTAATCCAACAAGAAAGTCGATAATATGTGAAGGTGTTTAGTGATTGATTAATTAATTAACCCCTATGATATATGACTTTTACCTCACACTGTACATAGAAGGTATACATTTTATTCGTATTTTTTAAATTTAGAATGACTAATTTCAATAATGAATGTACGTTCTAATATCTTCCTGGAATTTATTGACCATTGTCTGCTCATGTAACGTGACGAGGCAACGTATTTGAAAATTTACAAGGTAATGTTGAGAGCAAGTGGGGATTTTACAAAAACACATTTTTGAATCTCTAATTAATGTTACAGAAATTTTGTAACGTCATTTTGTTAGCGTAGATTCATTTAGCAAATCATTTATGTTTTTTCTGACCTTACGTTACACTTTCAGAATAATCGTGTATTCAGTCATAAAAGATCGATTCCCGTTTTGTTTCAAATAATTCTAAAATGAACTTTTTAGAGACGCTAAACATAAATCTTGTTACCTAAAAGGAAACAAGTGTTAATCTCTAGAGGATAAGTCACATACAGAAGAACGTCCCATCCTGAATCCATCATCACTTTCTGCATCGCATTTGCAGCATTATCAAGCATTATGAAGTCAAGTTCTTTATTCAGAAAAATATCTTATGCTTCAGTGCGTCATTCAAATGAGCCGCTTGCTCACTGAAACATTGAGCAGCCACAGTCTATCGATGTTCCAGTCATTTGAAAGAAAATATTTCCTTGGAATCTCACCAGACAAAGAAAAGCATTGTCCAGGCAAACTGCGTTTAAGCTGAGATTTTGAAAGCTGTTTTGGATCTCGCCACCAGTTCCTTTATCTATATCCCTAAAAAGAATTATTTCTAATTTGCATATACATCCGTAAACGATGATGATCATAAAGAGGATAAAAGTATTTACTAAAAATATTATTAGAAATCATTACATTTTATATTTGAACAAGGTGTTCTGTAATTTTTGTCTGAACTTCTGAGACGAGGAGTTATCATTATTTACTCTATTTATATTCGTACTGTTTTCCTCATCTTTGTTGTTTTTATTACAATGTTTCGATTCTCGTGACCTCCGGCCTTCATAGGGTATATATCGATCCGGGTAACCTACAGGGAATTCCGAGCAGAAACCCTTATTTAATCTACGGGGGCAGAGTGTTCTCGTTCCATGGCTCATGTATAGGGATTTTCTAGTTCTTATTTTTATTTATTACTGTTCAAATTCTTGCTCGCCCGTTTCCACTGAGTGCAAGTACAGACTGCCCAAACCAGGGATTGAACTCACAACCACTGTCACCAAATTCACAAACCAATGCGTTTAATCATATTGCCCCGTAAGACAATTTCCTGTAGTAAACTTAGAGCTTTAAACCTGACTAAGGCTGCTAATTAGGATGCAACTGCTGCTGCTAGCTGCCATGTTTTGACTTCTGCTGTGAGTAGTTGTGAGTTCAATCTCTGGGTTGGGCAGTGTGTACTTGCACTCAGTGTAAACGGGCGAGCAATAACTTGAACAGTACTAAATAAAAATAAGAACTAAAAGATATCCCTAGATATGAACAGTGGAACGAGAATAGTCTACCTCTGGAGATGAAATAGGGGATTCTAGTCAGAATTCCCTATAAGTTACCCAGATCGATATACACCTGAGGAAGGACGGAGAACAGCAAAATAGATGAGGACAATAGTGCGAATATAAATAATGTAAATAAGGTGTTCTGGATTTGTATCTAGCAAACCTACGAAAGAAATAAATGTAAAAACAACTCAATAGTACGCATATTCCTATTATTGTGTCATGTAATAAATATAACACAGACAATGTTAAGAGCTCAGCTTAAAGTCCACAAAACAATGATCTTCTTTATTCTTTTATGTGCCGTCTTCCTACAGTACATGTGCAAACATAGCTCTCACCGATTTCCTATCCTTTTTAGCACTAAGCAACGTTTTCTCCTTACAAATTTTCTAAGCCTCTGTTCCGCCATCCATTTACACAAATGCGTTAGCTATGTTACTCGATCATTCTCTCTGCTCCTCTTGAATACAATATATCCTTTGAGTATCAAATTCTCCAAGTCTTCTTTCCTCATCATGCGTCCCCGAAATACTGACTGTCTCTAAGTTCAGGCGTCCTTTTAGTTTTCATTTGCCTTAAATTTTCCTGGATGTAGTGTAATGGATAACGGCTTGGAATGAGACATCGTAGAGCCGAGTTCGAATTCCAGTCGGATTCGTTACATTCACTTGTTCGAAAATAACCTTGGGAAAGCTAGGAATCCACTTCTTCTCCCCAAAAGCTATGGGTTAAATAGCAGGACAAACTGAGTCCAACATCCTTGATTGGCCACCAGCCTACCGCAGAAATAAACACCAGCTTTCTTCTGGCTTTTCATTTAGGAATTGAAAGAGACAAGATTGCCCAAACGTGTATCACATATAGCACGTTACTTTTTCCTTAAAACTTCCTAGTTGCTCACATGTTCCACTCATAGCATTCTTCTTTAGAACCACATCTCCATTGACTCAATTCTTCACTTCATCTTTGAGGAAATTTTCCATTATTCACTGCCATATACATTTTACACACAGCATTCTTTTCTTTGATTCTTACGAGGTTTTTCTGTCTCTTAATACTATGTTTAATTTTTGGAAAGTATCTTTCGATACACCAATGCGCATTCGGATTTTTGTATCCCATTTTCCATCATCTGTTATAACACTTCGCAGGTACTTAAATTTTTGTACTGGGATGATTTTGAAGTCTCAAAATCACAGCTGTTCTTAGGCTGTTCTTCAGGCTAACGACCAGACATTCTCATCTTCTTACAATCATTGACTACCAATTTTAAAGAGCATAAATGACAGATTGCAAATAAAGGTATATGAGTTTATATGCTGATCTTACCGATTTTAATCTTAACAAAATACGATATGCAGATGACAGTGTTGATAGCAGACACAGAAATGAAACTGCAAGAATTCCTACAGAAAGTAGTAAAAGAAAGCGTGAAGAAAGGACTAAACATTAACTGCAAGAAGACAGAATGCATGGTTGTTAGCAAAATGAACCACCCATGAAAATTACAAATTGGTAACGCCAAAATCAAACAAGTGCAACAATTTAAATACCTGGAAAATGTTTTAACATAGGACTGAAAGTGCGATACCAAAATCCAAAGCACATTGGGATAGCGAAGGATGCCTTCTAAAAGCTAAGCAAAGTATTAAGAAATAAGAAAATTTCGTTAGAAACAAAGAAAAAAGTTCAGAACGATTACGTTATATCATTATATCCTATATGCCAGCGAATTCTGGCCAATCTCCTCGCAGATGAAAAACAGACTTGAAACAACAGAAATTTTATGCTGCATAAGGACAGAGAATACCATGAACTGAACCATGCAGCAACGACGAAGTTTTAGAGAATATGGAAACTTAACATCAGAAAGAGACAGATGAAATTTCTAGGAAACATAATGAGGAAAGACGGCTTGGAAAATTTGTTACTTTTCAGGACAGATTACAGGCAAGTTGGGACAAGAGGGAGAGGGGAAAGCAACATATAACTTGTCTAGCGAGCATGAGTAAATAGGTGGAAGAACAGATTTTAGGAGAGATAACAAAACACAAAATTTATTAAGATCTACAAAGTACAGGAAATTGTGGAGAGCTGTGATCACTAAGAAGAATAAGAATAACACGAAGAATTTTATTTGTATAAGCCGTTCAAAATGAATCTGTACAATAAAAGCACTTGTAGCCTTCTTTAATAGAACAAATCACAATAAATGTTCGCTTAAGATCAGACTCAGACCTCTTATTATATGATAGTCCTGGGTATGAAGATAAGCTGCATCTGGCAGCAAGGTCTCTGATCGAGAGATTAGGCGTTTTGAGGAGCTGTTGTTCTCAGGTACACGCTGACCTAAGTTAGTAGCACCTGTTAGGGTCTCAGCTATGGGTAAATCGTGAAACCCCAAACACTATGAATGTATAAAAATGCCTTTTTATAGTAAAAAATGCCAGCAATAAATTATTATATTAAAAATTACCAACGATACATTTTTATAGTAGAATTACCCTCAATAGATTTTATAGTAAAATGACTAACAATACGTTTTATCTCCAGTTGAAGCCATAGAATAATGTTCAAAATATTTAGATTCTGGCGTTATAGAGACTGATAGAGATTGATATGCTACTAAACAAAATCAAACCACCAACATGAAATCAAAACTCTTTATCTGATGATCTGTGTACATTAACAAACCATAAGGTTGTGTCATAAGTAATTTCCGTTTTGGGGAACCAATTGTAATGCTAAATGTATCATTTTAAGTACTAATTATATTTGGTAATTAAGAATAATTTTGGAATACAATAACGTGGCAGTGTACATAGTGGATTAAAGGAAAATGTTATTTCCCTCCATGACTAGACAAGGCCGCATGCAACAAGAATAACAAAAGAAAACGTTTTGAAACTCAGTTGGTTTGATCTACATCACCTGCCATATTCACCTGACATTGCTCCAACCATATATTAATTTTTTCGGTCACTGCGAAATGTTTTGACGGGGGACACCTACCAGATTCAAGAATTAATCGAAAACGTTTTTACATCAAAATCTGCGAGATTTTCCCAAACGGTATTGAAAAGCTACCTGATAAGAGGTAATATTCTATTGCAAATAATGGTGGATATATAATTGGATAAAATGTAATTACTTTATAATTGGAAGAATAAAAGTGATAAACAAACACGGAAATTGTTTATGACTCAGCCTACCACAATCATTTGTCACTTGTTCAATATCGGGTGTGCAATCAAGTTGACTGTTTGCATTTGTTACAATTTACTGCTTTATATCACCTAGAAGTTATCTCATTTTGCATACCTTTTTCGCAGACAGTGAATCATTGTTTCTTTATCTTATAGAGATTCTACAATATTTTCAAAAATTTCTAGTACTGTAAAACTTTTCATTTATAGGGCATAATGACAGAATTCACCACCCAAGTTCTCCTACCAAAACAATCAAGCGATGAAAGATTTATCGCGGATATTGTTCCTCTTGCCTAATTTTCAGCAAATTAGTATCAATTGTTTTTCCTTTAATTATGTGCAATTGAAGTTTATGCCAGGATTGGTACTTTTTTTAACCGCCCGCATTCCTTTCACGGGAAGAAATAATTTCTGTTTTCTGTAGCGATGATACGCCATTTTTTCTTACTGAACAACTTATAGCAAAAGCAAAAAAAAATTGGATTGAGCCATTAACAGCGTAGTATACTGCACAAGAGAAAAATCTTCTACTGGGCCTTTGGGAAAATCATATTATACAATATGTTATGGTCCATGTTGTACTATGAACAAGCACAAATTATCACTGAAAAAGTGAGGGCCGCTATAATTAAATTTTGGCGCAATACCATCTTCTTTTGTAGAGTTCCCCGTAACCCTCAATTTTCTCGATATCCCTTTTTTTCCCTCTATATTTTTACCAGAAATATTTGATTTCTGCGTATAAATGTATTTCAGGAAGAAATTCCCTTTCTTTGCGAGCCACCTTTAGCTTCTTTTGCTGTTTGTTTGCGGTTCTCAGCCCCCAGAAAGATCATTTCTTTTCAGTCTTAGCTTAATGGAAATATGTTCGCTATTTTTTTCCGGAATTTTGACAAGACAAGGAAAAAAAAAGATTCCCTCAATATATCTCTGTTCAGTAAATTTTCTCCTTCAGATGAACTAACGATTTGAAAATAAAAATCTATCAAAAATATATTATCACTCTATTATATTGTGACCGAAATTATGTTTTTTTTTTTTTTTTCCAACGGTTTTCCTACTGTACGATACGATTTTTTTCCCTTGTAATTACATATGTTTCTATGAATAATTTTAAAAAACTGTAATTTTATGTATAATTAAAAATTATAATTTCTTTGTTCGGTTTTTCTATTAGGTTGATGCGAAAATAATGACGTAATAATGTCGTTTTTTGACGTTAAAAAATACGTCAAAAACGACATTATTGCGTCATTATTTTTGCACCAACCTAATACAATTTTTCTTACTACATTTATATATGAAAATCAGACATATCTGGAAATTCTGGTTTACAAGACATTTAAGTACACCATAGTGCAAATTAATTGAAACAAGCACTTTAGTTTCCTGTCTTTCACCATACGGCCAGTTTTAGACCCCCACTAAAGTGACAGGGTGTAATCAATTTCTATTTTTTCCTCAGATTAGATCATTTGCAGGAGTTTGCGTCATCCATGATTGCATCAGATTTTATCACACCCCTCCAGACACTATTGTCTCGTCTGCCGATTAGTTGTCCTGCGGCTTTTGACTGCGATGGACGTTACTCCAAGGAAGCGTACGAAAATTGTAACACTGCGCACACACTTTGGCAAACCTTGCTAATGAGCAAATTAAAGTACTATAGATTGGACTGGAAACTTACCTGATTTAAATCCAGTCGAGAATTTGTGGTCAATCTGCAAGGAACGACTTCGTGGAAAGGACATACGAAGTACTAACATGTGCACTGGGCCATGTTTCATTGGGAAAATACGGAAAAAGTAAATAATAAGGGAATTATTCGTTTTGTTTCAATTAATTTGCACAAGGGTGTATTATATATGTTCAGAGAATGTCTTCAAATGATTTGATTACTAATTATTTTTTTTTTTGAATTTAACGAGAGACGCCTGTCATACAAATGCAAAAACCGCCATACAAACTAGAATGAGGTAGGACAATTTTGCAATTAACTGGGTTTGAAATTCGGGTCTATTTTCAGAATTTGGGGACTAAACAACAAAAACTTCGTTTAATCTAGTCCACACAGAAATAAATAGACACCACTAATGCTGGGTACGAAATATTGTATTTAGATAAGAACGACGAAGTTCGAGCTATTGTTTTAAGAATTTCAAAGGTGTTTGATAGGGTTTGGCATGCTAGCCTTCTTAACAAGTTAAAGAGCTATGGTGTCTCTGGCCGAATATTTGACTTGATCAAATCTTTTTTTTTAACAAATCGTGTAATGAAATCGTTTTTAACAACCTCTATTCTAGATCCTTTCACATTAATTCGGTGCCCTCCACCCCAGAGTTCTATTCTTGGACCTACGTTATTTTTCTTTCTTATGTCATCAGTTCCCAACTCGCTATTTATGCCGATGACAGAAATATCTATTCCTGTCTTAATAGTAAGTCTGATAGGTTCAATAAAGTAAAACCGGCAGTTGATCTTGAAAATGGATTCTAACCATTTGTTAAATGGGACAAGAAATGGCTTTGTAAATCTTAACGCTTCCCCCATCGAAACTGCTATCTTTTAGAGAACGATATTTACCTTCCACCAGTATGGCTAATGCTAATCTTCAAGGAAGCAACTCTTTGCGACTTCTTGGTCTCATGTTTTCCACTGACATCATGCGGGATGATTATATTGAATCATTTGCTAAATGTATGGCAATCAAATCACAGTATAACAAACTGGACACGCTTATTAATTTTTATAAAATTTAATTAAAAAAAACGTGTTTAATATTCGTGATCTGAACTGCTTAATAGTAATATGAAAAACATATTGAAAAAAAAATATTATTGATAGTCTTCGCGTCTATTTCACATCATCATCCATTAAATGTTATGATTATTTTTTTTTTTAATTCCATTGAGTTAATTTTGCTTTCAAAAGCACAACGAAGCTTAAATGGTCACGGTGTTTTAAGTTTTTGGTATTTGGAATATAAACAGGTTTTAATAAAGACACCGCATAACGTGAGGTGGAGGTATGGACAATAAGAAATACTTTCAGCTCGGATAACCCAGCTCACTCAAACGGTCTCTATGATTGAGGATTTTCACAAGTATCTAGATGTGGCTCCAAAGTCGCCTTGGCTACTTTATCATTTAAACTTTAAAAACGCCAACCCTATAAACTGGTGGTTCTCAAATAGTGCACCCTGGAATATGTGTAGTGCGCCCTGGCATTTCAGGAAAATGTGTCCAGAAATATATTTATTATATTGATGTATAGGTCTCTTTCTTATTTATGTGAATTAGGCTTTTCTGCTCTCACCACAATTAAGTGCAAAAAAAAGAGGAACTCTTCAATGTATTGACAAGGAAATGAGAGTTTTCCTCTCAAATATACGCCCAAGCATTAAAGAAATCACTAAGACTCATCAAGTTCATGTTTCTCGTAAACACAAGAATGAATAAACTTATAGCATGTTTCATTTTATATTTTTTTATTGCATTATTTTTTTTCTACAATATTTGACTTCATTATAACATATTTTTCCGAAATTTGTATATATTGGTAGGATTTCAAGTGCTCCTCGACTTCAAAACGTTTGAGAACCACTGCTCTAGACACTTAGTTGTGATATTTCCTTCCCGTGATGCTTCACTCTCGACTCTAAACTTATTATTAGTAATAACAGTATTTGTTCAAAGATGCATTACAAAAGTTAAGCAGAGTATTAAGAAACATAAAAAAATAGTATTAAACTTTCAAGTGATATATGTCCTTCTGTATATCAGACAATCCGCTCAAAAATGAAGAAGAGGCTTCAAGCAACAGACGTGAGGTTCTACAGAAGGATGCTAAGGATACCATGGACCGATTATGTGAGCAACAATGAAGTTCTAGAAAAAATGGAAACAAAAAGGAAACTTATATTTAACATCAGGAAGAGACAGTTGAAATTTCTAGGGCACATAATAAGGAAAGAGGGTTTGGAAAATGTGATACTCACAGGGCAGATTAAAAGCAAGAGGGAGAACAACGCAGAGCAGAGTAAATGGATGGTGGGACAGGGTTTAGGAGAAATAACAAAAATAAATAAATTTATTAAGCGCCACAAAGGACAGGAAGATTTGGAGAGCTATGATCGCTTACGTCCAGAGGTGACGCGGCACATAAAGTATTAGCAGTAGTAGTATTTAGTTGTATTTTTCTTCCAGGGGTTATAATGATGGATACAAGTATTGCGATTCTGGCAATTTTGAGGCATAATTTTAAAGTGGATATCCAAGGCTTTTGGATCGATTCGCAGAATTCCTGAAATGAAGGAAAACGAAAAAGTATCTGAGCGTACTGCTTAATAAGGGCTAAGCGTTTTAAGATGCCTCTTAAAACAAACCCCTGAAGCACACGACCCCCAAAATTGTGAGGTTTGACCTATCTACCAGAACTCAAAAACCTTCAAAAGACGGAAGTCAAAGCTTAGAAACTTTCAGAAGAGCGAAGCACATAAAAATGTGTAGAGCATTACACACACTTCCAAAGACGGGCAGGGAGCTTCCGAGAATCTGAAAGTGAAAATGCTTTTGATGCACCGTAATATAGCAAATATGAGATATGAATTATCATTATTATTAGAAAAGTAATTTCATTTAGTGTGATATTAAAAGCATTTACTGTAATTCGGTGGATTTGCTTCGGTATTCGCCGATCATTTCTAATTTGCTTGTATCTTCAGATTTGACGATTTGTAAACACGGAAGGTAAATAAAAGTGTGTTTTTATTTAAAAATAGTGCGGTTGTTTTTATCAGTCGGAGTGGTTACTTTAATGGCTGCTGCCAAGTTTACTGTTTCATCATTATCGCTTTTTTGTATCAATCTGTCTTATTTCTTGTATTTAAAAGGATTTATTTCATCTCTTTTTTTATCGCTTTTCCATGATTATTTCTCAAGAGATTGAATTCATCTCTAGAGGTAGGTTTTACATACATACATACATACATATATGGTGTCTGTCGACTCGTAAAGCGAGTATGAACATCACCAGCCTCCCACCAAACTGTATTCATCGGTTGTGTGAACGACAGTGGCTCATAAAGCCAGCCATCGATCTGCATTTCCTACCCCACATATGTGACATATCAAATCATCTCCTGGTGGTGGAAGGAGACTTTGATCATCATCTATTTCAATGTTACCTTTCATATGCCTTGTCAGGCCCGACCTAGACTTGTACACCCTACTGCAGGTCGGGCATTCAAAGGATACATACACACATACGAGGGGGTGCTGAAAAGTTCCCAGTCCGACCCACTTCCCCAAAATCTGACCAAATAACTAAACACCAGTTTTTTTGGAAATACTTTTGGTCAAACCAACAAATTTTTTGCAGCTCTATCTATCTATCTATCTATCTATCTATCTATCTATCTATCACTGTGTGTTTTGTTGAATTTTTGCAGCCTTCAAAAGTTTTTCACAAACTTTAAGTTTTGAAACAATCCCGAGGAATGTGGCTGTATCTTAGTTCTCTGAACTGCGAATATAAAAGAAAATAATATAATATGGCGCGATTCTTTAAAAAATATAGCATTGCCCGTTTTCCATATTTGCATAATAGCGCATTTACTTATTCGTCGAAGAAATATAAAACGAATATTATCATCACCGTATCAGTATAAGCAGTGATGAGCAAAAATATTATGACTAGTGACTTGATTCAAGAATGACAGCTACTGTCTCGTAATTATTGAACATATTTCGACAGATAGGCCTGATCGGCATACTTCATTTCAATGTGTTGAAAACAGTATACAGAGTCAAAAAATGTTTTGAGCAGCTTTGATTAAAAAAAAAATCTTATGTCCTGAAAATGGATCAAAGCATTTCCGGAAGGGATCAACTTGTGGATTGCTTACGTTTAGTTATAGTTGCGACCTCTTGGCAGTATGACTGATTGAGTGAGCGATTCGTTTTTTACGGCTTATTAACCCACTGCCGGTTATTTAAAGCCAGAAAATATTTTTAGATTGTAAGAAACGTTTTTTGGTGGGGATGCAAATAGTAATAGTTTAGTGATACAAGTCTTACTAATTAACCCATAGCTGAGAGGAGAAGAGGGATTCATACCTTTCCCATGTGTATTTGCGCGTAATTCAATATAACGAACATAACGGGAATTGGAACTTGGCTGTCCGATTAACAATTCAGAGATGTTAATTATTACACCACATGCACATCCAAGCTTACAGCACCTGGTATTCCCAAGTGGTCACCCATCAAAGTATTGACCATACTCGACGTTTCTTAACGTGGGGGATTGTACTGTTTGAACGTGATATTGCCGTAAGCCTAGAGAGAGAGACAGGGAGAGAGAGCGCGCTATAATCGTTCTTTTATAGTCCTGGGCAATGCCGCCTAACTTGTGGCTTAGCAGACCAAGACCAGACTAGGAAGTAGCTTCTATAGAGATTTGAGCTTGCACTCACGAAACTGTTTTTACATGACAATTTCCCGGGAATAACTTTGTAGATTAGCATTTAGACTTTTCTCAAGCAACGGCATTTTTATCGATTGAGATCGGGAGTCATGTTCATAATATCGATACAAATTGATGCCTGATTTTCACAGAGTTATTTAGATTTTTTAAATTTATCTACAAATGTCATTGATATATCCATATTTTTAAGGTTTTTGTTAATTTACGTTATTTTTTGTTCTATGATAAAGAATGTATAAATATGGTTGTTCGTTAATTAAAAAATTTATTTTGTGAAAAATGTAAAAAAAAAAAGGAAATAATTAATCTCACAAATAATTGGTTGTTTAAAATATTTATATATCTGTTCTTTAATTTTTAGAAAAATAAAAGATCTCTAACTTCAAACTAGACAAGACATTTATAAACAAACAGCTAATTTCTGATAACTCTATAAAAAGTCAAACATCGATTTTGCAGTGTGTCAATATTATGACTTGCCCTTTTCTAAATCGATAAAAAAATAATTTTCGGTTTTGAAAAGTATCTTCGCTTAAAGTAGGTCTAAGTAATGCTAATCTGGAAAAATGATTCTCCGGAATATTTTTCCTTATTTTTTACGAGTGCACATATCTAATTATTAGGTTGGTGCAAAAATAATGACGTAATAATGTCGTTTTTTGACGTATTTTTTAACATCAAAAAACGACATTATTACGTCATTATTTTTGCACCAACCTGATAATTAGTGCCAAGATCTTCTATGTGCTGTGTTCATTCAAGACGTGAGTGATTATGGTTCTCTACAATTCCTATACTTCGTAACAATAAGCAATATTTCCGCCCTTATTATCTCTTCCAATCCGTATGCTGCCTTCTATTTACAAAAATTCGTTAGATAGATTATTCATTTTTCCCCTGTTACTCTTGCCGTCAATATATCCTGTGAGTGTCAAATTCTCCAAGCCATCTTTCCTTATTATCTATGCCAGAAATTGCAATCGTCCTTTTCTGATCCTAAGCAAGTATCCTTTTCGTTTCTGATTTCCTTAAATGTTCCCTGTTGCATACATGTTCAGTATATTGCATTCACAGCATCCTTCTGTAGAACGCTGTTGGCTCAAGTCTCCTCTGGATTCGTGAGGAATTTTTCCCGCATTCATTGTCATTCGCTACTCTTTTTTTAAGTTTAACATTAAAAAAACTTTCCTGATAAACAGTTTTCCTCGTAAAAGCAGTATAAAATTACTTTAACAACAGTTCTGCGCTTTCACACAAAATATATTGAGGAATTATATTAGAAAAAATCAAACCCGGATATACAAATAACATAGCCTATAGATATTAAGCTGGTAATGAAAATACTTTATTTGACGAGACATAGGTGAAAATTAAACAATTACTAAAAGAAAAATGGCCCTGCAGCCTCCTGTAAGCTTATATTTGTCCTTTAGACTTATCTGATATATATATATATATATATATATATATATATATATATATATATATATATATATATATATATATATAGAGAGAGAGAGAGAGAGAGAGATCGATCGTATTATCTTATGTTTTCTGAAGTTACTGGGGAGGGCATTTTTATATGCGCGTGAGTCCTCGATGCCATCAAAATACGGTATTAGCCGCTGATAAAATAACAAATTCAAATTTTGCATTTGAACAAGAGGACAATTAGCAAAAAGGAAAGCAAGAAATAGTTTATATGAACATGTTATGAATACTAATTCGTTGGTAAAATATTTCAAAATTAAACACATGAAATATTGTGAGCACCTCGAGGATCAATTTTGTGCCGGAGGGTAGAAACCTTAGAAGACACATTTTCAATAATTCATCTTAACAGACAGTGTATGGCATTTAACGAAATAATAATAATAATAATAATAATAATAATAATAATAATAATAATAATAATAGATGACTCAATCAAGTGAATTTCCTGAAGAGGAAGGCAATGTTGACCAACTAGCTAGGTTGAATGATTTGTTTTTGTGACCGACGGTGCAAATATTGTGCTGCAATTTGCGGTCGACTGTTGCTGCCATATTTGTCCTTGTTGCAACTAGATTTAATATTTGATATGTTGTTTTGAAAGCCATCCATCTTCCATTCATAAATTGCCTGAAAAGTTGAACGTTGTTGAAAATATGTGAGTTTCATTGTAATGCAATTATCATTTTAGCTTGAGGAAAGAGAATGATAGAAATGAAGCGCTTAAGAAAGACCAAAAGACGAAAAAAAAATGGCGGGGAGCAATTAAGGAGAAGAGGCGAAAAAAAAAAAAAACGAAAACAAAATCGTAAAAAAATGAGGGAGAATTAATGGCGGAAAGAAGGAAATAGAAAACAGCGAAGTAAGTGATTTTCACGCACAATCATGAGATATAATGTTGAATTTCTGATTCAATTAACTTTAAAACACTGATGATGAATATGACCGCCAGCATATCTAACAGGATAAGAATAGGAAACAGCAGCGTGAGACAACGTAGCAAAGAAGTGAATGATGAACAAGCACAGAAAGAAAGTGGCAGGGCAAAGCCAGATAGACAGGGAATAGAAATGTAAGAAAACTGGCTGACAATATCTCAATTAACGACGCTCATCTAAAATATTATAAACTCAATTAAGCAAATTCAAATTCTACTTTGTTTCCTACTATCATTTTGTTATCTCTTTTGTTAAATTTAGATAATCAATCATTTGAAATAATCTCTAAATTCTGAAAATAAGGCTCAGACGCTTTCGAATAAATATACGAGCCATACTTTTCAAAACCATATTTTATTCTTTTAGTGTATACTTGTGTATTGTGTCCGTTTTTATCATCAGTTTTTTAAACATAAAACAGTGGGGTGCACTATAGACAGGTCATTTTTTGAAGATGTTAAAAATAATGCATTTTCGGTGACCGGTTGCACTCTACACAGGTAATTTTTTTTCTAGGAGTGTTAAAATTCATATAAACAAATTAAGAGGCTCCACTATACATGAAATCGGCTTATACAAGATTATATGCGATATTTAGCAGCTAGAATAAATACTTCGTTTCGAATGATTTCATTTTATTAATAATTTTTTTGGATTTCTTCTACTTGAAAGTGAAAACGATTTGAATTCACAAAATAATGTTCATTTCACAATCATTTTCCTGAGATAATAGTTCTGTTCAACTGGAGACAATATTCCTTTTGTCAATGATGAGAAACGTTTATGTCTTTGTACTTTCCTTGTTATGGTGATATCATAATAAATCGCATGGTTGCAATATGATAACAAAAATCAACGTGAACTCAGTAATCATTTTATGAGGGCCTTTATGTGTTCTTTACTATCAAGCTGTTCAAAAGTTCTCGGTCTGACCAAAAAGCAATTGAAAACAGAATTTGGTATTAGTAGTAGCTGTCGTATCCGTTTTTATACTTTTTCCCTTCAGTATGTAGGTGATCATGCCTCGCCACAGAAATACAGAATAGGGACCGATGAAATAAATACAGAATAGAAAACATTTACAAGTGAGGAGAGTCTGTTTATTTTGAAAATATCGACATTTGAAATATCTAGGCTGGAACACTATTCTCTGAAAACCTGCATGCAATACGCAAATATTTCTAAACTGAACGAAGAAGAGAGTAATTCTATTGCTTTTAATTCTCTAATCCTTCTGGATGAAAACGATAATGACTCTCCAAGTGTTCCCGTTTTTTATCTGTGAATTGTCATGCCTTCTTGAGAAATATAGTGGACTGTTTTACCATTGCTTTCTTCATAGTTTTGAATTTACTGCTTTCTTTCTTCTAGACTGCCTACCACGCAAGTTTTGAGAGTCCAGTCTATCTAGGTAGCTAATCCAGAGTCGGAAAGAAGAAATAGATTCAAGTCCTTTCCAAAAGAATTTGTGTGAAAATGAATGCAAGAGACGAGGCTGGAATTTGAACTTGGTTAGCTGTTACGCTATCAGCATATTATTCGCATGTTTAATTGTATTAAGTCGCACGAATTTCTTGGATGAAGCGTTGTGCCTATTCATTTTTACCTAGTTTTACTTACATCTTATATATTGCTGAGTTTTTTTTTAGATGTACGTTAAAAGAGTTAAAAATTAACAACAATGATCCATCTAAGAATCTGGAACAGCTTATATTTATTACAACTACTACTACTACAAAAACCTCCACCACCAACACGTGCCAGTTTTTTGCTGCTGTTACAGTGTAAACATGGCTGCTCCGCTATCAGTGTACACTAAGGAAGAATAAGGAGCAGTGATCTGAATCTACAGAGAACATGCGACCTCATAACTCGCCGGTTTGCCGTTACCATCTCTCGAGGTTACTGAATCTTCTTGTCAGTGGTAGAGATTGAAAGGCGTCCTGCTCCTTCTTCGTGCGTCACGCTTGTCAGGAAGCTTTTAAATTTCTGGATCCACGCATACACACTTCTACGCAGTAGTGTACTGTCGCCATATTGTGTTGAAAGCCCCCGATGAATAGCACACCTTCCGACCAGATAAATCGAGTAAATACTCTTTGTTCCTCCTCGGGGCACACAGCTAGCTGAGCAGACATGTTTGCAGCAGCAAGAAAAATGCAACGATCAAACTCTAACATCGATCACGTGACCACAATAGCACCAACTATAAGTACGCATGAGCAGAAGTCAGTGTGATAAACCTAAAGATATGTTATGGCGAAATTGCAGATAATTTTTTACTTACTTTCGTATAAGAATGAATCAAATGTTGTTTCACTTTTTAAAGACTTTTAATTTAAAGCGTATTTTATGTACACCTAAAATCTATCTATTACGCCATTATTATATTAATGTTATTATTGCATATATCATATCATTACCATGGGGGTTCAGATCTACTTTTGAGGAAACGTTACGATGAGTTTCAAGATTCTGGAATCGTACTTACTAAAACTGGTTTAAACGTTTTACGTGTAGAAAGACATTTCAAAGAAAAGAGTAATGAACTGTTCTGTAATATCAGTCATTCTATAATTTTCCTATCATCCTATAATTTTCCTATATCTTAATACACTGTTTAATTTTTGGAAACCATCTTTCCATGCTCCAATGCGCATTCGGATTTGTGTATCCCATTTTCCATCATCTGTTATAACACTTCCCAGAGAGTTAAAATTTTGTACATGGTTGATTTTGAAGTCTCAAAATCACATCTTGCTTCTTAGGCTTTTCCTCTTGTTAACGACCAGAGATTCTATCTTCTTACAATCATTGACTACCAATTTTAAAGAGCATACATGACAGGGCACAAATAAAGGTGAGTTTATGTTGTACGTTATTTTCTTTGCTATTCATGTTACTCCTATTATTGTAACCTTGACTACTTTGATGATTTTAATCTTAACAACATAGGATATGCATATGACACAGCGTTCATAGCAGACACAGAAATGAAACTCCAAGAAATCGTACAGAATTTAACGAAGGAAAACGAGAAGAATGAACTAAGCAGCAATTGCAAGAAGACAAAATGCATTGTTGTCAGCAAAAAGAGCATCCCGATATACAAATTACAAATTGGAGATGCCAAAAACAAAGAAGTATAACAATTTAAGTATCCGGAAAATGTTTTAACATTGGACGGAAAGGCACATTAGGATAGTGAAAGATGCCCTCTAAAAGCTAAGCAAAGTATTAAGAAACAGGAAATTTCGTTAGAAACAAATAAAAAGTACTAAACTGTTAAATAATTCCTCCTATATAGCAGTGAATGTTGGACAATTTCCTCAAGGATTAAAGAATAGGCTTGAAGCAACATAAATGTGTCTCTACAGAAGGATGCTGAGAATACCATGGACGGAACATGTGAGCAACGACGAACTTCTAGAGAAAATGGAAACAGAAAGGACACTTATAATTTAAATCAGAAAGAAACACTTGAAATTTCAAGAGCACATAACGAGGAAAGACGGCTTGGAAAACTTGATACTAACATGACAGAATTAAGGCAAGAGGGTCAGTGGAAACAGCGCATAACCTACTTGTCGAGGTTGAGTGAATGGATTGAAGAACAGGGTTTGAGAGATAGCAACAAAAAGGCAAAATTTATTAAGAGATACAAAGTACAGGAAATTGTGGAGAGCCATGATCACCAACGTCCTGAAGGGACAAGCTACATATCCCAGAAGTGGACGACCGCTAGTTTTCCCTTATGATGCTTTAAAATAAAAAAGGAGGAATCCGACAACTGGTACTTGGAAACTTTCAGAAGAGAGACGTTTCAAAAAGAGAGTGCTTTCAAAAAGACAGATGTGAGCAACTCTATAACACATTTAAAAAATTGTATGATCTGTTTGTTTCATTCACGACATTTGCAAACTAATTTAAATAGCATTTCAATTCTCTAGTTTCTCGACTATCCCAAGTAATTCCATAATTTCGTGACTATCCCAAGCAATCTTCTTCAATTGTTTTGCACAAAATTAAACACATCAATAAATAGTAGGTATGTTCATGAGATCGATAAAAATAGCACAGCCTGAATAAAAATGTCCTTAAACTTGATGAAAATAATTTTTTACTGCCTAAATATTTGTTATTATCAAGAGAAAAGATCAAAATATTTTTTAATATTTTTTTACATTTTTTAAACATTCTTAGGACATCCAAAATTTTGTTAAAAATCTTGCTTTTTAATCAGCAAATTTGACAGAAAATCAGTCAGCCATATTTTCACTTTTGTTTACAAAAGTGAAATTCTTCGTTTAAAATTCTTTTAAAAATCAATTATAATCTTTTCAAAATTTGATTTAAGAAAACTATAAATTATAAAGTTTATTTAATATATTTTGAAACAAGCATTACTTGCTTTCTGCGCTGAAGAAATGTACTTTAAAATAAGAGAAAGCCAGTCTTAACAGCTTTTGATTGACAAGTAACATGTGATGATTTCACGACGCACAGACATTTTACGCGAGGAAAAGTTATCGTACGGAATGTCAGAATTGACTTAATTTAGCTTTAAGTAAACCAGCTTATTTACCTCGTTATTTTTTAAGGAAAACTATCAGCGTTCTAACCATTTTTTTGTTGTTTTTTTTGTTTTTTTGTTTTTGTTTTTGGTACTTAGCTTTTACTTTTACGATTTCGATGCTTTATGAAAAAATATAATACTATAAAAATTAAATGAGACATGAAAAGTGAGATAAAATTTCATAAGAACGGTACCTAATAAATTAGTCACCTTTTTTATGAAATATTATCAGTAGTGTATATTTTATGTACATTTATTAGATTTTACAGTATTATTTGGATTTCCACACATCTTATTATTAATTTTAAGATTTCATTTATGGAAAAATGACATAACAGATAATGTAAAACTAAGATCATATAAATTTCATAAGATAGGTACATAATACATTGTAGGTACCCTTATAAGTTGAAATACCTACATTTTTTTCTCTTGTTAATTTTTTTAATCTTAAGTTATATGGCAATATTGAAAAGGCATTTTTTTCTAATAGTTACCTAATCATATACACTTTTTATTTTATTTTTCATAGCCAAGTAAGAACAGAGATTTAGAAATTCAATGCAACTTGTATCAGACTTTCATGAAATTTTTGTGATTCGCCCAATGTAAATGTGAAAATGTAAAGACCGTTAACAGCGCCGAACAACATTTATATACAAAATCAAATCACGTGATGTTTTTAGTGTCATGTTCCGTACATTTGAATTACAGATGTTTTATGGACACAAAAGGCAAGGAACAGTAAAATTTTTCTAACTGAAGACTCGTTGATTGTAAAAAGCTTGTGCAATTTATAATCTGTACAGATTGATCAACTTAACAAAACCATTAAGTAAAGGATTCGCCATTTCCACTGATTTTACAATATTTAACAACTTTAATGTAAAAATAATAAAATAATTTAAGAAATAACAATTAATTCTTTTAAAAATTCATTTTTCATCGAAAAAGTTTTTTTTTTTTTTTTGCCTTCAGACAATATTATGCATGTTCATAAAAATAACTAAAAGCAACTAAAAGCATTTGAAATTAAATAATATCTTTCTTTTATTGAGTTTTGTACGTTAAAATTCAGAGCTGATTTTTAGCTAGGTGAGGTCCGATTTTTAAATAAACAAAACATGATTTACTTTCCTCAAAGCCTTATACTTTTACCTAATATAATGACTTGCGTGCTTCAACATTGAATTTCTAGAATTTCATAAAATTATTTATGGGGAGGGTAATATATATAAAATATATTTTTATCATGACTTTAAAAAAAAATTACATATTTATAATAATTTTCATCATTCCTGAATAGTTTCTGAAAGTTTCATTAAAACCCGACAATTATTTCTATTTTTGCAAGATTTTCAAAACCAATGTCTGTCATTAAAAAAAAAAATGCACAAAAATTTGCTGTTATTTAGTACTTCCGCCGACGAAGAGAAACAAGGGTTTTTTTAGTCAAAAGTTAGAATGTTCTAAAAAGACGGAAATTTTCTTTTTTAAATAATTAAAAAAATATTCTGTTCTTTCCTTTTAATAGTATCATAAACATTTTGACGATAAAATTTTGCTTTCGTCAAGTTTAAGGCCGTTTTTATCATACTATGCTCATTCTCCAGTCCTAATAAATAGGTAATGTTTAACCTTCGTGCTCGCTAAGAAAAATGGCGTATCAAAATAACGGTCATTCCTCTGACACTTCTATTACCGTATACACTTTTGACTCCCTCGGCAATGTTTGTTGTTTTAAAAAGCGACAATCAGAATCTTAATAAAAGCTAAACATATGAAAGCAGATTTATACATTTTCTTTATTTTTGAAAATTGATCAAAACTATATTAAACACTAAACAATATTAAATATTATTTATTAGATTGCTTGATACAAAAATAATTTCATATTTACAACATTATAAATATATGTGAACCAACTATAATTAAATATTCATTATTTGCCTTTTTATAAATATGAAAATATTTTATTAATTCACAAATTTAAAAAAAAAACTATCTTTGAACAAGATAATTTAAATAACTACATAACGAGTAACTTTTGAAAAAATCCATTTTCTGAGTATTTTTTTTTTCATTTGCTCTCACCGCATAAATTCACTAAAATAGATTGAGAGCACCTCTTTCACTTACATATACTGATATTTTGTATTTTTTTAACTTATTGAATAAAAAGCTTTCTTTACAAATTCATTTCTCTATAAAATGGTAAATAATAAATCTTTATAAAAGGTAAATACTAAATATCGCATTGTACTTGGTTCACATATTTTTATAATCTTGTAAATAAACATTGCTGAGGGAGTCAAAAGTGTATACAGTGATAACGGTGTCCAGGGAATAACCGTCCATTTTGGCACACCATTTTTGTTTTGTTTTTTTGTTTCGTTTCGTTTTTTTTTGTTGTTTTTTTTTTGTCTTTTTTTTTTTTACAATGGTTAAACATTGTCAATAAATATAAGATTTCAGTATTCATACATACGGGTATCATTGGTAGCAACCTTGTCTCGCAATTACGACTGAAAAGTGAGGTCACTGAATGTCCCCAAACTTTCTGTCTTGTACCACATCTGAGCTATGCTTGGAAAGTCGCCATGCTTGTATCATTGAATACTGGAAAGTATTATATTGGGTTGACCTAAAAATTCGTTCGCTTTATTAAGTAAAAATATTAATAAACGATCGAGCATTTTTCTCAATCCAAAATGTGCTTCATAAACGTACAGGAGGTGACTAGTTTCCCCATGAAACAAAAATGATACTAAGCTAAGCTAAATCTGGCACAAGGCCTCAATAAGAGGATATCCAGTATGGATCAAACACACAATACTAGCAAATGGTTTCTGTCTTGAAAAATCAACCTTCAAATTACAAACAGTTTCTAAAGTGGGTTTTATCTTCGACCCTTTAGCAAAGTTTAATGTTATCGCAATAAGACACGTAACTAAATCCCACATACTTAAAAGTATTACTTATTCAACTCCGGACTTGTCAGTTAATATATCGAGTGGGCGTATGGGCTTGGGATTTTTTTTTTTTTTTTTCACCTAACGAGGATTCTTCTTCTCTTAAGGATATGAAAGACTTTTTTGCCCTTGACTTCTTCGGTAGGGTGCTTATATATCTCGCTGTCATCTAGTTGTACCCTGTGTGCATATCCTAATCGTAGCTGAAAGAACCACCTGTTTCCATGTCATCCTCTGTGACGCGACTCTGCACCTGGTGGTTAGGAGGTTAACTTCCAGGTCACCTCTTGGATGCACCTAGTTTCTTTGATACTCTTGTGCGAAACTGAGTAAAGTCTATTTTGGCATGTCTCAAGAGAAAGGGAGGCCAATCCTAGTAGGAATCATAGAGTCAATCTGAACTCTACGATCCTTTTCTTAACTGCAGACCAGGTACTTCGCCAGGGCTACATACAGTTTTGAAGACCGAGATCTTCCTTCTAGACCGAATAAAATAATAAACTTTATAATTTCTAATTTTCTTAAATAAAATTTTGAAAAAATTATAATTGATTTTTAAAAGAATTTTTAAACGGAGAATTTCACTTTTGTTTACAAAAGTAAAATTGTCCGATTAAAAATGTCTGATGACTCATTTTCTGTCAAATTTGCTGATTAAAAAATACAAGACTACAGAGTACAAACTTCTCTACTATCTAACCCATAGAGAGAGAGAGAGTGAGAGAGGGAGGGAGAGATGAATTTATACCTTCCTCGACGGTATTTGCGTATAAGTGAATGTAAGGAACTCAACTGGATTTCCAACTCTGTTCTCAGATTTCTCATTACACCTCTGTCCATTACACTATCCATACATCCACGAACATTATTTATTGACGTTAATTTACGATGCTATCTTATATTTCCTGGTGTGAATCACATGCCACATCAGCATTTAATCATCTTCGTAGGTGAGCTGATACAAACTTTATGTAGAAATCACATTAACAATTTGGTTTTCGATAATACCGAATTTTCTGAAAATACGTGTTTGTATGCTTCGTATGGAATTCGTCTTAATTTCTTCTTGCTTACTTTCTTTCTTTTCTCCTCTTTTTGATTTTTTTTTTTTTTTTCACATAGAGAATATCACAAAATCTCAATCTTCGCAGATAACATTAATTTCTTTATCCAGTTTACGATGGATGAAAATTCCGTATTTAAAGAATCTTGTCGCAGTAGAGTGTATGAGCCGAAATGGCGATATGGTTGAGTGCACGCCCACAACAGAACATTTTTCCCATTACCACAAAAAAAAAATGTCTTTAGGAATCGATATATCATGTAATTTAAAAGAGATGCTAAATTAAATTACGGCGTTGAAAATTACTTAGCGGGCTACTCGAAGAGTTTCAATCCGTCTAAGCCTTATAAGGATATTCTGCCGCAGTAGAAAGATAATAGATGCGTTATGATGACACTATTTGTGCTTGCGCGGGTGCATGAACATATGTAAGGAGGAGAAAGAAGAAGAGGAAGTGTTTCAGAGCGTTTGTGTATTTATATATGCGCATGCGCATCTCCAGAGTTTGCTAACATCATATGTTCTCAAAAAGGCACGATCCATTGATGGAAAAATGTTGAGTGGAAGCAAAGTAACTCGGGTCCGAGAGAAGAACGACTTCCATTTTTTTGGGGTTTTTTTTTTTTTTTTTTTCATCAAAATGACTCTTTTCGCTCCATATCGAAAGCTTAAGGTGGAAATCCAGCTCTGAAGGAAGAAATAGATAATAACAAGCACAGATGCAATAAGCATGAGTTGAATATAAGAAAGATGGAGAATAGACAGATGATCATTATTGTAAAATCTATTTCGATTTTGACAAATAATTTGAAGTTGCAAATACTTATAAAAATAACTGATTGTAAAGTATTATTTTACTGTAGATAAATATATTCATGAAGGTCAAAAACTGTGTATGTATTTGACGACTGCTATAACAAAATCTTATACAATTCTTTTACCTTAATTCAAATTTCGCTGACTTTTCGACTATCATGGTTAAATTCAATACTAGACTAAGCTTAGCTTACGGTCATATCACGTTGAAACAGCGGTTCTCGTCCTATCAAAGAAAGTAAGCAACGTCAAGCTTGGTCAATACCTAGTTGGATGTGCGGATGATGTAATGGATAACGGCTCGTAATGGGAAAATAGAGGGCCGAGTTCGAATTCCAGTCGGGTTCGTTGCACTCATTTAAGGACAAATACCCTTGTGAAAGTTATGAATCCACCTATTCTCCCCTAGTTTAATCCAATATTCATTTGCAAAAAAAAATATTCAATCTATAAAATGTATAAATGTTGATTTAAACTTACAAAAGTTTGATAAGCTATAAAAATAAATAAATCAATAAATCAAATAGACTAAACTTAGTAAATTATATATACATTCAAGTAAAGCGTTGGATGGTCAGTTGATAGAATTAGCCAAATGAGACCGTGAGGTCTAAACCACGGTCGCGTATTCAATCTGACCTCCTAATTTTTAAAATTTATATATATATCCTGACCTCCTAATTTTTAAAGTTTATATATATATATATATATATATATATATATATATATATATATATATATATATATATATATATATATAAGTTATAAATGTGGCGAAAGTGCTCTACTCTTTATCAGGAGGTAAATTTAATAAAAAATATAGTCTTATGGTATGCTATATTTATTGGTAAAAGTGCTAGATATCAGAGAGCATGTATAAATATAAAAGTGGACACTGAGCTCTACACCAAGAGGCGACAGTCTGTTTCATGCTTGAACTCAATTTTCAGGTCATGAGACAGACTTTCATCGCTCGGTGTTGATCTCACTCTCCCTCCTTATATTCATATTTATATAGGCTATATTGATTAAATATTGAGAACTTTGAGCCTTGTATAGCATTTTTATTCAAGCTTTTTATTCAATTTTTCTCGTGTTCATATAAGTGATTTCTTTTCTGAACACAAACTGTGTAAAAACTGTCTTAATGTTCTATATATCCGCGTGTTTTCGGCAATTCTATTAGCCATTATCAAGGATTTTTTTATCATTTTTTTATTCATTTTTAACTGAAAGTATAGATTTTTATATATGTGATATATATGTGATATATATATATATATATATATCACATATATATATATATATGTGTGTGTGTGTGTGTGAGAGAGAGAGAGAGAGAAAGATTATATATATATATATATATATATATATATATATATATATATATATATATATATATATATATATAGAGAGAGAGAGAGAGAGAGAGTGATGGGAAAGTTTGTTTTGTTTTTTTAATTATCCAGACACGATCAGCACATTATGGCCGTCTTCATAGTTGATGTTATTGTGCGTTGACTTTTTCTTTTTTGTTATTAGTCCTTCCATTATTTTATTTTATTTTATTTTATTTTTACATGTAGATGAGGCTATTATACTTGTATTTTCTACAAGCAGACGGAGCTTGTTAAGTTTCCGTGCGTGTTTAAATGTGTTTTAATTAAACTATATATATATATATATATATATATATATATATATATATATATATATATATGAAGAGATGTTGAACCACATCCTACTTTTCAAAATCGGAACAAATGTCTAAAAGTCTGAATTTTGGGAAAGGATTCTTGGTTATGCCGAGAGCTTTTCAGAATACTCTCGTATATAAATAATAAATGCGTTATCAATAGATTAATTTGACATTTTCACTATTTAATCTCCAGAAGCAGATTGTTCTCGTTCCGCAGTACCATTCAGGGAATATCTCGTCTAGTTATTATTTAGTACTGATCAGTTATTCATTAAATGAATGATTCAGTTCAAAATTACCTGAAAATTACCCGGATCAACAAGTACCTGATGAAGTTGATACAATAGCAGATATTAATTGTTTTTATTATAATTACAAGCAAAAGTTTCTCGGGAAAATCGTTTGTGAATTGCATATCCAATCTCTATATTTACAAAACCGCTAGGGACTTTTTACGCAACTTATACAATTTTTACAAGTAGGTTAGGATTTCGAGAAGCAATTAAATTTTTTGTACCTGGATCTCATAAATGTAAAAGAAAGACATTTTATTCTGCCTCTTTTGGCAAAATACTATAGGCTTGAATAAGCTCTAACTTAAGTATGTCACATCGCAGGGTCTTTTTTCAGATAAGCAATATGGCTTTCGCTTCTCTAGGTCGACTGCTGATATGTTAACAGTTATTGCTGAAAGAGTCTATCAAGCTTTAGATAAGAATGGTGAAGCTCGGGCTGTTGCTTTTGTTATCTAGAAGGCATTTGACATGGTTTGTCATATTGGTCTTCTTCACCAGAAATACCCTAATCTTTTAGGTATTTCTGGCCGAAGTTTTTAACTGTTTCAGTCTTTCTTGTCGAATTACAAAATGAAATTTATCTTGAACGGCCACTCCTCTAGATCCTTTTACATTAATGCAGGCGTCTCCCAAGGCTCTATGCTTAGATCTACGTTGTTCCTAATTTTCATCAATGACCTTTTTTATAACATCAATTCTCAGTTCCGTATCTATGCTGATGACACAGCCATTTATCCCTTATCGAATCGCACATACTTATTATTAATAGTAAGTCTGAGTGGTTCAATAAGGACAAATTGGTAGCTGATGTAAAAAATGATCTACACTCTGTTGTTAACTGGAGCAAGGCATGGCTTGTTAATTTTAAACAAATCTGCTCCCATTTAATATTCTGAGAAAACCCTTTTTTTCTTCCATCAGCATGGCAGTTGTTAACCTCCAGGAGAGTGACTCAGACCTTCTCGGACTAAAGTTTACCGCTGACATGAAGTGGAAAGACTATATTGAATCAATTGTGAGGAAGACTGGTTCCCTGTGTCGTGCTAGACAATTTTCCTCGCCATAATCTATCACACACACACATACATATATATATGTGTGTGTGTGTGTGTGTGTGTGTGTGTGTGTGTGTGTGTGTCAATTCGCAAGGCAACAATGTCACTAAGACGCAAGGGGGCTAGTCGGAGTGAAAGAGAATTAAAAAAAAAAACTTTAGAAAGAACCAGAAACCCGATCCTAAATTGGGAACAAGGGATAAACTTTTCTCCTGTTCAAAAGAACGGGGACACGTGTGAACCGGACATTAGGCGATCAATCTCCTGCTAGTGAAGGGAAAAAATAAATAGTAAATAAAAGTTCACAGTTAAGACGGGGAGACGTTAGAAGTACAGAGTTGAAATAGACTTTAGAACCGGAAACGGAATCCTAAACTGGAAACAAGGGATAAACCCCTACTTCTGTTCAAAAGACAAGAGAGGATATGAACCGAGCGATAGACCAGTTTATCTCCTACTGACAAAAAATAAATAAATAGTAAATAAAATTTCAGAATTCGGACGGAGATATCAGAATTATAGAGTTGAAGCAGATTTTAGAAGGAATCAAAACCCAATCCTAAACAGGAAAAAAGAGATAATCTTTTACTTCTATTTAAAAGACCGGGAGGTGTGTGAACTGGGTGATATCATTCATGCTTGCTTTGAATATTGCTGCCACATCTAGTTTGGTGCTATTGATATATATCTAGAGATTCTTGATAAAATCCAAAGAAGGATCTGAAATGTCATTGATCTTACCGGGCATCACAGTTTCAGTCAGTTTTCCACTACCGTACTGTAGCTTCCCGGAGCCTTTTCTATAAATACTTTCTTCATGGTAATTCTTTATATGAACGTTCCTCTATACTACTTAGACTCTATGAATTTAAATGCAGTACTAGATTGGCAGCAAGGTTTCATCATTTAACAGTTGAAATGGCAAGATGTAGTCGTAAGTTCTATGCTAACAGTTTTTTCTATCGCATTTCTCGCTTGTGGAACTCTCTTCCGGCTTCTGGCTTCCCAGTCAACTTAAGTGCAATGTTAATCTTTAACGTCTAGTGTTCTTAATTCTTGTTCTTTTATTGTTCTCTCTCCTTAATAGTATTTCTTTTCTCGTAGTCTCTAACACTCAGTAACCCTTTGCATCTTAGTGGCGTTATTGCCTTGCTTCGGATGAAATGATTAAAAATAAATTAAACTCGTAGAATTTGTACAATTCTTGAATACAGAATAAAATAACATATTTACGTATATACTCACATATCATGCGACTTTTGAAGACCAAATTTTGAAGCTAATTTTAAGGGAGTCTCGTCATGTACAATTTATAAAATTAGCGTATGTACTGCTGACTCTGGCTACGCCGTTGACAAAAAATATCCATTTACTATAGTCAAATTAGTTTCAAAATTAGGTCTTCAAAGGTTGCATGATACGCAAGTATACACGGTATTTACTTTTTTTTAACTTTACCTTTTTTATTTTTCATTACTTTTATTTGCTTAAACCATAATGCCAGTGGAGTCAAATTTAAGTCCAGTTGCTTATAGATTAGTTGACTATAAGAATAAACTCGTTTACTCTCCTCTTAGTCTACGTTGGTGTAAGTAATATTTGCGTATTTCACGCAAGTTTCAGTGGATACTGTTCGAGCCAAGATAAAAAGCAAAATTTAAAATGTCGATTTTAAAAACAGACACTTCTCGTTTGAAAAACTGGCCTAACACGATCTTTCCATTCAGTATGTATTTCATTTGCCCCTAATCTGTAACAAAATAAATTTGTTAAATTGCATGATCAGTAAATATGGCAATATCACCATCTTTTTTTAACAAATTCAAACTGAAATCTCATCCAAGATTACATGTAAATACCAATCGAAATTTAAATTAAATTTGCGATTAATTTTATTATATTTACAAAGAAATGATGATATTTAACAGAATAGTTTAACGGTTAAATTTGTTCACGAGGCAACTTTAGGATAGAAATAAATATGGTTAACATGAGCCAAAAAGTAAAAATGGGTTAATTAAAAAGTCATCAAGGGAGTGCATGCATCTGTTAACTCCAATATCACTAAAGTCTAAATTAAAATAGATAGATAGATAGATATGAATAGACTGGGACAGATAGGAACACGGCCTTAACCTTCTTGTTCCACATTTTTCTCTGTCTCGAGTAAAGTCTTGGTATTTTTATAGTTTTTCGCTTCTTTTATTCTCCACATAGCAGTTCTCTTTTAAATCCATGTCTGCAACTCAGAGAGCTCTGTATGTACAAGATCATCATCATCAGCAGCAGCAGCAGTAGTAGTAGTAGCAGCAGCAGCAAATAGGCACGTGGCCGAAATGGTTAGAACGTTCGCTTTCCGACCATGAAACCCGGGTTCGAATCTCACCATGGACATTTTTTTCTTGTTGATGCTATCGGCCGATGACAGCGTGTGGCACTTTTGGAAAATGTCTGAAAACCATACTACGCGTTAACCGAACCCATGTGACTGCAATTTGGGATAATTGTGCTAGCACGTACTCACAGGTCATTTACGTTACCGTGTATTTGAGTGTAATGGCCTTGCTCAGACTGTTGATCTCTCCCAAAAAACTGTAACTAAGGTCCCCTCAGTATAGTTGCAGTATAAACCACAGGTGAGCGTTGAACAAACACAAATGTGCCTGAGCAGGCATAATCGGATACGAGCATGCATTATTATTAGTAGTAGTAGTAATGTGGGATGACAGAACAGTGACTAGAAGATATAGTAAGAGGACAAGCATTCTTACAAAGGATAGAAAATTAGGGATAGTAGTAGAGGGGGCGGTAGCAGTAGTAGTAGTATTTACGTATTCACATCAGGAGTATCAGGTAGTTGTGGTTGAGGAGTAAATAACAATGTCCCTTCAAATCAACAGCATCCTTCTCAGTATTATAACAGATTTATTATTATTATTATTATTATTATTATTATTATTATTATTATTATTGCACTCATTGACATTTCACCGGTAATAAGTTGTGCTTTGCATAGAAGATCAAATGACAACCAGTCTTATCGTCCCTTCAATACTCTCCATAGCATTACGTCTAATTTTAAATTTCATAGTTAAATGTACATGCATATTACGGTCATCTAACTTCTAATTCCTTGATGAGATTCACTGGAACAATTCCAAGCGATCCAAAGAATTTGGTCTCGATCTTCATAATCATATTCCATAACAAATGTTTCCTTCAGCGTGCCTTTTCGCCCCACCCGACTGTGTTGTCGGATTCCTTTACGAAGAATATGGCATAAAATGTGTAGATACCATAGAATAGATAACCAGAAAATAGTATTTCCTTCTAAATTTATTTCATGTATTGTTACGCATTCAATTCTGGGAACCGTTTCAAAGACACACGAATAGATAGATGCTTGTCCTCTTACTATATCTTCTAGTCACTGTTCTTACAATAGTAAGTGGAGGAGATATCTCAAAATTAGTTAGTCAGATACTCTGCACATTCGTATTGTAAACTGGAAGAGATATAGCATTAATAAACGAATTAGGGATGGGTTGATAATCGACGAGGGAATACAAATATCAAATTGACTCTTAAAAAGCGAAAAGGTGCGCGAACTTTTAATCAGAATAGAACAAAAGTGTTGATCAATGTTGATAAGTTGTAAAACCAGGATCAATCAATTATTATTTTATTCAATGTATTTTTACACACTTAATGAGACGAATGAGCTTGGCTCTTTTTAATAAATAAGTCAATTCTTGGAACTGTTTCAGAAAAATACGCACAAATATCATTGTCTTGCACGAACTTTGGTTTTGATCCTACACATTACTAAATAACTTTATTCACAACGGTATGTGCGAACATCAATAGATATTCCACACTCTTTTTTAGACAAAGATGAATATGATTTCGTCGTGGAACATCAAAACTGTGTTAAATGAGAAATTTAAAAAAAATCTATTGAATCATTCAGGAATTCAGCTTGCAAATTGTCTAGAAGAGATGCGGTATTAATACAAAAGGGATTCCGAATGAGTTTATAATCAAAGAAAAAAGGTTCGCAAACCTTAAATCATAAAAAGGGGCAAAGTGTCGAGATCACTGAACATTTGATTGTGTAGCCCTCACTTCCGCCACAGACTCGAATTTCTCTGACGTACTACTAGGGGTACAGGTACCATGTTCCATAAGTTTTGCAATGTCTGGAAATATTTGAATATTTTTATATATGTTTCTTTCTTTTAAGATTTTCTGTATGAATTGTTCGAGCTGCCATATCTACGGTTTCACAAATTTTTCTTGTCTTCATCAAGCAAATCTTGTCTTCCAACTGAGACATGGTGTCGTTTGCATTTCAAATGCAGAAAATATTTTACTTTTTCAGTACTTATTCTTCTAGTTTCTATTCATACTATTTCTTAGTATCCTTAAATCATAGTCGTTTAAACAATATCTTGTTAATCACTCTTCCCGCCCAATCACGGATTTTGTCGTTTTCTCTTTCATGTGCCGTGTCCTCTCAGGACGTAAGTAATCATGGCTCTCCACAATTTCCTGTCCTTTGTAGGTCTTATTAATTTTTGTCTTTTTATTATTTCTCCCAAACCCTGTTCTGCAATCCATTTAGTCAAGTTCACTAAGCATGCAATGCGTTGTTTTCCTCCGTCTCTTCAATTTGTCCTCTGAGTATCAGAATTTCCACGCCCTCTTTACTCATTACGTGCCATAGATATTTCAGCTGTTTCTTCCTGATGTTATTTATAAGTTTTCTTTTTTGCTTCCATTTCTTCGAGAAATACTTCGTTGCGTACATATTCTATCCATTGTATCCTCAGCATCCTTCTGCAGTGCCACATTTCTGTTGCTTCATGTCTCTTCTTCATCTTTGAAAAGATTTTTCAGCATTCACTGCCATATAGGAGGACAAATATCACATAACATTTCAGTACTGTTTTCTTTGTTTCTAACGAAGCTTTCCTGTTCCTTAGTACTCTGCTTAAATTTTGGAAAGCATCTTTGTCTATCCCAATGAGCCTTCGGATTTCAGTATCGCACTTTTTTAAACACTTCTTAGATATTTAAACTTTTGTGCTGGTTTGATTTTGCTATCTCTGATTTGTAATTTGCATTTTGAGCACAGTCTTTTGATAACTGCCATGCATTCTACCTTCTTGCACTTGATGTTTTATTCTTTCTATTATTGTTGTTGTTGTTCTTGTTGTTGTTGTTGATGCAGCTGCTGTTTTTGTTGCGGTTGTTGTTGTTGTACTCATTGAATTTTATCAGTAATAACTTATAGTGCATACTGGAAATCAAGCGACAACATGTTTCCTCAATATTCCTGCATTATCATACTTATTATAAAACCCAGGTTGTGTGTGTGTGTGTGTCTGTGTGTGTCTGTGTGTGTCTGTTCGTTTATATTTGGATCGGATTTCCTACATTTTTCAACCGATTTCAACAAAACTTTACAGGACTACGTAACATTACCTTGCGGTGATCTCGACAGCGCCAAAAATTGGAAAACACAATTGTTTTTGCACGAAATCAATTTTAAAACACGATTAAGAGGCATCGCTGTCGAGAATGAAAGGTGGACAACTCATATCGAGTTATACTTATTATAAAAACCCAGGTTGTTTGTGTGTGTGTGTGTGTGTGTGTGTGTGTGTGTGTGTGTGTGTTCGTTTGTATATGGGATCGGATTTCCTACATTTTTCAACCAATTTCAACAAAACTTCACTTTTTTTGGCAGGTAGTGTTTCTTATTGTTTTGCACAATTTTTTCTTTATTTTTTAATTCAGAATGCTTTAAAAATTCCATTTACAAGACAATTTTTTATAATAAAATTCTATTCAATCGGTAGACTCATAACGATTAAAAACAATGCTTTTGTTTGAGTTTGGGTTTGACCAATTCGTTAAAAAAAAATAAAAATAAAAATAATTAAGACATGCGTGTCCGTCAACCTTAAACAATAATCTTTGTCAATTGTATTTTTCAGTCTTTATGATGGTCGATACTTGATCTATCTCTTACTGTTACATCGCCGGGCAACACCGGGCTCTACTGCTAGTCCTTAATAAACTTGTCTTGGGGGTTCCATTTTTTCCTCGGCTTTTCAGTTCTTTTTGCCAGATATTTTGCTAGGTTCTTCAGGACTGATCCACGTGATCTAAGCACGATGGAAACAGTCCATTATTATTATTATTATTATTATTATTATTATTATTATTATTATTATTATTATTATTATTATTATTATTATCATTATTATTATTATTATTATCATCATTATTATTATTATTTCTTAATTCGCATGGTTTTCGTTTTATTCCGGTGATCTTTAATTATGAATGTCCTTCATCAGGTCGTACGACCCCAAACATATATCACCTTTCGTGGAATATTTTCAGAATCAAGCAACGCAGGCTTCTGAAGCAATATTAGACTTTATTCCGATTTTCTCAATGTAGCTAAATACGGTGGTTTTTATTATTGTTGTTGTTATTATTATTATTATTATTATTATTATTGGTACCAGCGGTAAATGCTCCCGTCTGCCGACAAAACAATGGAACTTAATAAGTCAGTGCTAGAAATGTCAAGTATTGGATTATAGGTCTTGCTTCTCATGAGATTACCTTTCTTATAGGTTTTGTTCAACATAGACGGCAATAAGATAATTTCTTACATTTTCTGCTCTCAGATGAAGTCGATAGCATCTGAGACACAATAGCTTGTTTTAACTACTTACAGGTGCTTCTGTAAGTTGAGGCTCACAGGTGTTCGTATCACGATAAAAAAAACCGATGTCCCCAAATTATCAAAGATGAACATCTAAGTATGTTGTCTATAGCCAACTAGTTTTATATTTCAAAGCAATCAAAAAAAATTTACAGTATTGAAATCCTATCTCTAAGGAATGGCTGACAGTTTTAATACCCTGTCTCTTCGGAACGTAGGTGATCATGGCCCTCCACTGTTTCCTTTTTTATTATTAAAAAATTATCATCCGTTTTTCGTAAAGATACTGCACGGATTTCCCGTTGCGTTGTACACGATTTTGAATTGATATTTATTATTCTATTAGACTGGATTGTTCCCAAGGCTAGTCTATTTTGTTATTTAATTCATAATTGGGGGAGAGGTATGGAAACATACCTTTCCAAATGCTGAAATTCGAAATCCCCGATTCCACTTTCTGCATCATTCTCTGTTACAATACCAGCGCATCCTTTCATTCTTTTTTTTAACCTATATTAACAGACTAATATAATCTTTTTCAATAATAAAATAGTTTAATACAACACCAGAGGGTTAAAATATTTTTATTTATTTCATAGGTCGGTTGTCTTTTCTGTCTCGTGATTGGGTGCAAAACGATTACAACTGTAACTTCTGTATTTATATTTGAATCCATTGCTAGGTCAGCTGTTAAGGAAGTCGGTTCACTATATAGGGCGAGACAGTATTTTCTCTCTAGAACTTATCTTACATATCTACGTCTACCATTCGTCCATGCTTAAAATATTGCTGCCATATATGATCAGGTGTCCCTGCTATTTACCTTGAGCTCCTAGATAAGATCCAAAGAAGAAGATCTGGCGGCTCAGCTTCAGTCACCTTCCCACTGCCGTAAAGTTGTCTTTCAAATGTCTTTTCTGTAAATACTTTCATGATAATTGTTCGAATGAGCACTTCTCTATGGCACCTAGAGTTTTTTAATTTAAGCGCAGCACTAGACTGGCGTCGACATCTCATCAATTTACAGTTTAGCCGTAAATTCTATGCTAGCAGTTTCTTCTCTCACAATACTCTTTTGTGGGACTCACCTCTGGCTCCACGCTTTCTAGCCATTTGCAAAAAGTTTAAATGCAATGTTAATCGTTATCTGTTGTCCTTCTGATTACTCTCTTCTCTTTCTACTCATCATTAATGTTTCTGTTCCTAATTCTTCCATACCCTGTAACCCCTTGTGTTTTAGTGACATTACTGCCTTGCTTGGGGTGATTCCGAATAAAAAAAAAACATTCGCTTTATTTAAAATACTGTTTGAAGAGGGTAGATGGTTGAATTAGGGAGAGGGTTTCTTATTCAGTTGTAACCCATTTCCTCTGACCGCCCCGACACCAAGAAAGGGTCGGAAATGTGTTAGCAGTCCTTCTCTTATGCTCCTGCAGCTTAGATTAAGGGGATTACTAGTCGGGAATACTAAAATCAAGCAGGTACAGAAATTTAAATAACTGGGAAGTGTCCTGGGAAAATGCGACACTATGATCTGAAGACGTAGTGGGATGGCCAAAGATGCATTCCAAAAACTAAGAAGAGTATTAAGAGACAGAAAAATGTCGTTAGTAACAAAGAAAAAAGTACTGAACTGTTATGATATATCTATCCGTCTTTATGGCAGTGAATGCTGGACAATCTCATCAAAGACAGCAAGAAACTTGAAGCAACAAAAATGTGGTTTTACAGAAAGATACTGAGGATACCATAGGCCGAACATGTGAGCAACAACGAGGTTTTGGAGAGAATGGAAATAAAAGGGGAACTTATACATAACATCAGTAAGAAGCAGTTGAAATTTTGGGGGTATCTTTTGTCTATCCCAATACGTATAGCCAAAGATGGATTTCAGTGTCGCACTTTCCATCCTCTGTTAAAATACTTCCCAGATATTTAAATCTTTGTGCTTGTTTGATTTTGGTATCTCCAGTTTATAATTTGTATGTTAGGCTGTTCCTTTTGCATTCCATTTTTGTGTAATTGATGTTTAGTCCTTTCTTCTTACTTTCCTTCACTACTGATCTATGGATCTAAAAAAGGGTAAAATTAAGCAAAAGAGTTACTGAATATGTTATATATCACGGTATTCAAAACTTCTATCAATTTTACTAGTTTAATAATATCCAAATGTTTAAAATTTGTCTTCGAAATAATGACCTGTAAAAGGACGGTTATTCTCTTTATACTGCTATTACGGTATACATTTTGACTCCATCGGAATTTTTTTTTTAAGCGATGATTAGAATTTTAATAAAAATCAAATATACGACAGTGAATTTATACATTTTCTGTATTCTTTAGAAAATGAAACACTATCTATTTATTAAATTGAATAAAAATTTATTTTCATAGTTATTTATAAAATTGTAGTTAGTTTATATATTTAGATAATTTTGTAATTTTTTATAATTTCTTAATAAAAAGATTTATTTTCAAATTTATTTCTTTGTAAAATGGTAAATATTTATAAAAATAAATCTTTATAAATATCGCACTGTACTTAGTTCATATTAGGTTGATGCAAAAATAATGACGTAATAATGTCGTTTTTTTTACGTATTTTTAACGTCAAAAAACGACATTATTACGTCATTATTTTTGAACTAACCTAATATATTTTTTAATCTTGTAAGTAAACATCACCGAGAGAGGTAAAATGTGTCTACAGTAATAGCGGTTTCAAGGAAATAACCGACATTTTGACACACCGTTTTTTTTTTTTTTGCGGGCACGAAGGTTAAACATTGCCGAAATGTTTTTCTTTACTATTTATTACAGAGAGAAAGAAAGACAAGTCTTCTCAGTGAAAGTAATGTATAGCACCACAGCCTCACCACACTAGTGTTAATGTTCCGCTTTCCAGCGCCACAGCCTCACCGCATTAGTGTTAATGTTGTGCTTTCCAGCGCCACAGACTCACTACACTAGTGTTAATGTTGTGCTTTCCATAGCAAGTAGGATTTTTTCAGGGTTGATTTACCAACCGACCGAGTGTTTCGTTGCTGGGAATTTTTGACGTTCATTTGGAGGAGTTTAAGTTTAAAGTCAGTCCAACCGAAAATTAATATTAGTAACAACAAGTGGGTGCAACTGAAGCACATCCCCAAATGGAGGGTTAACAATTTGAAGGGGGGATGAAATGCCGTTTTTGCGTTCTCCATCTTGCAAGGAAGGAACCTCTTCCATGGACCGTCATAATAATAATACAATAATTTGTATTTATAATGTATTTTTTTTATAATTCTAACAATCTTTTGCGTTAGATTTCAACTCTCTGAATTGGTTGTACGCTGTTTTTTACAGACATTAAATCTTGCCTTTGATTTTTGCGCAAGGTGTAAAAGATTAATTTTTTCGATTTTTCACCTTCAAGGTTGTCATTTTTTTCCAGACAATTTTGACTCAAAGCCGGCACTGAAGAATGATCTATGAAAGAAAAAAAAATTCATCGAAATCGGATGAAAACTGTGGAAACGCATAAACAACATCTGATCACACAACACACACACACATATACACACACATTTTGAGAATTATAGATATCAATTCTGAATTCAGAGTTATCCTTCTCTTCGAGTATTTGTCGATCCAACTTCCCCACCGATAGCCACTACGCTGACCACACATCTATTTATTAAACTCAAGAATAAAATATTTAAGCAACTTAAGCACAAATTATTATGGAAAAATTAAGTAATCCGAATACTGATGAAAATCCTATGTTGCGTATAAAATAAAATCTTGTATTTTGTGTTATATATTACATGGGTTTTTGCATAGTGAATACAAAATACAATTACGCCTCTCTATACGGCGAGTTGAGCCATTTACCAACATTTTCGGCACAAATCCAATTTGACCACAACAATGACCGTCATTATATATTTTTCATACAAGAGTACATTTCTAATAAACTTTAAAAGTGCAAATACTTCGTATGTTTTTATGTAACCACTGAACTCTCACTCACTGTAACGACATATTCCAATTTTGAAACGTGGCTTTGAGCCAAGCGCTTGCATTACTGCTCAACTAGAAACGATCCAATTCTTTGCCCTATCTACAACAGAAATAAGGCTTCTATTCGACCCGTCATAACCATATAACATCGTAATGAATAGTGATTCAAAATCAATTTATTATATGCTTATCGAGGCTGTTTAAGGTTAGTGACTACAGTTCCGATCTTTAACCTGCCACAAACGTTCGTCTTTCAATTGGACTTTCTCGGGATCAATTGGAAATGTCATAAGTAACACAAATATTTGTAGCGGAAATATATTTAAAAATTGGCACCATTTGCTCCGTTTCATTGATCGATATTCGTTTGTCCAGTTGCTGCTGAGCTGTTTTATTATTCCATGTTATACTCAGGAAACGAAGCTTCCTTTAACAAATCTTAATTTTGGTATTACAACTTTGATCCCGTTTCTCTGCCAAATTTATAATATAAAAATGATCCTTATGCGAAAAATGAATGAAGTTTAGCTAGACTCCAATACAAAGTAATTGAATCCATATTGAACGTTGCAAACTGAAAATTAATGTTCCTGTGTTTTCTTTTGTTTTTACATTTTTTTTTAAAATCGAGTTCAGCCCAATCAAAGCAGTAAAGCCACTACCGGAAGAATTAGAAAGTAGAAACATTACTAAGGAGCGAGAACAAAATAAGAGTAATCAGGACAGTAGATAGCGATTGACATTTCATTTAAATATTTGAAGATTAAAGTTGGCTGGAAAGCATCGAACAGGAAAGGAGATCCACAAGCGCGAAGTACGAGAAAAGAAACTGTTAGCATAGAACTTACGGTTACATCTAGTCAACAACTGTAAAATGATGAGACTTCGTCACCAGTCTAGTAATGCGTTTAAATTCAAAAAGTGTAGATACCATAGCGTAGAACTCATCCGAACTATTAAGATTTAAGTATTTATAGAAAAGACAGAAGGAGGCAAAAAAAGGCGATGAGAAAGTTACTGAAGCCGAAATGCCAGACCAGGACCAATAATATTGCTGATTCTTCTTTGGATTTTGTCGAGCTCTAGATAAATATCAGGGACACCGGACTATATGCGGCAGCAGGATTCTAAGTATAGACAAATGGTAGACATAGATATGTAAGATAGATTCTGTTAAGAATCTTTTATTCTTTTACTTTCATTTGATAACAACATACATAAATGTTAAGCAAATCCTGCCCGAAGCCGCATGTCTATCGCTACTTCTATGATCAATGTTCAGACGATTTCCTTTCCTTAGTGCCACCAGATCAGACTTTTACAGACAAGACCCGCCTTACTATGTTGATAGGTTTGAATTATCCTCATTCCTATTATGCTGATTTCCAATACAAAGAAATTGAATTAACATTGAATGAGCAAGGTGAAAATTAATGTCCCGGTGTTTATTCTTTTACTTTAATGTACTTCAATGTATTTCCCAACAAATCGTATCATTTAGAAAATTGTGCTATGGATTATCTCCCCTTATATGTATCCTTATATTTAAGTTAATCCAATAGGACACGGTTTACTCTAAGTTGAATAAAGCTTTAGTTAAGTTACATCTGCATTCATTTTCTCACTACAATTTATTCAACTTAGAATGGAACATTGCATGAGACCGCAAAGGTTCAACGTCGACCCTGACTACACCACAAAAAGCATGCATAAATCTCAAGAAAATCATTATCTGAAGACATATGCTATTCACATAATTTGTAATTATAAAGATATTTTATTTATTTTGTCTTGTCAGCATATAATAAATTTCTCTTGTATTGTAAGGTTAGTAATCGGTTGCGTTAAATGAAATTCTTTGTACATCTTTGTACAATTTGTATACTAGTATCCACTAATAACGTTTAAAGTGATGCAAATAGGTTACAAATAGATTACAAATAAGGTTAATGAGTACATCCTAATAAATTCTTTTTGTTTACGTTTGGATACGAAACTATGTGCATATATGAAAAACTTCGAGATCATTGACTTGAGAAATTTCATTTGAAAGCAACAAATTTGACTTCGCCTGAACGTCTGTCTCTTCCTGGCCATTGGCGTATAGACTCACCGGGCTAAACGGTGGCTCTTTCTACCCTGAGAGATGCAGCCTCGATTCCTACAGAAATATTAAGATTTCTCGAAATTTCAGCCTCGTGGGTGAATATAAATAAATATACTGTTTAATATATACACGGAGCGCCTACTTAAATACAAGTATCCACTAAAAATAATGTTTAAACAAATAATCGGAGCGTCTACTAAACTACGGGTTTCTACTAAAAATAACATTTAGAATAATACAAATCTGTCTGATTAATAAATCCATTCTAATGACTGATTTCTCCATGACTGATTTCCCTGCTTGGGTCACATGATGCAGTGAATCTGTTGCCAGACATAGTACCTTCCAGCAACCTCCCTCTTGACCCAGGGCAGCACCACCTCCTCAAGGCACTTGATGTAAGCCTCCGTATTGTGTCTGAGATCACGTGTGACGATGAATGGGGGCATAACATCACAATCACTGGTGATCACTCCAACCAGTTTCGTAATCACCATTAGACAACACTTTGCGAATCCTCTGTACTTTCTTCAGACTGATACAAAAACACTCTGGAATGTTTGTATTGGAGCTTCCGGCACGAGTGTGAAGTAGTACAGCGTGCCGTTTCCAAATTTCTGGCGGAGTGAATTGCGTCATGGTGCTCCTTTTCTCACAGACTGAACCCAACTGACCCTACTATACTCTGCAGTCCCCAAATTCAAAAACAAGCAACGCGCATGCGCGAAATTAAAAATATAAAACACGACAATTTACGACAATAGATATATATGAAATATCTCTAACTAGCAAGATTTAATTTAACAGTGTTTTAAAACTTCAACAGACAATGTCTGTCTACTTCATTTTTTATCATATTTTCCAATATTCGAATAGGATATACATCTAGATCAAAATTGTTAATAAACCCTCCCAAGTTTACGTTTTGTTATAATTTTTCGATTACTTTCGATTGTCTCAGTCATTATTAAGAACAAAATGTTGTCATTATGGTTGTGTAGATTTCACTATACAATAGTTTTAAAGTGCTTGGAGCTTCAAAAATTTAATAAAATTAATGTTTTTATAATTTTATAAATCAATAGATGTTAGCTGATAAATTTTGACCAGCGAATTGATCAGTGCAAAATTCCCAAGTCACTTACAAACCTGAACTGATAATTTTAAAGAGGACATGACTGGAGTCAAGTGTCACATTTTTTGTTTCTTTTCTTTTCATTTTTTTTTTTTTTTTTTTTTTCTTTATATCCGCATATTTCAAAGGCTAATTAACTCTTGAGTAAATAAAATGATCCAAGTGTTGATTTGTATTATTTTTTTTTGTTTTTTTTTTTGTTTTGGTTTTTTGGGGTGGAGCTTTTTCTTTTGGTCTTATTTTGTTTTTGGTTTTGTTTTCATTTTTTTGAACGAATATTAAATATTTTTCCAGCAAAATGTTGGAGAAAATTGTTATGTATTTTATCGGTTTTTTTGGGTTTTTTTTTTTTTTTGTTTGTTTTGTTTTGTTTTTTGTTTTTTTGTATTTTACGGATTTTTTTCTTTTCTAAATATATAATTTCTATGGTCGCAACGAATATTTGGTGGAAAGTGCTTGTTTAAACATTCCTAATCAATTCACCATAACGGTTCATAAAAGAAAAGTCATCATTGTCCACCCGGCCATGTCCTACATATGGATACTTATTAATTCTTTTTCATGCTTTACGGTTGAGTGAATCTTTATCTAATCTTAGCAGTAAAATTCATATGCGTGGGATCAATTTTTGTCGCCCCTAAGATTCACATCAAAGAAAGAAAAGACTATTTTTTTTCTTTGGAATGCCAAGAAATAATTATCTCTTGTTGAAGTCAATTCACGCTTGCAAGGAAAGTGATGATATCAGATGTAGTTTTATTTTTTCTAGTAATTGATACAAGACAAACGATATAAAACTGTTAAAGGAATATTTACATTAAAAAAAATTGATAACAAAGAACATCTGTTGGCATAGTTTTATGAGGTTATATGAAAACTAATTATTTAACGTCATCAAATTGAAATCGTTATTTTGTCACTCACATAAATTAAGATAAATAAATGCGAACAGAACCACAGATCTATCCATCTATCTATCTATCTATCTATATATATATATATATATATATATATATATATATATATATATAAATATATAAAGTTGGAGCCTCTGTCTGTCTGTTTCTTATCGAACTCCTCCTAGGGTTTTGGAGACAGACCCTCCCCACCAATAACCATATATATTCTGAAACTACATTACCCAGGTTACTTGGATAAGTATATTTCGTTTCGATCAAAGTGGGTCGTGGGGAGCACAACCTCTCCCCACTCATTTTTCCCTTTGTTATAAATCAAATTTAAATTTGAACAAGGGAATCACTCCTAGGGTACTTGGATAAGTATATTTCATTTTGATTAATGGGGCTCACAAATCCCAACAGAATTTTTTCCCTTTGATTTAAATTAAATTTAAATTTGAACAAGGAAATAACTGCTATCAAAAATAGAAAACACGAAAACCAGAAGATGGAGGTCACATCAACAAGATCATTTTGATCAAAGTGGGTCTACGGGGGCACAATCCCCCACACACACCGCTTAGTTTTTTTTCTCATTGATTTAAATTAAATTTAAATGTGAACAAGGAAATAACTCCTATGGAAGGAGAAAGCCAGAAGATGGAGATCACATCGACAAGATCAAAATGAGACGATATGGACGTCAAGTTGAACAAGAAATCACCAATCAGTGGGTAGTGCCTTACAATACATATTTGTTGCGACAATTCAGCTGCCATATCAATGTTGAAACCTGCTCATCAATTCACTCAATCAAGTATTGCATAAAATGCATACCAAAGTGATCAGATCAAACTGGTTTTGCGAAAAAAAAAAATTTCCCTTTGAATTAAATTAAATTTAAAATTGAACAGGAGAAATAAGAGAAAGCCAGAAGATGGCGGTCACACCGGAAAGATTATTGTGTAATATTGAAATGCATCATTTTTCTCCACAATTTAAACAATGATTTAAATGAATCAAGATTTTCTTACAATAAAAATGTGTGATATACAGCAAAGCATGGGTAATATATATATATATATATATATATATATATATATATATATATATATATATTGAAAGAATATTTTTTCAATCTGACCCAATTTATCTGTATTCTTTTTCTTTAAAGAATAAGGATGAATTTGGCCACATTGAATATATATATATATATATATATATATATATATATATATATATATATATATATATATATATATATATATATATATATATATATAATCTTGCAGAATCTTTTTCTTTGAATTTTTAAACATTTTTATAATTATATATATTGACTTGGTAATTCTTTCAGGAATTGAGATATTTTAAAAAGCTCGGGGCGCAAATTTGATCTAAAGAATTCCAGACTTATTAGAAGAGAAAGTAACTTACTGAGAGACGGAAAATTCTCGAGAGTACCGCTTTCGAATCTTATCTGTAACCGGGGGTTTTTTTTCACTGAGCATCCTCCATAATTTACCTAGAATTTTCAGATAGCCAGATGAATATTTTTGAGCGTTCCTTAATTTTGAATAATAACATTTTTACTTTTGTTTATATAATATATATATATATATATATATATATATATATATATATATATATATATATATATATATATATATATATATATAAAGAAAGAGAGGAGGGGAGAAAAAAGGGGATGAATAGAATCATAGATAGATAAATTGATACGAATAGAATCACAGATAGATAGATAGATAGATAGATAGATAGATATATACTCTATCTATCTATCTATCTATTTCTTGTAGTTTAATATGATTCCACGGGCGTGTCTGGACTAAACGTGTAAAGAGATGAGTAAACACGTTTTATATTCTGAGAGCCTTTGTAAATGTAATACTACACATTACAATTAATCTGATTTTGGACTATGTCTCGACCGAATGATCACAATAGAAGTGATCGTGGTGATTAATTTTAACTTAAATCAATGATCACCTCGACCAGATGAAATTATAGATGTTGTCTATACGTTATTTCTGAAAAGACGTCAATAGTGTGAAGTCACATCTAGGTGCGCGTGCGTTTTAGAAATAACTGTAAATGATCTGTATATTCGTCGAGACACACACACTCACGCACACTCTCATACATTTGCATACATCTATTGGTGATATTATATACCAACCTATACACACACACACACACACACACACACACACACACATATATATATATATGCCTCAAGCCCGGATCGAAACCCAACCGATTTTCCACTCATATTTTCTACCACTGAGCTATCTTCATTCGACAGAGAGAAACAGCTAAATTTAGCGTATGGTTTTTTTTAATGTAAACAAACGTCAATCAGCCGGAGTACTCCAATTCATTTTACTGAAGAGCTTTGCAGTAACGCAGGTGGCTGTTGTTTATAGAATTATCTCTCAACAGTGCTCAATTGAAATATATTTTCAAGATGTAAATTATGTCATTCGCAGACAGTACTGTTTCGCTGTAACATAGTATAACTAGACATCGTCATGCCTCAGGCCCGGATCGAAATCCAACCGATTTGGTGTCAGTCAGAATTTCTACAACTGAGCTACATTCGACATCGCCGGCTTAGGAAGAAGAGAGACTATACCAATTGTGATCCCCCACCCTCCAAATACTCCATTCTCTCGAGTAGAGGAAAATGGAAGTGTGTTAAACAATTTCAGTGAAGCCAAGAATGATGACGGGCGTTTAAAATTTCTGAAGGATTACAGTCAATAATGCCTTATGACAGCATGTGTAAGAAAGGCCTATGACAATGTCAAAAATATTATACCTTTTGGCGGGAGGCCGCTATATTTTGAGGCCCTAGGCTTCAGCTTAGTAAAGGTATAGGTAAATCCGGCACTGCATACACAAACACACAAACACACACACAAACACACAAACACACATAGATATATAAGGAATGGATTAAATCCGACATATTTTATTTTGTTTAAATGCTATTTTTTATGGATACTCATATTCGAGTAGAAGTTTTACTTTTTAATTAAACATAAAATTATTTTTCTTTTTGTTACAATAAAATTTCTAATAAAAAATTATGTCTCAATTTTTAACCATGCATAATAATTTTCTCGTATTTAAAGTACAAAACAACTACTTTTGGGGCCAATTTAAAAAATTACCAGGAGTGGCCTGAAATTTTTTATTGTAGTATATATATATATATATATATATATATATATATATATATATATATATATATATATAAACAGACTAATAATGGGTAATTGAATGACAAAATGGAAAAAACTTACCGAAAGAATTCAGACAAATAATGGTTTTATCATTAATATGTCTTCCTCAACTTCATCCTCCTATATGTATATGACTCGATGGCTAAAATCTTTATTAGGCTTAAGAAGTCCTTTCGGAGTCAGTCGAAA
>OZ010571.1:57837687-58212687 GCA_963932145.1 Acanthosepion lycidas | reverse complement strand
TCAGACGACTTCGGAATCTCCTGCATCTCTTCTGGATGGTCTCCTTGTTTAAGTTGGTGAATGAAGCCATAACCCTTGCCTACAGTTCATCGTTGGTGTTACAAAGAGTTTTGTTGGTCTCTCACTCAAAAACGACAAAAACACATCAAAAAGGAAGGTTGCATTCGGGTGAGTTAGGTGGCCAGATATAAGGGGTGATGTCGACCCAGAAATTGTCTGATAGCCATGACTGATTTCTCTTGCTTGTGTGGTATGGTGCAGTCCTTTTGTCAGACATAGGGTCTTCCCGCAACCACCCTTTTGATCCAGGACAACAGTACCTCCTCAAGGCACTTCATGTAGGTCTCTATGCTGAGTGTGAGGCCCTCACCAACAAATTCGGGAGTTCTTTTCTTATCAGAACAATCAGTGAGTTTTCTGAGCTGCCCTAGTTTCGTAATTACCATTAGACTCATCTAACTCTTTCCGAATCCTTTGCACTGTCCTCAGATTTTCACTTAAACACTCTGAAATGTTCGTATTGGATCTTCCGATGCGAATGTAAAGCAGTACAGCATGCCGTTTCCAGATTTCTAGAGAAGTGAATTGTGTCCTGATGCTCTCTTTCTCACAGACAACTGACCCTACTATACTATGCAGTCGACAAAATCAAAAACAATCAACGCGCATGCGCGAAATTAGAAATATAAAATGGCGACAATTTACCCATCACACCCTCAGTATAGGCATACGCTGATTTGTGCTTATGACTCAATCTTCATTAATCTTGTTTAGACTTATGCCATTTGCCTCGCGCATACAATGCAAACGGCGCCGACGAAGAATATACGGCGCAGCGGAAGAATACATTGCGCGATGGAAGAATACATTGAACAGCGGAAGAATACGTCGTCATCCGGCGCTAGTGCAAAGAAGGTGGCGGATGTCTGTTCCAGGTTGTACGCCATATTGGATTGTTGGTGAGTGAGTGCTTATTCACGGAAAACCGCGGGTGTGTTTGGTAACTTCTATCAATAAGCACATAACACATTTGTAGTAACCTCGTCAATCCTTCCTCTCTATTTCTGCAAGTCATCAGAAAACATTTTTTACACCCTAGTCATAGTAATTTATTTTTTAACTTTTAGCTAAATCATTTTCTCTGTTATTATTATATTACGAGTGAACTGTGTTTTATTATTGTGGCTTCCACTTTGGTATTCTACGCCAAAGATGGCATAAAGTATTAGAAAGCAAAGATTAGAGGACTGACACATACACAGACATAGATAGATAGATAGATAGATAGATAGATAGATTAGTTCAGTTTAACACCTGATCACATTAGGCAGGGAGAAATTTATGCTGCACCAAACTTTCAACTATAGGTGGGCTTTGTTTGATTTGAACAACTGAACCCACATTCATAGCAGTAGAACCAGCAATGGGTACAATATAATCTTTCCATTTCCTATCAGCCGAGAATTTTAGACCAAGAAGGCACAACGTCTCATTAAGCTTAACAACAGTCATGCCGATGAGAGGTATGAAGGGGTCTTTCGGGTGATTGATAGAGATTTAGTTAAAACGAGCAAGCCATTCCTTGCCTCATTTAATATGTAAGTGTTTGCTTTATGTTGCATAATTCTCTATAAATCAATGTGTGCGAAGAAAAATCATTTTCGCAGGGTTAATCAAGTTTTTTATAACACCCAATTTCATGTCTGTGAGGACATTTTCTTTTATCATAAATTTGTATTGAGCCCTATAGATACTTTGGTGTTATCTATAAAAATTTGTCTTATGATAATATTATTTTGCTTATTTGTGACATGTGGATCTATATGTCCGCGAATTGCACTAAAATTTGACAAATGACAAGTCAACCTATGAGAGTGTGGTGCTTGCGTCACCAAACCCAGCATTTATAAAAGTTATATATATATATATATATATATATATATATATATATATATATATATATTAAATATACCAGATAATGAATGTCTATTATGTCTGTTCTAATGTTCGAATGTTTGCTTTAATTTCTGGTGAAAATAGACAAAAATTGTCCAACATTTGGATATTTTTTATTAATTTGCTCCTAAGGTTTCGGCTCAGTGGTTATATAGACATGAAGCAAAGATATCCACCATCAAAGATGCTATTTTGACATAGACGATTGCTATGCGACGATAACGGTCACGGAATAGCAGACGCAGGTCGTAACTTCAAGATGCGGTTCTATGACGTCATACCAACCGATAGACCTAAGTATTACAACAGAACCAATGTCTAGATGCAATGTAATGTGTTGTGACTAGTTTTTAAAGTAATTTTGTTGAGTTTGATTACTGGACAATTTCCTCAAAGATGAAAAAGAGACTTGAAGCAACAAAAATGTAGTTCTATAGAAAGGTGCTGAGGATACCATGGGTCGAACAGTTGAGAAATGACGAGGTTTTAGAGAGAATGGAAACAAAAAGGAAACTTATACTTAACATCAAAATGTGGCAGTTGAAATTTCCTTCTATCTGTCATGTGAGTATCGGATTTTCCATCTGATACTCACAAGACAGAGGGAAACAGGTACAGAGGAAAGCAGCGCGTAACATATTCCATGAGCTTGAGCAAATGGAAGGTAGAACAGGCTTTAGGAGAAATAACAAAAAGCCAAAACTTATTAAGAGCTACAGAAGACAGGAAGATGTGGAGGGCCATGACGGCCTACGCGCTGAATGAAGACGCCACATAAAAGAATAGAATGTGATGACATTGCCGTTATCTGAAAATGCCTTTACAACACAAATAACATGAGAGATATATTAAAAATATCAGTATAGATGAGATGTTGTCCTTCCTGAAAGAAATAAAATTACCAAAAAATATAACAGTAAACGTGAACTTTACCCTAGTAACTTATCCCTGAAAGAGATTTCCAACCCATATAGCAACAGACAACTTCAGACAATTTACTGTCAAAATCAAAAAAAATCCTTAAAAAGAACGTAATAGATTTAACCATCCCCGACAATTTACTTACCTCTTGTCATAAAATAACCCCAAGCGGGTTGACATACCGCTAAAACCAATTAATCGATGAACTTACCAAATGGCTTAACAGAGATTTGTCGTTGTATCTAATAAATCTTATTAAAGCAAACGCATGCAGATTATATATATATATATATATATATATATATATATATATATATATATATATATATATATATGATGGCCGGCTACTTGTTTACTCAACCCCCACGATGCTTTATACTGCATTTATGCTGATAGGATATTAGAGATTTTCTGGGCGTGGTTACAGTTTGAACAAATCCAGTACACTCAAATCAATAACTTGTGCTGTTACACTCACAAGGCTTAGTTAACCCAGACTGAAAATGGAGTACTGTTGCCATATTTGGGCGAGAGCTGCCAAGTCCTCACTTTTGAGTATGGATAGAGTTCTAAAATGTCTCCGAGTCCTTGTGGGTGACGAAGTATTTTCCATCCTCTAACCTCTCTCTCTCACAGGCGGAATATGGCGAGTTCCTCGTTGCTCTATCGCCACTCCCATGAAAAGTGCTCGGATGAACTACATTCTTTGGTTCCGCTCATGCCCTACCTTCCGCCATTTCACTTACATAGTAGCACGCCACCCACATTCCCTCCGTATTGCATTGGCGAAAAGTAGGCTCCACTCAAACATCTTCTTCCCACAAACCACTGCCCTGTGGAACAGACTCTCAAGAGGGTATTTCCCCGATCACTACAATCTTAACCTGTTCAAGTATCTTCCCCTCCTATCCATATAAACTACCCCTTAACTTAACCCTCTACCACGAATGGCCCCCGAGCCTTGTACAGGGTGAACCTTACTGTAAAAAAAAAAAAAAAAATGGTCCTATAGTTTCCTGGCTATAGTATATAGTGAGATTTGAACTTGTACCTTCTGGTCAGAAATAGAACTTTCTAACCATTACATATATATATATATATATATATATATATATATATATATATATATATATATATATATATATATATATATATATATATATATATATATATATATATTGAGGCATTCAGCTGTCTAATCGCCCTGAGGAGCTGTGATACAGCGAAACAGTACTGTATGACATTGTACACAATGTAAGTGTTTGCATTATGTTGCATAATTCTCTATAAATCAATGTGTGCGAAGAAAAATCATTTTCGCAGGGTTAATCAAGTTTTTTATAACACACATATATATATGTAGAATGTCATTCAGTACTGTATCACAGCTCTTCAGGGCGACTACACAGCTGAATGCCTCAAGCCCGGTTCGAATTTGATGTCAGCCAGAGTTTCTACCACTGAGCCATCTTCATTCGACAGAACGAGTCAGCCAAATCTAGCGTAGTGTTTCATTCATTTTACTGAAGAGCTTCGCATTTATGTAGGTGACCGTTGTTTTTAGAATTAGCTTGTCATTTAACATTATATATATATATATATATATATATATATATATATATATATGTGCGCGCGTGTGTGTGTGTGTGTGTGTGTGTGTGTGTGTGTCCGAAAATCTTTCGATTTTTAGTTACTAAGTTTAAAGTTTACGGTAGACGCTGTTAAATGTACAATCTAAGATAAAATCCAAAATATTTTTACAAACGTTGCCGCGGATCATGTCTCACCAATATGATGATAAACAGCAGTAAATGTTGTATAACTAGGCTCATTCGGTCTGTAGACGCAATCTGATACAGGCGTGCAGCCTCGCGTCGATTAACATTCTTTCGGCCGTATGTACAAATCATATTTGCCTGCTCCCGATATGAATATCTTGCCATTGTTAAACAGAACACTTCTCAGTTATCTCACTACACCTGTTAAATGATGAAGAACGGCTAGCCTCAAATGTACTCGAATGACAAATGTAACCTAGTCTACATAACAACACAGCTCCATCTACCGTGAACTTCCTTTAAACTTAATAACTCAAAAACGAAGGATTTGCGTACATATGCTTATATGGATTTTTGTCTTTTTTTTGGTGGGAAGGGCCCACCCCAAGTTTTTAAAAATATTTTTGATGCACCTTGTATATATCCTTCTTTTTAGGAACACCAGGTAAGGCCGAAAATGAATACTGCTGCCATATATGGGTAAGCGCTGCCCGGCCTTCACTTTCAAGTCTCGATAGATTTCAAAAGCGTCTTCGCGACTTTGTGTAGGTGGTGAATTATTTTCCACTCTGCAACGCCTTTTCCACCGACGAAATCTTGCTTGCCTCTCAGTACTCTATCGCTATTTCCATGGCAAATGTTCAAACGGACCGACTTTCCTTAGTTCCATCAGGTCTAAACTTCATGGACCCGCCATCCAACCACGCACATTTTAGCGAACCACCCTCATTCCCGTCGTATTACATTGGTGAGATATAAATTCCACTAAAACAGCTTCTTCCCACGAACCGCTACTTCTTCCCGATCACTAAAACTTAACCTGTTCAAGTCTAGGTGTAAACGTTATCTTCCCTACATATCCCTATAAACTGTGCCTCTTACTCTGTAAACCTCTACCTAGAGTAACTCTTGGGCCTTTTGCAAGGGAAACATTATTGCAAAAGAAAAATTAAGCTATGCATTATAAATAATATATATATATATATATATATATATATATATATATATATATATATATATATATATATAATGGCAACTGAATGTGATTTATTATGTGATAATTGCCATACATTCCTCTGTGTGGGCGTTTTTGAGAGAGAGAGAGGAGGTGAGAAGAGAGAGAAGGAGAAATCAGTTATACATTAGTTGAGAAAAAATACAGGTTCCCAGACAACCTCACACAAGCGTCTTCCTGATCTATTTCCCAAACTACATATAATACGCTCATTGCATCATTAGATAAGTCCGTCAACCATTCGCCGTTGAGCCAAACAGATTATCACCGATTATTCTTGCAAATGTTCCCATTAGTTTTCCTTATCGTCCATCAGAATGACAGGCATTTTTTCCGCTAATCGGCCCAAAGATTATTCCAATTCCATTACTTTCTGCCATGATCTCATATCAGATGACTTTGGTATTCACGAGGGATTTTTAATTACATATACAACAGGAAAATTCTTGAGCAGTGTCAAAACCATCAAGATTAGCCAAATTAAATTGCACCAGAGACGATTCCGTTTCTTCGGACAATTACACTCAACGATGACGCGGGACTGGATTAGCCACGTCAGCCTGAAACGGATATTTATACAAAGGCCAAGGTGAGAACCGAAAAGTTGAATACTATGCCTTTTAGAAATGATACATACATTTTCATTTTTTCCGTTTAGTATTCATCATTATCATCATCATCTTATGTTTCTGCTTGTTCTTCCGTTAATTAGTAAGTTAGTCAGCACACGCGTTATGCTTTGCCGTTGCCTCAGATAAATAATGGACCGTTCCGTTTTGAGTGCAACAGAAAGACTGAAGATATATCAGAGACGTTTTTAATGAGAAAAAGAAAACATACATAAGAAGAAAAAAGAAACAAACAAACAAACAAACAAACAAAGGAAAAGAAAAGATAGAAAAGACAATAATGCTCTCATGTGTTTAATGTCTGCTTCAATGGACTACAAAACTTTGTCCATTTTGAATCATTTTATTTGTAACTTCTCACTTCTCTTAATTCTTCTTTTTTTTTTTTTGCCCGTTTCCCTTCACGACGTAGACGACCATAATCCCCCCCCCCGTTGTCTCTTGTAGCTCTTAATAAGTTTTGTCTTTTTGTTATTTCTTCCAAACCCTATGCCGCCATCCATTTACTAAAGCTCATCAAATATGTTATTCGTTGTTTCCCCCTGCCTCCCTTTCCTGTCCTGTGAGTATCAGATTTTTCAATCCCTCTTTTCTCATTACGTGCTCCAGAAATTTCAACTGCCTCTTCCTGATGTTAAGTATGTTTCCTTTTTGTTTCTATTCTCTCCAAAACCTCTTCGTTGCTCATTTGTATCTTTCTGTAGAACCACATTTCTGTTGCTTCAAGTCTCTTATTCGTCTGGGAGGAGACTGACCTGCATTCGCTGAATTCTTTTAATAATGACCTTAATTCATACTTACGATTGTTATTGCAATATTTGGTTAGATTTGTTAAGCTGACATTTATTAATATTTGTGTACTGCTAATTATTATCATCATTATCTTTATTATTATTATTATTATTATTATTATTATTATTATTATTATTATTTTCTTTGCTTTCTGGCGTTTACACATTTCTTTCCGGGTCCCACCCAGGGACCTAAGGTTAGAAATGGCATCATGACACTTTTCACTGACAAATAAAAAAAAAAAAAAATTACATAGATAGAGCCCTTCGTAAAGTGTGGGCTGTACTTGTCAGAACAATTTTTTGTATCTCCTTGAGGCATGGGCTTCCAGGAATCCCTGCAATTAGTCTACTGCAATCTTTTCCAACCAGTCCTAGGGCTCCAACTACAACAGGGATTGTTGATGTTCCCATATGCCACATTTTCGAGACCTCTATTCCAAGGTCCTTGTATTTTGACAGCTTTTTGAATATCTTCAAAGATACATTGCAGTCAGCAGGGACTGCCATATCAATAAGGAGGCACCGTTTTTGTTTGTGGTCTTTAATAACAATATCTGGTCGGTTGGCCTTGATTGTTCTGTCAGTGTGAACTGTGTAGTCCCATAGAATTGTAACAGGTCCTATCTCCGTAACTGGGTCTGGGTGGTGTTGGTACCAGTTTCTTTCAGTTTCCTTCCCGTAGAAGTTGCAGATTTTCCAGTGCAGATATTGGCCCACTCTGTCATGTCGGGTTTTATATTCAGTGGGTGCCAACATCGTGTAACCTGATACAAGATGATCAATCGTTTCTGGATATTTATCACAGAATCTGCATTTTGGGCTGACACAATATTTTAGTATATGTGCTTGATAATTCCTAGTTAGCAAGCATTGGTCCTGCGCAGCAAGGATAAAACCTTCAGTTTCCGCTTTCAACCCTGCACTGCGTAGCCACTGATGGGTACGGGTTTTGTCTACATCAGCTTGGTTGATACGGGCAGAGTATTGGCCATGAAGCGGTTTATCTTGCCATCGCTTCTGTATCTGGTCGGTTGCATTCGTCTTTGCTGTCTTTTTCAAGTATTTTGCAGTTTCAGCCGGTGTATTGTGCTGTAGTTGCATCTCTACGCCCATTTGAAGCTCCAGTTTGAATTTGTTGGCTTCTTTCATTACGGAGTAAAGACGCTTACTACTTTCATGTTCCTTGACGCATACCATCATCCAGTCTTCTGTAGTTTCCAAGTATTTTTGGAGGCCAATTGTTGTAGTTTTGTAGGACAGTTCTAGTTGAACTAATCCTCTGCCTCCTTCGGATCTGGGCACATACAGACGATCAGCATCAGCTTTGGGATGATGCATGCGATAGCAAGTGAGAAGCTTTCTCGTTTTGGCGTCCATTCGCTTAATTTCAGCTATGGTCCAGTTAAGGACATTAAAGCTGTAATGCACCACTGGGACAGCCAATGTGTTTATAGCTGATATTCTATTTTTTGAGTTTAGTTCAGTATTTAGTATCAGACGTACACGCCTGTAGTACTCTTTTCTTATTTTTTCTTTCATTTGGGGGTGTTGTATGCCATCTCCTTCGCTAATTTGTTGTATGCCATCTCCTTCGCTAATTTGTTGTATGCTATCTCCTTCGCTAATTTTATTATTATTATTATTATTATTATTATTATTATTATTATTATTTAATTGTTGTATTTTTCCACAAAGTAGAATCTGGTGGCTTTCGCAAATAATCCAGTGACAACAAGTATCCTTAATACGAAGGTATGCATAAAAGTTCTCAGCCCAAACAAGAGACACTTCCATAAAATACATGCTATTTGATTATTTGGTCAGATTTTGAAAAATTGGTAGGATAGAAAAGTTTTCAGCATTCTTCTCAATAATTTAATCTGAGCAATGCAAAAATGTGCTAAAAAGTTCTCGGTCCGAACAACTTCCCAAAATTCGTATTCTGATATTTGGTCATAGAAATAATGATTTTGGTAAACGAGTCACATCGAAAAAAAATTTCAAAATCCCCTCATAATGTCATCTCTGCCGTTCTACTTGTCTTTTTTGCGAAACTCTTCTGGACTGTTCCAAGTACAAAAAAGTGTATCACCTTGATACAATTTTTTCCAGTTACCTGACAAAATATTATTCCAATTTTCCACATTTTTTAGTTGTTGGAACATCAATATCGATTTGTGTATTTAATTGTTTGCAATAATCAGATTTTGTTTTCTGGCTTTGATTTTGAAATTTCTTTGAATTTCAAATACTTTACCCGTACTTTAAAAAAAAAGAAACAGAGACATGATAAAACTATTGCCATTATTCATTAGAATTTGTGTAAAATGTACGGGTTTGAATGAACTCCCAACTTGTATCAGTTATTTGTTATGGGGTTATACATTGAAACCAAGACGACCCGCGAAAGAGGCAGAAAATCAAGGAAAATAATCATTACGAACATGTTATCGCATCATCAAAATAACTAATGGTATATCAAGAAACCAGAAAGTGCTCTAGAAAACAAAAAATAAAATTTTTAAAATCTATATATCAAACTATTTTTGATCCATACACTTGCATTCTGATACACTATGAGAGATTGTCTCATCTCTCTCGCCACAAATTCTACGTAACACTGAAATGCTAACATTATCAACATTCACCTTTATCCAGTTTGTCTACAATGTTTGTCTCATAGCAGACATTAATAATTTCTCGATTCCCTTCTTAAAAAATAACCTTTTTTATTCACGTCTACATTGCTTTAATGTCCTTTACCTCAACTTTGTTTCTTTCTAAAACTGATGTATGAATTCGTTTTTCGTTTTATCAAATTCAGTTTTTGTGTATCTCGGGTCAGGGTCTCCACTAATTATTTTTTTTCCATTTTTACCTCACATAATAGTTCCTTGGTACCATTTTCAATATATTAGGTTGGTGCAAAAATAATGTCGTTTACTCACATAGTAACATATGTGATAAAACGACCTTATTTTTGCACCAACCTAATAGCTGAATAGACTGTTTCAATCTGTACCATTTTCTCAATACAAATCAAGTACTTTTAACTTTCTCAACGTCTGTCAACGTTTGTCAACGCCTAACCAATATTGAATACTTCTGTATGTCGTCATTACTTTCCTTGATTTTCCGCCTCTTTCGCGGGTCTTCTTCGGTTCAATGTATAACCCCCATAACAGACTACTGACACAAGTCGGGAGTTGATTGAAGAAACAGTATTACCAGCATTGAAGGTGGATCAGAACATTTTCTTAACGTATGAAAAGAATATTTCTGCAAGTTGCAGCAGAAATATTTTTTTACGTACGTTTTCTTGCATTTCAACATTCTTGATTTTGTTGCACTGAAAAATTGGCAAAAAACTAATGAAAAATTACTAGAATCTTATTTAACTTCGTTCTATGTTTAAGATAGCAGAGTCATTGATAAAATTTCTGAAATATTATAAACAAGGATGACCGAGTATGAAAACCTATGAATCGAAGGAAGAGGAAGACGATGTTTTATTAATTGGCAACTCCTTATATGGATAATCCGGTTCACGACACTCCGCCTTCTTTTGAACAGGATTAGAAGATTATCCTTTGTTTTCTGCTTAGGTTTGGGTTCCCGGTTACTTCTAACATCTTTTCATTCTCTTTCGCTCCCAGTAGGTACTTGCGTTTTAGTGGCATTATCGCCTTGCTTGGGGTGAAATTATTTTATAATATTGCCGGTTAATCGTTGTAACCTTAATTAGCATGCTTGTCTCACAAACCTTTGATAATTAGTTCATCAAAAGCCTATGAGCTACTGCAAAAGTATACAGGATTCAACAGTTAATTGCAATGCATAGCTTCGTTTTTGTTGTAGGTTTCATATATGTAGCACCAGCGAGGATAAAATTCACTAATAGTGACATAAGATAAATAAAAGAAACCACATCACTTGAGGACTTCCAACAGCAGCAACAATTAAATTGGATAGCACATGTAACTTGAATGACATAATCAAGATGTTGACTTTCCACACCACATCAAATAGAATGTTCGGAAGGAAATCCCCATCAATATTGGAAAGAGTAATAACAGTTGCTGGATTTTAGAAACCTATTTTCCTGAAGAATGTTTTCTAATAAGCAAACTGTTAATATTCCCATTACTGTTACTATTACTAATGATATGCGAAACTCTTTTCCAATAAATTACTAAGAGAACGTGCCGTTGAACTATGGTTAATATCTAAATTCGTTTCTCCGTGAAATAGCTAAAGTTCAACAAGTATCTATAATTTATCTTCTATTTTTAGCCATGACCATATCTTCATGATTCGATTCGAGTATTGACGAGCCCACCAGTGTCTCACCATCAGACTAATCAAATCGTCATACGGCAAAAGCAATCTCCAATAATCTGGACTGATTTTTTCCATTGGATTAAGGCTGTAAGACAAAAAAAAAAACTAAAAGAAAAGAACATCCTTTTCGTCAAAATATGCAGTGACGGTTAACGAAAACGTTTTTCATAATTGATGACGTTTCATGTTTGATTTGATTTTTTACGGCATATCAACCCTTCAAGGGTTATTTAAAACCGAAATATTTTGAATTGAAAGAATTTTTTGCGAGTGAATATTGCATTAATAATATTTTGAGAATAACAGTAATTTTTCCAGATTCCTACTATTTAACCCATAACCGGGGAAGAGATGGATTCATTGCATTCCCAAAGCTATTTACGCGTTAAGTAAATAAAATGAACCCGATGGGAATTCGAACTCGCCGCTGCCGATTTCTCATTCCGAGCTGCATATTTCGAGGAAGTTTTTAGAAATGCTGCGAGTCAGCAGTAATAAACAAAACTCAAAACGATACCGTTTCTGAAGTTGTACCAGTTGATGTGGAATCCATTTCTCCTATTTGGTTTCTCAATTCCAAAAAAAGTAAGTCATAAAAGAAATTCCGAAGTTTGTTAATAAAACTCATAGTGTTGTTTTAAGGTTTCTATTATTGCCTATTCACACCAAAACAAAAATGAGTTTTATCAGAAAAACTTCAGATTTCTCCTAATATAGAATTATAAGAAAAAAAAATACAAAAGCTCCACAGGAAATAACGTAAAATTAAAGACTGCATCGTTTTCAGTTACTTCCCAGTTGAAAATGGAGAATGTGACACAGAGATCTGAATGCGCATCTGAATAGTGATAGATGCCTTCCAGAAACTAAGTAAAGTATTAAGACATAGGATAATTTTGTTAGAAACAAAGAAAAGTTTAATGAAGTGTTATATCATATCTATCCTTCTGTATGCTAATGAATACTTGAAAATGTCCCCCAAAATGAATAACAGTCTTGAAACAAAAGAGATGGATACTGAGAATACTACGGACGGAATGTGAGCAGTGAGGATGGTTTAAAGGAAATGAGAACTAAAATGAGGCTTATACCTAAAAATAGAAAAAAATAGTTGAACTTTGTGAGACACGTAAGGAAGAAAGATTTCGAGAATTTAACATTGACAGAAAACACTGAAGGTTGATGGGTCAAAAGAAAATAATGAGTAACGTAACTAAAGAGTTTGCATGAACGAATGGTAGAACAGAAACAAAGAGGGATGATATATTATCGAAAATTGCTTACAGCTATAAAAGACAGGAAGCTGTGGAGAGATATGATTACTACGCCCGGAAGTAACACAACAAGTAAATGAAGTTTTCCCAACTGACTATAATCGATAAACTTGGTGGTTAAATTAATTTATTTTTAAATATCATCATATCCAGAATGATATTTCTGCTACCATTAATGGGGGTGCTATGCAAGAAAGAAATATTGCCAGTTTGCATATCCACCATTATGGGCATTAAGATATATATATGATGTAGTACACCTTAATAAAGAATATCTGAAAGAAAGGAATGATATATATGAATCGTTCTCAAAGATATTTTTCATACGAATATATACATACATATCACAAATTTATCCCACACAGTGTAGCTATAGCACACACGCACACACACACACACACACATATATATATATATATATATATATATATATATATATATATATATATATATATGTATATATATATTCTACATACCTACACACACACACACACACACATATATATATATATATATATGTGTGTATGTGTGTGTGCAGGTATGTAGAAAAATAGGAAAGAACACGTTTGGTAAATAATCCAGAGTTCTTTAGTATTTTTGTTTTTATTTTTAAAAACAGTGCTCCATACAGAAGTAGAGCTTAGATTATAATTATTTTTTTAAAAATATGATTCCTTCGCTACATAAGAGTTCTCGTTTCAAAAACGAGAGCCGAAACCATCAATATAATTATTAAAATTAAATTGAATTAAAGTAACAAGCCCTGTTTCATCCTCAAGCGAAAATTCAGGTTAATTATATTGATGGTTTCGGCTCTCGTTTTTGAAACATGAGAACTCTTATGTAGCGAAGGAATCATATTTTCAAAAGAATAATTATAATATATATATACATATATACATATATATATATATATATATATATATATATATATATATATATATATATATATATATATATATATAGCAACCAGTGTGAAAAGAATGAAGAGTCTTACTTTTAATATTTCTCAATAGCAAACACGCAGGTCTGTGGTGTCTTCGATGTACCTGGTGAGACTATGTGGTTTTCTCTATATGATCAACCGTCTGTTTTCATTGCAGTTTACATAGCAACTTGTGTGGACAGGCACGTCTTGACTCAAGATGTATTAAGAACTGGCTTTCGTCACTTTATGAACTGACGTCATTCACCAGCCGTTATGGGATCCTCGTGACTTCATCTCAATCAAAAAGAGATAATCGCTCTTTGCATCCTTACACCACCTTTGCAGTTTGTTTTATTATTATTATTATTATTATTATTATTATTATTATTATTATTATTATTGGTAGATTTATTCCTGCTTCAGCTACATGATGTTTCAAGTTAACCTCATAGTAAGATAGTAGTCATATTTGTCAGACGGAGAATATATTTTCAAACAAAGCTAGTAACGATTCATCATCACTTAGCAGACTCTGAGTTTCCTCTGGTCATGATGAACGGTTCTATTTTCAATGGGTCTAATTACCTTGAACTTATTCGAACTAAAGAATAATTAGTAGCAGCTCGGATTGAGCAATCGGAGAGCCGAGCTCGAATTCCAGTCGAATCCATTATATTCACTTACGTGTTAATACCCTTGGGAAAGGTATGGATCTTCTCCTTCTCCTTCCCTCAGCTATGGGTAAATAACAGGACAAACCGAGTTCTATAGCCCTGGATGGCAGTTGGTCTACCGCAGAAAGAAATGGCAACCTACTGAGGGAAAAATCTGTCTCGTCATTCATGTATCTTTTGATACATAAACACCTAAGCGTATATCACGTATGGCACATTACTGATTTAGAAATCGGAGAGCCGAGTTCGAATTCCAGTCGAATCCATTACGTGCTAATACCCTTGGGAAAGGTATGGGTCATCTTCTAAAAAGCTATGGGTAAATAGCAGGACAACCCGGGTTCTATAGCCTTGAATGGCAACTGGTGTACCGCAGAAAGAAATGGCAACCTACTGCGGAAAAAAATCTGTCTCATCAGTCATGTATCGAAAGATACATGATCGCCTAAGCGTTTATCACGTATGGCACATAACTGACTGATATACGATCCATCGCTAAAGATCCTGAAAAGCAGTCTGTTCCTTGTGCTGACTCCTCCTCCAGCTATGCTCTATCTTTTACAGAAGTCAGGTCAAACCAAAAATCGAGTATTACTTGCATATCTAGTCTGGAGCTACACAATCCTCACTTTGCAGCTAGTTCAAAAGCGTTTGAGAGTCCTTGTGAGTGAATTATTTTCCACTTCACAGACAAAACATTACTACCCTCTTGCGAATTTACCGTTATTTTCATGGCAGGTGTTCAAACGAACTACATCCCTTAGATCTTCCAGTCCAGATCTGCACAGCTATGACACGCTATGCCATCTATACATATCAACTCATCTTCATTCCTTTCGTATTCCATTAGTAAGGAGGAAGTTATTCTCAGCAAGATCCTTCATCAGAACTGTTACTTTATGAAACAGACTCCTACATGGATGTTTCCCCGATCACTACGATCTTAAAGTCTCGAGTCAATCGTTATCTATCCTACATATGCTAATCTACACTTACGTTCTCCTCTTACATCCATACAAAAATCTTATTCAGTAACTCTCTAACTTTGGTGGCTCTTGGGCCTTGTATTGGGTGATTATTTAGTTGACAAAAGTCATATGAATAATGACCCAAGTTCAATCTGTGTCCAGGGTAAGGTCCATTAAATACGAAATCTATTGCACAAGAGTCTGTTTAATCTAGAGCATACAGAATATATATGGCAACTTCATTTGAAAATGATCAGAGAATTTACAAATTTGACAAGATATTAAAAGTAAATATGATTAAGTCAGTCAGTCAGTTATGTGTCATGCGTGACTCTTAGGCGATCATATATCTTTCGATACCTGACTGACGAGGCAGATTTTTTCCCGCAGCAGGTTGCCATTTCTTTCTGCGCTAGATCAAGGCTAGAGAACCTGGCCTGTTCTGCTATTTACTCATAGCTGGGGACGGAGAAAAAGAGGATACATACCTTTCCCAAGGATATTAGCACGTTAGTGAATGTAATGGATTCGACTTGAATTCGAAATCGGCTCTCCGATTCCTCAATCCAAGCCGCTATCCATCCACGTTTATTTACATACTTCTTCCTTTTATGCCCTGACAATAATTTAATTCAGTAAGCCTCCACGTTGAGGTCAGAATTCATTATCATCTTCTAACTGATCAAGTTCCAATTGAAGTAAAAACTTTGAAACTAGAAACAACAAATAATACGATTAATCTGCAAGAAGTCTGCAGGTGATCTTTTATATTGTAGCAAGTCAATATCGCCTTGGCCAAAATGGCTCCATAGAGAGCCATATTGGCGAAAACGTTCAATCTGCCAGTGAATAATTAAATCCAATGGTAGTTTTCTGACATGGAAATATCGACAGTATTCTCCTTGGTTACAAAATGATGAACTTGTTAAGCCAAAATAAAAGTCCACGATTGTGGTTCTTTGCTCTGTTGAGAATTTATCTATGGCTAATTTCCCTTTGCTAAGTTCTGAAAATATATATATATATATATGTAAAAAGTACGGAAAATCAGACATGTTATGACATTTGTAAATACCTAGGGGACTTTTGTATGTGGTAACTCCATTTGAAACAGATTTGGAAGATATTAAAAGTAAATATGAATAATACTTTATCAACACGTTTCTTCCTTATACACCCTTACAATAACCTAATTCAGTAACCTTCAACCTTGAGTGGCTCTTGCGGCTTGTATTGGGTAAACAATAGCGTAAAAAGTGTAAAAATGAAATTGACTGTCTAAAATATGAAGTAAGGCAGAATAGCTTAGATATACAAACATAGATTATGCATTGCATAAATCCATCTTGATATCACTAAATCATGCATCATCAGGAATCACATTTCATGTGATATATCTAATATCAATATGGATCCTTATTAGCAGCGTCTCTCTCTTACACCTTATCTGATTCAGGAGTGGCATCTATGATTTAATTTGTAAGTATATCTGACTGACTCCTTTTCGGTCTTTCAATCGACAAGTAAGTATCTTGCTTCTCTCACACGCTCAACCGCTTTCACTTTCTTTCTCTCGCTCTCTCGCTGTTTCTTTCTCTCTCTCTCTCTCTCTCTCTCTCTCTCACACACACACACACACACACACGCGCGCGCGCGCGCGCGCGTGCTATTTGTGTTTTATGCTTTTATATAATTAATTTGGAAGCATATATGTCTGGCTCTGTTTGGCCTTGTTTCTCTCTCATTTTTTATCTAGTTAAGTAATTAGTTCTATGATTTTATATTTTAATTTAAAAAAAATGACAGTGAGACATTCAAAGATTGATTTCTTTTCATCTTATGTATTAATATTTTATTTTTCATTCTTTTATATATTTGCCTGACTATTAATTCATCTATCGAGCGGTAATTCAAATGATCTGTTTCGATTTTATCACCAATTTCCCGATTTTATTTTTCGTTTCATTTAAATGATAATGTCAACAATACGAAAGTAACCAGAATCCATTCACAACATGGCAGTACAATAGCCCCGATTTATACACATGCTAAAAGGATAGCCTCCTTCAAAGTTATCCAAAATTTCGGATTCCTGACTACCAGGTTGATAACGCCAAAATCCAGAAAACGTCTACCTACAGCACCCTTAATGAAGGGACAAATAATCCAAGAAAAGAGATACAAGCGTAATACCCCGAGTGTACATGTCTCGTCTACCCAGAAATCAAAGGCAACAGAACTCCTTGTGTCATAAACATTGTACGGATCTGAGACCTCAGGTACCAAGACAAGTTCACTTATATATTTGAAGACTAAAAGAACCACTGGGAGAAAAGGTTAACGAGGGTTGTTCTGGATGCATCAGTATTCCATACCCCCATTTGATTTAATATCGTAGAAGCAAAATTACATACGGGTGGAGGCTACAATTGACAATATATCTGTTTTTTACAATCACATATTTACAAGTTTTTCAATTTGAAAACTACATTCCTCGAGAGAGAAATGATAAACAAGATCGGTCGGTTAATATTTTGAGTTAAATGCTACAATTCGTATTTTGAACAAGTTGAAAATAATTTAATGCCTACCATCTTAAAAGATTATCCATCTCTCACTGTCCACCCTTTTAACTGTCTGGGTTGCTGGTTTCTTTTTCTGCTTCTAACTTTCGTGTCATGATTTAAAGATTTAGCACGTACTACAAGTTGTTTTTTTTCTTATCTTAGTGTAATTTCAGTGTATATCATCGCGCCTTCCTTTACACTATTAATTTTTAACTTAATATAAATCGCGATACTTCCTATTAACTTAAAATCAAGCGGAAAATGAATTTAATTTGAATTTGTCACAGCAGGATTTTAGGCACTTATTTTAAGGTAGGTAAGCAAAATAAATTCTTTAACATATACGCGTCCGTCACCAAAATGAGCTGTCAGATTTCAAAAACTATATATAAATGCAATTAGCTGTAGACAACTATTTTTTAAATGAATCAAAAGTGAAAAGAAAGAAAGCCTTATCAAAAACAGCTATAAAAGAAAATGAAAATATTTGGAAGATAAAGAAACCTTAAAACATTTGAAAAAATACTGATACGATGTTGCTAGGAAAGTTGGCTCACTGCGTCGTGCGAGACAATATTTCTCGCCCGAATCTATCTTACATATTTATAATTCTACCATTCGTCCTTGCTTTGAATATTACGGCCACATCTGGTCTGGTGCTTATACTGTATATTTAGCGATTCTTGATAACATCCAACGAAGAATTTGCAATGTTATTGGTCCTGATCTGGTATTTCGGCTTCAGTCACTTTCTCACCGCCGTAACGTAGCTTCTCTATGTCTTTTTTTTTAAAGACTTTCATGTTAATTATTCTGGTAAACTTTCCCCTATAGTACCGAGATTTTAAAATTTAATCGCAGTAATAGGTAAGATCTCATCAATTTGCAGCTGAAGTGGCTAGATATAACCACAAGCTCTATGATAACAGTTTCTTGTCTCGCACTTCTCGCTTGTGAAACTCTCTTCTGTCTTCTTGTCTTCCAATCAACTTTGATTTTCAAAAATTTAAATAAAATGTCAATCGTTATCTTCTTTCTACTTAATCCCAGTTCTTTTATTATTATCGTCTCTTAATATTGTTTTTTTTCTCTCTCATATTCTCTCGCACTCAGTAACCCCTTGCGTCTTAATGGGTTTATTGCCTTGGTTGGAGTGAAATTATTTTTAAAAATGGGCGAAACTCTTCTAAAAAAGCACACTATTATGCAACGATGGCTAATGGCGATTAACATAAAAAAAGAGATAAAAGAACTAAATAGTTGCCACAGAGAACATCTTGTATAAAACTGTCTCACAAATAATTGACAATAACTTACATGAGAAATAAAAACACAAAAACTTCGTCAATATACATAACTGAAAGAAAATGGAAAACTAAGCAAACACATCTTAAGATTATGAGGAGAATGTGCAGCGGGGAAAATGCGATAATATTTTGAAAACAGAATAAAGAATAAACATGTCGGTGTAAAGAGAGAAAATATTTCAACGACCATCATCAGTGATATCATGAGGACAAACCTTAACCACACCCAACGTTCCCACACACAGTACACGCAATGCACCAAGATATAAAACATAACATTCGGAAAAAAATTAAAAAAAAAAAAAAATTTTGAGAAACAAGTGGTTGACGCTGTTGTTCCTGATAATCTCCCATAAAAGACATTCTGTGTTTTTACGAAGAAGAAGAAAAAGAAGAACGAGAAAGAGAGAGGAAAAGGTGGAGTAGGGGGAGTCTCAATCAGAGGGGAAAGAACAATGGAAATAATAACGAGATGAACAAGACGAACGAAAAGAGAAAAGCAACAACAAAAATAACAAAGAAGAAGATGAAAAAAGGCGACAAGAAGAGGGACAATAAAAGCAATAACATCAAGAAGAAGAAAGAAAAGAACGACAATGAGAAAGTGAACGATAAGAGAGAGACGGGCGAAACGAACAACGAAATGAACAAGATCAGGTGGAAAAGGAGCGACAGTCATTAGAAGAGAAACAGTAAAAACGAAAAGAAAATGACTGAAGTGTGAAATAAAAACAAACAAGAAAAAAGAAACAATAATAACAATGAGAAAATGAACAACAACGACAAGAAGAATTATAAGAGCTGCTTGAATAAATAAAAAAGAACATCCGCCAAAACAAGGAAGAGGAGATAAGCAAAAGCAGGAACAAGAGTTTGGAATAGGAAGGGTAACCAGAATAATAACCGTGAATCATGAAAAGAGTAAGAAGAGAGAAAAACCACAAACTATGGTTACAAGCACAAGAAGAACAATAACAAGAAGAAACGGAAGAAGGAGGAGAAAAAGAACAAGAAGAAAAACAAACAGAAAAAAGAAGAGGAAGAAGAAGAACGAGCGGAAGAAGAACAAGAAGGAGGAAAAGAAGAACAAAAAGAAGAACAAGAATAAACAGAAGAAAGAGAAGAACAAGAAGTTGAAGAAAAACAAGAAAATATTTTTCTGTTTTTAATATTTCTTGCCACTTGTTCTTGTTTGTATTTTTATTGAGTGCTCTAACATTAAAACTTCCAATACAATATCTATTCTTCTCTATTCTTTCCAGTCAACTTTGATTTTCCAAAATTTAAATGCAATATCAATCGTCGTTATCTGTTTTTGTCTTTAATTCCTATTCTTTGATTGCTCTCTCATTCTCTCTCTCTCTCTCTCTCTGTCTGTGTGTGTGTGTGTGTGTGTGTGTGTGTGTGTGTCTCTCTCTCTCTCTCCCCCCACTTAATACTTTATTTTTTTCTCGGGTTATTTAAAGCTCAGTAACCTCTTGAATCTTAATAGCTCTATCACCTTGCTTGGGATGAAATGAAATTGCATTCTTACCCATACGTATATTTTGTGTTGAGTATGGATACTTGAAACAGGTAGTAACAATTTTAATATTCGCTATTCTTTTTTACAAATTACAAAACGACATAATTAGAAGAAGAAAAGATAAAAAAAAATTATAGTTTGTGGCAAAATAAAGATTTTATTTAAAAAAATATTTTCATCTTCAGATAAAGATTTTACGACCATAAACCTTTTTTTTTATTTTTCATTCTCTGCGAAGACATCGATTTTGATCAACAGAAATCAACAAATCTGATCTTGACTTTTTAATGAAATCGTACGAAGAATCCAAATCGAATCTGATGCTTTCCTTGAATTGATGATTCTAATTCCATAAATGGTTTCTTAATTGGAAGCCACACATGTGTTTTATAATCGATAAACAGTTTTCTATTTAAATAGTATTTTGTAACATACAATGCGTCTGATGACTGACATCGGATGCGTTAATGTCACTTGTTTTCTGACGCGCTCAATAGCCATTCTGTTAGACCAAGCCAGGACCCCCAAGATACATTCGACTGACCACACATGATTTCCGTGTCTTTATTTGCATCTTCAATATTGACATCTCTGGAAGCGCTTTGCGTAAATAAAGAGAAACTTTGGTTTGGGAAAAGAAAAGAAAATACAGTTTCAATTCGACTGACTTAATCATTTAAGTTAAGCTTAGTACACGTTACATTGGAAGTCGGAAGAGGTCGTTGTCAAAGGATTATAACGTAGCTTTTTTTCTGTTTACTTCGCGCAAGATATAATTTTTATAAAGGTAAGTTTTATTTTGACACGCTTAGTCTCTCACTCCTATTCCATACCTGTTGTTATTTACTGCGTGTCAATTAAGGAGCAGCTAACAAGCAATTATTTGCTAACCAGCGAAGTAGCTGAGAATGACATGTCAAATAAGATTCAGCAAGAAAACAGGAAAAGTTAGCCATCTATTCTCTTTACATTTCAATTATACTTAAGTTTCGAAAATCAACTGACACGTATGTCGCTGGCCATCGAGAATGAAGAGCCAATATTCGTGCATGAGGAGAAGCTGGAAGATTAGTGATTTTTACCATCAATAAATGATGAGTATAATCCGATTTGGAAGATTAGAATTCAATTGTAAACACTCAAATATAAGCTTTTCCCGCCCCAAATAGTGGAAAGGTAGTTGACATCTGTGGATATTCATTTGAAACTTCGAGGAGACATCACACAAGAAAGACTAAATAAAATACTTATTTTTAGATTAACACGATTTTTAAATATTATGTATTAAATATTTGAAACATGGTGATTATAATTAAAAATAAAATCTATTTCAGTTCCAGTCGATTTATCAAATGCAAGTTTGTAAACATTAACACAAAAACACGATATCTCAGTTCAGAACAAATTTTATTGGTTGAAATGAAATCATTAGAATCTACATATTTTTTTTCCGACAAGATACAAATTTATTTATTCTGGTTACATAGAATTCTGAAGTTCTTCGAAAGTATTTTTGCAGCTGAATTTTTGTGAAAATGTTTTGAATTTGTTGATTTTTAATCATTTCATCCCAAGCAAGGCGATAGAGCCACTAAGACTCAAGAGGTTACTGAGTTTGAAATAACCCGAGAAAAAATAAACTATTAAGGAGAGAGAACAATCAAAGAATAGGGATTAAAAACAAAAACAGATGACGACGATTGATATTGCATTTAAATTTTGGAAGATCAAATTTGACTGGAAAGCAAGTAGACAGAAAAGAGTTTCTTTTCTGTCTACTGGTTGGTGAAATATCCGTTAAGTATGCTGAATGAGGTAGAGTTTCGTAATCCAATTCGTTCAACTTCTGGAGTGTTGGCTGTGGGACTTGTAATCGAGCACTGTCGGAAAGAGTACTGAATATTTTTTTACTAACCAACACTGAACGCATATGATATATTTCATCGATTTCGTAGCTTTTTTAATTGATTGATTTCTTTTTAACGGCTTATGAATATTTTGCAGGTTATGTAAAGCCAGAAAATATTTTTAGATTGTAAGATTTTTTGAGATAATAATGATTTGCTGATACAAGTCCTACTAATTAACCCTTAACTGGGGGGTCCATACACTTTCTCAAGGGTATTTGCACGTAATTGAATATAACGAACTTGTCAGAAATTGGAACTCGTTACCCCGCTTTCCAATTCTGTGCTGTTATCCTATTCATGAAATACGCATTCAAGCTTACAGTACATGGTATACTCCAGTGACCACCTATCTAAGTACATATGATGTAATGTAAAAATTTCAGATGGAGTATGTCTTTAAAAGAACAATATGAATTGTGTATTTAGGCCGCAATCCTTCTTTCATGCAAGCTTTATTAAATATGACAAAAAAAAGTGCTTTGATTAAGTTTTTATATAATTTCTCATATGATCTTATAATTTTTTTCTTTTCCGTAGATAAATTATACAAAAACTGTCCAATATTTTTTTCCAAGCGCTTTCGGCTATACATTTAGCCATTCTCAAGGATGAATTATATTTACTGTTAACTGGAAATCAAATGTTGTATGTATGTATTTAGTATTATAGAATGTCTTATTTTCAAAACTCAATCAACATATTATGTCAACTTTCATAGTTGATATTGAGTACTGTTTTTTTTTTTGTTGTTTTTTGTTTTTATTAATAAGGCTTCCATTATTTTTAGCCTTTTTTTTTTGCGTGTAGACGATGCTATCATATTTGTATTATGAACATGTTGCGAATAGGGTCCGTTAAGTCTCTATGCGTATTTAAATGAGAATTAACTTAATATATGAAGACAAAAGGAAAACTTATATATATATATATATATATATATATATATATATATATATATATATATATAATGTGTGTGTATATATATGTATATATGTGTGTATGTGTATATATATGTATATATTTGTGTGTATATATATGTATACGTATATATATATATATATATATGTGTGTATATTACAATAAATCATTCATACAAAAAGTAGATTAGTAAAGTTAATGATATAAAATGACGAAATCCGTTCGCTAACAAAATTTTAAAGGTGCCTTAACCTACAAATCACTCGATGAATGTTATGATCCTTGTTTTAAAAAATTATAAGCTGTATAAGGTTTTTCTTTAATACGCAAGTAAATTGAATTGCACCACATATTTGATATGTATATATATATATATATATATATATATATATATATATATAGAGAGAGAGAGAGAGAGAGAGAGAGGAGGGAGGGGTAATATCATTAGATGGTGAAACGGCTTCTTTTATGTGCCATGTCACTTCAGGACGTGTACGATCATATCGCTCCACAATTCCCTGTCCTTTATAGCTGTTAACAAAGTTTGTCTTTTTACTACTATATCTCTTTATCCCTGTTCTGTCAACACTGGGTTGTTAGGTAGGTTATGCGCTACTTAACTCTGTCTATCTTCTCTGCAATATGTCCTGTTCGTGTTAAATTTTCAAAGCCCTCTTCCCGGTGTCCACTCTATGGCATTCTCAGCTACCTTCTGTCGAAGAATATTTCTGTTGACTCTCTTCTCCATCTCTGATAAGATTGTCCATCATTCACAGCCATATAGGCGAACCGATATTACACACCTATTCTGTACTCTTTTCTTTGTTTCTAATTAAATTTCTTACCATTACAAGGCCTCTTTCGCTATCCCAATGCGCCTTCAGATTTCGGTGTCGCAAACATCAAAGTACAAAACATTTATCTTCCATTTACACTATTTACATTGTTCGGACTGTTGTCTTCAGATTTATTGCCATATTTCGGCCGTTGTTCCCAAGGTCACACGACCCAGTGGATAAAAGCTTTGGTTGCGTAATCCAAAATGTCACTTGACCCAAAGAGTTCAATACAAGGCCAAAGGCCAAAATTTGGAGCGTTGTGTTACTAAAGGGAATTAACTCAAACTGAGACACCCATAAAAGGCATGACACGTGGAAATAGAAAGATCTAACCACGTGGACTAAGTAAAGGGTTCAGTACGATATTCCAATGTATATCATCTGAAGAAGGTCGGGGCGTACAACGGCCGAGATGTCATGAATAGGGCAATAAAAATGAGGAAAACAGTCCGAACGATGTAAATAGTGTAAATAGTTACAATACCTCATCTCAGAAATATATAGACATATATTCGTCTTCTGTGAACATACAACAAATCAGATATACATCATTGTAATTATAAGAATTTTTCTATTTCAGCAAACTTTCTTCTTTTATGCACCGTGTCCCTCCAGTACAAGAATGATCATGGCTCTCCACAACTGCCTATCTTTTGACTCTCTTAATTTTTGTTCTGCTGCCTGTTCACAGAAACTCTTGAAGACTAAAATTCACATGAATTCTTTTAGATTTTGCTCAAGTGTAAAATTTCTATTCAGTGGTAAACTTTTCGTAGCGAAAAAACAAAACGAGAATAATATGCTTAATGCTATCAAGTGAAACTATCAACATCTAAAATATGATTTCTTTCCTCCTTTTTAATTCGACTTATAAGATGGATGTTTCGCTAACTCGATAAATGCCAATATCCAAGATTCCCAATGACATTCGAGAAATGCTTAATTGTTTGAAAACCTATAAATGCCTTTATTCAGAAGATCAGTCAAAACGATACAATTTTTTCCCAAAATCGATCCGACTTTTTATCTAACTTGATGATTGAAGATGCGAAAAAATTATGATTTGAATTATCTTCCAATAAAAAATAGACATAATTCCAAAACGTCTGTCACGATTTATAAAATCGAATGTCACACTCTCCTTCTTCTGCTCTCTATGCATTTTTATCGCTATTTTTATCATTTCACCCCAAGCAAGGCAATATTGCCACTAAGACACAAGTGGCTTACAGAGTATGAGAGAATATGAAAAAAAAAACTTTACTATGAGAAAATTATGTTTTAAGAAGAAACTGCCCAAAATAATTATTACTATATATAAGACACTTAAATGACCAGTTGATGGGCTTAACGATAGATAGATAGATAGATAGATAGATAGATAGATAGATAGATAGATAGATAGATAGATAGATAGTGCTGAATATACTCGGACTGACGAATTATTGTATTTCCTTTTGTATAATACAATTTGAGTATAATACAACCCCGTGTTTGTGAAGCTAAAAACGTGAAATAAATAACATCCTTGAGTATAATACGTTCCCTCACTAGCCATCCCTATGTAATGTTTTTTGAACAGTTATACCATATCATCCATTAAAATCTCAATGTCGTACATATATTTCACTAAAATATTTAATTTTTTATGATATTAAAAAATACAAATGAACCGGATGTTTAGTCATTACGTGTTTCTTCTGATTTCCGTTTTAAAACTTGTTTTCGAATTTTCAGTGAAAGATGTTTTGTTGTAGCATTAACGTTATCAAAACATGACAAATCTTGCGTATACAAATAATGTTTTAATCAATTTCGGTGAATTTCCTGTCTTTGAGACAAAAAACGTCCAATAAGGCTGATTCCGAAAGATCTAATATTGCTGGCATATCAAATTCCGTTTTATCAACAATTGTATCAGCACCTGTCTAGTTTATGCTGAATGCATTTAGAATCTTGCTGTTTTAAAAATGAGAGATTTTAAACTGAGTAAAATTTCTGAAAACGTGTATTTGTGTATAATACGAACCCCGTTTTTTGCATTTAATTTTCGTTCAAAATTTCTCGGTATTATACAAAAGAAAATAGGCTAAAATATGATGTTCTATTATTTGATCATATTTTGCAAAGTCGAACGAGAACTTTGTTTATGACATATACACTCTGTAGATAGAATATATATATGTATATATATTCTTGGTCTTAAATATATGTTCTCTATCTCTCTCTCATTATATATATATATATATATATATATATATATATATAGAGAGAGAGAGAGAGAGAGAATGTTCATTCACAGACAAACTATTTCGCTGTATCACAACTCTTCAGTGTGACTAGACGTCCGATTGCTTCAAGCCGGGATCGAAATTAAACCGAATGGCATCAGTCACAGATCCTACCCCTAAGCCGTCGGCTCACGGCATAGAGAAAAGGAAATTTTAGCGTTTACTGTATGAAATACGCCAGCGGCTAAGAGAACTCAACTCGTACTTGAAGAGTAATTCATTCATAACAGCAGCAGCGACTGTATATTACATTTACCCTTTCCTCTAGAGAGCTCTATCGAAGGGACTCCGAGAGCATATATATATATATATATATATATATATATATATATATATATATATATATATGAACTTGGTCTTAAATTCGGAATACATATATGAGGGGAGCTGAAAATTTTCCGGCTCGAGAAAGAAAAGATTCCCCACAGAAAGTGCAAAATGAATTCCTGAAATGCTGAGACACAACATGAAAGAACAGAGAATGGTTGTTGCCCAAGAGATTCAGGAGCTGTACATCATAGATAGATCTCCAACGATGTTAATGTGAAGGAGGCAATTGAAACATGTCTAAGAAAGCAACTAAGAAGCTTTTACGGAACGAATATACACGCTCTCATTCAACAGTTGAGAAGAAAAGAAGCAGACAGCGCTGAGGATTGGATGATTCTGATACTTATCCGTTCATTTTGTTAGAGTTTTTGTATTTTTACTACTAAATCTCTTGCAATTAAAGAAAGACAAGCATTACATTTTGATTGACTCACATACATACACACAGAAAGACTCTTTCTTTCTTTTTCTCTATCATTATCTGGTGAAACTTTAATAAAAGCGAAACATGTTAGATTTATAAACGTTTCCTATTTGTTCTTTATCCTATCATGAGACCGCTTGAGATGTAAACTGGCACTCACAATGCACTATGGATTTCTAGTTACACACACACACATACACATACATACACACACACACACACACACACACATATATATATATATATATATATATATATATATATATATATATATATATATATATATATGCAGAGAGAGAGAGAGATAAGATTAATATAAATATAAAATTTGTCACTTATCTGATTGTTGTTATATTCAGCACCTCAACTCCTGACTTTCGTAAACGAACTCTTTTGTAATTGTTCAGTCCACTCGTCAGGAGGTTTCAGCAAGTCAGAGGGAAAACTGAAAAGTTGGAAAGAGGGGCAGTGAAATGTTAATCTGGTTTTGCTGTAGTGGCTTGTATTGATAACCAAACTTAATAACAATAGCTGGCAAAACATACTTGCTTAACAATGTGCATACTTAGATGTGCACACGCCTAACTGTGCATTTGTATAGATATTGACGCCCGAAAAGCAGTATTTTCAATAATAAATAAAAAAAAGTATTTACAAATATAAACACTGGTACACAAATACTGGTTTAAATTTTACTTGATTTATTTTTAACTAGAGGAAGCATTGCCATTAGTATCTCTTTTATTATAATTTTAGTATACAATTAAAAAATATAGCCCATCTGATGAAAAGAAATTAATACTACTACTATTACTATTAATTTACATTGGAAATCAAATATGATGACGAGGCATTCTTATAAAATCCAAAGAAGAATCTGCAGTGTTATTGATCCTGACCGGGCATTTCGGCTTCACTCCCTTTCCTACCACCGTAAGGTAGCTTCAACGTGCCTTTTCTATAAATAGTTTCATGGTAATTGTTCTGACGAACTTTCTTTTATTGATACCAATTGTACTATTATGTTCTCTCTCCTTAATAGTGATTCTTTTTTTTTTCTCATATTCCTTAACACTCAGTAACCATTTGTTTCTTAATGGCTTTATTGCCTTGCTTTGTGTGAAATTATTTAAAAAAAAAATAACAATCTAGCAAGAATGAAAAGTAAGTGTAAATAGTTCAATCCGATATTTTGCAAATCGGTAAGCTCAAGTAGAGGAGTAGCGATTACAGGCAAACAGGCAAGCAGGCAAACAGGCAAACAGGCAAACAGGCTTCCCAGTGCAAAGGTGATGCGAGATAGACTCCCCAGGAATCTGTTCTTCATTTCTGATCTGGTAATAGATTGAGGGTGTGTGTAGTTGCGATAAAAAAGCAAGTAAAATTCAGAAGGTAGAAATACGAGTCAGAAATGAATAACGGTTGATATTATTGACATACTTAATAAATATACAAACTTATATGTCTGTCTATATTGCTGAGATGAGGTGTTGTAATAATTTACATTTACATTATTACAATACCTCATCTCAGAAATATAGACAGATATTCAAGCATCGGTATGGACCCGATATACCGAAAATATGAAAACAATTAAGAAGGTCCCAACAAAAGCTGACTCGAATATCGGCACGTGAAACTGGAACAATCTACCAAGGTGGACGAAATATAGGGTTCAGTTCGAAATTCCAATCACCTGAAGAATGCCGGAGCGTACAACTGCCGAAACGTCGTGAATATGACGATAAAGATGAGGACAACAGCCCGAATAATGTAAATAATGTAAATTAACACTAAAAAATATAGCCCATCTGATGAAAAGAAATTAATACTACTACTATTACTATTAATTTACATTGGAAATCAAATATGATGACGAGGCATTCTTATAAAATCCAAAGAAGAGATTCAGGAGCTGTACATCAAAGCCCTCTTCCCGTTTATATGTGTTTATATGTAGAGGTTATTTAGATACATCTGTATATATGTGTAAAAATTCAGATATAACTGAAAATATATCTGTAAAAGAACAATATGAATAAAGCAAAAAGGAAAATTTATCTAAGCCGACGCGCTTCGTCCTCTGGTGGACTTGATTACGGTAAATGTAAATACTTTATTTTGTAATAAGTATTTATAAACATAAGTAAAAACGACATAAGTTTTTCAGAATTTTGGTTTTAAGTGAGGTTCAAAAATATACATCAGGCTAACTGAAAGTTATGAAAAATTATGGAGGATACTAAGTGATATAATTTAATAAAGGAAAAGGCGTAATTTAATGTCGCTGAATTTTTATAATGTAATTATTATTTATATTATTATAATTTGTGAATAATTTATATATTATATTTTTTTAATAATAGGCAGGTTTGAATTTAACTGACTTCTTTTAATCTCTTTTTAAAATTTTTATAGTCATGTATATTGACTTAGGAAGGGAGATATTTTCTAAAAATTCGGGACGCAGATTTTTATTTTGGTTAGATTCAATAGCGACACTTTTAAGAATTTTCCGTTTAAGTATGTTACATTCTTTTTTAATAAGTATGGCATTCAAAAGATCAAATTTCCGATTGAGCTTATTTCTATGTATGACGAATGCATTTGATTGAATTGTTGTGTATGAAATCCTTTTTATATTTATTCATCTATACATATATTGATTTTAAAGCAGTCAATGTATTTTTTAATCCGACATTATTTCTTCTTATTAAAAATGTTATATTTATTGGGTACACGTATTTGAGCAGACATTCACGATTTTTGTTGTTTTTATTTGCTTGCTTTTTTAAAGTGAAATGGGAAAATAGATAAATGTATTAAAACCTAAACATATGAAACGGAATTTAAACATTTTCTTTGTTCTTGATAATTGGAAGTAAAAATAATAAACACTATTTATTAGATTGTTTATTTAAACGATTTATTTATTATACATTCATTGGAATGGTTGGCAAAACGTCGGCTAATAGCCAATTGATTCAAAATTTATAAAATGGTAAAAAAATGATTTCATTTTAGATAGTTCATATATTTTAATAATTTAGTAAATGTTTATAAATTGGTGAATAAAAAATTATTTTCGTATTTATTTCTTTATAAATTGGTAACGGTTAAATATTGGATTGCATTAGTTTTAATTGTATTTGTTTTTAGAATGTTGTAAAGTATAAAAGTATTCTTGTAAATAAAAGTCTGATAAATAAATAGAGCTTAATGAAAAATATTAAGCCCTATTTATTTATCAGACTTTTATTATAATTTCTCAAAAACAAAACATATATAAATTGACTTTCATCATATGTTTAGGTTTTCTTACAATTCTAATCATCGCGTTCTAAAACAATAAACATTGCAAGGGAGTGAAAGTGGTTAAAATAACAGTAGTGACAATGGGAAGACTGTCCTTTTGACACGCCATTTTTTTTTTTTTTTTTTTGAGGGCACGAAGATCCATGTTTGAAATGAATGTCTACTGAAATAGAAACCGATGTCCTAGTATGTCTGTCGGGAGTTACAATTTCTTTAGTGGAATTTCGCGATCTTTTGATCAGTAGATATTAATTTCGCTGTTTATAAATAACATAAATGTATATTCATATATCCATTAAATATAATGTTTATATGTATAATAGCCACTTAAATCTTAATGAATATTTACAATATATATATATATATATATATATATATATATATATATATATACGCCCCCGAAAAAATAAAATTCGGTTGAGCACTTTAGAGGGAAAAGCATGAATTTGTAAACAGTGATTACTACTGCTGATGCAAAAGCTCTTCTATTAATTGAACACTCTGAGTCACTGGCGTGCTTATTCTAAAATAAATACGTAAAAATTCATCTTCCTCAGCTCAGGGGTAAAAAGAAACTGATGCCAAATCTTTTAGGTTTCAATCCTGGCTTGTGGCTGATGAGCTGTGACACACCGAAACAGTCTGTCTGTGGATGGCACACACACACACACAGATAGATAGATAGATAGATAGATAGATAGATAGATAGATAGATAGATAGATAGATAGATAGATAGATACATCTATAGAGGTGAGAATGTAAGCGACAAGGACGTCGTTAGGAAAATAAGAACAAAAAGCTTACCTTGACCATTGGTCAAGTCGAAACTTATAGAACGCATAATGAAGAAATATATATGGAGAATGTAACATATATAGGATATATTAAAGGCGACAGAATCATGTAAACTTCTTAATTCCTTAACTATATAACTTAATTTATGCGAATGTATGACAGAACATCGACAAAGAATGATGGTAAAGTGTCCAAAATTATTTAACAGTAACAACAGTCATAATCAAGGATTGCATATTAGTGGTAGTCGAGAGTAGCCAGATTAAAAAAAAAATGGCTATTTTTTAAATTTAATTCTGACATAAAACAATTTAGTCGGATGGTGGAAAAACTAAATCAATAATTGCACAGACAGACCTTGTCGGTATTGATTAAGAAAACTTGTTTAAAATAATTCTTATACACTGATATATATTTATATATTATTCTTGTTCTCATTACATTCGAATATATATATATATATACATACACACACACACACACACACACACACATATATATATATATATATATATATATATATATATATATATATTCGAATGTAATGAGATCGAGAATAATATATAAATTCTAACGTTCACAGCATTAATTCAAAAGAGGACTCAATACCGATAATAGAGCAATAATTATTTATTATAATTTTTTCATATAGATAAAAACAATTTACTCACGACGAAGATGCGGTGCATTTAGTTGCATATTAACGAATCTATCAACACAACATAATTTATTAAAAAGTCTTTCAAAAACAATATATAGTTTTCTGAAGGTTTATTTGAGGCAGATTAAGTGATTAAAAGTTTTATTAATCTGAATTAAATATTACTTACTTTTAGTTTAAAATATAGTACGGAAGTGAAGGCTTTTATGAGTGTTGCTGAATTGTTGTAAGCTTTTCTATTTATGTTTAGTAAATATATATTTTTGCTTAATAACAATATCACCTAAAAGCTATAAATTAATACAGAATTTTAATAGCTTTTAAAATATATAAATTGTTATAATTAACTCTTTTAAAAACAATACTTGTAATAATTTATTATTCAGCGATTTTTTTCTTAAAATGATAATGTTCATAATTTATCTTATACATAAAAGCAAGGAAATGCATTTCTAAATAAATAATGTCGTAGTTTTATTGCATGTTTTATTTTATGATTCAGAGCAGATTTTCTATAATTGTTTGACAAAAATAAATTATTGATTTAAATTTTCCAACTATTTGTGTTTATAACTAATATAAATATTAAGCTCTACAAAAATGAACTGCTCGAAACTTCATAAAATGAAATAAGTGGGGGTAACAGATGTAAATATAATAGTTTTACCAAGATTTTCTAAAAAAAAAAAAAACATGCATTTCTAAAATGATTTCATCCAAAATATTGACAAGGCTGGAAAATGAGGATTGTGCAGCTCCAATCATGATATGTAAGTAATACTCCATTTTTTTTTATTTTAAAAAAAATGGCTTTTGTAAAGAAAGATAAAACATGGCAGTAGAAGTCAAGTACAGCGATACAAAGAACAGACTATCTTACCATTATCTTTAGAGATGGATTATATATATGAGTTCCATTTGTGATCTGAGGTGAAGTGATGTCCTAATAGATGTTCAAAATTATTGAGAGTCTAATCGTTCAGAGCAAATTCAGGGTCTGCTCGATATGAAGGAACATATGTATGAGTCATTAATATAATATTGTAAATTATCCTTCCATAACTCTTTTATAAATAAAAGTTATATTATAGTTATGCCTAAAATAAAATTTATTTATGGGGAGATGGGTCTCCATAAATTATTACGATTTTTGGTTACTACCTAAATATGCTAAGAACAACTGTAAGTAAACTTTAAGTATCCTTCATCATAATCAAATAATTTTCTATTGTATAATATTGTACAATAATATTAATAATAATATTAATAATAGTATTAATACAATAACTTATTTTTGAAAAATATTAAAGTATTTATTTACATTAAATTAAATATATGGGAAAAATTTACTTCGTCGGTTATTCTCAGATTTAACGGATTTTTGAATTTAACAGACACCACTTCCACTTTATTAAATCGAGGATTTACCATATATATCTGAGTTTCAAGAAGACGGGTCGGGACGATTATTCTTTATTTTGGCGAAAAATCAACCTCAAAATATGGACATCCTCATTTGAACGACCACTTTAATTAAATATCCAGGAAATTTCTTCCCATCTCTTAATTTAAACTGTGAGTATTTGAGGACAGAGCATTTCATTTGAATATTTAATAAAATTGGCGGTCGGAATAAACATATGGATATTTCTCCATCAACGAAATAATCGTCCTGGACCATTTATAAATCATACTTATATACATATTCATAGATGATAGCTGCGATTCGATTTCGGGCAATGCTGTCGCTTGATCCACCCTCATATTTGGGGAGGCGCGAATGTGTCTTTTTAATCCTACATTGTCCCGTGCAGACGTGGCAACGTTGAGCGCCTTTTGCCGTAGTTGTTACTTAAATGACGATTAACGTGTAATAAATGACCTCACTGTGTGCAGCGTTGTTATTCTAAAAAAAATTGGCAATTATTCTCTTTATATTTCTCTAAAAAAAAAATGAAAGAAGAATTATTCTTAGAATCCAAAAATATCTTTCGGCTTAAAATAACCCACGAAGGGTTGATAAATCATTAAAAAAAAATGAGTCTGTGTGTGTGCCATGTTTGGTGATGTTTTAGGCAGCTTCTAGTTACAAAAAAGCGAACACATTCATTACGCATTAGCAGCATTTTCACGGATATTAACATCAAGACCTTTACGAATATCTTTCTTGAGATTTTTTATGCACAACACGATATACATACATATATACATACATACATACAAAAATGACAAAGATCGGTCGACCTTATGAAATAGAATTTTTGCAGATAACGTTTTTAAGGTGGGAACTTTTGTGATTTTGGTGGTTACAGATTTTCAATTTATCATCAAGTCTCCTGAAGAGTGGATGGAAATCTGCGAAACTCAGATTAGAGACAGGCACAAGTGGACAATTTTAATTTACTTATTATTATTATTATTATTATTATCATTATTATTATTATTATTATTATTATTATTATTATTAGCGTTGTTGTTATTACGCACACACGCATGTATGTATGTATATTAGATAGATAGATAGATAGATAGATAGATAGATAGATTTGTATATATACATTTATGTGTGGGGTTTTGCGTGTGCGCGTGTGTTCGTAGGATGTATAATAGTATCTGAAACAAGTGTACCAAATGAGACAAACTGAAAAAGCTATAAATAATACATGAAGAAGCCAAGACCAACAAACGTCATCGAAATGCGTTGTTTATAGCTTTTACGCTTTGTCACATCATCTCCACACGCGCACAAACATACACACACACACACACACATATATATATATATATATATATATATATATATATATACATACATACATATCTGTGTGTATACATATATATATATATATATATATATATCGTATCTACCATATCCATATATATATATATATATATATATATATATATATATATATATATATATATATCCTAGCTACCACCTCATCGCAAAATATCATCGTCATACTCAATTGCCTTTATATGTATATATATAGGCAATTGAGTATGATGATACCATTTTTCAAGTATTATCATCGCAAAATATCATCTCAAAATGTCATACTCAATTGCCCATATATATATATATATATATATATATATATATATATATATAGGCAATTGAGTATGACGATGATATTTTGCGATGATAATACTTGAAAAAGAGGTATATATATATATATATATATATATATATATATATATATATATATATATATATATATATATATATATATAAGGGAGAATCAATAAATCCCTTGTCTGTTCTGTGGCTAATACCTGACACCCTACTACCATGTTTTATCTTTAGAAAAGCCAGATCGAACAAAATATAAAGTATAACTGACATCTGAGATTGGAGCTGCTAATCCTCTTTCCAGCCCTGACAGTCTTCAAAAGTATTTACGCAGTGCTGTCGGTGATGAATTATTTTCAAACCTACAGCTACTTTCCTACAGACAAAGCGTCACACGCCTATCATTACTCTGTCGCTATTTCTATGGCAAATGTTCAAATGAGATGCTTTTTTTTTTGTTCCACCAGTTCAAACCTTTATAGCTAGGACGCGCCATGCCACGTACACAGAGTCGAATCACCTTCATTCCCTCCGTATTCCACTGATAGGAAGAGAGTTCCATTCAGACAGCTTTTTACTGAGAACTTTTTCTTTGTCAAACAGACTCCTTTCAAGTTTATAGTCAATCGTTATCTATCCTACATAACCTCATAATATACATGTACGTCATCTTCTTACGTCCACATTACAGCCACATTTAGTAACTTGCTCTTGGCCTCTTATTGAGTGAACATTTAGTTAACAAAAATCATATGAATGATGACTCCGGCTCAATTTGAGTCCTGTGACATGGTCGATGAAATCTGAAATCCATTACACTGATGTCAGTTAAATCGAGAACAAACCAAATATGCAGGGTATTCGAAAAGGCACCTAGGTATTTAAAAATGCCATAACATATCAGATTTTTCATACTTTTTCTTTCTAAACTTCAATTAACATAGGGAAATTATCCATGGACAAATTCACAAGTGAAGAACAGAAATCCATTCAAATGGAAATTAAGTGTGTCACCCATACTCGGCTAATGAACAAATTCAATATTTTCATTAGCCCTTCTCTAAAAATGGGCTGAGTAATTTAAGCATTGTTGATGTCAGCTGAAACTTCTGGACAAATTGTACTTTGTATGGGTACAGGTGTAAATTGTCTCTTAGTATGCAATACAAGGACATCTGAGACATCTTCAATTGGTCAGAGTGTTTGTGAGTCGATGTTCCTGGTTTTCTTTTTAACAGAGTATCCTACATGTTCACGATTCATCTGAAAACTGTCTCTACATGAGCTTCCATGTTGTGGCAAGTCATGTATCGAGCCATATTAGCGAAAGCGTTCAATCTGCCAACGAATTATGAAATCTAATGGTGGTTTTCTGGCATAGAATTGTCGACATTATTCCCCTTGGTTACAAAATGATGAACTTGTTAAATCCAGAATAAAAGTCCACGATTGTGGTTCTTTGCTCTGTTGTGGCTAATTTCCCTATATTAATCTAAGTTCTAAAAATTATATGCAAAAAATATAAAAAATCTGACATGTTATGGAATTTTTAAATACCTAGGTGACTTTTGGGACATCTTGTATTTGGCAACTCCATTTGAACCTTGATAAGAAAATTTACACATTTGTAAGATATTAAAAGTAAATTTGACTAACAGCGTTTATTCACATACTTCTTCCTTTTACGCCTTGACAATCAACTAATTCAGCAACCTTCTACCTTGAGGGGCTCTTTGGCCTTGTATTGCGTAAACAATAACATAAAAAGTATAAAAATGAAAATGACTGTCTAAAATACGGCAGGATAATTTAGATTTAAAAATATAGATTATGCATTGCATAAATCCATCTTGATATCACTATATCATGTATCATCAGGAATCACACTTCATGTGATATATCTAATATCAATATGGATCCTTATTAGCAATGAAAAATAAATTTAAATTATTAAAGCGTTTAATTTTCACTTTCTATTCTTACTCTGGAGACAATGGAAGTCTATTAAGATGTCTTATTCCGAAGCCAATTTCTCTTTTTAAACAGAAATAAAAATAATTAATCAATTTTTCTATTAAATAAATGAGCTCAGAATTCATTTTAATCACCCAACTGATCAAGTTCCAATAGTAGAAAACTTTAAATCTAGAAACAACAACTAATTAAGTCATCACTGGTGCAGCATGCCTGAGAATCTTTGTGATTTATTGATTATTATATCGCTTCTTTTTTTTTTTTTCATTTTTTTTTTCTTTTTTGCCATTGGTTCATAAAGGCGACTCTCCTCTCGGCCAATAAATAATAGATCATTTTCTGTAAAAATGTCTACGTGTTTCCAGTGAAATTTAAAAAAAATAAAAAAAAAGGTGTAAACTCAATTACTAATGAAAAAGGCGAAGAAGAATAGCTCTATTCAAAAAGCGTTAGCAGTTCCCCGAACTCTCAAGTTGTATTTCGTCCAATCAGATACTATCTCTCGCACAAAGGCAGCTTGTCACTCAATTTTTTGTCGCGATAAATCAACCCTCCCCCTCTTTTTCTCTCTTTTCCTCTCTTTCCTCTTTCCACTTGCCTTCGATATACTCCCTCTCTTTTTCCTTCTCTATCCAGCCTTCCTTCACGCTTTCTCTTTCTTACATTTTTCTCCTCTATCATTCGCTTTCTCCCCTACATTATCCCAGTTTCTTTTCTCTTTTGTTCTTTTCTTTTTTTCTATCTATTTTCCGTACCCGCTTCTTTCTCCCACTCTCTCCCACTCTCTCCCACTCTCTCTCTCTCTCTCTCTCTCTCTCTCTCTCTCTCTCTCTCTCTCTCTCTCTCTCTCTTCACATAACTTGTCTCTCTTCTTTCTTTTTAGAGTATTGTTTTCTTTTAATACTCCAGCAAATAAAAAAAAGAAATAGATAATATTTTCAGTGGACGTAGATACCTGTGACTTTTGTCTAATAACACGAATGTATATGTGTGGGATGGTGGCGGGGTTGCTTTCTCAAGGAAAGAATTGAAACTCACTGTCCTGATTAAATTTAGGGTGAAACTGAAATATAAAATAAAAGAAAATGACATGAGGCTGTTGAAGGAAAAAAAAAAACGGAAACAAAAAAGGAGGAAAGATGACATTGAAGTTTAACAAAAGTTAAATTCATGTCTGAAACTGAATAGGAAAAGACGCTTAAAAGAGATCAACGTTAGCCAACATTGTAAGCTAGTTGTTTTTTGTTTTTGCATGTGTTTTTCTTTTGTCTTTCTTTTTTACTTGCTGAAGAAAATTTTGATTCTTTAAAGTAGAAAACTTTCACTTATTTACTTCAAACTGTTTAAACGCAATTTGTCACGATCAGACTTGAGATTTCTTATATTTTTCTTAATCAAATTCAAATGCATCTATGTTGAATAAAACGACAGATACCCGACTTTTTTCCACAAACTTACAATGTCAGTTCATGTAAAAAATAAATTGTTGGGAAGAATTTATTGGCTTTTATTACGATTCAATATATGTTTATCCATGAATTTGAGTTTGTGTATGTAAAATACATACTGTATGTGATTGTATTTAAGCACGCATGTGTGTGAGTGTGAAATACCTGTGTGTTTTAATATGCAATATAGTTGTGTATTGTGCGTGTATTAAATATTCAATTTGCTGCTTGGCAGGTTATTCGTTTTATCTATGAACGTTGATTTTGATTGGCAAAACTTTCGAATTCAACTTTTTACCTTCGTCACTTCATATTTATTTAAAATATTTTTGTTCAGAAAATATTCTTGATTTTTTTTTAATTCCAAATAATCGCAGCTAAATATATTTTTGAAAACCAAAATCAATAATGGGTTTATGTTAATCAAAATGATGTCAAGAATTAAACTCGTTATAATTTGATATCACTTTAGTTTAGTATTTCTAGGATTTATTTATTTCATTATTACTATTTTCGAATAAGCCTAATCCATACAAGAAATGGCCGTTTTTCGATTTTAACACTGGATTCCATTTAAGTAATTGTAACAGTAACAATGAAATTATTCGTTTCTATACAGGAAATGTTTAGCATTCATTGACCGAACAGTTAGTGTTACTCTCGGTTGAAGTTTATAAAATATTTTTCTTAAAAATATTTATTTTTAAATTAGACATTTTTTTTTTTTTTTTTACAGTAAGGTTCGCCCTGTACAAGGCCCGGGGGTTACTCGAGTTACATTAAGGAGCAGTTTATGGGAATAGGATGGGAAGATAACGGTTAACTTGAACAAGTAGTGGTCGGAAAAACATCCTCATTGAAGTCGGTTCCACAGAGCAGTGGTTTGCGGGAAGAAGCTGTTCGAGTGAAACTTCTCACCGATTGAATACGGACCGAATATGGGTGGTTTTCTACAATGTAAATAGCATGGCGGGTCCTAGCCGTGAAGGTTAAACCTGGCGGAACCAAGGAGTATAATTCGACTGAGCCATTTCCATGGAAGCAGCGATAGAGTAGAGAGAGGCTCACCACATCCCAAATGAGAGAGAGAGAGAAGTTGGAAGATAGAAAATAATTTGTCACCTACAAGGACTCGCTTTTGAACTCGATCGAGACAAAAAGAAAGGAAGGACAGTGCAGCTCCTGCCCAAATCTGGCCATTTTTGGCCTGATCTGGCTCTTTTAAAGGCAGACGATAGTATGATCAGTCAGGTACTTACTGGAGCGTTGCGGAAAGTTGACCATTTTATCTGCATCTCTTAACTTTTACTGCTCTTTCTAGGATTGATGACGGTTTTCTTTTTTTTTTATTCACTCTCTTTTTGGTAGCGTGGAATGTTATCAGCTTCATTATTTTTCTCTTCTAGTTACTTGCGCTTCATATTTGTGTTGTTGCTGCTGTTGGAAGTCTTCAATTAATGTGGTCTTTGTTATTTGGTAAAGCACTTTATTTGTGATTTTGTAGCAGTGATCCGTAAGATCTGACGAAGGGTTTTCTTTAAGATTCATATGATTTCTTCGTTGACCTTAATTTCGCTATAATAAAAATGGTGTACTATTTGAATTTCATTTTTAAGCGTTTCTGCTTTGTATACTAGTACTATTTTATACACCCTTAAATCATTCAGTTAAGTTTCATGCGTGATACACGTTTGGGCGATCATGTATCTTTTCAATACATGACTGTCGTGGTAGATTTTTTTCCCGTAGTAGGTTACCATTTCTTTCCGCGGTAGAATGGCTGCCAACCAAGGCTAAAGAACCTAGTCTGTCCTGCTACTCAATTTTTAGCTGGGGGAGAGTACATGAATTCATACCTTTCCCAAAGTTATTTGTGCGTAAGTGAATCTAACAAACTCGATTGGAATTCGAACTCGGCTCTCCGAGTTCTCACTCCGTTACATCACAAAACACCTTATTCAAACTCTAATTTCTACATTACTTCAAATAAAAGGTTACGAAGGAAACCCTCATCAATACTTGAAAAAGCGTTAACAGCTACTGAACTTTTATTTTCCTGAAAAAAAGTTTTAAGAGAAAGATTTTATAAATTCCAGAAGACAGCAGTACTGGCTGCCCAGTCAATAAATCCCGAATGTTTACTCATAAGGAATAGCTAATATTACTAATACAATTTCTATTTAGTTAAATTTTATCATATTACGGCTTCACTTCTAATGTGACTGTGAATTTAAGAGGGTTTTCAACGTCTGTTGCAGGACCTGAAGTGACCCGGGAAACTTATGCGAGTGTGACAAGGGATGTGGCCAGATAGCCCTTGAGCCTTCATGTCTTCTGGTGGATTTCCTTTCTATTGTTTACTATAAGTGGACACAGGGGTGTTGATCTCAATGTCCACTTTCACATACACACACACATATATATATATATATGTATGTATGTATGAGAGGCGCTGAAAAATTCTCGTTTATCTCTCTCTATCTATCTATATATATGTGTGTGTGTGTATGCATATCGTACACACACACGCACACACACACACACACACACATATATATATATATATATATATATATATATATATATATATACACACACACACACACAGTGCTGCACAAAAGAGAACCCCTAACATAATATTTTTAAAAAATATAGATAATCAATAAATTTTAATTAAATTATATATTCATTAAACGGATATTAAACGGATTACAACCACTTTCAAAGATTTTTATCAATCTGGAATAAAAATATTAATTAAAAATTAAAATGTGCAAAATTAAATGAACCCTGACATTTACACACCGTATTTTTGTTCTACATGGTTGCCAGTGCAAATCATTTTTTTCGTACACGTGTAAAAATCAAAATGACACGTGTTCATTTTTTTGGTAAGCTGTGTATACCGCAGTCAAACAATATAACTCATTGAGTATGCCAAAAGGTGCAGTTAGGGACTAAATTTAAAAAATAATATGCCAACATCAAAAGAACTTCCTGAAGCTTTAAAACATTTGTATAATTGAAGTCTATAATGATGCAGAATGCTATAGAAAGCTGTCAAAACGATTTGGAGTTCGCGTCTCCATTGTGCGACAAATTATTTATAAATGGAAGGCCTTTGGTATGACGGCATCGAAATCAAAAAGTGGCTGTTCGCGAAAAATAACAGCAAGAGTAATTAAACATCTAGTTCGGCAAGCCCAGGCGGATCTTGCTTCGGCACCTGAGGTTCTCCAAGGCTCTCTGGCCCATCTCGGAATCAATATGCATACATCTACAGTGCAACGAAATCTGAACGATGTCAGTCTTCATGGCAGAAAGCCTAAAAAAGCCACTCCTTACGAAAAAGCATAAACAAGCTCAGCTCAATTAAGCCAATGCTAGAAACGCTCTGAGACAAAATTAGAGCTTTTTGGGGAGGAACGATATGCGGTATGTCTGGCAAGCTCCTAATACGGATTTTGAAGAGAATAATTTTCTGTCAACAGTTAAACATGGCGGCGGCAGCAATATGATTTGTGGTGGCTTTTCTGCAGCAGGAACAGGAAAAACAGTACCCATCTACAGTACAATGGATATTGCAAGATACCAAGCAATTTGGGACAAAAGTGTCTTGCCGTTGTTTCGAAAATAGGATTTAGGTCAGGCTGGATCTCCCAACAGGACAATGATCGACAACATCAAGGCAAATCTACAAAAGAATAGCTTCGAAAAAATAAATTTCAATGGCTTAGTCAAAGTCCTGATCTAAATGTAATTGAAAATCTGTGGTTCAAGTTAAAGAAGGCAATACATGCAAGAAACCCATGCAATATCGAGCAATTGTGGAAGTTTTGCCGAAGAAGAATGGTAAAAAACTGACGCTCACTACTGCCAGAAACTTTTTAAAAATAGTAGAAAAAGACTAGGCGACATCGTTACTTCAAAATGAGGAAACACCAAATATAAAATGAAAAGGTTCACTTAGTTTTACACATCTTAATTTTTAATTTTATTCCAGCTTGGTAAAATTTTGTAAAAGTGGTTGTAATTCGACTGAAAAAGGCTTTTTCTTAATGGATTCATAGTTCAATCATGATTTATTGATTATCTAAAAAAAACAGACAATTTTTTTTATATTAGGTTTTCATTTTTGCGCAGAACTGTGCGTGAATGTGTGTGTGTGTGTGTGTGTGTGTGTGTGTGTGTGTGTGTGTGTGTGTGTGTGTAGCACTTGATGTGGGCTTACGTGTTGAGCTTAAGGCCCTCACCAACAAATTCAGGAGTTCTTTTCTTATCTGAACGACTAGAGAGTTTTGCTAGCTGCCGTTCATTCGTAATCACCATTAGACTCATCCAACTCTTTACGAATCCTCTGCATTGCCCTCAGATTGATACCAAAATATTCTGAAATGTTTGGATTGGGTTTTCCGGTGCGCATGCCAAGCAATGCAGAATGCCGTTTCCAAATTTCTGGCGGCGTGAATTGCGTCATACTGCTCTTTTTCTCACAGACAAATAAAAAAAAAAAAACGCACATGCGAGAAATTAAAAATATAAAATAGCGATAATTTACAATATATATATATATATATATATATATATATATATATATATATATATATATATATTAGGTTGGTGCAAAAATAATGTCGTTTTTTGACGTTCAACTTCAAAAGAAAAACGACATTATTTTTGTACCAACCTAATATATATATATATATATATGCAAGATGGACCAAAAGTAGGATTACAGTTGTTCCACTATTTGTTTTATGTTTTAGATCTAATTTATCCAAATCATAACTGTTCTTTCAGCAAGATGGAGCACCCCCCACCCATTATGCTTTGGCAGTAAGGGACTACCTTACCCAAACCTTTCCACAATATTGGTTCGGAAGAAGAGGCAGCATCGAATGGCAACCACGTTCACCTGACCTAACACTAATGGATTTCTTTTTGCGGGGGTGTGATAAAGAACAAGGGTTGTGGGAGAAATTCTACACACAGTGGACGAATTAAAGGAGTAAATCTCAGAAGTATTTACTGAAATTGATGCAGGTCGGTATTTGTGTCTTGCTGTGTGCCATAGTATTCTGGAGAGGTTCCAGGTATGTTGCAATGCTGAAGGAGGACATTTTGGGCACTTAAGATATTAAACTATGGAAAAAATATAAGTAAATTGTTAAACAAATGTAAAGAAACAGTTCTGAACAAATATGATAATACACACACACACACGCACACATATATATATATATATATATATATATATATATATATATATATATTATATATATATATATATATATATATATATTCAGACACGTAGATAATGACATATCACAATTATTAATGCTTGCAGAAAACTTGCGACACGTAGATTCGTTTGAAAACCACCGCTCACCATCAAACAGAGTGAGCTACTATATTAATAGAAATAATTGAAAGAAATGTAATCACGACAGTCTGTTTCACGCTAAGCTGATCATGAGGCGCATCGTAAAAACCTGAATTTCATTATAAGACATACGGATATTGACTCATCCATATTTCTTTCTCTCATAATCCAACCAATTTATTATGTAATGCTCTCCATCTTATACTCTCGAGTATAAATTCCTATTAACACGCTAATAAAACAAAGTGAAAAGCGTTTTCAGGGACGTACCTACCCGCTCACAGTTGGTGTCATTTGATCCGAGTAAAAAACTGACTCACATGAAAGAAAAGGATGAGACAGGGGCAATAAATGTTTTATCAAGTGTGGCGACCAAAGTTTCTCGCACTGAGGCCATTAACATCCGCTGGATTTGAAATTTAATCCGGTTAAAAAAAAAAAGCTATTCAGTATGAAGCACCAATGAAGGCTACAGAGTAGCTGAAAACTTTATCATGCTACACATGTCAGCTAATAAAAACATGAAAATATCTTTATCATATATATATATATATATATATATATATATATATATATATATATATCATAACAGCAAAATAAAATCCTGTATAATCATCGGATTCTTTCCCTCTCCCTATATACATATATATATATATATATATATAGTTAAATTAAAAACATATATATATATATATATATATATATATATATATATATATATGTGTGTGTGTGTGTGTGTGTGTGTGTGTGTGTGTGTGTGTGTGTGTGTGTGTGTGTGTGTGTGTGTGTGTGTGTATAATCTTTATCTCCGCTTTATCTAAGAAATTGAGCAAGTTTATATTTTACGTTTGTTTAGATTTTAAGGTGTAAAAATTTTCTTTCCTTTTTTTATATATCATTGGACCACCAGTACACCCGTTGGGTTTCTTTTAAACGCAGTTCATTATATAAAATGATTAGGTAACAATATTATCAATTTTATTACTAATTACGCAATTTAATTTGCATTAAAAAAATAAGAGAAATTTATTGTTACGCTGGGTTTCATAGTTAACGCTGCATGAAAATTTGAAGTAATAGATTAAAACAGGTGTAGCCTTTTTCAAAATAATAAGTATATTTTTTATTAATTATTAATTAATAAGTACCCCCTTTTCAAAGACGAATGAAAACACCAAAAGTGCCTTAATGCAAATATATCCTGATTTAAAGTATGAAAATAAATTATTTTACGGTATCAATAGATATACGTTTTACTTATTTACATTGAAAGAGAAACTTCTTCCATGAAAAGTACTACCAATTGAATACCAATTTAATAATTAATACTAAAGAGGAAAAAAAAAAGTTTATTGTTTCACTGATCTTCATAGTTTACAGATTACATGGAAATTTGGAGTAATAGCTTAAAAAAGCCTTAGTATTTTTTTAAAATATGTATAGTTTTTATTTTACATACTTGTTTCTTTTTTTCATTTATTTCAAAATACGTAACGACAGAAAACCAGCATGCATCTATTTACTTCTTTACTATCAAGTCATGTGACACATATAACTTCTTCACCATTGAAGACGTTGTTTATAAAATATGTTGTAGTGTAGTGAATTGTATAAATATATATTTGTGTTATGCATACGAATGTTTATTTTTCACATGGATAATAGTTGGGATATAATATGCAAATGTTTGTTTATATACACGGATTGACATAAGAATGTGTATCGTAACAAATGTAGAAATTCCTATTAAAATGCTGTAAGAACAGAAAAACGGCCATAGCTCAAGAACTTCTTGTGTAATTTTAATGAAATTTGGCACTGCACTCAGGAGAGGTTCAAAGAACAATATGTTCATTAATCGGTTGAGGTATTATGTATCATTTATGCTGTATCTCGGGAACACACATACATATATACAAGATTAGAGTTCCCGTATTAAATAGATTTTAAATTTACATTTATTGGTCTGTGCACTGGAGTGTCTTAATAAAAAAAAAATGTCTTCCGGCAGGGCGCGAACTTGAGACCCTCTTACGACCCGGTGTGCTTTAGACCGATGGGCCACAGAAAGCTTTTGCAGAGCAGCGAGCTCCAATTGCTCTTTTAAGAATTTTAAGAAGTTTGCACCTCTTGAAATTTTCTTTTTTTTTATGATCTGAAACGTTAACAAAGTAATTTATCAGAAATTGGTGGCTTTCCGACATTATTTCATCTCCATTAAATAAAATATAATTCAGCTCGATAACCAGAGGTTGTCAGCTGATCTCTCCTCTGATCACTAGGGAATAAATTGAGCGCCTATTCGAACTTAAACTCAACCCAGACGACGAGTAGAACTCATGCATACGATCCATTTCTAAAGATGCTGCGAAAATGGTCGGTTCCTTGTACCACTCCAGCAAGTAACTCACTCGTCCTGCTATCCTCTATCTTTACAAGAGCCAGATCAGGTCGAAAAAGTTCTGCTGCTATATATTGGCGGGAGCTGCCGAGTCTTCAATTTCCAATATCGATAGAGTCCAAACGTGTCTTCGCGTCCTCGTAGGCGACGAATTATTTTCTACCCTGCAGCCCCTTTCTCACAGACGTGACATTGCATGCCTCTCACTGCTCTATCGCTATTTCCATGGTGAGCGATCAAATAAACTACACTCCTTAGTTCAACCAGTCCTAACCCCGTCATGGGCAAGACCCGCCATGCTGCCCACATTGTAGCGAACCACACGCATTCTCTTCATATATCTCTGGTGAGATGTTATTTACACTCAAATAACTCTACAAACCGCTGCCTTGTGAAACCGATTCTAAAGAGGCTGCTTCCCCGATCATTACAATCTGAAACTGTTCAAGTCTAGGGTTAGGCGTTATCTTCCGCGCATATCCACATAAGCTGTACCTCTTACACTGTAACCCTCTACCTCGAGTAACCCTCAGGTCTTGTACAGGATGAACACCACTTTAAAGAAAAGGAAAACCTATAAGGTATCTCTTCATTAATCACGTTTTGGCAAGAATTTGATAAATCTCTCATCTCTGTCTACAGATTGAAGAAAAACCTATAGCAGCTTTTTTTAACCTTGTCATCCTCGTGACACACTTAAGAACACGTAAAAATATTTTGATACACTTTCTACATCAACCTCTTACGGCCAACTACCGAACTATAGACCCATTACACTACAGTCGCGCAGTTCATACTGTCCCTCATCTATTGGTTTCCCATCCTCCAGCCTCTAGCGGAAGTGGGACAATGCATCTTTTCCGGTTTTGGCAACTGACAGTGTTCTATGAACTTTATTACGAATTTCGATTAGTATTTTTCGAATGGCTTATTGATTGATTTATTTTTTTACGGTTTATCAACCCTTTACAGGTTATTTAAAGCCATAAATGTTTTTTAGATTGTAATATTTTTATGGAGATAATAATAATTTACTGATACATGTTCTAGTAATAAACCTATAGCTGTAGAGAGAAGAGGTGGATTCATGCCTTTTCCAAGAGTATTTGTGTAAGTGAATATAAAGAAACCGACTGGAATTGGAATTCAGGTTTTCAATTCCGTGCCGTTATGTATTTACACCATCCGCATATCCACGTTTGCGGTCACACATCGAGGTACTGGCCGTTGATTAACTTTAATAATCGTACGAGAAGATGTATTTCAACGTTATATGGCTGTATCCTTTAAGATGAGCGGTTAACAAAACTTATATTGATAGGATGAGCGGTTAACAGGATTTATGTTGATAGAAGGAGTGGTTAACAGGGTTTATGTTAACAGGATGGACGGTTAACATAAGATATATGTTGATAGGATGAGCGGTAAACAGGATTTATGTTGACAGGATGAGCGGTTAACATAGGATTTATATTGATAGGAAAAGCGGTAACCAGGATTTATGTTGATAGGATGAGCGGTAAACAGGTTTTATGTTGATAGGATGAGCGGTAAACAGGTTTTATGTTGATAGGATGAACGGTTAAGAGGATTTATGTTGGTAGGATGAGCGGTTAAGAGGATTTATGTTGATAAGATGAGCGGTAAACATAGGATTTATATTGATAGGAAAAGCGGTAACCAGGATTTATGTTGATAGGATGAGCGGTTAAGAGGATTTATGTTGAAAGGGTGACCAGTTAACGCAATGGTTACCGGCGCGAAAAGTGGTATCTGGGAACCGAGTTGAAGCTGAGTCTGTTACTTTTGCATTATTTCCTGGCTACAGAATAAATAGCAGGGTAGACTGGGATCTCTAGCATTAGATGGCACCCAGCTGAATTTAAATCCGTGGAGAATGCAGTGGGAAACTCCACCATTTTTTTTCCAAGATGTCATGGCAATTCACAGATAATAAAGGAATGTCAGCTGTGGAGTTTCATGATCACCTTTTGTCCTGAAGAGACATGGCATTGAATAATACGTAGATAAGTTTATCACTTTTCTGATCGCTATCAACTCTCTTTACCGCTACTTTATCATTAACCGCTATACCTTAATCATGTTCTGTACACACAAATATATATTACCCCAATAAGGAAAAAGAACATTTCTACAGAAACGAATGTCTCCAAGAAAAAATATTATTATTTTTTTTTTCTAATTATTATCAATTAAGCTCTCCCGATCACGAACATAAAAAATATAATTTTGCAAATTTTAAAAGGAATTTGCTATGTAAATTCAGTATAAATTGATCTTCCTACACAATACCAATACCAGTATGGGACCAAAAATAGAAAAAAATAATTAATTAATTAATTAATAATAATAATAATAATAATAATAATAATAATAATAATAATAATAGGTTGGTGCAAAAATAATGACGTAATAATGTCGTTTTTTGACGTTAAAAAATACGTCAAAAAACGACATTATTACGTCGTTATTTTTGCACCAACCTAATAATAATAATAATAATAATAATCTTTGAAGATCTTCAAAAAGTTATCAAAATACAAGAATCTTGAAATGGAAATCTCAAAATTAATGTAGCACATGAAGATATAAACATTTGTGGTTGGAGCCCTCAGATCGATTGGAAAATGTTCCGGTAGATTTATTGGAGGGATTCCTGGTAGCATATGCCTTACAGAAGTACAAAAAAAAATGTACTCACATTACGAAGAACTTTATTTATGTAAAATGTGTGTTATCTTAGATTTTACTTTTCTTTTTACGAAAATGATCAGTAGAAAATGTCATGAAGACATTTCTGACTTTAGATCTACGGTTGGAACCCGGAAGAAAATGTGTATACAAAAAAAATATAATAATAATAATAATAATAATAATAATAATAATAATAATAATAATGAAAAGGTAAGTAATGCTTTAAAGTGATATTTCGGGAATGTTTTGAAATTATTTTGAAATTTTATATGTAAGCATTATTTTAATACGACAAATAAAAAGTTAGGTATGAATATGCTTTCAGTAATATAAATACTAACTTTTAATTTTAACTTGAAATTATTGAAATTTTGTAAGAATAATGTTTATCACATAAAGGAACATATTTTTATTTATATAGTTTACTTTGGTGTTCGTCATCTGGAGCGCTTCATCGATCATAATATGAAAAATTCTTTTAAAAAGATTATTTCTTGAAGAGGTACTTTTTTCTGTAGAAACGCCGAAAAATATATTAAGCATCAAATTTTAATTCTTTTATTTAAATTTGTTTCAGAAATTTTCAATACTCAAATGTATATGCAGCGCATTAAAATCGGCAAGAATTGCATTGTCTGTGGTCAGGAATTAATGTAGACATTACTTTTTATCAATCAATCCCATGTTGAATAGAATCCGGGTATTCAAATGCCAGCATCAAATACTTCATTTCAGAATATAAAACAATTAAAGTTTAATGCATGCTTTACTAACAAAAACAATATGTAACATATATATATATATATATATATATATATATATATATATATATATATATATATATATATATATATATGTAAGTTCAAAAGTTTGGGGAGACTCCTGGTAATTTTTTAAAATGTCCCAAAAAGTAATTTTGTGCTTTAAATAAGAGAAATTAATTATGCATGGTGAAAAATAGTGCTTCAAACTTTGAACTGTAGTATATATATATATATATATATATATATATATATATATATATATATATATATATATGAGTGTGTGTGTGTGTGTGTGTGTGTGTGTGTGTAGAGAAGAGTACAGTCACCATCGTCATGGAAGAAAAACCTTTACCTTATAATCTATGATGATACGCATAAAAATTATATTGAAGGTATATCAATAAATCCATAGCCTAATACAGTTATCATTTGAATTTTGATCTGAAATTTTCACTGTATAATTTTCGAGTTATATGGCTAAGACAGAAACGTTGGATTAAATGCATTCCCAAGGCGACAGATTATGTTGAAAAATATTTTTTTTGTTGTTGTTGTTTTTGGTGGGACAGTAAAGTCACTAAGACAAAAGTGATTACTGTGCGTGAAAGAACAAGAAAAAAAGAGAAACATTAGGAAGCGAGAAGAATAGAAGAGTAATCAAGACAGTAGACAGCGATTGACATTGGATTTAATTTTTTTTTAAATTCCGAACAAATAGCATGAAAGTATTTATAGAAAAACCACAGAGAAATTGCATTACGGCAGTGGGAAAATAACTGAAGCCGAGACGCCATATCACGATTAATAATATTGCTGATTCTCCTTTGTATTTTACCAAGAATCTTTAAATATACAGAGGGAGAACCGGACCAGACGTGGCAGCAATATTCAATGAATGGACGGATGAAAGACTTATAAATATGCAAGATAGATTCTGCCAAGAAAAATTGTCTTGCATGATACAGTTAACCAACTTTCTTAGCAGCAGACTTAGCAATGGATTCACTATAGTCTGTCCACATAATGTCAAAAATGTTAGCCTAAGAAGACACAAAGTCACTTTCATGGAGGTTTGTATCAGTCATGCTGATAAGAGGCAAGAAAGGGTCTTTCAGGTGATTAATACAGAGAAGTATCGTTTTGGAGGCCTTAAAATTAACAAGCCACTTCTTGCTCCAATCAACAAGTTAAATAGTAATAATTCAATAATACAAGCACTTTTTATGGCGACTTTATATCTTTATAGCATTGTGAAAATTAAATATCTTTATGTTAAATTCTTTGATAAATCTCTCAACAGACTTGCCAGAATTTATCACACTCTTGATGGAAAGAAAGCGATATTTAGCTTTTGTATGGTGCATTCTCTCTCTCTCTCTCTCTCTCTCTCTCTCTCTCTCTCTCTCTCTCTCTCTCTCTCTCATTCCTGGGATGGGATAAAGTAGATAATTTGTCGTAAAGTGTCGTGATAACGCATCATGCTGGGCGGAGGGTTTCCTAATCTGAAATCAACAGCCAGGGCGGAGATTAGACCCGACAGAATGAACGTGTCCGTGACCAAGGCGAACATTCAAATTGCAGGATATAGGCTGTGTTTTGACCTGGATACAAATGGAGTTACTTACTCAAGACACATGAACGAATCGCCTTTCAGCTATGAGGAGGGTACACATCAGGTGATCAGTTGCACAGCAACCTTACGATCACGCTTAGTCATGGGCCTGATGACGAGTGGATGAAAGCAATCCATTCTTTAATTGTAACTGTTTTCATAGTAACATCGTATATTCAGTTTAAGATAGATTTTATATTCAAAAACCGAATTATGCCATAACCTAGCAGATCATCGGAATACCATGCTTTGTGGTATTTCTGGGAACAACGGACTTATTTGTCAGCATCCATTTCGTCTCAAAATAACAGATTACATTGAGTTATACGCTATCAGCAACATGGAAGATACTTACAGGGAGATACAGATTCAAACCTTTCACAAGGGCATCAGTTTGAAGTGAGTACAAACTACTTCAACTGTGACTTGAATTCACTTCAATTTTCCAACTCAGTATCTTCATATATTATATTATTTTGTATCATAAGTATGTCTGTTGCATGGGTGTACGAATGAGCATGTGCGCACCAATGTCTGCATTACATTTATATTAAATATCAGGAGAGCACATATTTAATATCTTTGCACAGCGGACAGCCGAAGTACACGATGCTTTCAACCAACAGGCAAATTTTCAAATTTATAGAACTGAAGCTAAAATGAAAACGTCCGACATTGAAAAGAAAAGTTATAAAAGGAAGCCCAATTAGACGGAGAGGCTATTATACATCAACAATAGCAGCGTTAACTATGGTAGCAGCATTGGTGATAATAATGAGGAAAGCTAACTTAATAATCTCTATTATGTTAGATGCTATCTTAAAGCACAATCTTCAAAAGGCATTTATTATCAATGGCAGTTATAATTGCTGGCCGCTGTTACTTGCAAAAGCTGACTGTGTTTAATAGGTTGTGGACACATACGCGATAAACAGACATCTTGCAAACGATCATTCACTTAACAACTGACCTAGATCATTGAGCACAGTTTCTCATGCCAAGTACTCTTAGGTGAGGGTGGGGGGTTAATAATCTGGGAGACAGCATTTTTTTCTTAATATGCAATAAACGGGGCGGGGTCTTAATAAAGGGGGTCGGAAAATTATTCACAGACCCAAAGTGCGAAATTAATAAACTGGGAGATCTTAATAAACGCGGTGAGTCGGAAAATATCCTAAAAGTTAATTAAATAAATAAACAGCTTACCCTCGTCTATTAGACACCTAGGAATATATTGTCGGAATTATTGAATTAGTCCACGGTCACGAGTTCCGTTACCCCTGATGGTATACTAAATGTACTAAAACTGTAGCAGAAGTAGTGTGTCTTGGGCAAGACAGCCTGAAGGAGCCCAACCCTTTACAAGCTGCCACTAGTACGCAGAGAGTGAAAATAAAATAAAAGATTGAATATAGGGAGGATTTGAGAAAGGACAAAAGATGAACGGGGTTCAAGAAGATAAAACATAGCGATTGACGTTACATTTAAATTTTTAAAGATTGTAGTTACCAGGGAAGCAAAGAAACGGAAAAGATTTCTACAGGCGGGAAGTGCGAGAAAAGAAACTATTGAAATAGAAGTGGTGGTTGCATTTACCTATTTCAATAGTAAAAGGAAGGATGCCAGATGCCAATATAGAGCCCAGTCTGTACTTTCTATGCACCCATAATCGAGGGGAGAAAGACATGGGTTCATACCTTTTCCAATGCACGTAAGTGAATGTAATGAAGTCAAGTAGAATTCGAATCTTTGAATTCTCATTCCGAGCCACTATCGATTACAACCACCAAGCATCCATGTTAGTTACTATATTTGAATATTATATTATTTTGTATCAGTATGTCTGTTGCATGTGTGACATTGGTGTGCGCATGCTCACTCGCACACACATGCAACAGACATACTTATGAGACAAAAAAAAATTCATGTAATCCTCAATCGACCTATGAAAATCAAACTTCACCAGTGAAAGACAGTAGCGTATCTATATTAGATACTATGTTGGATTGTGAACTAGAATGGATGTCGTAAAGTAAAGAGAGAATAAATATCTCCAGTTATAATTAAATGTGAATATTTTAATTGTTATGAAATCCTCTTTGGAAAAAAAAATCCTTCTCAATGGGACATTTTTTTTTTTTTTTTTGTACGAGAGCAATGGAAGTGTCTCACCCAAATTAATATTTCGACATTTTTACCACATTATCCTTAAAATATTAATATTATAAGGAGTAAAATATTAAGATGTTAACACTAAATTATTAATAAACCTGTCGCCAATTTTAATTCATGATTCATTGGTTTGTTTTTTACGACTTTTCAACTATTTGTGTGCTATTTAAAACAAAAAAAATGGTTAGATGAAGGGTTTTTCTCTTCTTCTTTTTTTTTTTTTTGCATGTAAATATTGTATTAACAATTATTGGAGAATAACAATAATTTTTCCAGACGTAAGTCCTACTATTTAACCCCTACTTGTGGAGTGATTGATCCACACCTTTCCCAAGTGTGTGCAAGTGAATATAACAAACCCAGCTAGAATTCGAACTCGGCTCTTCTGTTTCTCATTCTGAATCCCTATCCATCGCACCACTCGCACAATACGGAAGAGCATAAGTGCAACATTTCACCGTTAATTATAAACATTTATTCTGTGTTACTTGATCCTTTCTGTTCTTTTCCTAAAGGAATAAACCATTTCGGCGGGGTGTATTGGTTAGTGAGGAGTGTCTCGTTGACTATTATAACTTTTTCGTGAATTTGATCCTCACTGGGAATGTCATATTATCAATTCGACATTAAATAACCTAACAAATGATAAAACTAAGCAAAACTAAATTAGTTTTCTTAAGAAAAATTCGAAGTACTTCTTTTTTATATTGATTGAAAATGTAAACAGCTATATCACATTTCTCTCGTCCTTTAGCATCAAGACACGGAAGGTTATTAGGGAGTATGAACGGATTTTGTTAAAAAATAGCAGGCGTAATGTCTGTAATTCATATATATATATATATATATATATATATATATATATATATATATATATATATATATCTGTATGTATGTATGTATGTATGTATGTACGTATATGTATTGCTAAATTCATGCACGTTTCATTAAATAATATAGACAAGTGTTGTCTATTTATTTTATGTAAATTTTTTTCGTAACATCTGATAAGTTTAATAACATTATCGTTGAACGAAAAAGAAATTCACAATATTGATCCATATTTTTTTTTAATACACTCTAAGCTTTCGGCTTACTTAAGCCATTATCAAAGATGTCAATTACAACATATTAAACAATATACGGACAAGACAGTGATGATAGTCTGTCAAATGTCCTGTCTTTTTATGTTAAGGTTGTTCAATTTTTCTTCTGCAATTTCAATTTGCCTTTTCACAAGGCTACATTTGTAATTCAAAGTATTTAAAATGTGTGTATTTAGGCAGCATCTTTTCATTCATACACGTTTCATCAAATAATATAGACAAGAGTTGTCTATTTATTTTATGTAAATTTTAAAATGTATTGCTAAATATTGACGATAGAGCGTTTTAGAGAGACAAACAGGCAGACAGACACAGAGAGACAGAGAAGACAGACAGAGACTCAAAGATAAAAGGAAAAAGAAAAGGAATAGCAAGAGAGTATAAGGAGATAAAAAAATGATGAAAAAATGAAATAACAACGACGTTCTACACATGTACACGTACACACACGTACAGGCCTACACACAAACACACCATACAAAGTAGAAGGAAAAAAATCAACCGACCACCAATAAAAAAACTTATGTATTATTTTTTGACTTAATATGAAAACAACGAAAATTTTAAAACCGGCAGACAATTACTAATACCTTCTGGCGAGTGGACCAAATTATTGCAAAAAGTTTGTTTATGAAAATCAGCTAAATGAGAAATTATACATATATATATATATATATATATATATATATATATATATATATATATATATATAATAATAATAATAATATATTATAATAATATTTTTTGTTTAAAAATATGATTCCTTCGCCATATTTTTAAACAAAAAATATTATTATAATATAAGCTCTACTTCTGTATGGAGCACTGTTTTTTAAAAATAAAAACAAAAATACTAAGGAACCCCGGATTATGCACCCAACGTGTTCTTTTCTATTTTCTGCATACCTGCACAAGGATATATATATATATATATATATATATATTTATATATATATATATATATATATATATATATATATTTATATATATATATATATTTATATATATATATATATATTTATATATATATATTTATATATATATATTTATATATATATTTATATATATTTATATATATATTTATATATATATATATTTATAACCAAATATATTAGCTCTATCTCTGATATTGAGCGCTTTCTAATAAGTACCGCGCATATATATAAATAATTATATATATATATATATATATATATAAATATTTATATACACACACTCTTCCCATATATTTATATATATATATATATATATATATATATATATATATATATATATTTATATATATATATATATATATATATTTATATATATTTATATATATATATATATATATATATATTTATATATATATATATATATATATATATATTTATATATATATATTTATATACATACATATATATACATATATATATATATTATATATATATTTATATATATATTTATATATATATATTTATATTTATAAATATATATATATATATATATATATATATATATATATATATATATATATATATATATATATATATATATATATATATATATTCGGTAGATGTAAATAAATCTATGTACTGCTTAATAATAAAAACAGAGCATCTACTCAGATATGAGTATCCATAAAAATTAAAATATGTTCGATTTAATCTATTTCCATATATGTATATATATATATATATGTATGTATGTGTCTGTGTGTATGTGGTGTTCCAGCTAATTAAGTATAAATTGTAATATAAAAAACAATGTTATTTAAACTAAAAATCAGTACATTTTCAAAAATATTTGTACAAATGTTTAACTTAATTCCATGATGCAACCCAGTGCAAGAGGGCGACATGTTGGGGTAGTGGGACAAAAAACACCCCTGAATCTATGGGCTATATGGAAGGAAACAAGTAAAACAGGTAGGGGTAACGCCTTGATCTATCCTTTAACAATATGTCCAGCAGGTTATTGTCTCGAAAGTGCTGATTTGTGTTTCAAGCTACGAACATGAGAAGCCTTTTCATGTTCTGTGTCAGATTTGTAGCTGACATGTTAATGCTCTCGATACGTATGAACGTGAAATAAGAATGTTAAACCTTTCTGCATGCTGTGTGACATTACATTTGGTTGTCTTCCATTTACATGGCGCTATCATTGTGTTCTCCAGTACCAGGCGCACCATGTATGTATGTATTTCTGTACTATGATTGGGATGATGGATTTTATAACATATCAACTCTTGCTGAATTATTTAATGTCGAAATTTTTTTTTTAAATGAGTCTATTGTCAAAAATTGATCAGCTTTATACTTGAGTCTATAGGCAATCATCAGTCGTATATATATATATATATTATATATATATATAAGTTTCTAGGTAAACACTGTTCAGATTTATTATTCAGGCAAAGATCTGTTGTATATATATTTAAGTTTATAAACAAAAATGGTGGTGTTTATATTTGAGTGTATAAGTAAAAATCTGTCGTATATATATTTCAGTTTATAGTCAAAAATTGGTCGAGTTTATACTTGAGTCTAGAGGCAAACATCTGTTGTAGATATGTTTACGTTTATAGGCAAACATTGGTCGGGTTTAAATTTGAGTCGAAAGTTAAATATTGATTGGGTTTTTACTTGAGTCTAGAGGCAAACATCGGTCGGATATATAGTTGTGTATATAGGTGAATTTTGGTCAGGTTTATACTTGCAAATATAGGTGAGCGTTTCTCGATTTTTTTAACTTTGTAGAACTCTTGAAATAGTTTTCATGTCTCGAAGAACCCGTGCATAAATATTCCATAAAAACGCCATGAAGATTAAATAAAATCTCTATGATTATTATAATTTTAAATAATATAAGTTGAAGCTTATAATAACCAAGGATATGCCGTACGTGTATAGTATTAGGTTGGTGCAAAAATAATGACGTAATAATGTCGTTTTTTGACGATACGTCAAAAAACGACATTATTACGTCATTATTTTTGCACCAACCTAATAAAATTATGAATATAAAATTAAACAAAAATTACTATATAGTCTATTTATCACTGTTTCTAGCGGAACCTCAACTGACTTCTTGTGGAAGCCTAGGGTTCAGGGGAACAATGCTATAGATGAACATCAGTCGTTTTACATTTATAGTTAAACAAAAGTCATGTTTAGACTTGAGTATCTAAGAAAACATTAGCTGATTTTATGAGTTTTTGAAACATCCACCCAGCAGGTGATTCCATTGGCGGGTGTTTGAATCCACTGCAGAGAATACAGCTGGCGTACTCCAGACTTTGTCGATAGGGCAAATATGTGGTAATTTGTGTAATGAAAATAATTTTAATAAGCACTCAAATTGTCGATTTGTTCATCGTAGTGTAAATTTCAGAATTATGCTGTACCGAAATTAAAATAATTATTTCCCTGTTACTAAAACAAAACGGATAGGAAAGAATTATTTTATTTGGTATCTTTTAACCTCAATCAGAGAATAGTATTTTTTTTTTAATCAGTGTCACCCCAAGCAAGGCAGTATAGCCACTAATACGCAAGGGGTTACAGGGTGTGGAGGAATTAGGAACAGAAACATTAGTAATGAGTAGAAAGAGAAAAGAGTATCCAGGAGGACAGTAGGTAGCGATTGGCATTGCATTTAAATGAAGATTAAAATTGGTTGAAAAGCATGGAGCCGGAAGGGAGTTCCACAAGCGAGAGGTACGAGGAAAGAAACTATTAGTGTAGAAGTTACGGCTACATATAGCTAGCTCAACTTTATACTGATGCGATCTCGTCGTCAGTCTACAATTGCGCTTAAATTCATACAATCTACGTACCATAGAAAAAAAATCATCCGAACAATTACGATGAAAGTATTTATAAGAAAGACACAGAGAGGCAACCTGACGGCGGCGGGCAAGTGATTGAAGCTAAGCCGCCAGATCAGGACCAATAATATTGCTGATTCTTCTTTGGATCTTGTCTTTTTTTTTTTGTTGTTTTTTTCGCTACGTAATTAGTCACTTTGTGTAGTGTGTATAGACTTTTTTAAAGATAACTGAAAGTTATCATTACAAGTAATTTTAATATTATGTCTCGCCTAGGCAACTCGGCATGACGTCATTGGAAATTCTCATCGACTGACTTCAACGGACTTCCTTAACTCACTGAGTCCTTTATTTAAGGCATCATGCCTAGTTCATTTGTGTTATCCGAGTGTCTTATTTACTCCACAACAATTTTTCATATTTAATTGTTTATTCTTCAAGTTTATCTTGAGCGCACAGTATAACAGTCGATATTGCACAGAGATATTGCGTTTAACAAAAGTTGTCATCTTCTTGTTTTGTTTCTAGTTAAACAAATTTTACACCGTTGTCCTTTAAACTTTCTAAATAAAAATACAAGAAATTTATGACCCGATTAAAATGTAGATAAAATGGTATCAAATTAGAGTTATTAGATATGGGCGTTTACTATCATGCATGAATAGTTAACTTAACAAAGAAAAATTGTCTATACATGTCATCTAGATCTTTTCATCCTTTTTTGGCTTAAAGATTAAAATCTTGATTTTAATATTTATTTCAGTATAAAAGAAAACGTATCTGATCATAGGTGTCGTTGCAAGAGCAAGACACAGTGAAACTATAACAACATTAAAATTTGGAAAACAAACAGCAAGAGAACAAAATATATTGTGGAAGGAGAAAGGTGGCAATTTTATATTTCCTTATTGGAGCACTTGGAACAGTTTCCGAACAGACTTTTCCAAGAAAAAGACCTGGAAATACGAGAAAGAATCGAAACTATCCAGTATTACTAAAATCTTCTTGAATGATGGCTTGTTGAACGGACTTGCTGCCACTTGATCTCTAAATACTACTCGTGTGAAAAATCAATAAATACGACATAATAATGGCAAAGTGGGGAAAATATTCATGTGATGTGTTACTTCCATTAGGACGTCAACGGATTAAAGTGAAGTAACTATTCATGCACACAAAGGAGAAATTTATATATCATTTTCTCCGGAGTGATTCCCTAGCCACTTCTCAAAATCTGACCAAACGAAGATATATCAGAAGCGCTCGATATTGAACCATAAAGATCTGCTACATATTAATCCCAGGGATAGAGATTCCAGATTCAAGAGTAGAGCGATTCAAGAATAGTGACCCAAGGATAGCGACTCAAGGTTTAAGAATAGAAACCCAAGGATAGCGATTGAAGAATAGAGACCTCGACATAGCGATTCAAGAATAGAGACCCAAGGATAGCGATTCAAGATTCAGGAATAAAAAACCAAGGATAGTGATTCAAGATTCAGAAATAGAGTCACAGGGATAGCGATTTAAGAATAGAGACCTCGACATAGCAATTCAAGAATAGAGACCCAAGTATAGCGATTGAAGAATAGAGACCCCGAGATAGCGATTCAATAACAGAAACCCAAAGATAGCGATTCAAGATTCAAGAATAAAAAACCAAGGATAGCGATTCATGATTCAGGAACAGAGACACAGGGATAGCGATTTAAGAATAGCGACCCCTACATAGCGATTCAAGAATAGAGACTCCGAGATAGCTATTGAAGAATAGAGACCCAAGAATAGCGGTTGAAGAATAGAGCCCCCTACATAGCGATTCAAGAATAGAAACCCAATAATAGCGATTCATGATTCAGGAATAGAGACCCAAGGATAGCGATTTACGAATAGAGACCCCGAGATAGCGATTCAAGAACAAGAGACCCAATGATAGCGATTTAAAATTCAAAAATAGAAACCGAAGGATAGTCATTCAAGATTCAGGAATAGAGGACCAAGGATAGCGACTTAAGAATATAGATTCCGATATAGCGATTCAAGAATAGAGACCTAAGTATAGCGATTGAAGAATAGCGAGCCAAGAAGAGCGATTCAAGATTCATGAATATAGACCTAAAAATACTATTCAATAATAGAGACCCTAGGATAGAGATTCAAGATTCAAGAATGGCGATTCAAGATTCAAGAATAGATGGATCTGAACAGACTTAGATAGATAGATAGATAGATAGATAGATAGATAGATAGATAGATAGATAGATAGATGAATTCTATCCTTCTATATCGATTATGGAAACAGAAAGGATTTGGAATGTTGATAATCTCTTTTTGTTATACGAAGGAATGTCACTTCTGAACAGAAGTATTGTAATGTTTGGTCGGTGAAAATCTGACTTTGAAAATCGTACCTTGAACTTTTCAGCACCACTCCATAATCATTTATTTTTTTCAGCACAACCTCTAGTACCTGCCATACCACTTACATAGTAGCAAACCAACCAAATTCCCTCTGTATTTCATCGACGATATGTAAGTCCCACTAGTACAGCTTCTTCCTGGAACAGACTCCCAAAAGGATGTTTTCCTGATCACGACAATCTTAACCTGTTCAAGTCTAGAGTTAACCATTATCTCCTATCCATAAACTAACAATTGATATAACCCTATACATCGAGTAGCCCTCGGGCCCTGTACAGAGTGAATCTTACTCTAAAACAAAATCTATTTTTTAAAAACGTTGACAATTTTTTTGTTTTTAGCACGCGTGTGTGCACGCGAAATTGCGTGTGTTTCAATTTATCAGACAACATGTAAAAAGAATTTGCAAGTTGACAAAAACCCAAAACAAAATGAATTGAATAAACAGATGCATAGTGACAAACAAAGACATTCTTCGTAGGAATATATGAAAATGAAGGCGAAGTAATCGATAGCAATTAATTTTTAACAGGTGGATTTCTCTAACAGCGAGTTATCATGTTCCAAGGTAAGTAACTGCAACGGTAAATAACAGTAGAGTTACCTCCCTGGAAAATTTCTGAAATCATTTCAAATGTTGGAGTCGCCAATTCTGATAAAGTATAAATTTAGGCTCAACTTTCACGAACTTATAAAAGCGATACTCGCCATGTTAGATAGATTCAGTGACTGTTAATGGGACTATAGTTTTAAAATAATAAACCAAACTATCGATAAAACACCAATCCAATATATATAGGTAAATATCACATCATATGCCTAACAAAAAAATCACTATCTCTGAAATATTCAGCTTTTTTAATAAGAAAATAAAGCAAAGCCAAAGACGAAAAAAGATTTGATCATTTTTCAGTTTTTGAATGCGTCCGATTTTATTTATTTATTTGCATATTTACTTATTTGTTTACGTTTTTTTTTTTTGAGTCAAAGGTGGGAAATACAATTATTTTCGAAGAAAAATGAAGAAAAATACATTCAGGTGAAAAAGGTAGAAAAGGCTATTTACGTGTCATATAAAAGATCAAACGATATTCCAAAATAAAACTACAAAAAATAAAACTTCAATAAAACTACAATATAAAATGAACGCTTAGCACCGCCTCTAGTAATCATGTCCAAACAAATATGTAGAATCACAAATGCTGAGTATCATCTATTATGTATTCAACTGTGAAAGAAGAATAACGTATAACATATTTTTATTAATTCAAACTTCCCAGGAAAATTAAATTACGGCATTAAAAGACTCATAAGGAGTTGATATGGCGTTAAACAAACTAATCAATCAATCAATATTATCGTCGGTATCAGCTTCAACATGTATTCCGTTCCCTTTCATGAGTCATTCATAAGAAGACGCAAAAACTGGTTCTGGAATGTATTGATTACTTACATCTGCAGGTAACTTGGTGAAAATTGGAGCGGGAAAACCATCGCTGAGTAATACTGGCTGACTAGCAGACTGGAAATCTGGGTACACAATGGTTTCCTTGCTTTTACGCTTATGTTCCTTGATGTTAACACAATATAAAGAGCACTCATCATCATGATTCTAGGGCGTTCGTCACACCTTAGATATCGCATGTGATACACTACTCATCTTCCCTTGTGTCCACTGTCGAGGTGTCATGCAAACTGCAAATTGAAAACACCGACAAAAAATAGATGCAACAATTTAGATATATATGAGGTGTGAAAGTGTGACACTGAAATCCGAAGGCGGAGTGGGATAACGAAAGATGTCTTTCAAAAGCTGAGCAATGTATTAAAAACCAGAAAAATATAGTTAGAAATGAAAAAAAAGAGTTCTGAACTTAATACCATTCCTCCTGTATAGCAGCGAATGCAGAACAATCTCCTCACATATGAAGAAGATGCTTGAAGCAACAGAAATGTAGTTCTACAGAAACATTCTGAGAATACCATGGACGGAATATGTGAGCAACAACAAAGTTCTAGAGACAATGGCAACGAAGAGGACACTTATACTTAACATTAGGGAGATTGAGTTGAAATTTCTAGCGCACATAATGAGGAAAGGGAACTTGGAAACTTTGACATTCACGGGACAGATAAAAGATAAGAAGGACAGAGGAAAGCAATGCATAGGCTACCAGGCGAGCTTGAGTGAATGATTGACGGAGCAGGGTTTGGGAAAGATGGCAAAAAGAAAGTTTTAAAAACTACAAAAAAAACAGCAAATTGTGGAGAGCTAAAATCGTCAACGTCCTGAAGATTACCGAACAGATGAGGAGCCCATGGCTTATCTTCATCACCAAACTTAATTCCAAAATATGCACACACACACACACACACACACACATGCATATATATATATATACATTGCGGTAAAGTTTACAAGTAATGTGATAAGACATTGAAAAGAATCGAAAATAAAATAAAAAAGGTAACTTCAAAAGTAACAGAATACCTACATGTAAGAACAGGCATGTTTACTTGATGAAATCTTTGACCAAATGTAAAGAAATACGGCTAGAATATTCTATTCGACCCTGTCGAGTTGGAATTGAATTTCTTCGGGCAAGTCAAGATCCCCCTCCCACTAAAACCGCTGTGGGTGGGTTACCTTTGGGTTTCTTCTTCTTCTTCTTCTTCTTCTTCTTCTTCTTCTTCTTCTTCTTCTTCTTCTTCTTCTATGTACCTTGTCCTTTCAGAATGTAGGCGATCATAGCCCTCCACATCCCCTGTCCCCTGTAACTTGTTTTGTCTTTTTGCTATTTCTCCCAAACCCTGTTCCCTCTTGTGAGTATCAGATTTTGAAATGATGAAGGAGATGGAGGAGGCCGTGACTAGGACCCCTGGAATATTCACTTCGGAAGAATTCGCTGAAACGCTACAACAAATGCCATTGTTTGAAGATTAGAGTTTTGCTTTCAAATTACTAAATGCCACGTCTGAATTTTATAGATTAAAACCAACGTTCAGTTATTCTTCAGACGAGTGCGATTGAAACATTTTCAAAACTAGGGAATATGCTGGCGGTTAAATCTATGTGATAAAGTAATTTTTCTTATACGTGAACAGACAAACATCTGGTCTTTGTATTTGTATGGTGGTGGCTAAAGATATTTACTGGTCTTTATTTGAATATACATTTCTGAAACGATAAATAGAAAAATATAAGATAAGAATGACTATTTTTTTGTTTTTTTGTTTATCAACAGAATTATTATTTGCATTTTTATTATCTTATAATCATTATAACCCTACTTTCAGTCATCCTCATCTTTAGAAGTATTATTCAATAAGTACACACATATATATTTATATAACCATCAGGGATGTTGCTATGGTAACGGAGAGAAAGTACGCACAATGAAGCCGCTTGACACAGAAAGATCTTGAACCTTGTCGCGCATGCACACTAAGTTATAACGTTTTCATTCAATTTCATTGTTTATAGCAGTGCTGGGAAGGAAAGTGTGTAGAGTGCGGTAGTCTCACCACATTACAGCGGTTCCCTCAGTAACCATGGTTTGTGCAGCAGTTCTTGGTCAAGGGCAACATTCCCCAGGACAGACAACCACCATATTCTCCATATCTCGCCACTTGCAACTCCCTCTTTCAAAAATCAAATCCCACTTGAAAGGTGCAAAATTTCAAGACGTCGAAGAAATGCAACGAGGCATTAGTATAGAAGCTCCATGAATGAGACCCCATCAATGAAAACAACGCTGTATAATGTATGAGGCTTCAGAAGGATACTACTTCGAAGGGCATTGAATGCCGAATTAATATCTAATGTAGTTTTCTTTTTATAGTACCAGTGCGGATGCAGTATATCAGACCTTGTACATATACAGAACCTTTCAAAAATATCAATATCTCAATCGCTAATATAGTTTCAAACTCCGGATCGTCAGACTGGTATATTTCTAAAGAATTAATGGATTTATTTTTATTATTTCAAATGATTAATACAGTCGTTACTTGGTCTATGAAATAGACGTCCCAAGTTCATTTATTAAATAGTGCATATTGCGTTATTTGACCTACGCATTCTAGAAAGTTCTAGAAATCTTAGTAAAGAAAAATTCGTTTCCCGGCAGAAATCGAACCCGTGTCACCTTTTGTAGGAGAAAAGATGTCGCAGAAATCAAGGTTCTATTTTCCTTTTTCTAGGAAAGTGCACCCACTTCACCCAGGTTCTTTTCTCGAATTTTTCTGTACATCTGCTCAGTTTCGTCACTGAAACTTAAACAAATTAATTCCCAAATGAATTGATGGAATTAAGAATTCTATATCATATAAAATGTAAAAAAAAGCGACCATAAATACTAAAAGTATTAAGCACAAAAAAAACAACTTAACATCAATAATATATTGTCAAATTTAGAGCAATACCTAAATACATTACTAGAAAATATCCCTTTTAATATTTGCTTTACTGTAGTCGTTTTTCCATTTTAAAATATAACTATTTTAAGTTATCCATAAAAGGCGTCTACTGTAATTAGTAACAGTCCAATGCCAATAATGTGTGCATGGTGTGTATGAACAGTTTAGGCTACAAGTGTATTCTCCCTTGAAGAAAATTAAAGAAAAAAGAACCAGCTATACACCCCAAAAGAAAGAGATAAGTTCTCTTATTATATTTACAAGTCATAAATCAATGAAGGGCATAAAGCTTCTTTGTTTCCGGGAAATGTAATAAGATATGTAAAATAGATTTACCCTATTTTACAAAAATCAAACGACCCCAAAATACTTCTATGTCACGCGTGGGAAAGCAATAGAACAGTTTTATTCTTGTCTATACACATCAGCGAAAAAGGAATAGTTTTACATTCACTCTTTTTGATTCTTTAAAACTCTTCATAATGTCACATTTGCCAGTGAATAGAGACACTTAAACAGATTAAGAGGTTTTGTTCTTCTGGGACATTGATATTAAAAGATAATTCCCAAATTGAGTTTAATTCCATCATGGTTTATTTATTTCGTTCAATCTGTGTGGGCAAACGCACGTCGACATGTTTAAATAAGAGTTCGTAAAAGGTATAGATATTTTCTGCACCTCGAACTACGCTTATAACTTCATAGTGAGATTTAGAATTTTTCGGTTTTCTGTGAATTGATTTTGATATATATAAAAAAAACTTTTCTCAGCTGATTTACATAATATGACAACAACATTATTAGGTTTTCGTTATCCTATGTAACGTCCTTTATTTTCTTTTTATTTTATATTCGACAGCCTTGGGGTGAAACACGCTAATAGCTTTTGAATGAAAATATCACATCTAGACATTTTGGGGAGAAAATGAAGGATAATGATACACATTAAGCACACCTTGAGTATATATTTAACAGAAAACCATAATACTATTATAAGATTTATTGACATAACGAATTATTTGGCCACATGAGCGCCATTTCGACGGATAAATTCAGAAACCCTATTAATCATGGAATCTGTCAATTTTTTTATCATAGCAGGTTGGACTGCTGCAGCTTTGATGGTCGCCCATAAGATATCTTTCGACGTAAATTGGCGGACACACCATCTACCTTTCGCCTTAAATGGTGTAAGGGCCAAGTAATGCTTGAGTGGCCCCTGGCAGACTGGGAGACTGGGAGGGAGCGTTGCCATGCTTGAATACTACTTCTTTTATGTGCCGTGTCCCTTCGGGATGTAGGCGATCTTGGCTCTCCATTTCCTGTCCCTTGTAGCTCTCAATAAGCTTTGACTTTTTGTTATTTCTCCCAGACACTGTTCTGCCATCCACTTGCTTAAGCCCGTTAAGTATGTAACGCGTTGCTTTCCCTTGTCCATCTTTTCGCCTCTATCCGCCTTGTGAGTATCAGATTTTCCAAGCCCTCTTTTCTCATTACGTATCCCAGAAATTTCAGCTTCCTCTTTCTGGTGTTAAGTATAAGTTTCTTTTTTGTTTGCACCCTCTCCAAAACCTCATCGTTGCTTACATGTTCGGTCCATGGTATCCTTAGCATCCTTCTGTAGAATCACACCTCTGTTGTCTCGAGTTTCTTCTTCATCTTTGAGGAGACCGTCCAACATACGCTGCTGTAAAAGAGGACATATATCACGTAGCAGTATACTTATCTTTACATTGTTACTAACGAAATCCTTTTGGAATGGTTCTTTGGCCATCCCAATATGTCTTCGGATCTCAGCATCGCACTTACCGTCCTCTATCAAAACACTTCCAAGATATATAAATTTCCGAACCTGCTTGATTTTAGTGTCCCCCGATATGTAAATTGTATATCGAGCTAATCTTTTTTATGATGACCTTGCATTCTGTCTTTTTGTAGTTTATGCTTAGTCCTTTCTTCTCGCTCTCCTTTGCTACTTTCTGTAGGAGGTGTTGTAATTTCCTTTCCGTGTCCGCTGCGTATCTTATGTTGTTAAGATTGTGACCGCCATTGATGAATCCTGGAAGGGTTTCCAGTTTTCCAGTTTTCCAGTTGCTACGCTGTATAAGTTGAATAGGTCAGGTGAGAAGACAGATCGTTGCCTTACGCCCCTTTCTATTTTTGTATATCTGCTGAACTTATTTTTTATCTTTATGCAAGCAGTTTGTTGCCAGTATAGGTTTTTGGTTGTTCCAATGTCTTTCTCGATTATATCAGTGTTGCTGTGCAATTCCAACAGATCTTTGTGGTGTACTTTTTCGAACGCTTTTGCATAGTCTATAAAGCACAAGTGCACATTCTTCTGCATTTTTATTGCTCTTTCCGATAATATTCTGAGCATGAATTTCGCGTTCCTTGTTCCGGCGTCTTTAACATTGTTCTTGTCCTATCTCTGGCTTGATTCTGCTGCACGCCCTATTTACCTTATTACGGATGATTAGTTTTATTATTTGGCTCATTAGACTGATTGTATGTTGGATTTCACATTCGTTTGCGCCTGGTTTCTTAGGTAGTGCCATGAAAATAGATCTTCCGATATATACCGGCTGTTGTAGATTTCATTTATTATTTTCGTAATCTTGCCTATGCTAAAATCATCTAAGACTATCAGCATCTCTGTTACAATTCCGTCTGGCCACGCTGCTTTGTTTCTGTTCAATTTTTTTTGGTTTTTAAAATTTCAGGTTTCATATGTGTTATTTGCAACGATATTTCTTAATTGTGGAGTCGTTTCCCGCTGCTTTCTCCACGGTAGTTTATGGAGACACCACCTCTAGTTAGCTGGCCGTTGACTCATCGGGAGTTATTCCGTCCTTTGTTAGGTCTTATTTTTCGTCCTTCTGGTTTGCTAACAAGCCGCCTCACTCGCAAGAACATGTAGTCGAGTAGCCGGTTTAATCGCAGACATTCCGAGAATAGAATACTTGCCATCTCTCTCTCCCTCTCTCTATCTCTCTCTCTCTCTCTCTCTCTCTCTCTCTCTATATATATATATATATATATATATATATATATATATATATATATATATATTAAAAGAGTCCTTAGAAGTGACAGCGGTATGTCATCGCCTACTGCAATCTCCTGAAAGAGATTACAGTAGGCGTCTGCGGTCACTTCAACCTCTTCAGTCACTCTGACTGGGCCAACAAGTCTGTCCTCAGTGATACCAATCCATCATATGACTCCTCCAACCTATTGTTGACATCGTAAACTTTGGTGACGCTCATCTCCGAAATAGACCCAACCATTTTCCCAAACGTCAGGTCCGTCAAGGGTCGCCCTTGTCTTATCAGTGAACAGAATGCAACTCATGTCCAACGTCATGTACTTCTGAGCCCATTAAAATTCGTGTGACGGGGCATTAAAGGAGGCAATTTCAGTTGCGATTTCTTTTGGGTTTTGGTACATGTCCAGCGGCGGTGAAAATGGTTTTGCTTTTTTATCCGGGTTTCCCACTTAACTTGCTGCTAATATTCCTTAAATCCGTATCTGACACAGTCTTGGAGGTCACAAAATCGCATCGTTTCTTCCTTGGCGAAGGAAACCTCAGGAATCCTCTAACCGTGTCCACATGACGACCTTTAGCACTTTCCTTGATGATAGACTTTTCTTCACCGTTGAGGCCTTTTCCACGTCACATCGTTCTAAGAGAGGAAAGACGCTATTAGCGTGGTTCACCTAAAAACTGTGGAATCTGAAATTAAACAGAATAACGAAAACCTAACAATGGTATTGTCATATTGTGAAAATCAGCTGGGGAAGGTTTTATCAAAATTATTTCACAGAAAACCGAGAAATCCTAAATTTCACTACTAAGCTATTAGAGTGGTTCGAGGTGTATGTAAAGACATATATGTGACCTTCATGTGTTTTGACGATAACGGAGATCCAAACACGCATTGGACTAGCTGACAAACTGAAAAATTTCGTTAGAAACAAAGAAAAGAGTGCTTAATTGCTATATGATATCCTTCCCCTTATATGACAGTGAATGTTGAACAATCTCCTTGCAGACAAAGAGAAAGCTAGAAACAGCAGAAATGAGGTTCTACGAAAGGCTCCTGAAAATTTCCTGAAGGGGGCGACTAAGAAACAAGTAATTCTTAAAGAAAACAGCAGTAGAAAGAACACTACACAGAATCAGGAAACGATCACTGAAATTCCTTGGACACATAATGAAAAAGGAATGCTTGGGAAAACTTAACCCTAACGGGGGATATTGAGGCTAAAAGAGATAGGGAAAAGCTGCGAGTCACTTAGATGCGAGTTTGTGTGAATGGATGTCGGTAGCCTTATTAAAATAAGAAAAAACTGATAAGCGCCACAACGGATAGAAAGTTGTAAAGACCCATGACTCCTATGTTCTAAACGGACGCGGCACATATCAGGTCATCCCATAAGTTCTGTCCGAATTTTGAATAAAGAAAACAAGTGACTAAATGTTACATTTAATTACAGATTCAATCAACAATGTATTTTCCCTGATTATCTATGACTTCCTTCCATCTATTAACAAGCTTACTAATTCCATTACTGTAAAATTCTTTTGGTTTTGATTCGAAGAACTCACAAATGTCAGTTTTAACCTCTTCCTGTGTTACAAAAGCTGTTTCTTCCAAATGATTCTGTAAGCTACGAAATAAATGGTAGTCTGAAGGAGCAAGATCGGGAGAATAAGGTGGATGAAGAATTTTCTCCCAACCAAGTTCTTCATCTTTTGTGACGTGATTCTTGCTGTGTGGGGTCGCGCATTGTCCTGATGAAACATCACCTCTTTTCGATTCACTAGAGCAAGTCTTTTTTTTCCCTCAAAGCTTGGTTCAAACGCTCTAATTGCTGACAGTATATTTGAGCATTAATTGTGGTAAGAATTCAAAGTGGATCATTCCTTGGCGATCTCACCAGATTGAAGGAAGAATCTTTTGCCCATGAAGTTCCCTTCTCAGCTTTGGCTGGGGTCATACCCCTTTACCAAGCTACTGTCTACGACGCTTAACATTTCGATAAAAGATCCATTTTTCGTCGCCAGTCACAAGTCTATCCAAAAAAGGTGAAACAAGTTGGCGAGAATAGAGAGAAGAGCAGATATCAACTCGGGATTTGAGGTTGTTTTCAAACAATTCATGAGGCACCCATTTTCCAAGTTTAGGAACTTTTCCAAGTTGTTGAAGATGACGATGAACAGTTGTATGGTTTGAACTGAGAACCACTGCCAATTCCTCAACTGATAACGCAGGATTTTCTTCAAGGGCTGCTTCAAGAAGCTTTTCATCAAACTCAACTGGACGTCTGGTTCGGTCTTAAACTTCAAGGGTGAAATCTCCACCTCTGAATTTTGCAAACCATCTTCTGCAAGTTCTTTCATTCACACATTCCTCTCCATAAACTGAGTGAATGTTTCTAACCGCTTCGGCTGCTGAGTTTCCTTTCTTGAACTCATAAAGCATTATGTGCCTCAAATGATTCTTGGGTACTTCCATGTTAGCAGGGTTTTAATCAAACAAAATTTAATTTTATTGTTCTCTGAAATAGAATTTGATCAGTTTAAATGCATAATGCATAAAAATAATGTTCAGCTCCATTAGACATTATAAAATACTCTTTACATTTCTTTCATTTTAACAAAAAGTTAAAATTCAGACAGAACTTATGGGATGACCTGATAGAAGAAGAATCGTCATTCAATGAACACCTGATGACAGTGAGATCAGTGTCACTAGAGTGATGAAGTCAAGATAAGAATTGAAGTCGACAAATACAAAGATATTCACAGACCAATGTAGAAAGAGGGCCTTATCTATACTGTTGGATATTCTATTAGGTTGGTGCAAAAATAATGTCGTTTTTTCACATATGTTACTATGTGAGAAAACGACATTATTTTTGCACCAACCTAATATCTAGCAAACGGAAGTTCTGAGAATAAGTGGAACGATAAAGAAGATATAACTAACCGAGTTTAATAGTTTAAGGGGGAAGCACTTTTTTTTTTAAATCCACAGACTCAAGAGACAATTCTCTTTGCCTTCCTGGGAGATTTTCACGACCATAGATACCGAGGCCATGCACAGGAACACTAGAACCCTTTGGATAAAGAGAAAAGTAGCCAAGAACAGAGAATTCGGTGGCAGAGATTGAAGAGTTTACATTATTTTCACAGGGAGTTAAGAAGTATGGATACGACGAAAGTTAGAGAAGAAAAGGTTGAGCTGAGTGGGTATTTTTTCTCGTTTTGGATTTGTTTGTTTTTAACTGGTTTAGTCTTATTTTCTTTAATCGTTGTAGTCATAAGATAAACATTTAAGATAGATGACAAGAATAATAGTCACTGCCGATCGTCTAAGGAAATACAAGCCAGGCAGAAGGTGGCAAAGACTACAGCATAGTCTGGCCTCAGAGTTACCTACCGGAAATGCTTACAGGAACACCTGTCCATGCGCAACATGCTACTCGAAGAAAACCGATAATATGTGTCTAAGAAAGTGTTCGTGCTCCTTGCTACCAGTCACGATGCGGCAACTAGAAAACTTCTACACTGATACACTCAAAATGAAGAATCGTAACAACTAGCAAACATTCAAATGCACTATAGCAGTAAACGACACACTGTCGTAGAGAAGGGATTATAAGCTATTGGGTTGGCCAACACATTTCTACTTAACTGGTAAAAATTTTAAAAATTAGAGGAAGTTGAATATTTTGCGTACAAGGGTATATACATATAGAGAGAATAGGAAATAGATGGAGACGTAAGAATGATATAGAGAGACAGGCTTACTTGTTAGATATGGAGACACAATAAACGAAAAATTCTGTGTCAGGTAAGGACGGGGGGCTTATAATTACGATATATTAAAATTATTCAGACATAGCGAGGGATGTGCTTCGTCTGGGTTACTTTGTCCAAGACACTCTTTGCGTCATTGAATACCTGCCGAAACATGTAGAGGAAATTGGTCAGGTGCTAAACTGCGCGGTGATCCTGGTACCCCACCAGCTCATGATACTGATGATGATGATGATGATGATGATGATGATGATTCATATAAGAAAGATGAAAGACAGGAAGAAGTAGAAAATATTTTTTCATTCTTTATTTATTTTTTTAATATAAAATCAATTACTGTTTGTATTTAGATGTAAAAAAATATGACCGTGCAATGTAGATGGTAACAGATAAAGGAGAGAATGGGAAGATACTGGCAAAGGCTGAGAAAAGAGAGGAGGCATTAGATAATCATAGTTGTCAATAGACATAGAATTGCCAAGGGCCGAGCCAGTTACGTTTTAATAAATATATTAAATGTTCAGTTGATGGTTTATGATATGAAACAACAGATGTTGTCCATATGAAATATCAAAAATAAAAAGGATCAATATTAGTAAATGTATCAACGTTATGAGTTTTTTTTCGTTAAAAATGTTTCTCCCTTCAAATGTTTTAAATCGAGATAAGTCAAAAACCAGAATTTTTGAAGAGAAATATTTCTCGCTTAATTTACATCCACACATTTTGCCTTTGCAATAAGCAACTGTTTCTGTGTTCTTTTACACCCATACAAGTTTTCATCGAACGATATTGTGACAACCGCAAAAAAAACAAAGTGTCAAAAGGACAGGTTTTTTTCCATTGACACTCCGATTAATTAATTTAACTATTAATTTAACTAGCTTCCATCCTCGACAATGTTTGTTGCTTTAAAAAGCCATGATTAGAATTGTAATAAAATCTAAATGCATAATTAAAGTGAGTTTATACATTTCTGATTTGTTCTTGAGAATTTGCAACAAAATATTAAACACTATTTATTTATTTCATTGTTTATTTACAAGAATGATTTTATATTTGCAACATTCTAAAAACTAATAACATTAAAACTAATGCAATATTTATCATTTACCAATTTATAAAGAAATAAAAATGAAAACAATTTTTATTCATATACTTATAAACATTTACTAACTTATTGAAATATCTGATTCTACTATGAGGAAATTCCAATAAACAATATAATAAATAGTGTTTATTATTTTTATTGTCAATTCTGTATAAATTCACTTTTATATGTTTAGGTTTTATAACAATTCTAATTATCGCTTTTTAAAACAACAAACATTGCCGCGGATGAAAGTTAGAACAAATAATAGCGGTGTCAATGGAAAAGCTGTCGTTTGATATTTGACGAATTTGAACGATGCATCATGAGTTTGCTCATTTTTATCTATCGAAAATCTGGCATGCAAGTAGAACAAATTGGGAAATGGCTTTATCTTTCTTGAGAAATTAGAAAAATAAATTTCATTAACGAGAAAATAGACAGGCTGGAAATATATTTTCGTTGGTGAAAAAGAATTGGCTAATAAATACGGGGAATGAACCCGCTGTAGGGATTAGGATTATGAAAATCTATCCTGTCGTTGCAGACAAGTGGCCTGGTTTGTGTTTTTGCTGAGACAGCGATCGGCTCATGGATGAAGAACAGCTTGTCTCTTTGTTGAAAATTTAGGTAAACAAGTTTCGTTGACGAGAACAAATTGGGAAATAATTTTATCTCTCGCTCAAGGGTTAAATGAGAACGCAGTGGTCTGGGTTGTGTTCTCGCTGGACAGAGGTAATTCTATGAAAGTAGAAGAGAGTCAGAGAATTGAAATTAATGATGATAATAAAATACGCTCTTTCGCCTACGCACTTTAAAAATTACATTTGTCACCAATACAGTTAAGCCAGCTCTGAGAGGTGGACAGAGTTAGAATACGGAGAAGGAAAGTTGAAGAGACAGAATTTAGCGCCGCCTGTGTGGAGTGATGGTGCGAGATGTGAAGTGAAGCATTTTGGAGGTAGTAGAGGAGCAACTCCTGTGACTACTCCCAAGGAGGGTGGATAACTCTCCAGATTTCGAAAAATTGATCAAGAAAGCAGAAATAAGGAACAAAAACCCTTGTGGGATTAATATGAAAATTGTGGAATCACCGAATTGCCAGAACACTTCGGCCTCACGCTAGTTTTGTGACGAAGTGCATATAAGCAGATGGTTTTTGGGACCTCGGAGACTTAGGCTGAGAACCCCGTATCGAGTGCCTCTGGAATCCACACTAGCCGCCGCCAGATTTACTAATTGTAAAGAACTTTGAACCCAGCTCCTTTAGAATTTTAGACGAGGCCTAGTGTCACTATAGAGACTGATGCGAGAAGGGTTCATTTCCGTACCAAGAGTTATATATACCAATTGAAGATTAACTCCATGAATCTTTCGTTTTTTGTTTTTGTTTTTTTTTTTTTTTTTGGTGGGGGGGTGAAAATATTTTTCTTCCTTAATATAGCAGCCGCCACGGCTTGAACAACGCTGCGATTACTACGACCTTCGATCTTAAGCTGCTCTGAAATCAAGAACACAAGGTGTGCAGAGTTGGTATGGATCGAAGCAGACAGTGATCAACAACCAGCATGGGTCAGCATCATCATTGACCAACGCAGAGTTAACGCTGTGATTAAAACGTCCTACTAAGATCCTGAGGACCGGACCATTAAATGTGGTTACACCACCGGGTGTAGGCGGTGGCAAAAGGGGTTATATATTAATTGGTGACCGTGACCAAGGATTTGACTCTGGGTTGCGGATGTTGTAGGATAACGATTGATATTGCATTTAAATTTTTGAAGATCAAAGTTGGCTGGAAAACATGGAGCCGAAAGAAAGTTCTAAAAGCGAGAAGTGCGAAAGTAGAAACTGTTAACATAGAACTTAAGGTTACATCTAAACAATTCAAGTGTAAAATATTAGGAACTTGTTGCCAATCTAGAACTGCGCTTAAATACTGTCGGAGTTAGCTCCTCCTCAGCTCCTTAATTCTTCACCAGGGGTCTCTCTCTCCCCTGGCTATAAATACAAGCTGACCCTTCGCCCCGACCTCTCTTTTCCCTCAGGCCTTGGGCCGTTACCTCGCTTGGAGGTGACGTGGTAATTCTTCTCTCATTTCAGCTAACACCAATATGTGAGCTCTCATAGATACAGCGTTTCCCAAATTCTGGGAATACTCTAAGAACAATACACGTACGTACGAACACTCACCACAACACACACACATAATATTCACCACACGCACTCAATGTAACTGTCCATGTGCTTGTAACCTTTAACTTGTTATTAATACATATATTTGTTTACATATATTTATCGGTCTTGTTTCTTTTCTTTGGACTTAATTAAAGTCCAACTTTCTTATGTGGTTGGACCGGCTAGCAGGAAATTTTAACTCACGTTTGTTCTTCTACATACTCATCACCGCCACGGTCCACTACAATAACATAGAGGACAATTAATCCGAACAATTAACATGAAAGTATTTCTAAAATAAAAAAAGCACAATAAAGTTATATTACGGCGGTGCTGAAAAGAAAACATTAAATCTAACTAATCGTTTCAATTTATCTTTTATTTTAAATTCAATAATAGAAAATATGAACAGTTAATTAATAAAATAGTATTGGATTTAATGACTCATGTCTGAATCTCTCCGACTCAACAGGAAACTTTGGTCAGTCACGAGAATCTTTGAAATCTACTGCGGTATCTCGTTAATCCCTGTCGCAGACGCTTGCTCAAACACATTTCTGTTTCTTCAACAGCCACGGAGGCAACATTTATACTGAAACTATGCTGAACATACCTTAAGAGAAAGTTTATAATCTGAAGTGATCAGTATTTGAACGATTCCAGTCTATGATGACTTGCAACTTACTGCTAGCATAACTATCGAGGTCTTCCGATCAATTTCGTCTCTCCAATTTTACTCAAACCATAGGTATGATTTTCAGGCATATCCTAACGGTCCCACAAGACCCCCAAGAGAATATTATCAAGTTCTTGATCAATCGACCATGGTGGAAAGACTAATGTTCTACCCACTGGGCCACGTGCCCATCTCACCGATATAATTATTAATACATGGCCTGGTTTATATAAGAATCGAATGTTGTGTATTCTATTGTTATTCATTTTATCAAAAATATCGACAAGTGTCCTTTGTCCCTACAGGGCAAGGTTCGCTTATAGAGAAATCTGTGAGAAATATTAGGTTGTTACATATATTCGTTTGTTTTATTTGGGTTTTTTGGTTTTTTGATGTTCTACGAATTATCCCGTGGCATCTTTTACTTCTTAGTAACTTCAGTCATTCTGTGAAACTGTTGTCTGACGTTACTGAAATTTTACTTCAGATTAGACACCCTTTTGAAATGGAATGCCAAGTAGATAACAATAACATATTCAACAGCTCTTTGTTTTTAATCAAGGTCACAAAGCTGCCAAAGCTGATCGAAATATTTCTGTTGCGTTCAGAGATAGCTTCATTGCTGGCAGAATAGCACAGAAAAGATTTTCCTGTTTCAAGAAGGGGAAGTTTGAACTCACAGCCTGTCAGCGTTCTGGCCGACCTGTTCCGTTTGATGAGAACCACTTGCAGACGCTGATTAAAGAAGAAACGCGCCAGACCACTTGGCAATTGGCTCAGAAGATGGGAAACCCTTATATTACCTTCGCTCGACATCTTCACCAACTACCAAACGGTCACTGCTAAGCTATATGCTAAATAAATGAACAGGCTCAAAGGGGGAATTAATCTGAAAAAACTTGGCCGACGATACAGTCTGATTATTCCATATGACAATCCCAACCTCCACGTCGCTAACATGCAATTAAAGAGTTCGGTTGGGAGGTTCTGCCACACCCATCATGATCTCTTGATTTAGCCACTTCAGAATACCACTTTCTGGCAATTTTAAGGGACGACAACGATATGGAACTTAAAACGTGGCTTGAGGAATTTTTCGTGTCAAAACCTAGTGATTTCGGTCGTCGTGGCATTGAACAGTTAGTGGATCATTGGCAGGAGGTCATAAACAATGAAGTTGGATACATTGTTGAATGATTCATCAGAACTATTAATAAAAAAAAGTATTAAAATAAATTATAAAAAACGAACGAATTTATGTAAAAACATAATAATTTTACATCTTGGTTGATGCAATATTTGCGTATTCTTACAAATATTTTCACAGATAAATGACCCAGTCATTTGTTATTCATTTTATCAACAATACTGTCATGTGTCCTTTGCTCCTACAGGGCAATGTTCGCTTATAGAGAAACCCTTGAAAACAACTTTACATCTTGGTTGATGCAATATTTGCGTATTCTTACAAATATTTTCACAAATAAATGACCCAGTCATTTTTATCAGCACAAAGTCAAAGCTGGTAACCGACATTCAAGTTTGAGTGTTACGAAGCGTCTTAAATGTTTCAAGGATAAACGAAGTGCCTTTTAACATAGCTGGCAGACGTTAATTTCTTCCGATTAGATATAAAAATGTGTTAGATTTTACTATGTACACGCATGCGTATAAGTCGAATTCATCTCTTATTCGAGTATAATTTTTGAGAATAGTAAAAATATATGTATCAAATTTCTATACAGTATATTTTATGACAAAATACATTTCTGAAAATCCCCAAGAAAGTTTCTGTATCATATAGTCTGGCGTGGAATCGGCGTGCCGTGTTCAAATTCCAGACGAGTTATGTTCACTTTTGCACAAATGCTCTTTCTCCTTCTCTATCAGCAATAGGATAGGCTGGGCACTAGCCTTTGGGTGGCAACCAGTTTAAAAAAAAAAAAAAAAGAGTTCCAATAATGCTTCTCGTAATGGTACCATCGTCTCACCATGTAGATAGCTTCACAAGGAAGAGTACTTTATTTACTATAGACATATAGAGTTGTTAGGTAGCATTAAGAGCGTCTACTTTTAACTAACACATATTCAGAAAGATAGCTTTTATTTTCTTGTGAAATTTATCAATTCAGCATCTATATTTTTAAAATGAATAACATCTTGGTTGAGGAAGCAACATGAAGTGTTGGCCCCAGAGCTAACGAATCCCTAGTTACCTAGGTTGATTTGTTGAATAATTTTCTTTACGGATTGTCAACCTTTTCGCAGATTATTTAAGGACAGAAAACATTTTTAGATTGTTGGAATTTGATGGAGATAATAATGATTTACTGATCCAAGTCCTACTCATTAACCCATAGCTGGGAGGAGAAGAGGCGGAGTCAGATCTTTCCAAGTGTATTTGCGCGTAAGTGAATATAACGAACTCGACTGGAATTGGAGCTCGGCTCTCAGAATTCCAGTTCCGCGCGCTTTTTATTAATTATACAATGAATACATCCTGGTATTCTCAAGCATTTAACCCCCCACCAACCAGCTGACGTCGCTCACCAGCCGTCACGTAACTCTCGTGAATTCGTCCTTCCAAAAGTGGGGTAATCGCCCTACGTCTATATTAACCTTAAAAATATTGTATGATCCCATTTTGATGGTAATGAATCAAATGCAGAGATACAAGGATAGAAAGTTATGGAGGACTGTGATTGCCCACAACCATGCCAGGAAGGGACACACGGTATGTAAAAGAAGAACGGTCTTGATTTCACCTAAAAAAATAATGTATAACCCATTTCTATCTCAGTAAAATTACTGAGAATCATGTATGTTTTTGTATTTAAATAAATAATTTCCAATCTTTCTTGGAAAAATGAAAAACTAAGAACTTGATTCATATTCTACGACTTATCAACCCTTTGCAGGTTATTAAAAGCCAGAAAATACTTTTTTAGGTTGTCAGAAGTTTTTAGCCAATGATGATTTAGTGATACAAGTCTTACTAATTAACCCATAGCTATGGGAGAATATGTAGAATCATAACTTTCCCAAGGTTATTTATGCGTAAGTGAATATACCGAACTCAATGGAAATTGGAATTCGGCTTTCTGATTTCGAGCCATCATCCATTACTCGCACATTCAAGCTTACAACACCTGGTATTCTCAAGTGGTCACCCATCTAGGTACTGACAAAGCTCGACGTTGCTTAACTTAAATGATTGTACGGGAATCGGTATTTCAACGTGATTTTCCCGGAAGCCCTGAAGAAAAAAATATTCAGATATTTACGGAATATAGTTTGAACATGTTTTAGGTGGCTAGTGAGGATCGAACTCAACATAGCAGTATTCATTCGCAAAACGAGTTTACGAATCATTGCTTAATGACGCATACAGGATTATTTACTTAATTCTGTCTGATACAACGCCACAGAAATGTGGTCTTCAATGAGGACAAACAGTAGGTCTGAGAGATTAACTTCCTAACAAACGCGTCATGATAGAAAACATTTAGTTGAAAAAATAAATTTATTTTTCAAAACTGAGTTACGATGTTTCGGACTCAAGAATTCATGTTACCTTGATTTCAGGGTAGACGAAACCTGTTAATTCAGAACAACATTCAATAGATAACGACTGACATTGGATTTAATTTTTTGAAAATCAAAGTTGGCTGGAAAGCATGGAGCTGTAAGTACGAGAAAGGAAACCGTTAGCATAGAACTTATGGTTACATCTAGCCAATTCGAATGCAAATTGATGAGACCTTGTCACCAATCGAGAAGGGAGCTTAAATTCATAAAGTCTAGGTACCATAGCGAAGAGCTCTTACGAACAATTACCATAAAATTATTTATAGAAAAGGTACAGGGAAACAAATTTCCGGCGGTGGGAATGTGACTGAATTCGAGACGCCAGCTCAAGACCAATAATATTGCTGATTCTTCTTTGGATTTTATCAAGAATCACTAAATCAAAAACAAACAAAGCGCATACACGGAATTAAAAATATAAAATGACGACAATTTACTCACTGCACCCTGTATTCGTCCATGCTTCGAATATTGCTGCCACATATGATCTGATGCTTTAGGGTTAAAAAACTGAGATGCCTCTTTCTACATTCTATCAACATGGCTAATGCTACCGGTATTTCAATGTGATGTGCCCGTAAGCTTTGAAGACGTATAAAAAATATTCAGATATTTACGGAATATAGTTTGAACATGTTTGAGGTGGCTAGTGAGGATCCAACTCAACTTAGCAGTATTCATTCGCAAAACTAGTTTACGAATCATTGCTTAACGATGCATACAGGATTATTTACTTAATTCTGTCTGACACAACGTCACAGAAATGTGGTCTTCAATGAGGACCAACAGTAGGTCTGAGAGATTAACTTCCTAACAAAGCACAGATAAGATAGATTCTGAAGATGAAAATTGTCTAGCACAATACAGTGAATGAAATTTCCTTGCAGCAGGCAGAGCAATGGATTCAATATAGTCTTTTCACTTCATGCCAACCGAGAATATTAGCCCAAAAAAACGCAACAGGTCATTTTCCTTTAGGGTAGCATTAACCATGTTGATAGAATGTAGAAAGTGGCATCTCAGTTTTTAACCCTAAAGCATCAGGCCATGTGGCAGCAATATTCGAAGCATGGACGAATACAGGGTGCAGTGAGTAAATTGTCGCCATTTTATATTTTTAATTTCGCGCATGCGCGTTGTTTGTGTTTGATTTTGTCAACTGCACAATATAGTAGCGTCAGTTGGGCACCGTCTATGAGTAAAAGAGCAACATGTCGCAATTAATGTTGCACTGCTTGGTATTCGCCCCAGAAACTCCAATACGAACATTTTAGAGTATTTGGTTGTAAAGAGTTGGGTGAGTCTAATGGTGATTACGAAGGTACAGCAGCCCAGCAAACTCACACTGATCGTTCTGATAAGAAAGGAATTCCCAAATTTGTTGATGAGGGCCACAGACTCAATACGGAGGCCTACCTCAAGTGCCTTGTGGAGGTAGTGCTGCTCTGGATCAAGAGGGTGGCTGCTGGAAGACCTTATGTCTGGCAAGAGGACACTGCACCATGCCCTCACAAGCAGGCGAACCCAGTCATAACTGTTAGACAATTACTGCGACCTTATCACCTCTTACATTTAGCCACCTAACTCCCCAGACTGCAACCCCACTTGATTATTATGTGTGGGGCGCAGTTGAGCGAGAGAATAGCAAAACTTCTTGTAACACCAAAGATGAACTGAAAGCAATAATTGTGGCAACATTCACCAACTTAAACAAGGAGACCGCTCCAGAATAGTTGCAAGAGATCCCGAAGTCGTCTGAAGGCCGTGGTTGAAGCTAACGGTAATTTTATTGAATAAATTTACTCTAGTATTTCAAAATATTTTTGTGTAATTTTGATTAATATATCTGTTAAAATGAGATGTCAGTGTTATTTTCATCCTTTGCGTAATTTAGACGATAATTTATCCATCGGAACCTGTAAATATATAAGATAGATTCTGAAGATGAAAATTGTCTAGCACAATGCGGTAAATGAAATTTCCTAACAGCAGGCATAGCAATGGATTCCATATAGACTTTTCACTTCATGCCAACCGAGAATGTTAGCCCGAAAAGGCGCAACAAGTCATTTTCCTTTAGGGTAACATTAGCCATGTTGATAGAATGTAGAAAGTGGCATCTCAGTTTTTTAACCCTAAAAATAAAAATTGATGTTTACTTCAATTCCCATGAAGCAAAAACATGCGGCATTACGGTTCTACACAGATTTTAAATATTAGGTTTTTGCAAAAATAATGACGTAATAATGTCGTTTTTTGACGTATTTTTAACGTCAAAAAACGACATTATTACGTCATTATTTTTGCACCAACCTAATAGATTAAGTATACAAATCTGATAATCTTTCTTTATAAAGCTTCGTTATAACAAAAGGCCATTTGAATGACGAAATATTTTGATGATCTCAGACTGGGTAAATACCGTTCAAAAAACAATAATTAAAGATTAGTGGAAACAAAATGATTTTTCTACATCATATATTTATGTTCTTGTGTTCAACCAATTGAATGAAGTATGAGATATATAAATATCTTTATAGAGAGGCGTTTGCGTTTATTTTAAGTGGGAAATACTAAATTTAGGCTTCCAGTTAATATGTTGTTATTGAGTATTGGTCATTTTTTAACAAATGGAAAAACCGAGACGGATATAGGAACGTTACAAATGTATGCTATAAAAATACCAGATCTCGTTTGTGATCTCGTTTGCGATACTTTCATTCATTGGTGGGCATTCAACTGGTGGGTCTTCAATTCGAAGTCACATAGCACATCACTTAAGTGTAAGTACATGTAATTAATAATTTTTCATGGGTACTATTTTTTACTCTTCCTTATTGTGTCTAAGGTTGTTTTTTTTTCTGAATAATATTTTTTCTTAAAGAAATTAGTTGTATTCATTTATCTATATTCACTTGTCAAACTGATCAACAAAAAAAAACCGTCATAGTAAGAAAATATTATTTTAAATGTGGTGATCTTCAAACAAATTTGTTTTCAAACATATTTCCAAAGATAATCATTTTTAATACTTGGTAAAGAAAGAATCAAAACTATACAATATCCCAACTTTTATTGTTATTTTATTTCCTTTGGCTTATGGTGTATACTCATTTCTTTCCGGGTCACAACCAGAGACCCAAGATCAGAAATGGTATCATGCTATTATTCCACTGTGCATTTTTTAAGGAAAAAAAGATAAGCTAACACATGCTTTACATAGATAAAGCTCTTCATAAGGTGTGAACTGTAACTGTGAGTACAATTTTTTGTATTTCTTTAAGGCTTAGACTACCAGGAATCCCTTCAATGAGTCTATCGAAAACTTTTCCAATCAATCCGAGGGATCCATCTACAACTGGAATTGTTGATGTTCTCATGTGCCACACTTTTGAGATTTCGATTTCAAGGTCCTTGTATTTTCATAGTTTTTTGAAGATCTTCAAAGATTATTATTATTACTATTATTATTACTATTATTATTATTATTATTATTATTATTATTATTATTATTCAAAATTGGCACCGAAGCTACGTTTGACAGGATTCAATCCAGTAATCTTTATGAAAAAAGACCTATACATACACCTATGCTTCAGAGATTACGAAAAATCATTTGACACGGTACAGTACGTAAAACATATTTGAACTACTAGGAAAACTCTACTTATATGAGAAAGATATTAGAATAATCTGCAACATTTATTTGAATTGGATACAGATGGAAAATGAGTTAAGTACACAAAAATAGAAAAGAGCGTAAGAAAATGATGCATTTTCTTACAGGATTTTCTTTAAACAGTTCACGCCTAGCAAGGCAATAAAGCCACTAAGGTGCAAGTGGGTTACTGAATGTTAAAGAATATTAACATTATTAACGAGAGAGAACACTAAAAAAACAGAAATTAAGAAAACAGAAGATAACGATCGACATTGCATTTAAATTTTTGGAGATCAAAGTTGACTGGAAAGCAAGAAGGCGGAAAAGAGTTGCACAAGCGAGAAGTGCGAGAGAAGCTGTTAGCATAGAACTTATGGTACTTAGGCTACTTGAAATTTAAACACTCACAGGACATAGTGAATGAAGGTAAAGACAGAGAACAGAGAGTAACATATCCAATGAGTTTGTGCAAATATATGGTAAAACAGAGACTAGCTATGATAATAAGGGTGAAAACATTTTAATGAAATGAAAATTTAATCATAAAATGTTTTTTTCTTTTTTACATAATAAAATTTCTAATAAAAAATCACGTCTCACTTTTTTAACCATTTATAATAATTTTCTCTCATTTAAAGTGCAAAATATTTACTTTTGGGGCCTATTTAAAAATTACCAGGGCTTGAACTCTAGTATATATATATATATATATATATATATATATATATTCATTTTTTTCCACTCTTCTGTCAAGTTCATCCCATGCTAATTCTGGGGGTAGCTTCAAGCTTTTGAAGTATAGTGTATATTATACAGTAATCCTTCTTTTATACATGTTTTATTGAATGTAGTGGACAGGGAAACTTTTGTTTTTTATTTAGTATCCTTACAGTTTTTCTTTTAGGAGGACTAAGAAACTGTCCGTTTGAGACAATAATTTCTACGAACAGTTTCCACAGTCTTAATCCTCATAAGAGAAAAACTCTAAGGACATTCAATGAAACATATATTAGTGTGAAACTATACTGGATTGAAACAAATGTTCGAAAAGTTTTTGACAAGTAGATTTTTGAAAATGTGGTTTCGTTTCAGATATGTCTAAAATTTATTACACATATTCATTTTTAATCATTTCACCCCAAACAAGGCAGTAAAGCCACTAAGACACAGGGGGTTACCAAGTGCGAAAGAATAAGAAAAAAGAGAAACATTAAGGAGAGAAAACAATAGTAGTATAATCAAGAAGACAGTAGATAACGATTGACATTGTATTTCTATTTTTGACGATCAAAGTTGACCGGAAAGCAAGAAGCTGAAACAGAGTTCAACAGGCGAAAAATGCAAGAAAAGAAACTGTTAGCATAGAACTCATGGTTGCATCGAGCCAATTCAACTGTAAATTGATGAGATATTGTTGCCAATCGAATACAGAGCTTAAATTCATAAAGTCTAGGTGCAAGAGATGAATGTAAATCAAAATAATTACCATGAAAGTATTTATAGAAAAGGCACAGAGAAGCTACATTACAGTGGTAAGTCAAATTCTATAAATAAAAAAAAAACAAGAAAAATTAAGATTCCCTACCCTCTGAAACCTTGAAATTCTTCCTGGTTGAGAACCCCTATACTAATCTATATCAAAAGTATTTTCGTTTTCTACAGACTTTAATTTCAAATGTGCACATCTGAAGACTATTACTCTACTATATTATGAAATATTAATACCACATACCGTAATCAATATTGTTCAGATTTAACTTTTCTGTGGACATAAGTATTCAAATTCTGGAAATTTTGAGGAACTATTTTAACTGGGTCAAGAAATAAATTCTAGAAATGACAATCATCTGTTGTCAATTAGGTTGATTTACTGGGTTTTTAGCAATCACGGTCTCACCATAAGAAAATAAATTCATGGTCTTCCGTACCGTGGCCCTCCACACACTTCTATGTGCCTGCGAGACCTGGACTTTGTATTGTCGGGGCATCAAATGTCTAGAGCGGTTCCAGCTTTTGAAGCTGCTAAGAATCCTTCAAATCAGGACCGCATCACCAACAACGGGGTCCTCTGTCGGAAATCTCTCCTCAGCCTTGAGAGTACCATCTTGCCTCCGATGGACGGGTCATGTGTCCAGAATGCGTCCCACTCGTCGATTCCCACATATCATCCTGTTTGGAGGAATCGCCAGCGGTAAGAGGCTACGCAGAGGCCCAAAACGGCGTTTCAAGGATCAGTTGAAATCCATAACGCAAGCTAATTTCGATCCTGAGACCTGGGAAATCGTTGCTGCAAATCGGCCTTCCTGGCGTAGGACCATCCAACCGTCAACATGAAGAGGATTGCGACGTACTGCCAGGAGGGCTCAACTCGCCCAGCCGCATCGACCACCCACACTCCTCTGTGACACCGGCTCACAACACTTCAGGAGTAAGCTGGACGTTCTCATTCATCTCTGTCACCGCCACCAAAATGAAGAAAAGGGAATAAGGAGAGAGGATGACGGTTCTGATGCTCGGGTATGACTATGTTGATTTACCAGCATTTTAAGCCATTTTAAACAATTGCAATCATCGAATGATTGCATATGCACAGCATTCTTCTTATGCGCATGTCCCTTTAGGACATAGGCGGTCATGACTCCCCACAATTCCCTGTCCTTTAAACAAGTTTAAAAGCAAAGAGAAACTTTCGAGATGTTCCCTATTGATGGATAAAGAATGACAAACGCGAGTTAAAGAATATTAGTTCCATGGTAGAAATGATTCTTATATTGAATTATGAGCGTTCAGCTGGTATAATAGTTAAAGGTTCGGAAGGTGACATTTACTTTCGCACTTTGAAAAGGTATGAATCTATCACTTCTCCCTCGGCTGTGGCTCAAATAACAACGCAGACTGGGCTTTGTTTCGCAACCGGTATAGGACAACCTGAATTCAAAACCGTATATGACTCTGGTGGGTTGCATACTTGAACTGTAACTAATATCCGCGCAGTATAGTCCCAGCATAAACTACAGGTTGGCGCTGTAAACACAAACACAAATGGACACGACGGCGACGATGATGATGATGATGATGATGATGATGATGATGATTATTATTTTTTAATTATTCGTAAAACGTTAAGCAACTGTTGCTGTTCCAATAAAGTAGAGACAATAAAGTGTCCTAATCATAAGTCTGATCAGTTCGACTTGGTCACATTGGCAGCTGATCTAAAAAAAATAACCTACAATCTTCTGTTAACTGGGGTAAAAAATGTTAATTTTAACGCCTCCAAAATGAAACTTCTCTCCATCAATCATCTGGAGATCATTTTCTACCTTCTATCAACATGGTTGATGCTAACCTCCATGAGAGGGGGACTCGTTGTGCCTTCTCGGGCTAATGATTTCCACTGACATGAAATAGAAAGATTATATCGAATCAACTGCTAGGTCTGCTGCTAGGAAAGTTGGTTCACAGTGTCGTACTAAACAATCTTTCTCGCAAGAATCTATCTTACATAGTTATATGTCTACCATTCGTCCATACTTAGAATATTGCTGCCACATAGATCTGTTGTTCCTGCTATGCATTTAGAGATTCTTGATAAAATCCAAAGAAGAATCAGCAATATTATTGGTCCTGACCTAGCATCTCGCCTTCAGTCACTTTCTCACCGCACATATTGTAGATTGTCTGTGTCTTTTCTATAAATATTTTCGTGGTGATTGTTCTGATGAACTTTCCACTACGGTACCTAGACTTTATGAATTTACGCTTAGGGTGAAATGATTAATAATAATAATAATAATAATAATAATAATAATAATAATACAGACATTCAGAACAATCAAAGCTAATCGCCCATATATCGTTTTCAAAGACCACAAAAACAGAATGTGCATTCTTATTGATTTGGCAAATCTCGGCAGATTGTAATGCACCTTCATCTTCAAAATCTATCAAAATACAAGGATCTTGAAGTGGAAATTTCAATGATGTGGCACATGATGACATCAATAATTCCATTTGTAGTTGAAGTCCTCAAAATGAATGAAAAAGGTTTCGATAGACATTAAATGGATTCCTGGTAGCCCATGCCTTAAAGAAATACAAAAAAAATTGTACTCGCAAGTACAGCTCACACATTATCTATGTAAAATGTGTGTGATCTGAGTTTTTTGTTGTTGTTGTTGTTTTTTTGTTTTTTGTTTTTTTTTAATAAAAATGCTCAATGGAAAATGCAATGAAGCCATTTCTGAACTTAGTTCTCTGGTTATGACCCGGAAGGAAATGTGTATACAACAGAAATCAAAGGAAATTATTATTAATAATAATAATAATGATAATAATAATACCATTCCCAGTAGGTGTGTTTGGAATGATAAAAAAGGAATGCAGCAACACACTGAAAAAAATCCCTAGAAAAATCCCAGCTTAAGAGAAATACAAAAAAATGTCTTGATAAGTGCAGCCCACACACTAAGAAGAACTTTGTCCATGTAACGCTAATAATGTTATGGGAGTTAGAAAAATCAAACATGAAGTGTAGCCATAATGGCACACCATTACCTGCCTCATGTCTTCCCGCAGATTTGGTAGGTAGTGTGACCATAGCAGAAATTGACATATAATAATGATGATAATAATAATAATAATTGGATGTGTAAGCTTAGAGTTTCTTAAACTTAACTCATAACTTAATAACAATGAAAGAAAAAGAAAATCACAAACAATAAGTTTACAGAAATGTTGGCGTTTCTTATTTTTCTTTAGATTGATTTTTTAATGTCACTTTCCTTTTAATTTAATAAAGTGTATTATGAAAAAAACAGTTTAATATTTTATCCTCCTTGTTACATTTTATTTTAAAGATATTTTTGGACATTGACTTTGAATGGTAAATAATAGTCAGATATACGCAGTGATAAGAGTAAATTTTCGGCAGATCTGAAAGGCGCCATTCTTTTTTCTTTGAAGGAATAGAATGCAAAACTTCTGTTTATATCCCACCTGTTGCTACCTTATCAATAAAAGATGAGTTTATATATCTGTCAAACATTTCTGCTATCTGAAATATCTTTTGATTAATAAACGTTGTTATATTTTCTGATTTTCTTTTTAGATTAAAAAATAATTAAAATCAAGCTGCTATATAAACTGAATTGTAAGAAATATTAATGCAGTAAAAATGCTTGCCCGTTGCGAGATGATTAAGAAAATTGAACAGAAATACATCATTTGCTGTGTGGTGTTTTTGCTGATCTTTCAAACAACTTCAGCAAAAGGTGAGTAAATTTTCGATTAATTAATCAGTAATAAACTTAATAGCATAGAACTGATGTACAAATCTTCATCGATTACAAGTTAAAATCTTCGTACATTTATATAAATAAATGTGGATGTCAGTGTGTCAATGTGTCACACTTTTTCATCTTTAATCCTACAGGTCGTAGCCCAACATATAATACCATTTTGGAATCAGCCCGACTCTGTGAGCAAATTAAAAACATTTGGGGTCGGATCCGGACTTTCAATCCTGACATTTTAGATTCCCAAGTTTTCATTACTGTTATTTTTATTTTATTTTATTGTTTTTAGCGATTTTTTACGTAATTTTTTCAGACGATATTTTTTTTTCTTTTTTTTTTTACGATAACAATTTTTTAACTAGGAAATAAACTTGGAAACAATTGAAATTAAGTGCGAAATCTAGCGAAAGTCACAGATGAAATAAAAATAATTGTTTGTACGGTAAGTAAGGACCTACATACATCAAATTGTCTTTAAATTAAATGGCGACAGAAGAATTATCGTTGAATTTTTAAAAGGCAAGCTTAATGAAATACTTAAATGCAGCGATCAATTTTGAGTTTTTTCTGTAGTTTACTGTTGCTTGTCGCATACAGCAGCATTAAGCCTCGCAAAAAGAAATCTCTGCCAAGAGAGGACCAGATTACAATCAAAAGAGACAAGGCCACGACGAGGAAAAGAAAGTCCCGTGTAAATAAAAAACCCAGTTCAAACGGCAGCCAGGAGATCTTCCAATGCTGAAAATGTGCAAAGATTTAGGGACTCTCAAACTCCTGAACAAGCCGAAGCCCCAATCAAGAGCCCTATCGGACGGCTTTTAAGCTAGTTTGAAATAATTCTTAAATTTACTAAGTTCTTGGTGATTTTTTTTACAGGCAGCATCGCCTCATATCCTTAAAAGGATAGTGTCAAGGGACACTCTAACTTTCATGTCACTTCAGACATCGGTGACTATGGATCTCGACAACTTCCTTTTTTAATATACATAATCTGTACATTGTTATAATCGTTCTTGAGAAAGATAGTGCACTGGTTTCCTATTAATTTGTCCACGGTTTTGAATTCGAGCCTCCTTCTCTTAGAATGTCTACTACTCAAGGCTTCAGAACTCAGTCTACTATTTAATTTAATCCATAGCTGAAGTGTAGAAAATATGAATTCATACATTCCTCATTGACATTTGTCGGATTTAATCCATTTTCTATGATATATTGTCATTGTTTACGTTAAGATACGAATACATAGCAGATATGATAGATCGAGAAAGATCGGCAAAAGTGTGTGTTTAAAGCATATATATATATATATATATATATATATATATATATATATATATATATATATATATAGTCTTAAGGTGTGCTATATCTATGGGTTAAAGTGTTCAATATCAGAGATAGAGCGTGTGTAAATAAGAATCAAGCCCGCTACACAAAATATTCAACAAAAACACAGTAAAAATCAGCTACAGTTGCACCGAGAACATGGCGCAAATAATAAAAAAAGCACAACAGGAAAATTATCAACAAACCACACGAACAAATTAAACCCACGTGTAACTGTAGAATAGAGAATGAATGTCCCTTACACAGTAATTGTTTACAAAACAACGTAATATACTAAGCCACGATAAAATCACCAGATAATGAAGAAAAAGTATACGTGGGAGTAACTGAAGAACCCTGGAAACAAAGAAATTATGCGCACAAAACATCTTTCACAAATAGTAAATATGCGGACAGCACAATGCTTTCTAAGTATATCTGGGAAATTAAAAACAAAACGCACATCGCACCAAAAATATCTTGGAAAATAAGGAAAATCAGCCTACAACAACCAATCAAAAACTTGAAAACTTTGTTTGGAGGAAAAAATAGCTATCATTATCTTCCCAGACCAAAATAAATTATTAAATAAAAGATCCGAGCTCATCTCAAAATGCAGACATGAAAACAAATTTTTACTACGTTACTTAAAAATGAATAAAATAAAATAAAATAAAAAATAAAATAAATAAATAAACAAAATGACAATAAAATAAGTAAAATAAATTAACCCAGACAAATTACTAGATCACACCCGTTAGAATAGACGAAATATAATAAATAAATAAAAAATAAGAAACAAAATCAATGAACGCAAATAAATAAAGTAAATAATAAACAAATTAACAAACCATTATGACCAAAATATTAGACTATAAAAATCAAACCAAAAATCGGACGAAAAACATAGCTATAACTGTTATATAACGATAAAAAGATACTACGTTACTTAAAAATCGAAAACCGAAAAGAGTAAATAAAAATATACAGTATAATAAATAAATAATAAAAAACAAGTAAAATAAATTAATCTAAATTCATCCAAATAAATAAACAAACTGACAAACCGATCCCGATAAATTAACCGTTAGAAAAAACAAATAAAGATAATCAATCCAAATAAATAGATGAAGTAATAAACAAATTAAAAACTGCTCCCGCCAAAATAATAGTTAGAATAAACTACAACAATCAACCTCAACATTAAATAAATAGCTTTAATTATCTTCCCAAACCAAAACAAAACTATTAAATAAGCGATATAAACAAATTTTTACTACGTTAATAAAAACACCGATTAAAATGAAAATAAATATATAAGATAAGAAATAAAAATAGAAAATAAAAATAAATGATTTAACCCAAATAAATTAATAAATAAACAAATAAACGACTTCCGGTAAAATAACTGCCAAAATAGACTACCCACAATGCACTACTGACCCGTATATATAAATAGCCGAGAAAAATAACAGCACTCGTGGCCTGACGATTGCGTCTAGCATGAAACAAACTGTCGCCTCTAAGTGTTGACTTCAATGTTCACTTTTATATATATATATATATATATATATATATATATATATATATATATTATGTTTTTTTAATTAGAATTTTTTTTTAATAATATAACTTAATTTTAATGTAATATTTTTAAATGTAATTTATTTTTAATTTGTAAAATATATTTTACCTTGATGTATAATTTATCTTTGGAAGAGTGTTTTTTAGTGGGAACTTGTATGTTTTTAAACTTAACCTTCTCTATATAATTTTATTAAAAAAAACTCTTTTCGTCCCTCTCTTAGCTTCAAATTAACACTTCATTCTTTATATAACCCCAATTTAATGTTATAAGGTTAATATCCGGGTTTAATTTTATAAAAACTTTTTTAATTAAATCTTTTTTTTTATTAATATATTAATTATATAATACAAATTAAATGTTTTTCCTTTATTGTACTCTCTGCTTAATTATTAGTCTGCTTATTTATTGTAGTGGATTCTTCATGGACGTTTATTGTTTTATGAAATGTGACACCGACAACCAAAGGTGTATAAGAAGAGCAAAATAATCCCTTCCAAAGTCTAAGCAAAGTATTAAGAAACTAGAAAATTTCGTTAGAAATAAAGAAAAGTGCTGAACGGTCCTCCTATATGGAAGTAAATTCTGGACAATTTCCTCGCAGATGAACATGAGATTTGATGTCACCGAGATATGGTTCTACAGAAGGATGCTGGGAATACTGAAGGGTAAACAAAGAAATTTTAAGAAAAATGGAAACAGAAGGAATGCTTATATTTAGAATCAGGAAGTGAGTTGTATTTTCTAGTACATAATGAGCAGAGAGGACTTATAGAATTTGATACTCACAGGATTTAGTGAAAGCGAAATAAACAGTGGGGAAACAGCGTGTGACCCACCCTAACAAAATTGTGTACATGATTATCAAAAGAAGGAATAGTAAGGATAGGGAAAAGTCAAAACTTACCAAGAGCTATAAAAAATGGGAAATTGTGGAGAACCATGATCGACTTGAACAGACATCGCACATAGAAGAAGCTGAGGAAATATCAGTATAATAGTGGAACATTGGATACCTTGCATATGATTGACAGGGAAGCAGGAAAAATACTATTTTTTCTATTTTTCAAATCGCGTTATTTTATAAAAACAAAACAGACACTGAATTGGATTTCTTCAGAGAGTTTTCTTTTTACAGTTAAAAATGTTTGATTTTGTTTTGTTTTTTTATTTCTCCAGCTAACTCTTTTCCACGAACCGTGTTCATCGATGATTCAGGTAGAAATGAACGTTTTGGTTATAAAACAACTTACCCCGAAATTAAAAAGTAAGTACAAAAATTCATTGATTTACTTGGATATTCTGCATTAATTTTTCATGAAAAAACACTTAAAATATTTCATTTTTTATTGTTCATTCATTAAAAGAAATCTTCATTGTATTTCAATTTATCATATTCTATTAAAGGCAACATTGTCATATCTATTTATAACTGAGTATTTTATCATCCATTTTATTAGTGTTACTAATTTACACCCAATAGTAATAGACATAGTAGTCCTAAGTTGTTCAAATGTCTTAAACACAACATTGCCATATTTATTTATAAGTGATTATATTATTCTCCATTTAACAATTGTTACTTATTTATACCCAATAGTAATAGACATAGTAGTCTTAAGTTGTTCGAATGTCTTAAACACAATATTGCCATATTTATTCATAACTGATTATATTATTATCCATTTGACAATTGTTACTTATTTATAACCAATATTAATAGACATAGTAGTCTTAAGTTGTTCGAATGTCTTAAACACAGTATTGCCATATTTATTCATAACTGATTATATTATTATCCATTTAACAATTGTTACTTCTTTATACCCAATAGTAATAGACATAGTATTCTTAAGTTGTTCGAATGTCTTAAACACAATATTGCCATATTTATTTATAACTAATAATATTATTATCCATTTGAGAATTGTTACTTATTTATACCCAATAGTAATAGACATAGTAGTCTTAAGTTGTTCGAATGTCTTAAACACAATATTGACATATTTATTTGTAACTAATAATATTATTATCCATTTGACAATTGTTACTTCTTTATACCCAATAGTAATAAACATAGTAGTCTTAAGTTTTACGAATGGCTTAAACACAATATTGCCATATTTATTCATAACTGATTATATTATTATCCATTTGACAATTGTTACTTATTTATACCCAATATTAATAGACATAGTAGTCTTAAGTTGTTCAAATGTCTTAAACACAATATTGCCATATTTATTCATAACTGATTATATTATTATCCATTTAACAATTGTTACTTCTTTATACCCAATAGTAATAGACATAGTATTCTTAAGTTGTTCGAATGTCTTAAACACAATATTGCCATATTTATTTATAACTAATAATATTATTATCCATTTGAGAATTGTTACTTATTTATACCCAATAGTAATAGACATAGTAGTCTTAAGTTGTTCGAATGTCTTAAACACAATATTGACATATTTATTTATAACTAATAATATTATTATCCATTTGACAATTGTTACTTCTTTATACCCAATAGTAATAAACATAGTAGTCTTAAGTTTTTCGAATGTCTTCAACACAATATTGCCATATTTATTCCTAACAGATTATATTATTATCCATTTAACAATTGTTACTTCTTTATACCCAATAGTAATAGACATAGTATTCTTATGTTGTTCGAATGTCTTAAACACAATATTGCCATATTTATTCCTAAGTGATTATATTATTATCCATTTAACAATTGTTACTTCTTTATACCCAATAGTAATAGACATAGTAGTCTTAAGTTGTTCGAATGTCTTAAACACAATATTGCCATATTTATTCCTAACTGATTATATTATTATCCATTTAACAATTGTTACTTCTTTATACCCAATAGTAATAGACATAGTAGTCTTAAGTTGTTCGAATATCTTAAACACAATATTGCCATATTTATTCATAACTGATTATATTATTATCCATTTAACAATTGTTACTACTTTATACCCAATAGTAATAGACATAGTAGTCTTAAGTTGTTCGAGTGTCTTAAACACAATATTGCCATATTTATTTATAACTAATAATATTATTATCCATTTGAGAATTGTTACTTATTTATACCCAATAGTAATAGACATAGTAGTCTTAAGTTGTTCGAATGTCTTAAACACAATATTGCCATATTTATTTATAACAAGTAATATTATTATATATTTGACAATTGTTACTTCTTTATACCCAATAGTAATAAACATAGTGGTCTTAAGTTTTTCGAATGTCTTAAACACAATATTGCCATATTTATTCCTAACTGATTATATTATTATCCATTTAACAATTGTTACTTCTTTATACCCAATAGTAATAGACATAGTATTCTTAAGTTGTTCGAATGTCTTAAACACAATATTGCCATATTTATTCCTAACTGATTATATTATTATCCATTTAACAATTGTTACTTCTTTATACCCAATAGTAATAGACATAGTTGTCTTAAGTTGTTTGAATGTCTTAAACACAATATTGCCATATTTATTTATAACTAATAATATTATTATCCATTTAACAATAGTTATTTATTTATACACAATAGTCATAGACATAGTAGTCTTAAGTTGTTTGAATGCCTTAAACACAACATTGCCATATTTATTTATAACAGATTATATTATTATCCAATAACAATTGTTACTTCTTTATACCGAATAGTAATAGACATAGTAGTCTTAAGTTTTTCGAATGTCTTAAACACAATATTGCCATATTTATTCATAACTGATTATATTATTATCCATTTGACAATTGTTACTTATTTATACCCAATATTAATAGACATAGTAGTCTTAAGTTGTTCAAATGTCTTAAACACAATATTGCCATATTTATTCATAACTGATTATATTATTATCCATTTAACAATTGTTACTTCTTTATACCCAATAGTAATAGACATAGTATTCTTAAGATGTTCGAATGTCTTAAACACAATATTGCCATATTTATTTATAACTAATAATATTATTATCCATTTGAGAATTGTTACTTATTTATACCCAATAGTAATAGACATAGTAGTCTTAAGTTGTTCGAATGTCTTCAACACAATATTGACATATTTATTTATAACTAATAATATTATTATCCATTTGACAATTGTTACTTCTTTATACCCAATAGTAATAAACATAGTAGTCTTAAGTTTTTCGAATGTCTTAAACACAATATTGCCATATTTATTCATAACTGATTATATTATTATCCATTTGACAATTGTTACTTATTTATACCCAATATTAATAGACATAGTAGTCTTAAGTTGTTCAAATGTCTTAAACACAATATTGCCATATTTATTCATAACTGATTATATTATTATCCATTTAACAATTGTTACTTCTTTATACCCAATAGTAATAGACATAGTATTCTTAAGTTGTTCGAATGTCTTAAACACAATATTGCCATATTTATTTATAACTAATAATATTATTATCCATTTGACAATTGTTACTTCTTTATACCCAATAATAATAAACATAGTAGTCTTAAGTTTTTCGAATGTCTTCAACACAATATTGTCATATTTATTCCTAACAGATTATATTATTATCCATTTAACAATTGTTACTTCTTTATACCCAATAGTAATAGACATAGTATTCTTATGTTGTTCGAATGTCTTAAACACAATATTGCCATATTTATTCCTAAGTGATTATATTATTATCCATTTAACAATTGTTACTTCTTTATACCCAATAGTAATAGACATAGTAGTCTTAAGTTGTTCGAATGTCTTAAACACAATATTGCCATATTTATTCCTAACTGATTATATTATTATCCATTTAACAATTGTTACTTCTTTATACCCAATAGTAATAGACATAGTAGTCTTAAGTTGTTCGAATATCTTAAACACAATATTGCCATATTTATTCATAACTGATTATATTATTATCCATTTAACAATTGTTACTACTTTATACCCAATAGTAATAGACATAGTATTCTTATGTTGTTCGAATGTCATAAACCCAACATTACCATATTTATTTATTACTGATTATATTATTATCAATTTAACAATTGTTACTTCTTTATACCCAATAGTAATAGACATAGTAGTCTTAAGTTGTTCGAATGTCTTAAACACAATATTGCCATATTTATTTATAACTAATAATATTATTATCCATTTGACAATTGTTACTTCTTTATACCCAATAGTAATAGACATAGTATTCTTAAGTTGTTCGAATGTCTTAAACACAATATTGCCATATTTATTTATAACTAATAATATTATTATCCATTTGAGAATTGTTACTTATTTATACCCAATAGTAATAGACATAGTAGTCTTAAGTTGTTCGAATGTCTTAAACACAATATTGACATATTTATTTATAACTAATAATATTATTATCCATTTGACAATTGTTACTTCTTTATACCCAATAGTAATAAACATAGTAGTCTTAAGTTTTTCGAATGTCTTCAACACAATATTGCCATATTTATTCCTAACACATTATATTATTATCCATTTAACAATTGTTACTTCTTTATACCCAATAGTAATAGACATAGTATTCTTATGTTGTTCGAATGTCTTAAACACAATATTGCCATATTTATTCCTAAGTGATTATATTATTATCCATTTAACAATTGTTACTTCTTTATACCCAATAGTAATAGACATAGTAGTCTTAAGTTGTTCGAATGTCTTAAACACAATATTGCCATATTTATTCCTAACTGATTATATTATTATCCATTTAACAATTGTTACTTATTTATACCCAATAGTAATAGACATAGTAGTCTTAAGTTGTTCGAATATCTTAAACACAATATTGCCATATTTATTCATAACTGATTATATTATTATCCATTTAACAATTGTTACTACTTTATACCCAATAGTAATAGACATAGTAGTCTTAAGTTGTTCGAGTGTCTTAAACACAATATTGCCATATTTATTTATAACTAATAATATTATTATCCATTTAACAATAGTTATTTATTTATACACAATAGTAATAGACATAGTAGTCTTAAGTTGTTTGAATGCCTTAAACACAACATTGCCATATTTATTTATAACAGATTATATTATTATCCAATAACAATTGTTACTTCTTTATACCGAATAGTAATAGACATAGTAGTCTTAAGTTGTTCAAATGTCTTAAACACAATATTGCCATATTTATTCATAACTGATTATATTATTATCCATTTAACAATTGTTACTTCTTTATACCCAATAGTAATAGACATAGTATTCTTAAGTTGTTCGAATGTCTTAAACACAGTATTGCCATATTTATTTATAACTAATAATATTATTATCCATTTGAGAATTGTTACTTATTTATACCCAATAGTAATAGACATAGTAGTCTTAAGTTGTTCGAATGTCTTAAACACAATATTGACATATTTATTTATAACTAATAATATTATTATCCATTTGACAATTGTTACTTCTTTATACCCAATAGTAATAAACATAGTAGTCTTAAGTTTTTCGAATGTCTTAAACACAATATTGCCATATTTATTCATAACTGATTATATTATTATCCATTTGACAATTGTTACTTATTTATACCCAATATTAATAGACATAGTAGTCTTAAGTTGTTCAAATGTCTTAAACACAATATTGCCATATTTATTCATAACTGATTATATTATTATCCATTTAACAATTGTTACTTCTTTATACCCAATAGTAATAGACATAGTATTCTTAAGTTGTTCGAATGTCTTAAACACAATATTGCCATATTTATTTATAACTAATAATATTATTATCCATTTGAGAATTGTTACTTATTTATACCCAATAGTAATAGACATAGTAGACTTAAGTTGTTCGAATGTCTTAAACACAATATTGACATATATATTTATAACTAATAATATTATTATCCATTTGACAATTGTTAATTCTTTATACCCAATAGTAATAAACATAGTAGTCTTAAGTTTTTCGAATGTCTTCAACACAATATTGCCATATTTATTCCTAACAGATTATATTATTATCCATTTAACAATTGTTACTTCTTTATACCCAATAGTAATAGACATAGTAGTCTTAAGTTGTTCGAATGTCTTAAACACAATATTGCCATATTTATTCCTAACTGATTATATTATTATCCATTTAACAATTGTTACTTCTTTATACCCAATAGTAATAGACATAGTAGTCTTAAGTTGTTCGAATATCTTAAACACAATATTGCCATATTTATTCATAACTGATTATATTATTATCCATTTAACAATTGTTACTACTTTATACCCAATAGTAATAGACATAGTATTCTTATGTTGTTCGAATGTCTTAAACACAATATTGCCATATTTATTCCTAACTGATTATATTATTTTCCATTTAACTATTGTTACTTCTTTATACCCAATAGTAATAGACATAGTAGTCTTAAGTTGTTCGAATGTCTTAAACACAATATTGCCATATTTATTCATAACTGATTATATTATTATCCATTTAACAATTGTTACTTCTTTATACCCAATAGCAATAGACATAGTAGTCTTAAGTTGTTCGAGTGTCTTAAACACAATATTGCCATATTTATTTATAACTAATAATATTATTATCCATTTGAGAATTGTTACTTATTTATACCCAATAGTAATAGACATAGTAGTCTTAAGTTGTTCGAATGTCTTAAACACAATATTGCCATATTTATTTATAACAAGTAATATTATTATCTATTTGACAATTGTTACTTCTTTATACCCAATAGTAATAAACATAGTGGTCTTAAGTTTTTCGAATGTCTTAAACACAATATTGCCATATTTATTCCTAACTGATTATATTATTATCCATTTAACAATTGTTACTTCTTTATACCCAATAGTAATAGACATAGTATTCTTAAGTTGTTCGAATGTCTTAAACACAATATTGCCATATTTATTCCTAACTGATTATATTATTATCCATTTAACAATTGTTACTTCTTTATACCCAATAGTAATAGACATAGTAGTCTTAAGTTGTTTGAATGTCTTAAACACAATATTGCCATATTTATTTATAACTAATAATATTATTATCCATTTAACAATAGTTATTTATTTATACACAATAGTAATAGACATAGTAGTCTTAAGTTGTTTGAATGCCTTAAACACAACATTGCCATATTTATTTATAACAGATTATATTATTATCCAATAACAATTGTTACTTCTTTATACCGAATAGTAATAGACATAGTAGTCTTAAGTTTTTCGAATGTCTTAAACACAATATTGCCATATTTATTCATAACTGATTATATTATTATCCATTTGACAATTGTTACTTATTTATACCCAATATTAATAGACATAGTAGTCTTAAGTTGTTCAAATGTCTTAAACACAATATTGCCATATTTATTCATAACTGATTATATTATTATCCATTTAACAATTGTTACTTCTTTATACCCAATAGTAATAGACATAGTATTCTTAAGTTGTTCGAATGTCTTAAACACAATATTGCCATATTTATTTATAACTAATAATATTATTATCCATTTGAGAATTGTTACTTATTTATACCCAATAGTAATAGACATAGTAGTCTTAAGTTGTTCGAATGTCTTAAACACAATATTGACATATTTATTTATAACTAATAATATTATTATCCATTTGACAATTGTTACTTCTTTATACCCAATAGTAATAAACATAGTAGTCTTAAGTTTTTCGAATGTCTTAAACACAATATTGCCATATTTATTCATAACTGATTATATTATTATCCATTTGACAATTGTTACTTATTTATACCCAATATTAATAGACATAGTAGTCTTAAGTTGTTCAAATGTCTTAAACACAATATTGCCATATTTATTCATAACTGATTATATTATTATCCATTTAACAATTGTTACTTCTTTATACCCAATACTAATAGACATAGTATTCTTAAGTTGTTCGAATGTCTTAAACACAATATTGCCATATTTATTTATAACTAATAATATTATTATCCATTTGAGAATTGTTACTTATTTATACCCAATAGTAATAGACATAGTAGTCTTAAGTTGTTCGAATGTCTTAAACACAATATTGACATATTTATTTATAACTAATAATATTATTATCCATTTGACAATTGTTACTTCTTTATACCCAATAGTAATAAACATAGTAGTCTTAAGTTTTTCGAATGTCTTCAACACAATATTGCCATATTTATTCCTAACAGATTATATTATTATCCATTTAACAATTGTTACTTCTTTATACCCAATAGTAATAGACATAGTATTCTTATGTTGTTCGAATGTCTTAAACACAATATTGCCATATTTATTCCTAAGTGATTATATTATTATCCATTTAACAATTGTTACTTCTTTATACCCAATAGTAATAGACATAGTAGTCTTAAGTTGTTCGAATGTCTTAAACACAATATTGCCATATTTATTCCTAACTGATTATATTATTATCCATTTAACAATTGTTACTTCTTTATACCCAATAGTAATAGACATAGTAGTCTTAAGTTGTTCGAATATCTTAAACACAATATTGCCATATTTATTCATAACTGATTATATTATTATCCATTTAACAATTGTTACTACTTTATACCCAATAGTAATAGACATAGTATTCTTATGTTGTTCGAATGTCTTAAACACAATATTGCCATATTTATTCCTAACTGATTATATTATTATCCATTTAACAATTGTTACTTCTTTATACCCAATAGTAATAGACATAGTAGTCTTAAGTTGTTCGAATGTCTTAAACACAATATTGCCATATTTATTCATAACTGATTATATTATTATCCATTTAACAATTGTTACTTCTTTATACCCAATAGCAATAGACATAGTAGTCTTAAGTTGTTCGAGTGTCTTAAACACAATATTGCCATATTTATTTATAACTAATAATATTATTATCCATTTGAGAATTGTTACTTATTTATACCCAATAGTAATAGACATAGTAGTCTTAAGTTGTTCGAATGTCTTAAACACAATATTGCCATATTTATTTATAACAAGTAATATTATTATCTATTTGACAATTTTTACTTCTTTATACCCAATAGTAATAAACATAGTGGTCTTAAGTTTTTCAAATGTCTTAAACACAATATTGCCATATTTATTCCTAACTGATTATATTATTATCCATTTAACAATTGTTACTTCTTTATACCCAATAGTAATAGACATAGTATTCTTAAGTTGTTCGAATGTCTTAAACACAATATTGCCATATTTATTCCTAACTGATTATATTATTATCCATTTAACAATTGTTACTTCTTTATACCCAATAGTAATAGACATAGTAGTCTTAAGTTGTTTGAATGTCTTAAACACAATATTGCCATATTTATTTATAACTAATAATATTATTATCCATTTAACAATAGTTATTTATTTATACACAATAGTAATAGACATAGTAGTCTTAAGTTGTTTGAATGCCTTAAACACAACATTGCCATATTTATTTATAACAGATTATATTATTATCCAATAACAATTGTTACTTCTTTATACCGAATAGTAATAGACATAGTAGTCTTAAGTTGTTCAAATGTCATAAACCCAACATTGCCATATTTATTTATAACTGATTATATTATTATCTGTTTGACAATTGTTACTTCTTTATACCCAATAGTAATAGACATAGTAGTCTTAAGTTGTTCAAATGTCATAAACCCAACATTACCATATTTATTTATTACTGATTATATTATTATCAATTTAACAATTGTTACTTCTTTATACCCAATAGTAATAGACATAGTAGTCTTAAGTTGTTCGAATGTCATAAACCCAACATTGCCATATTTATTTATAACTGATTATATTATTATCCATTTAACAATTGTTACTTCTTTATACCCAATAGTAATAGACATAGTAGTCATAAGTTGTTCGAATGTCTTAAACACAATATTGCTATATTTATTTATAACTAATAATATTATTATCCATTTGACAATTGTTAATTCTTTATACCCAATAGTAATAGACATAGTAGTCTTAAGTTTTTCGAATGTCTTAAACACAATATTGCCATATTTATTCCTAACTAATTATATTATTATCCATTTAACAATTGTTAATTCTTTATACCCAATAGTACTAGACATAGTAGTCTTAAGTTGTTCGAATGTCATAAACCCAACATTACCATATTTATTTATTACTGATTATATTATTATCAATTTGACAATTGTTACTTCTTTATACCCAATAGTAATAGACATAGTAGTCTTAAGTTGTTCGAATGTCTTAAACACAACATTGCCATATTTATTTATAACTAATAATATTATTATCCATTTAACAATTGTTATTTATTTATAGCCAATAGTAATAGACATGGTATTCTTAAGTTGTTTGAATGTCTTAAACACAACATTGCCATATTTATTTATAACTGATTACATTATTATCCATTCAACAATTGGAACTTCTTTATACCCAATAGTAATAGACATAGTAGTCTTAAGTTGTTCGAATGTCTAAAACACAACATTGCCATATTTATTTATAACTGATTATATTATTATCCATTTAACAATTGTTACTTCTTTATATCCAATAGTAATAGACATAGTAGTCTTAAGTTGTTCGAATGTCTTAAACACAATATTGCCATATTTATTCATAACTGATTATATTATTATCAATTTAACAAATGTTACTTCTTTATACCTATTAGTAATAGACATAGTAGTCTTAAGTTGTTCGAATGTCTTAAACACAATATTGCCATATTTATTTGTAGCTAATAATATTATTATCTATTTGACAATTATTACTTCTTTATACCCAATAGTAATAGACATAGTAGTCTTAAGTTTTTCGAATGTCTTAAACACAATATTGCTATATTTATTCCTAACTGATTATATTATTATTCATTTACCAATTGTTACTTCTTTATACCCAATAGTAATAGACATAGTAGTCTTAAGTTGTTCGAATGTCATAAACCCAACATTACCATATTTATTTATTACTGATTACATTATTATCAATTTAACAATTGTTACTTCTTTATACCCAATAGTAATAGACATAGTAGTCTTAAGTTGTTCGAATGTCATAAACCCAACATTGCCATATTTATTTATTACTGATTATATTATTATCAATTTAACAATTGTTACTTCTTTATACCCAATAGTAATAGACATAGTAGTCTTAAGTTGTTCAAATGTCATAAACCCAACATTACCATATTTATTTATTACTGATTATATTATTATCAATTTAACAATTGTTACTTCTTTATACCCAATAGTAATAGACATAGTAGTCTTAAGTTGTTCGAATGTCATAAACCCAACATTGCCATATTTATTTATTACTGATTATATTATTATCTGTTTGACAATTGTTACTTCTTTATACCCAATAGTAATAGACATAGTAGTTTTAAGTTGTTCGAATGTCTTAAACACAATATTGCCATATTTATTCATAACTGATTATATTATTATCAATTTAACAATTGTTACTTCTTTATACCCAATAGTAATAGACATAGTAGTCTTAAGTTGTTCGAATGTCTTAAACACAATATTGCCATATTTATTTATAACTGATTATATTATTATCCATTTAACAATTGTTACTTCTTTATACCCAATAGTAATAGACATAGTAGTTTTAAGTTGTTCGAATGTCTTAAACACAATATTGCCATATTTATTCATAACTGATTATATTATTATCAATTTAACAATTGTTACTTCTTGATACCAATAGTAATAGACATAGTAGTCTTAAGTTGTTCGAATGTCTTAAACACAATATTGCCATATTTATTCATGACTGATTATATTATTATCAATTTAACAATTGTTACTTCTTGATACCCAATAGTAATAGACATAGTAGTCTTAAGTTGTTCGAATATCATAAACCCAGCATTGCCATATTTATTTATTACTGATTATATTATTATCTGTTTGACAATTGTTATTTATTTATACCCAATAGTAATAGACATGGTATTCTTAAGTTGTTCGAATGTCTTAAACACAACATTGCCATATTTATTTATAACTGATTACATTATTATCCATTCAACAATTGTAACTTCTTTATACCCAATAATAATAGACATAGTACTCTTAAGTTGTTCGAATGTCTTAAACACAACATTGCCATATTTATTTATAACTGATTATATTATTATCCATTTAACAATTGTTACTTCTTTATATCCAATAGTAATAGACATAGTAGTCTTAAGTTGTTCGAATGTCTTAAACACAATATTGCCATATTTATTTGTAACTAATAATATTATTATCTATTTGACAATTATTACTTCTTTATACCCAATAGTAATAGACATAGTAGTCTTAAGTTTTTCGAATGTCTTAAACACAATATTGCTATATTTATTCCTAACTGATTATATTATTATTCATTTACCAATTGTTACTTCTTTATACCCAATAGTAATAGACATAGTAGTCTTAAGTTGTTCGAATGTCATAAACCCAGCATTGCCATATTTATTTATTACTGATTATATTATTATCTGTTTGACAATTGTTACTTCTTTATGCCCAATAGTAATAGACATAGTAGTTGTAAGTTGTTCGAATGTCTTAAACACAATATTGCCATATTTATTCATAACTGATTACATTATTATCAATTTAACAATTTTTACTTTTTTATACCCAATAGTAATAGACATAGTAGTCTTAAGTTGTTCGAATGTCTTAAACACAATATTGCCATATTTATTCATAACTGATTATATTATTATCAATTTAACAATTGTTACTTCTTTATACCCAATAGTAATAGACATAGTAGTCTTAAGTTGTTCGAATATCATAAACCCAGCATTGCCATATTTATTTATTACTGATTATATTATTATCTGTTTGACAATTATTACTTCTTTATACCCAATAGTAATAGACATAGTAGTCTTAAGTTTTTCGAATGTCTTAAACACAATATTGCTATATTTATTCCTAACTGATTATATTATTATTCATTTACCAATTGTTACTTCTTTATACCCAATAGTAATAGACATAGTAGTCTTAAGTTGTTCGAATGTCATAAACCGAACATTGCCATATTTATTTATAACTGATTATATTATTATCTGTTTGACAATTGTTACTTCTTTATACCCAATAGTAATAGACATAGTACTCTTAAGTTGTTCAAATGTCATAAACCCAACATTACCATATTTATTTATTACTGATTATATTATTATCAATTTAACAATTGTTACTTCTTTATATCCAATAGTAATAGACATAGTAGTCTTAAGTTGTTCGAATGTCTTAAACACAATATTGCTATATTTATTTATAACTAATAATATTATTATCCATTTGACAATTGTTAATTCTTTATACCCAATAGTAATAGACATAGTAGTCTTAAGTTTTTCGAATGTCTTAAACACAATATTGCCATATTTATTCCTAACTGATTATATTATTATCCATTTAACAATTGTTACTTCTTTATACCCAATAGTACTAGACATAGTAGTCTTAAGTTGTTCGAATGTCATAAACCCAACATTACCATATTTATTTATTACTGATTATATTATTATCAATTTAACAATTTTTACTTCTTTATACCCAATAGTAATAGACATAGTAGTCTTAAGTTCTTCGAATGTCATAAACCCAACATTGCCATATTTATTAAAAACTGATTGTATTATTATCCATTTAACAATTGTTACTTCTTTATACCCAATAGTAATAGACATAGTCGTCTTAAGTTGTTCGAATGTCTTAAACACAACATTGCCATATTTATTTATAACTAATAATATTATTATCCATTTAACAATTGTTATTTATTTATACCCAATAGTAATAGACATGGTATTCTTAAGTTGTTCGAATGTCTTAAACACAACATTGCCATATTTATTTATAACTGATTACATTATTATCCATTCAACAATTGGAACTTCTTTATACCCAATAATAATAGACATAGTAGTCTTAAGTTGTTCGAATGTCTAAAACACAACATTGCCATATTTATTTATAACTGATTATATTATTATCCATTTAACAATTGTTACTTCTTTATATCCAATAGTAATAGACATAGTAGTCTTAAGTTGTTCGAATGTCTTAAACACAATATTGCCATATTTATTCATAACTGATTATATTATTATCAATTTAACAATTGTTACTTCTTTATACCTATTAGTAATAGACATAGTAGTCTTAAGTTGTTCGAATGTCTTAAACACAATATTGCCATATTTATTTGTAACTAATAATTTTATTATCTATTTGACAATTATTACTTCTTTATACCCAATAGTAATATACATAGTAGTCTTAAGTTTTTCGAATGTCTTAAACACAATATTGCTATATTTATTCCTAACTGATTATATTATTATTCATTTACCAATTGTTACTTCATTATACCCAATAGTAATAGACATAGTAGTCTTAAGTTGTTCGAATGTCATAAACCCAACATTGCCATATTTATTTATTACTGATTATATTATTATCAATTTAACAATTGTTACTTCTTTATACCCAATAGTAATAGACATAGTAGTCTTAAGTTGTTCGAATGTCATAAACCCAACATTGCCATATTTATTTATTACTGATTATATTATTATCAATTTAACAATTGTTACTTCTTTATACCCAATAGTAATAGACATAGTAGTCTTAACTTGTTCAAATGTCATAAACCCAACATTACCATATTTATTTATTACTGATTATATTATTATCAATTTAACAATTGTTACTTCTTTATACCCAATAGTAATAGACATAGTAGTCTTAAGTTGTTCGAATGTCATAAACCCAACATTGCCATATTTATTTATTACTGATTATATTATTATCAATTTAACAATTGTTACTTCTTTATATCCAATTGTAATAGACATAGTAGTCTTAAGTTGTTCGAATGTCATAAACCCAACATTACCATATTTATTTATTACTGATTATATTATTATCAATTTAACAATTGTTACTTCTTTATACCCAATAGTAATAGACATAGTAGTCTTAAGTTGTTCGAATGTCTTAAACACAATATTGCCATATTTATTTATAACTAATAATATTATTATCCATTTAACAATTGTTATTTATTTATACCCAATAGTAATAGACATGGTATTCTTAAGTTGTTCGAATGTCTTAAACACAACATTGCCATATTTATTTATAACTGATTACATTATTATCCATTCAACAATTGTAACTTCTTTATACCCAATAATAATAGACATAGTACTCTTAAGTTGTTCGAATGTCTTAAACACAATATTGCCATATTTATTCATAACTGATTATATTATTATCCATTTAACAATTGTTACTTCTTTATATCCAATAGTAATAGACATAGTAGTATTAAGTTGTTTGAATGTCTTAAACACAATATTGCCATATTTATTCATAACTGATTATATTATTATCAATTTAACAATTGTTACTTCTTTATACCTATTAGTAATAGACATAGTAGTCTTAAGTTGTTCGAATGTCTTAAACACAATATTGCCATATTTATTTGTAACTAATAATATTATTATCTATTTGACAATTATTACTTCTTTATACCCAATAGTAATAGACATAGTAGTCTTAAGTTTTTCGAATGTCTTAAACACAATATTGCTATATTTATTCCTAACTGATTATATTATTATTCATTTACCAATTGTTACTTCTTTATACCCAATAGTAATAGACATAGTAGTCTTAAGTTGTTCGAATGTCATAAACCCAGCATTGCCATATTTATTTATTACTGATTATATTATTATCTGTTTGACAATTGTTACTTCTTTATACCCAATAGTAATAGACATAGTAGTCTTAAGTTGTTCGAATGTCTTAAACACAATATTGCCATATTTATTTATAACTGATTATATTATTATCCATTTAACAATTGTTACTTCTTTATACCCAATAGTAATAGACATAGTAGTTTTAAGTTGTTCGAATGTCTTAAACACAATATTGCCATATTTATTCATAACTGATTATATTATTATCAATTTAACAATTGTTACTTCTTTATACCCAATAGTAATAGACATAGTAGTCTTAAGTTGTTCGAATGTCTTAAACACAATATTGCCATATTTATTCATGACTGATTATATTATTATCAATTTAACAATTGTTACTTCTTGATACCCAATAGTAATAGACATAGTAGTCTTAAGTTGTTCGAATATCATAAACCCAGCATTGCCATATTTATTTATTACTGATTATATTATTATCTGTTTGACAATTGTTATTTATTTATACCCAATAGTAATAGACATGGTATTCTTAAGTTGTTCGAATGTCTTAAACACAACATTGCCATATTTATTTATAACTGATTACATTATTATCCATTCAACAATTGTAACTTCTTTATACCCAATAATAATAGACATAGTACTCTTAAGTTGTTCGAATGTCTTAAACACAACATTGCCATATTTATTTATAACTGATTATATTATTATCCATTTAACAATTGTTACTTCTTTATATCCAATAGTAATAGACATAGTAGTCTTAAGTTGTTCGAATGTCTTAAACACAATATTGCCATATTTATTCCTAACTGATTATATTATTATTCATTTACCAATTGTTACTTCTTTATACCCAATAGTAATAGACATAGTAGTCTTAAGTTGTTCGAATGTCATAAACCCAGCATTGCCATATTTATTTATTACTGATTATATTATTATCTGTTTGACAATTGTTACTTCTTTATACCCAATAGTAATAGACATAGTAGTTTTAAGTTGTTCGAATGTCTTAAACACAATATTGCCATATTTATTCATAACTGATTACATTATTATCAATTTAACAATTTTTACTTTTTTATACCCAATAGTAATAGACATAGTAGTCTTAAGTTGTTCGAATGTCTTAAACACAATATTGCCATATTTATTCATAACTGATTATATTATTATCAATTTACCAATTGTTACTTCTTTATACCTATTAGTAATAGACATAGTAGTCTTAAGTTGTTCGAATGTCTTAAACACAATATTGCCATATTTATTTATAACTAATAATATTATTATCCATTTGACAATTGTTACTTCTTTATACCCAATAGTAATAGATATAGTAGTCTTAAGTTTTTCGAATGTCTTAAACACAATATTGCCATATTTATTCCTAACTGATTATATTATTATCCATTTAACAATTGTTACTTCTTTATACCCAATAGTAATAGACATAGTAGTCTTAAGTTGTTCGAATGTCATAAACCCAACATTACCATATTTATTTATTACTGATTTTATTATTATCAATTTAACAAATGTTACTTCTTTATACCCAATAGTAATAGACATAGTAGTCTTAAGTTGTTCGAATGTCATAAACCCAACATTACCATATTTATTTATTACTGATTTTATTATTATCAATTTAACAATTGTTACTTCTTTATACCCAATAGTAATAGACATAGTAGTCTTAAGTTGTTCGAATGTCATAAACCCAACATTGCCATATTTATTTATAACTGATTATATTATTATCAATTTAACAATTGTTACTTCTTTATACCCAATAGTAATAGACATAGTAGTCTTAAGTTGTTCGAATGTCTTAAACACAACATTGCCATATTTATTTATAACTAATAATATTATTATCCATTTAACAATTGTTATTTATTTATACCCAATAGTAATAGACATAGTAGTCTTAAGTTGTTCGAATGTCTTAAACACACCATTGCCATATTTATTTATAACTGATTACATTATTATCCATTCAACAATTGTAACTTCTTTATACCCAATAATAATAGACATAGTACTCTTAAGTTGTTCGAATGTCTTAAACACAACATTGCCATATTTATTTATAACTGATTATATTATTATCCATTTAACAATTGTTACTTCTTTATATCCAATAGTAATAGACATAGTAGTCTTAAGTTGTTCGAATGTCTTAAACACAATATTGCCATATTTATTCATAACTGATTATATTATTATCAATTTAACAATTGTTACTTCATTATACCTATTAGTAATAGACATAGTAGTCTTAAGTTGTTCGAATGTCTTAAACACAATATTGCCATATTTATTTGTAACTAATATTATTATTATCTATTTGACAATTATTACTTCTTTATACCCAATAGTAATAGACATAGTAGTCTTAAGTTTTTCGAATGTCTTAAACACAATATTGCTATATTTATTCCTAACTGATTATATTATTATTCATTTACCAATTGTTACTTCTTTATACCCAATAGTAATAGACATAGTAGTCTTAAGTTGTTCAAATGTCATAAACCCAACATTACCATATTTATTTATTACTGATTATATTATTATCAATTTAACAATTGTTACTTCTTTATACCCAATAGTAATAGACATAGTAGTCTTAAGTTGTTCGAATGTCTTAAACACAATATTGCTATATTTATTTATAACTAATAATATTATTATCCATTTGACAATTGTTAATTCTTTATACCCAATAGTAATAGACATAGTAGTCTTAAGTTTTTCGAATGTCTTAAACACAATATTGCCATATTTATTCCTAACTGATTATATTATTATCCATTTAACAATTGTTACTTCTTTATACCCAATAGTACTAGACATAGTAGTCTTAAGTTGTTCGAATGTCATAAACCCAACATTACCATATTTATTTATTACTGATTATATTATTATCAATTTAACAATTTTTACTTCTTTATACCCAATAGTAATAGACATAGTAGTCTTAAGTTCTTCGAATGTCATAAACCCAACATTGCCATATTTATTAAAAACTGATTGTATTATTATCCATTTAACAATTGTTACTTCTTTATACCCAATAGTAATAGACATAGTAGTCTTAAGTTGTTCGAATGTCTTAAACACAACATTGCCATATTTATTTATAACTAATAATATTATTATCCATTTAACAATTGTTATTTATTTATACCCAATAGTAATAGACATGGTATTCTTAAGTTGTTCGAATGTCTTAAACACAACATTGCCATATTTATTTATAACTGATTACATTATTATCCATTCAACAATTGGAACTTCTTTATACCCAATAATAATAGACATAGTAGTCTTAAGTTGTTCGAATGTCTAAAACACAACATTGCCATATTTATTTATAACTGATTATATTATTATCCATTTAACAATTGTTACTTCTTTATATCCAATAGTAATAGACATAGTAGTCTTAAGTTGTTCGAATGTCTTAAACACAATATTGCCATATTTATTCATAACTGATTATATTATTATCAATTTAACAATTGTTACTTCTTTATACCTATTAGTAATAGACATAGTAGTCTTAAGTTGTTCGAATGTCTTAAACACAATATTGCCATATTTATTTGTAACTAATAATATTATTATCTATTTGACAATTATTACTTCTTTATACCCAATAGTAATAGACATAGTAGTCTTAAGTTTTTCGAATGTCTTAAACACAATATTGCTATATTTATTCCTAACTGATTATATTATTATTCATTTACCAATTGTTACTTCATTATACCCAATAGTAATAGACATAGTAGTCTTAAGTTGTTCGAATGTCATAAACCCAACATTGCCATATTTATTTATTACTGATTATATTATTATCAATTTAACAATTGTTACTTCTTTATACCCAATAGTAATAGACATAGTAGTCTTAACTTGTTCAAATGTCATAAACCCAACATTACCATATTTATTTATTACTGATTATATTATTATCAATTTAACAATTGTTACTTCTTTATACCCAATAGTAATAGACATAGTAGTCTTAAGTTGTTCGAATGTCATAAACCCAACATTGCCATATTTATTTATTACTGATTATATTATTATCAATTTAACAATTGTTACTTCTTTATACCCAATAGTAATAGACATAGTAGTCTTAAGTTGTTCGAATGTCATAAACCCAACATTACCATATTTATTTATTACTGATTATATTATTATCAATTTAACAATTGTTACTTCTTTATACCCAATAGTAATAGACATAGTAGTCTTAAGTTGTTCGAATGTCTTAAACACAATATTGCCATATTTATTTATAACTAATAATATTATTATCCATTTAACAATTGTTATTTATTTATACCCAATAGTAATAGACATGGTATTCTTAAGTTTTTCGAATGTCTTAAACACAACATTGCCATATTTATTTATAACTGATTACATTATTATCCATTCAACAATTGTAACTTCTTTATACCCAATAATAATAGACATAGTACTCTTAAGTTGTTCGAATGTCTTAAACACAATATTGCCATATTTATTCATAACTGATTATATTATTATCCATTTAACAATTGTTACTTCTTTATATCCAATAGTAATAGACATAGTAGTCTTAAGTTGTTTGAATGTCTTAAACACAATATTGCCATATTTATTCATAACTGATTATATTATTATCAATTTAACAATTGTTACTTCTTTATACCTATTAGTAATAGACATAGTAGTCTTAAGTTGTTCGAATGTCTTAAACACAATATTGCCATATTTATTTGTAACTAATAATATTATTATCTATTTGACAATTATTACTTCTTTATACCCAATAGTAATAGACATAGTAGTCTTAAGTTTTTCGAATGTCTTAAACACAATATTGCTATATTTATTCCTAACTGATTATATTATTATTCATTTACCAATTGTTACTTCTTTATACCCAATAGTAATAGACATAGTAGTCTTAAGTTGTTCGAATGTCATAAACCCAGCATTGCCATATTTATTTATTACTGATTATATTATTATCTGTTTGACAATTGTTACTTCTTTATACCCAATAGTAATAGACATAGTAGTCTTAAGTTGTTCGAATGTCTTAAACACAATATTGCCATATTTATTTATAACTGATTATATTATTATCCATTTAACAATTGTTACTTCTTTATATCCAATAGTAATAGACATAGTAGTTTTAAGTTGTTCGAATGTCTTAAACACAATATTGCCATATTTATTCATAACTGATTATATTATTATCAATTTAACAATTGTTACTTCTTTATACCCAATAGTAATAGACATAGTAATCTTAAGTTGTTCGAATGTCTTAAACACAATATTGCCATATTTATTCATGACTGATTATATTATTATCAATTTAACAATTGTTACTTCTTGATACCCAATAGTAATAGACATAGTAGTCTTAAGTTGTTCGAATATCATAAACCCAGCATTGCCATATTTATTTATTACTGATTATATTATTATCTGTTTGACAATTGTTATTTATTTATACCCAATAGTAATAGACATGGTATTCTTAAGTTGTTCGAATGTCTTAAACACAACATTGCCATATTTATTTATAAGTGATTACATTATTATCCATTCAACAATTGTAACTTCTTTATACCCAATAATAATAGACATAGTACTCTTAAGTTGTTCGAATGTCTTAAACACAACATTGCCATATTTATTTATAACTGATTATATTATTATCCATTTAACAATTGTTACTTCTTTATATCCAATAGTAATAGACATAGTAGTCTTAAGTTGTTCAAATGTCTTAAACACAATATTGCCATATTTATTTGTAACTAATAATATTATTATCTATTTGACAATTATTACTTCTTTATACCCAATAGTAATAGACATAGTAGTCTTAAGTTGTTCGAATGTCTTAAACACAATAGTGCCATATTTATTCATAACTGATTATATTGTTATCAATTTAACAATTGTTACTTCTTTATACCCAATAGTAATAGACATAGTAGTCTTAAGTTGTTCAAATGTCTTAAACACAATATTGCCATATTTATTTGTAACTAATAATATTATTATCTATTTGACAATTATTACTTCTTTATACCCAATAGTAATAGACATAGTAGTCTTAAGTTTTTCGAATGTCTTAAACACAATATTGCTATAATTATTCATAACTGATTATATTATTATCCATTTAACAATTGTTACTTCTTTATACCCAATAGTAATAGACATAGTAGTCTTAAGTTGTTCGAATGTCTTAAACACAACATTGCCATATTTATTTATAACTGATTACATTATTATCGATTTAACAATTGTAACTTCTTTATACCCAATAATAATAGACATTGTAGTCTTAAGTTGTTCGAATGTCTTAAACACAATATTGCCGTATTTATTTATAACTGATTATATTATTATCAATTTAACAGTTGTTACTTCTTTATACCCAATAGTAATAGACATAGTAGTCTTAAGTTGTTTGAATATCTTAAACACAACATTGCCATATTTATTTATAACTGATTATATTATTATCCATTTGAGAATTGTTACTTATTTATACCCAATAGTAATAGACATAGTAATCTTAAGTTGTTCGAATGTCATAAACCCAACATTGCCATATTTATTTATAACTGATTATATTATTATCCATTTAACAATTGTTACTTCTTTATACCCAATAGTAATAGACATAGTAGTCTTAAGTTTTTTCGAATGTCTTAAACACAATATTGCCATATTTATTTATAACTAATAGTATTATTATCCATTTGACAATTGTTACTTCTTTATACCCAATAGTAATAGACATAGTAGTCTTAAGTTGTTCGAATGTCATAAACCCGACATTGCCATATTTATTTATAACTAATAATATTATTATCTATTTGACAATTGTTACTTCTTTATACCCAATAGTAATAGACATAGTAGTCTTAAGTTGTTCGAATGTCTTAAACACAATATTGCCATATTTATTCCTAACTGATTATATTATTATCAATTTAACAATTGTTATTTATTTATAACCAATAGTAATAGACATAGTAGTCTTAAGTTGTTCGAATGTCATAAACCCAACATTACCATATTTATTTATAACTGATTATATTATTATCAATTTAACAATTGTTACTTCTTTATACCCAATAGTAATAGACATAGTAGTCTTAAGTTGTTCGAATGTCTTAAACACAATATTGCCATATTTATTTATAACTAATAATATTATTATCCATTTGACAAATGTTACTTCTTTATACCCAATAGTAATAGACGTAGTAGTCTTAAGTTTTTCGAATGTCTTAAACACAATATTGCCATATTTATTTATAACTGATTATATTATTATCCATTTAACAATTGTTACTTCTTTATACCCAATAATAATAGACATAGTAGTCTTAAGTTGTTCGAAGGTCTTACACACAATATTGCCATATTTATTTATAACTAATAATATTATTATCCATTTAACAATTGTTATTTATTTGTACCCAATAGTAATAGACATGGTAGTCTTAAGTTGTTCGAATGTCTTAAACACAACATTGCCATATTTATTTATAACTGATTACATTATTATCCATTTAACAATTGTAACTTCTTCATACCCAATAATAATAGACATAGTGGTCTTAAGTTGTTCGAATGTCTTAAACACAACATTGCCATATTTATTTATAACTGATTATATTATTATCCATTTAACAATTGTTACTTCTTTATACCCAATAGTAATAGACATAGTAGTCTTAAGTTGTTCGAATGTCTTAAAAACAATATTGCCATATTTATTCATAACTGATTATATAATTATCCATTTAAAAATTATTACTTCTTTATACCCAATAGTAATAGACATAGTAGTCTTAAGTTGTTCGAATGTCTTAAACACAATATTGCCATATTTATTCATAACAGATTAAATTATTATCCTTTTGAAAATTGTTACTTATTTATACACAATAGTAATAGACATAGTAGTCTTAAGTTGTTCAAAAGTCTTAAACACAATATTGCCATATTTATTCATAACTGATTATATTATTATCCATTTGAGAATTGTTACTTATTTATACCCAATAGTAATAGACATAGTAGTCTTAAGTTGTTTGAATGTCTTAAACACAATATTGCCATATTTATTCATAACTGATTATATTATTATCCATTTGAGAATTGTTACTTATTTATACCCAATAGTAATAGACATAGTAGTCTTAAGTTGTTCGAATGTCTTAAACACAATATTGCCATATTTATTCATAACTGTTTATATAATTATCCATTTAACAATTGTTACTTCTTTATACCCATTAGTAATAGCCATAGTAGTCTTAAGTTGTTCGAATGTCTTAAACACAATAATGCCATATTTATTTATAACTAATAATATTATTATCAATTTAACAATTGTTATTTATTTATACCCAATAGTAATAGACATAGTAGTCTTAAGTTGTTTGAATATCATAAACACAACATTGCCATATTTATTTATAACTGATTATATTATTATCCATTTAACAATTGTTACTTCTTTATACCCAATAGTAATAGACATAGTAGTCTTAAGTTTTTTCGAATGTCTTAAACACAATATTGCCATATTTATTTATAACTAATAATATTATTATCCATTTGACAATTGTTACTTCTTTATACCCAATAGTAATAGACATAGTAGTCTTAATTTGTTCGAATGTCATAAACCCGACATTGCCATATTTATTTATAACTAATAATATTATTATCTATTTGACAATTGTTACTTCTTTATACCCAATAGTAATAGACATAGTAGTCTTAAGTTGTTCGAATGTCTTAAACACAATATTGCCATATTTATTCCTAACTGATTATATTATTATCCATTTAACAATTGTTATTTATTTATAACCAATAGTAATAGACATAGTAGTCTGAAGTTGTTCGAATGTCATAAACCCAACATTACCATATTTATTTATTACTGATTATATTATTATCAATTTAACAATTGTTACTTCTTTATACCCAATAGTAATAGACACAGTATTCTTAAGTTGTTCGAATGTCATAAACCCAACATTGCCATATTTATTTATAACTGATTATATTATTATCAATTTAACAATTGTTACTTCTTTATACCCAATAGTAATAGACATAGTAGTCTTAAGTTGTTCGAATGTCTTAAACACAATATTGCCATATTTATTTATAACTAATAATATTATTATCCATTTGACAAATGTTACTTCTTTATACCCAATAGTAATAGACGTAGTAGTCTTAAGTTTTTCGAATGTCTTAAACACAATATTGCCATATTTATTTATAACTGATTATATTATTATCCATTTAACAATTGTTACTTCATTATACCAATAATAATAGACATAGTAGTCTTAAGTTGTTCGAATGTCTTACACACAATATTGCCATATTTATTTATAACTAATAATATTATTATCCATTTAACAATTGTTATTATTTGTACCCAATAGTAATAGACATGGTAGTCTTAAGTTGTTCGAATGTCTTAAACACAACATTGCCATATTTATTTATAACTGATTACATTATTACATTATTACATAATTATTTATACACAATAGTAATAGACATAGTAGTCTTAAGTTGTTCGAAAGTCTTAAACACAATATTGCCATATTTATTCATAACTGATTATATTATTATCCATTTGAGAATTGTTACTTCTTTATAGCCAATAGTAATAGACATAGTAGTCTTAAGTTGTTCGAATGTTTTAACACAATATTGCCATATTTATTTATAACTAATAATATTATTATCCATTTAACAATTGTTATTTATTTATAACCAATAGTAATAGACATAGCAGTCTTAAATTGTTCGAATGTCTTAAACACAATATTGCTATATTTATTTATAACTAATAATATTATTATCCATTTGACAATTGTTACTTCTTTATACCCAATAGTAATAGACATAGTTGGCTTAAGTTTTTCGAATGTCTTAAACACAATATTGCTATATTTATTCCTAACTGATTATATTATTATCCATTTAACAATCGTTACTTCTTTATACCCAATAGTAATAGACATAGTAGTCTTAAGTTGTTCGAATGTCATAAACCCAACATTGCCATATTTATTTATAACTGATTATGTTATTATCCATTTAACAATTGTTACTTCTTTATACCCAATAGTAATAGACATAGTAGTTTAAGTTGTTTGAATGTCTTAAACACAATATTGCCATATTTATTCATAACTGATTATATTATTACCAATTTAACAATTGTTACTTCTTTATACCCAATAATAATAGACATAATAGTCTTAAGTTGTTCGAATGTCTTAAACACAATATTGCCATATTTATTTATAACTAATAATATTATTATCCATTTGACAATTTTTACTTCTTTATACCCAATAGTAATAGACATAGCAGTCTTAAATTGTTCGAATGTCTTAAACACAATATTGCTATATTTATTTATAAATAATAATATTATTATCCATTTGACAATTGTTACTTCTTTTTACCCAATAGTAATAGACATAGTAGTCTTAAGTTTTTCGAATGTCTTAAACACAATATTGCTATATTTATTCCTAACTGATTATATTATTATCCATTTAACAATTGTTACTTCTTTATAACCAATTGTAATAGACATAGTAGTCTTAAATTGTTCGAATATGTTAAACACAACATTGCCATATTTATTTATAACTAATAATATTATTATCTATTTGACAATTGTTACTTCTTTATACCCAATAGTAATAGACATAGTAGTCTTAAGTTGTTCGAATGTCTTAAACACAATATTGCCATATTTATTCCTAACTGATTATATTATTATCAATTTAACAATTGTTATTTATTTATAACCAATAGTAATAGACATAGTAGTCTTAAGTTGTTCGAATGTCATAAACCCAACATTACCATATTTATTTATAACTGATTATATTATTATCAATTTAACAATTGTTACTTCTTTATACCCAATAGTAATAGACATAGTAGTCTTAAGTTGTTCGAATGTCTTAAACACAATATTGCCATATTTATTTATAACTAATAATATTATTATCCATTTGACAAATGTTACTTCTTTATACCCAATAGTAATAGACGTAGTAGTCTTAAGTTTTTCGAATGTCTTAAACACAATATTGCCATATTTATTTATAACTGATTATATTATTATCCATTTAACAATTGTTACTTCTTTATACCCAATAATAATAGACATAGTAGTCTTAAGTTGTTCGAAGGTCTTACACACAATATTGCCATATTTATTTATAACTAATAATATTATTATCCATTTAACAATTGTTATTTATTTGTACCCAATAGTAATAGACATGGTAGTCTTAAGTTGTTCGAATGTCTTAAACACAACATTGCCATATTTATTTATAACTGATTACATTATTATCCATTTAACAATTGTAACTTCTTCATACCCAATAATAATAGACATAGTGGTCTTAAGTTGTTCGAATGTCTTAAACACAACATTGCCATATTTATTTATAACTGATTATATTATTATCCATTTAACAATTGTTACTTCTTTATACCCAATAGTAATAGACATAGTAGTCTTAAGTTGTTCGAATGTCTTAAAAACAATATTGCCATATTTATTCATAACTGATTATATAATTATCCATTTAAAAATTATTACTTCTTTATACCCAATAGTAATAGACATAGTAGTCTTAAGTTGTTCGAATGTCTTAAACACAATATTGCCATATTTATTCATAACAGATTAAATTATTATCCTTTTGAAAATTGTTACTTATTTATACACAATAGTAATAGACATAGTAGTCTTAAGTTGTTCAAAAGTCTTAAACACAATATTGCCATATTTATTCATAACTGATTATATTATTATCCATTTGAGAATTGTTACTTATTTATACCCAATAGTAATAGACATAGTAGTCTTAAGTTGTTTGAATGTCTTAAACACAATATTGCCATATTTATTCATAACTGATTATATTATTATCCATTTGAGAATTGTTACTTATTTATACCCAATAGTAATAGACATAGTAGTCTTAAGTTGTTCGAATGTCTTAAACACAATATTGCCATATTTATTCATAACTGTTTATATAATTATCCATTTAACAATTGTTACTTCTTTATACCCATTAGTAATAGCCATAGTAGTCTTAAGTTGTTCGAATGTCTTAAACACAATAATGCCATATTTATTTATAACTAATAATATTATTATCCATTTAACAATTGTTATTTATTTATACCCAATAGTAATAGACATAGTAGTCTTAAGTTGTTTGAATATCATAAACACAACATTGCCATATTTATTTATAACTGATTATATTATTATCCATTTAACAATTGTTACTTCTTTATACCCAATAGTAATAGACATAGTAGTCTTAAGTTTTTTCGAATGTCTTAAACACAATATTGCCATATTTATTTATAACTAATAATATTATTATCCATTTGACAATTGTTACTTCTTTATACCCAATAGTAATAGACATAGTAGTCTTAATTTGTTCGAATGTCATAAACCCGACATTGCCATATTTATTTATAACTAATAATATTATTATCTATTTGACAATTGTTACTTCTTTATACCCAATAGTAATAGACATAGTAGTCTTAAGTTGTTCGAATGTCTTAAACACAATATTGCCATATTTATTCCTAACTGATTATATTATTATCCATTTAACAATTGTTATTTATTTATAACCAATAGTAATAGACATAGTAGTCTGAAGTTGTTCGAATGTCATAAACCCAACATTACCATATTTATTTATTACTGATTATATTATTATCAATTTAACAATTGTTACTTCTTTATACCCAATAGTAATAGACACAGTATTCTTAAGTTGTTCGAATGTCATAAACCCAACATTGCCATATTTATTTATAACTGATTATATTATTATCAATTTAACAATTGTTACTTCTTTATACCCAATAGTAATAGACATAGTAGTCTTAAGTTGTTCGAATGTCTTAAACACAATATTGCCATATTTATTTATAACTAATAATATTATTATCCATTTGACAAATGTTACTTCTTTATACCCAATAGTAATAGACGTAGTAGTCTTAAGTTTTTCGAATGTCTTAAACACAATATTGCCATATTTATTTATAACTGATTATATTATTATCCATTTAACAATTGTTACTTCATTATACCAATAATAATAGACATAGTAGTCTTAAGTTGTTCGAATGTCTTACACACAATATTGCCATATTTATTTATAACTAATAATATTATTATCCATTTAACAATTGTTATTATTTGTACCCAATAGTAATAGACATGGTAGTCTTAAGTTGTTCGAATGTCTTAAACACAACATTGCCATATTTATTTATAACTGATTACATTATTACATTATTACATAATTATTTATACACAATAGTAATAGACATAGTAGTCTTAAGTTGTTCGAAAGTCTTAAACACAATATTGCCATATTCATTCATAACTGATTATATTATTATCCATTTGAGAATTGTTACTTCTTTATAGCCAATAGTAATAGACATAGTAGTCTTAAGTTGTTCGAATGTTTTAACACAATATTGCCATATTTATTTATAACTAATAATATTATTATCCATTTAACAATTGTTATTTATTTATAACCAATAGTAATAGACATAGCAGTCTTAAATTGTTCGAATGTCTTAAACACAATATTGCTATATTTATTTATAACTAATAATATTATTATCCATTTGACAATTGTTACTTCTTTATACCCAATAGTAATAGACATAGTTGGCTTAAGTTTTTCGAATGTCTTAAACACAATATTGCTATATTTATTCCTAACTGATTATATTATTATCCATTTAACAATCGTTACTTCTTTATACCCAATAGTAATAGACATAGTAGTCTTAAGTTGTTCGAATGTCATAAACCCAACATTGCCATATTTATTTATAACTGATTATGTTATTATCCATTTAACAATTGTTACTTCTTTATACCCAATAGTAATAGACATAGTAGTTTAAGTTGTTTGAATGTCTTAAACACAATATTGCCATATTTATTCATAACTGATTATATTATTACCAATTTAACAATTGTTACTTCTTTATACCCAATAATAATAGACATAATAGTCTTAAGTTGTTCGAATGTCTTAAACACAATATTGCCATATTTATTTATAACTAATAATATTATTATCCATTTGACAATTTTTACTTCTTTATACCCAATAGTAATAGACATAGCAGTCTTAAATTGTTCGAATGTCTTAAACACAATATTGCTATATTTATTTATAAATAATAATATTATTATCCATTTGACAATTGTTACTTCTTTTTACCCAATAGTAATAGACATAGTAGTCTTAAGTTTTTCGAATGTCTTAAACACAATATTGCTATATTTATTCCTAACTGATTATATTATTATCCATTTAACAATTGTTACTTCTTTATAACCAATTGTAATAGACATAGTAGTCTTAAATTGTTCGAATATGTTAAACACAACATTGCCATATTTATTTATAACTAATAATATTATTATCCATTTGACAATTGTTACTTCTTTATACCCAATAGTAATAGACATAGTAGTCTTAAGTTGTTCGAATGTCTTAAACACAACATTGCCATATTTATTTATAACTGATTATATTATTATCCATTTAACAATTGTTACTTCGTTATACACAATAGTAATAAACATTGTAGTCTTAAGTTGTTCGAATGTCTTAAACACAACATTGCCATATTTATTTATAACTGATTATATTATTATCCATTTAACAATTGTTACTTCTTTATACCGAATAGTAATAGACATAGTAGTCTTATGTTGTTCGAATGTCTTAAACACAACATTGCCATATTTATTCTTAACTGATTATATTATTATCCATTTAACAATTGTTACTTATTTATACCCAATAGTAATAGACATAGTAGTCTTAAGTTGTTCGAATGTCTTAAACACAACATTGCCATATTTATTTATATCTGATTATATTATTATCTATTTAACAATTGTTACTTCTTTATACCCAATAGTAATAGACATAGTAGTCTTAAGTTGTTCGAATGTCTTAAACACAACATTGCCATATTTATTCTTAACTGATTATATTATTATCCATTTAACAATTGTTACTTCTTTATACCCAATAATAATAGACATAGTAGTCTTAAGTTGTTCGAATGTCTTAAACACAACATTGCCATATTTATTTATAACTGATTATATTATTATCCATTTAACAATTGTTACTTCTTTATACCGAATAGTAATAGACATAGTAGTCTTATGTTGTTCGAATGTCTTAAACACAACATTGCCATATTTATTCTTAACTGATTATATTATTATCCATTTAACAATTGTTACTTCTTTATACCCAATAGTAATAGACATAGTAGTCTTAAGTTGTTCGAATGTCTTAAACACAACATTGCCATATTTATTTATATCTGATTATATTATTATCTATTTAACAATTGTTACTTCTTTATACCCAATAGTAATAGACATAGTAGTCTTAAGTTGTTCGAATGTCTTAAACACAACATTGCCATATTTATTTATATCTGATTATATTATTATCTATTTAACAATTGTTACTTCTTTATACCCAATAGTAATAGACATAGTAGTCTTAAGTTGTTCGAATGTCTTAAACACAACATTGCCATATTTATTTATATCTGATTATATTATTATCTATTTAACAATTGTTACTTCTTTATACCCAATAGTAATAGACATAGTAGTCTTAAGTTGTTCAAATGTCTTAAACACAACATTGCCATATTTATTTATATCTGATTATATTATTATCTATTTAACAATTGTTACTTCTTTATACCCAATAGTAATAGACATAGTAGTCTTAAGTTGTTCAAATGTCTTAAACACAACATTGCCATATTTATTTATATCTGATTATATTATTATCTATTTAACAATTGTTACTTCTTTATACCCAATAGTAATAGACATAGTAGTCTTAAGTTGTTCGAATGTCTTAAACACAACATTGCCATATTTATTTATATCTGATTATATTATTATCTATTTAACAATTGTTACTTCTTTATACCGAATAGTAATAGACATAGTAGTCTTATGTTGTTCGAATGTCTTAAACACAACATTGCCATATTTATTCTTAACTGATTATATTATTATCCATTTAACAATTGTTACTTCTTTATACCCAATAGTAATAGACATAGTAGTCTTAAGTTGTTCGAATGTCTTAAACACAACATTGCCATATTTATTTATATCTGATTATATTATTATCTATTTAACAATTGTTACTTATTTATACCCAATAGTAATAAACATAGTAGTCTTAAGTTGTTCGAATGTCTTAAACACAACATTGCCATATTTATTTATATCTGATTATATTATTATCTATTTAACAATTGTTACTTCTTTATACCCAATAGTAATAGACATAGTAGTCTTAAGTTGTTCGAATGTCTTAAACACAACATTGCCATATTTATTCTTAACTGATTATATTATTATCCATTTAACAATTGTTACTTATTTATACCCAATAGTAATAGACATAGTAGTCTTAAGTTGTTCGAATGTCTTAAACACAACATTGCCATATTTATTTATAACTGATTATATTATTATCCATTTAACAATTGTTACTTCTTTATACCGAATAGTAATAGACATAGTAGTCTTATGTTGTTCGAATGTCTTAAACACAACATTGCCATATTTATTCTTAACTGATTATATTATTATCCATTTAACAATTGTTACTTCTTTATACCCAATAGTAATAGACATAGTAGTCTTAAGTTGTTCGAATGTCTTAAACACAACATTGCCATATTTATTTATATCTGATTATATTATTATCTATTTAACAATTGTTACTTCTTTATACCCAATAGTAATAGACATAGTAGTCTTAAGTTGTTCGAATGTCTTAAACACAACATTGCCATATTTATTTATAACTGATTATATTATTATCCATTTAACAATTGTTACTTCTTTATACCCAATAATAATAGACATAGTAGTCTTAAGTTGTTCGAATGTCTTAAACACAACATTGCCATATTTATTTATAACTGATTATATTATTATCCATTTAACAATTGTTACTTCTTTATACCCAATAGTAATAGACATAGTAGTCTTAAGTTGTTCGAATGTCTTAAACACAACATTGCCATATTTATTTATAACTGATTATATTATTATCCATTTAACAATTGTTACTTCTTTATACCCAATAGTAATAGACATAGTAGTCTTAAGTTGTTCGAATGTCTTAAACACAATATTGCCATATTTATTTATAACTGATTATATTATTATCCATTTAACAATTGTTACTTCTTTATACCCAATAGTAATAGACATAGTAGTCTTAAGTTGTTCGAATGTCTTAAACACAATATTGCCATATTTATTTATAACTGATTATATTATTATCCATTTAACAATTGTTACTTCTTTATACCCAATAGTAATAGACATAGTAGTCTTAAGTTGTTCGAATGTCTTAAACACAATATTGCCATATTTATTTATAACTGATTATATTATTATCCATTTAACAATTGTTACTTCTTTATACCCAATAGTAATAGACATAGTAGTCTTAAGTTGTTCGAATGTCCCAAAAGCCACATTGCCTTTTTTATTACTGATTATTTTATCATCCATTTTATTAGTGTTACTTATTTACACCCAGTTATCCTGAACTTTAGCAGCAACCTCTCGCCTATGAATAAAAATGAATTCAATAAAAATATGCGAAAATAGAAATACACTTAAGACAAGGATTTGTGTTCTCACCGGACATTCAGCCTATAGATTGAGAGGATTTTGAGAAAATTAAATGTTCTACCTGCGTTCATTATTGGCGGCTACAATCTTAACAACATAAGATATGCAGGTAGCACACTGTTTTAGACAAAATGGATACAAAATCATCACTTATACTTAACATCAGAAAGAGGCAGTTGAAATTTCTAAGGCACATAATGAGTTAAGGCGGCTTGTAAAATCTGATACTCACAGAACAGATTGACAGCATGACGGAGAGAGGAAAACAGCGCGTAACCTTCCTAACGAGCTTGTGTAAATGAATAGCAGAACACGGTTTAGAAGAGACAACAAAAAAGACAAAATTTATTAATAACTACAAAAGAATGGAAATGATCATGAACATCATAAAGGGACACGTCACATAGAAGAAGAAGAAGATTCAAACCCAGTAGTATTAGGTTGGTTCAAAAATAATGTCGTTTTAGCACTTAGTAACATATGTCAGAAAACGACATTATTTTTGCGCCAACCTAATAATAGAAGGGACTAAGCAAAGACTACAAGATGGGTGCATGGTCGTCAATAAGAGGATTAGTCCGAAATGCGATCTGAAGGTCGGGAACACTAAAATCAATCAGATGCGGAAAATTTAATACCTGGGAAGCTACTTGACAGAGAACGATAAGTGCGACACTGAGATCCTTAGTCGTATTGGGATGGCCAAGGACACATTCCAAAAGCTTGACAGAGTGCTGCGAAACAGGAGGATATCTTTGGTAACAAAGAAAAGAATACTGAAACTGTTAAGTGAAATCTGTTCTTCTTTACGTCAGCGAATGTTGGACGATTTTTTCAAAGATGAAAAAGAGACTCGAGGCGACAGAGATGTGGTTCTACAGAAGGTTGTTATCTATGTCATGGACCGAGCGTTTGAGCAACGATGATATCTTAGAGGCGTTGCAAACAAGGAAGAGGCTTATACTTAATATCAGGAAGAGGCATCTGAAGTTTCTGGGACACATAATGAGGAAGGAGGGTTTGGAGAATCTGATACTCAGGCGTCAAATAGAGGGAAAGAGAAACAAGGGAAAACAACGCGTGATATACCTGGCGGACTTAAGCAAGTGGACGACAAAACGTGGTCTGCGGGAGAAAACAGAGGGAAGGAACTTGTTGAGAGCTGCAAGGGATAGCGGGAGGTGGAGGGCCATGATCGCCTACGTCCTGAAAGGACATGGCACATAAAAAGAAGAATAGACACAGTATCCTTACGTTTCCGAATATCTTAGAAGCAACATTGCTATATTTATCTATAACTGATTTTTTTATCATCCATTTTTATTATTGTTGTTTATTTACACCCAAGAGTATCATAGTCCTCAATTATCGATCGTATTATCATTGTTATTGAAAGAGAGAGAGAGAGAGACAGAGACAGAGAGAGCAGCACACTAACAGAGTGGTGCTGTATACGGAGCCCATTATACCTATCATGACACCAAGGCTGATAATTGTATACTAGGAACATGCATCACAGACAAATGTGCGCGGTATGGTGATAGGTTTTAATAAAATTGGCGCAACACTTTTCATGGAGGGACAGTTAGAAATACCTTCAGGTCGTGTAACCCAGTCTTCTCATACGGTTTGCACCTGGTTACGATCAACAAATCTGAATGTGACATTACCTGTGGCCCGCCTGAATTCACCAAGACAAATCATGGACATGTTTTCATGTCAAGTCAGTTAAGATCAGAAAGCACAAAAACGATGCTTGGTGTCGCTTCAAGACATTTATTGTTGTATTTTCTTCTGTTCTTCCGCGCGTGCTTACAGACATATCACGTTGAAATACCTGTTCCCGTACGATCACCGAAGTTAAGCAACGCCAAGCCTGGTCAGTACCTAGATGGATGACCTCTTGGGAATACCAGGTGTTGTAAGCTTCGATGTGAGGGTGGTATAATGGATAATGTTTCGAATTCAGAGAGCCAAGTTACCATTCCCATTGGCTTCGTTATTATTCACTTACGCGGAAATACCCTTGGGGAAGATAAGAATCCACATCCTTCCCCCCACCCCTGGCCAATGGGTTTTTAGTAAGACTTGTGTCACTAAACTATTCTTACTTCAAAGGAAAAATTCTTCCAATCTAAAAATAAAAAAATATTTTTTCTGGCTTTAAATAACCAGAAAATGGTTGATAAGCCATAAAAAAACGGCTTTACGTTTTCAACCGGAGATCTTGTATCATGGGTGTTCTACATCAAGTCATACGACCTTAAACAGATAGTGATTTACTAAACGTAGATTAGATGTGGAACAAGGCCGACAGTGTGTGGCACCCAGTGAAGATCGAACTCTCTACTCAGTCATAATTTATCTGGCAAGACATGCTTGCTAGCCATTACACCACGTTAAAGTGACCAAACCTCAAAAAGATAGCAACTTTGCAAACTATTTGCAGTGCAAAGCAACACAGACTTCTCAAGCGATGGGAAACTTGGTTTTATTCCAATTTTCTAAATGTAGGACTTTAGGTTTGATGGTACAGACCCCAGTGCCCCAATGATAAATGAAACAATAGCGGCCTGAATGCCACCATATTCTGGCTATTTCAGTCTTTGTATTATTGTTATTATTTCTTTTGATTTCTGCTCATTTCCTGACGTGTTTATACTCTTCACGATTCCATTTCTTTTGCTTTCTTTTTATTAATTGATTTATTATTATATCACCAGGTCCAGGGTTGTAGTTAATTTGGTTTTAGTGACCAGATGTCTCATTGTAGATGGAAGATTTTGTTTCAGTGACAGATTTTTCGATCCAAGACTAGTTCCTCTCCGAGGGACGCGGTCCTTGTTGACGTGGATGATGACGGATCCAGTATGAGTTTTTGTTTGTAAACACTGAGGTTTTTTTGTGTGTGTTTTATGCTTAACCTCCAAGGGATAGTTTTGTTTAGTATACTACCTAGGACGACTAAAGATCTCGTCGTGCCTATGAGACAGGGATTATTATTATTATTATTATTATTATTATTATTATTGTTGTTGTTGTTGTTGTTGTTGTTGTCGTTGTCGTTGTCGTCGTAGTCGTCGTCGTCGTCGTCGTTTAACATTAATCTTGGATAAATCGTAGATGTGACCCGGATAGTATATACTACACTTATGATGGGAGCTGCAACAACTTGGCTGACCCACTCAAAGGAAAAGCTTTCATGCCATTTAAACGTTATATTGAGGCCAACTACAGCGATGGTAAGTTTTGAAGAATTTTCTATTTCGAAGACTGGTGATTAAATCATTGTTCTTTGAATGATTTGCCGAAAACTTTTGGAGATTTAGTTGACTAGGAAAAACATTACAATTTTCAAAATGATAATGTTTTTCCTAGTCAAACATTATTTTCTTTCTACTGATTTAAAAAATTCTTGATAGTTTCTTTTGCAAAATAAAATGACTTCCTTTATATAAAAAAAAGTACAGTATATATATATTTTATTTTACCATTTATTGAGAATATTGATATGAATATTTTATGACTTAAGATAGTGTTTATTTTATTTTGTTTTTCGTTGTTTTTTTTACCTTTAATACAATTCTCTTCAAGACGTCGGCGATCATGCCTCTCCTCAGATTCCTTTTCTTTATTATCTGCGAATTGCCTTGTTGGGAAAATAGTGATATGGTTTCCCATTCCTTTCTCCATGGCTTATAATTCAGAATTTCTACTCCCTTAATCTGATTGCTACCCAAGGCTACAGAACTAGTCAGCGCGACTATTTAATCAATAGCTGGAAGAAGAGACAGGTTCATAACTTTTTCTATTTGAGTGAAAGTGAACGCAACAGACTAGGATGGAATTTGAACTCAGCTCGCTAATTCCACTTTCTACATCGATAATCATTATCCACACATCCATATGATAAGTATTAGAGACAGAAAATAAGAACATAATTTGAAAGAAATCGTAAGTGAAATGCACTTTTAAGTATATACTATAGAGATAGGAACCACAATTCGTCTATTAATTGAAAGAGAAACATAGTTCACAGAATATAATAAAATAAAGTTAATCAATTATTGTTGACATACAATCATTGTCAGATGAAGCAGACATTTCAACGCCTCCCTATATCAGTTGACAATTTTATTTTAATCGATTTCCCCCCAAGCAATGCAATAAAGCCACTAAGACACAGTGGGTTACTGGGTGTGGAAGAATTAGGAACAGAAACATTATTAATGAGCAGGAAGAGAAAAATCAGGAGGGGAGTAGATAGCGATAGACATCGTATTTAAATTTTTGAAGATTAAATTTAGCTGGAAAGCCAGAATTAATTTTCACAAGCGAGAAGTACGAGAAAAGAAACTGTTAGCATAGAATTTATGGTTACATCTAGTGAATTCAACTGTAAATTGATGAGCCCTCGTCACCAGTCTAGTACTGCGCTTAAATTCATAAAGTCAAGGTATCTTGGCGAAGAGCTCATTCGAACAATTAACATGAAAGTATTTATAGAAAAGGTACATGGAGTCAACTTTACGGTAGTGGGAAGGTGACTGAGCCGAAATGCCAGATCAGGGCCAATAATATTGCTCATTCTTCTTTGGTTTTTCAGGGTTCAGTTACGTCTGATGACACGAAAGAGATCTATTTCTTAACACGTTTCGCCCAAAGGACATTAATTAACGTTTTTGTGCCAAATGATGTTATTTCGTTGCCTATTATGAAAATAACGTGCCTGATCTTCATTTTGTCCTACGCGCACACTCTCATGACTACTATCTACTTTCAAGCGATGTTATTTTATCTCTGAAAAATCACTTTGATGGTGAAGGTGTTAAACAATTTGAATCAACTTTTTCCGCATTGAAATTGTCAGATCCAGAAGGACATTTAGGAAATGCTATTTTTTGTGGGTGATATACTATGATCTCAATCATAATACAAAGGTACTTAGAACCATTAGAAACGAAGAAAAGACTACTGAACCGTTTCATAATATCACTCCTCCTCAGGGCCGGTACAATGTATCTAAAAACAAATTAAAGACATGTCATAATAGATGATTCCATTTTAAATAAATCAACAATGTTTTGCGGTAAATTTTAACATCAACTTTACATTTTCCTAGTTAAAAAGTTGAAGAATTTTAATGGATAAAAAAATAATGAATTTTATATAGTGTTGTTTTTTTTTTTTTGTTTTTTCGAGACTTAACATGAGTAAAACAAATACACGGTTTTGTACGAAATAAAAAAACAGACTGACGTCAAAATCCACAAAAAAATTGTCATCATTCAATAGTCAGTTGTGCTTAGCTTAATTTGTAATGTATATAAATAGAAAAAAGCAGATCTTGATAAGATAGCGAGGTTTCACAAAGCACTACCCGCGACCACAATCAGGTCTGAAAGTTAGATGGGGGGGGTCAAGGGTAGTACGCACCGGTCCTTGTCCTTCTTTATGGCAGTGAATGCTGGATAATCTCCTGACATATGAAGAAAAGACATGAAACAACAGAAATGTGCTTCTACTCAAGGATGCTGAGAATAACATGGACCGAACATGTGAACAACGACAAAATTTTAAAGAAAATGAAAACAAAAAAGACATATTTAATTATAGGAAGAGATAGTTGAAATTTCTAAGGTACATAATGAGGATGGTAGAGCGAAGACAGATGGTAATGGTAATATTAGCCGTTTCCCTATAGGGAAACATTTGGCATTCATTGACCGAGCAACCAGTACTGCTTTCGGTTTAAATTTATAAAATCTTTCTCTTAAAGCAATTTCTCAGGTAAACTGGTTTCTCAAGTGCAGTAGCTGTTATCACTTTTTTTCTTTCATATGAAGTAGTGTGGAATGTCAACATCTTGATTATGTCAGTATTTTCTCTACGAGTTACTAGTGTCATCCACATCCATTGTTGCTGTTGGTAATCGTCAAGCGATATGGTTCCTGTTATTTGGTACAGTTCTTTGTGATTCTATAGCATCAGTTCACAATGATCAAAGAAGAATGGTCTATCCATGATTCTCCCCACCTCCTGAACGGCCATGGCTCATAAAAGAAGAACATTTCTGCAATGTTTGTCCTCAAAAATACATGACCCAGTAGATAAAAGCGTTAGTTGGACCCAGTGACTTGACCCAAAGAGTTGTGAGTCCAATACCTGATTATAGCAGTGGCAGTGGTGTACCAATCTTGAAGAGTTGAGTTAAAGGGAGATAACTGAGCCCTGAAGAGGAATGGCACATGGAACTAGAACAATCTACTCCGGTGGACAAAATAAAGGTTTCAGTTCGGAATTCCAATCACACGAAGAAGTCTGAAGCGTACAACAATATAGATGTGGGCAACAGTTGGAACAATGCAAATAATGCAAATAATTACAATACTCAAAAATATAGACAGAAATTTTGTTTATTTCATAAAAATATTAGTACGGTATTGTTATTATTTTTTCCTTAAACAATATAAATTTCTTTCTTCCTCCAATGTTACAAGTTCGTCATTGTTTCATATTATGTATTCTTAATTGTTTTATTTATTTTTATTTTATTTTTTGCAGCATCAAATGAAACTTTTTCGGACTATAAATAATATCGTTATATGTCATTAAATGTAAATATGCAATATTATTTCAAGGCATGGAAACTCCTTATAAAGACCGGCCAGATCCAAGAAATTTGAGTCTCTCCTTGTTTCACAAAAATAAAAATACAAGCCTGGAAGTTTACGTAAACATGTGGTTCGTCATCTACGGGCAATTTATAATTCACGATTTAGCTTTAGCTGCAATCAACGATGGTACGCTATATTTTGCTTTTTCTTATTACAATTACATATGCATAAGTGATGAGAATAATAGTAATTTATTATTAATAGTTAATTAATATTGACAGTAAGGTTATTTTTTTATTCATACTACAAATATTGGGCGATTTATAGGGTGTTCCAATAACTTGCACTGATTTTAAATGTGAATTAAATTTAAGCGTCTAATGATTTTTTCTTTTTCTTTCAGATTTAACAACTTAAGTCTTTGGCAATTTCAACCATGGAAAGATTAACAACCATACGTGTTAAAGTTTCAAGAGTGCAATTGGAAAAATTGTTCGTAAATTCAAACAAACCATTGCGTGTTTGTTTACGCCCTTCAGTTGAAAACATTGCTTCAGTGCACGAGAATGTGACCGAAAATCTAGACACTTCTATTCGTCATCGTGCGCAGGAATTGAACCTCTCCAACAACTGCGTTACATCGTTTCCAATTGCACCTCGGTTGGTCGATTATGTTGACCAAAAAAATCGCGAAGTGCGCGAAATGCATTTCTGTTTGAACGTCCATTTTCGTAATAGGCTTCGTTAACCTTAACACGTTTTTTTTTTATTATTCTAAATCTTTCCATGGTTGAAATTGCCAAAGACATAAGTTGTTAAATCTGAAAGAAAAAGAAAAAACCATTGATGAATCAGTTTACTCGAAACCTAAAAGAGAAGTTACTTAAGGTATATCAATCGCATTGTCAGGACATCTTAAGGTTCTTCTACACCGATTGCCAATTACGGCTAAAGAGTCCAGCATGTCCTTCTATTTAATCCATATATGGGAGAAGAAAGGATAGATTCATGCCTTTGCGCGTAAGTGAATGTAAGGAAGTTGACTAAAATCCGATTTATCATTCCGAGCCGCTATCCATTACACACCTACGCATATGTATATGTGTGTGTGTTACACTCCAAAATATTTTTCGGCTTTAAATAACCTAAGAAGGGTTAAGTCGTAAAAAACAAAAACAAATCAATCACTTGATCAACGACCAATCACTAAGTTGACTATATCTTAATATTTGGGAAGTCTATGATCAGACATAGTTTGCATATATGTATATGTACATATGTATATACTGAGTGGTAAGGGCGTTTGCTTTCTTTTTTTTTTTTTTTTTTTTGACTATGATATCCGGGTTCTAATCCCACCATGATTTCTCAAGAGGAAAAGTTCTTGATGTTATCATCTAGGAAATTGTAACTAAGGTCTGCTCAGCATATTACAGGTGTGCTCTGTGGTTATTGAACAAATACAAATGTGCCTGAGCAGGCGTCTACAACGGGGGTTGGCTAGCCACCATAAAAGACGGGTGGGATCGGAAAACGAGTAGCCAAACATTCTATGTATATTACGTAATAAAGTTACATAAATTGTAATAAAATTTTAAAGTTTTATTATTTCCTTTCAATTTTAGAAAAGATCAAATGCTGTCCAGTGATTTCAAAAGCGTAAGTTATACTTTCTATTTCAACTGTATTTATTTGATGTTTTCTTTGTTCTTTCTTCCTATATACTTAATATTAATCGTCCTGGGTATGACGATAAACTACATCCGGTAGAAAAGCCTCTGAGGTTTTCAGTAGCGTAGAACCACCTTTTAATTGCTGTTGTTCCCAGGTCCACCCTGACCCGGCGTGGTAGTAGCTGTTAGGGTCACAACTACGGGCAAATAGTTAACCCCAAAACTGGTTTCAAAACACTACGTAAGTATAAAAACAGATTTTTTATAATAAATATAATAAAAATACATTTTGAAAAAAATTATCATTTGATTCTCAACAAAAACCCTCTTTACAAAAAAACGTAATGAAACCTGATCTAAAAACTGATTTCTTATAAAGAATGCATATTCTATTCATACGAACCTATCCTAAAAAATCTTGTCTGGCTGAGGTTGATATGCCATAAAACAAAATAAACCAAACTAAACCTAATACTAATTGTTTAAATTTCTTAGTTGAAGCATTTTAATAATTCACTAGCAAATTCTGCAATTTACAAGGGACTAACTGTGTCACAGAAATCAGGAAGCGAATAGGAATAACAAAAATGGCATCTAGAAATTACAAGTATTAATAAATAGGGAAATATCCTTAGAAACAAAGAAAACAGTGGTGAAGTGCGATGTAACATTTATCTCTTTTATGGTAGTAAGAAAGTAATTTAAGCAGCAGCGATACAATTTTTCCAACGAATGCCGAGACTACCACAGGCATAGCAGGTGACTAACAGGGAAATAATAAGTAAAAGAGGAACTACAATGTAACTTATACTTATAATCGAAAAGAGTCAAGGGATACATAATGAGCACAAAAGAGCCTTGAGAATTTAACCCTCAGAAGAAATACTTAAAGGTAAGAGAGGCAAGAAAGCCAAGTAAACCTATCTTAACGAGTTTTTGTGAATTGGTGGCACAACAGAGACACAAAAGTGGTGAGAAAGGATCAAAGGTTACGTAGAAAAATAAAAGAAAAGAAGATGTAAGAAGCCATGATAACCTACATCGTAAAAGAATACAACACATAAAATAGAAAATACAATATTTAATTTATAATAATAAAATAAGTAATATTTCTATAAACCAAATCCCAGCGATAAAAAACGATTAGAATATTCATAGTTGATCAAATATTTTTACTTATTTAAAATTGCTTTGTCCTCTAAATACGTAGGCGATCATAATTTTCCATACTTTCCTTTTCTTTAATAACATTAACCTATATTTAGTGGAGTATGTATAGCGGCTGGGACTGAAGAATTGAGTAATGTATAACGGCTCGGATTGAGGCCACCTGATAGACTAGATTCTATGGTGTGGCGACCGGTCTAGGAGAAGAAAAAACTCTGAATTCAAAACCGCCCTGGAGAGGGGCAAGCTATCTTGCACAAGAAACACCACTTCTACTGTGGCTGCAGTACACATGGTGCCCCTACGGGTCACAGGATAAAAAATGTTTTGCCATTATTGTTCTTGTGAAAGATATTGAATTCAGAATTCTACTTCTCTTAAAAAATGTTGTCAAAAAATTTCCAGAACCTAAAATGGATTCATCTCTATTCATTTTTTTTTTTTAAGTAATTCTTACGTTTCTTAACGGCATTAATGCGAAATGAACAAAAATTCTGGTGGCATTTCAAAGCCACTTGCAGATTCGATTATCCGTGCTGTTTTAGGCCACCAAAAATTGTTTTTAAAATTTTTTAAATTTAAATTTAATTTAAACCATCTGCTATAAATATAGAACACAAACTATTTTGTTGATATAATTTTCCCTTAAAATATGACTATCCAAATAATTATTCAAAATCTAGTGTTTAAATATTGAGTCTGTTTATGACCCTATCTGGAAGCGCCTAAGTAAACATCGTCCATATATGATAAGCGCCATTCTGCAATTCTAATATCTGAATTAATTTTATCTACTCCTGATCATAAACATCATTATTTTTATCAAAAAAGAAAAGCGTAGAGGCAAATTTTAACTTTTGCGCCCACAAAAAAAAACAGTGTGTCAAAAAAAAGGTTTTTCCTTTATTATTTTGTACTACCTTCACTTCTTAGGTAATGTTTATTTACAAGATTATGAAAATATGTGACAATGCGATATTTATTATTTACCTATTATAAAGATGTATTATTTACCATTTTATAAAGGAATAAATGTGTGACGCCACTCTGGGTCTTGTCCTGTGCTAGTCGCGGCGCCAATTGTGACGCCACCGGTCAGTCCTGGTCACGGCCGCCAATTGTGACGCCTCAAACCCTTGGCTGACTGCAGAACCCTCTGTGACGATCTAACCCTTGGCTGGTTCGGATGGAAATCTGGTTTACCACGGAACCATGTGTCACACTAACCCCTCTGGTTGTCTTGGTCGCGGTCGATGTCTGGTTAGATTCGATATCAGCCTTGTCATTCCCAGCTCGCCTCCAACGTCTGGTTACCGAAGTAACTGCTTTGGTTTCTAGTCTAACCTACCTATGTTGTGATTTGATTTTAGGTAGACGAAATCAATCAGGCGTAGTGCAAGCTGAATCCGAGACAAAGGTGATACCGCACAAGTGTATGTAAAAAAAAAATAATGAAACAAACACAAAAGGTTCAAATGTGCTGAAAAAAATAACAAGTATCTTTATATCTGGTTATTGAATACAGGACCGCATCTTTCTCCCAACCCGCTTCTATGGATTGGTGACACTTTGCATTTCTCAGGCGAGTCTTGATATCCTAAGTTGTTTTTCAATAAACTGCTTTTTGATATCTTCAGTCGATATTCGTGAAAACTTGTTTTGGTGTTGTGAGTCTAAGTCGTTCTTTAAAAAAAATTCTTTTGGTTAGAAGTCTAAGTCGGAATACGTGGAAATCTTTCAGTCAGCTCCTGCAAGGCTGGTCTCCGAGCTCACAGCTCTCTGTGGATCTGCGTGCGTCTCCGATCTCCAACTCAACTCAACTGTAACTCTAACTGTCTGAAACTCCAACTGTCTGGGACGTTCGTTTATATGGACGCCGACCAAAACTGGGTGGAGGCCTCTCGTGATTTGGGTTCTTCGATAATTCCAAATCCCCAATAAGGATTTTGTTTGTCTTCGGACAGAAAAATTTTATCACTTCCCATTTTGGGAAGTCAATTACTTTCTGTTTTAGAGGGGGTCGTAGGAGGATTATCCTCCTAAACTCTTCCTTTCTCATACTGATATCTCACACCAATCCCCTCAGAGGGCGTCAACCTCATATGTTTACCTTCGCCCATAACTCACGCCACCACTCAGCCAATGAACGCTCGGCAGCGTGGGCGTGGCCAGACTGGTCTCAGTTTACAATTATCGCCCAAAGAAAAAAAAATTATCTTCACTTCTCTTTCTTTCTTTTCTATCGGCCAGAATTCTTATGAATGGTATTGCGGACATTAAATTTTTATCTTAACTTGGGGTCAAATGGAATTCATTAGCGGATTTTTTCTGACTCATTAACTATCGCTAGTCAACTATTTAACTGGGTGGTCGACTAAATCTCTGTCTTTCTCGTCTCAACACCATCGCATTCTGTCGCCAACAGCTTGTACAGATAGTAATAATGATTTCCCCTTCTCGACCCTATCTCCTCATGTCAAGATCTGAACATAGAACAGATGGGTCTCCTTGCTGGACACAAGAACCAAAACCAAATGATATCTCCGAAAGATAATTAATGGCTATTCTTTTTGTTGGGTGGTCTCACTGAATTCCTTCTCGGTCGCATGCTTGACCCAGTTATCTTCTAGAATTCTGTTTTGTATGCCGCGTAATGGCACTAATTAATTCTGACAGAATCCGATGCCCGCTTTTCTTACGAATTTTCTATCTTCTGCGAAAAAAAATACCTTTCTTCGTAAATGAAAATAAAATCTTTACCCATTTTTCTTTTGTTAAAAAAAAATAACATCGCTCGTTATGTCTTTCGTAATAGCTCCTTCTCGCCTTAAGTATTTCTCGTTTTTAATTTCTATGCTTAATTAGTTAGCCAATTACCATAGCTAAATAGTGTCTCAAATGTGAAAAAAAAATTTTTTTTTCATTTTTTTTTTTTTAAATTATCAAAATATATAAACAATCTACAATGCTTATATTCATTATTCACCATTTTATAAATAAATTTGAAAGCAAGTTATCTTTTAACTTTGATTCATAAAGGATAGCAATGAATTGTTGCATGAAGGAAATGCTCGGAAAATGCATTTTTTCAAATTTTATAATTAGTTTCTCGTCCTTATACGTTTATTTAAATTTTCATGTTTGACAGGCATTTTTTTACAATTTTATGAATAATGAAATGTATTTTCATATTCATTTCTTTATATTGTTATATAGGAATAAAGTGTCGCTGTCGACACTTGAGTCTGAACGTAGATCGCCAGTGAGCAAACACAGGCAATCCCATTATTGAATTAAGTAGACCACGTGACCATAGAGAAAACGCATATATGGGGAGTCGCGTGACGTCTAGAGGATCGCTATATGATCTTCTGTACTATTCGGATTTCTATTTCTACTCTATCCTCTATTACTATAGGGACTGCTATTCTCTACTCTATTCACTACACCATTTCTCTATTCGGATCACTATACGGGTTACATTACGAGCGAGTATTATCAAGCAAGTACTGTTAGTGCGAGATTATTCGAAGCCGTCTGACACCAGTATTATTCAATGGCGTACTATAGTTGAATCTGCGATTACAAAGTCTCTAATACAACGAGCATTATGGAAGCGAAAACGAGTATCCGTTGGCATTACAAAAGTGGTAACAAGTGTTCGTTGACATCACAAAGTAAATGATAAACACTGCATTGTTCAGTTAGTTCGTATTTTTTGAATGTTATAAATATAAAATTATTCATGTTAATAAACAATTTAATAAATAAAGTGTTTAATATTTTTGCCTTGAGAAGTTGGCGGTCGTAGCTCTCTACAGATTCCTTTTCTTTATTACATATAAATTGCCATAATCTTTTGGGAAACGTAATTGAATGGTTTGCGGTTGCCGTCTCTAAGGTTTTGCATTTAGAACTGCTCTTAACCTAGGCTGTCTGCCACTACAGCCTAGAGAGTCCAATCGACCCTGCTATTTGACTAAATGCGAAGTCTGCACAACAGACGAGACCGCAATTTGAACACTGCTCGCCTATTCCATTTTACATGCAGATAATCTTTATTTCTACTCACACATTCTACGGACAGATTTCTTATTCCCCTTCTATGTGCTGTGCACCTCCAGGATATGAGTGATGTTGGCTTCTGCCAACCGTTCCACTATCGATTCGCTAGCTGTCTTCCTCTATCTCTCATGCCATCAATACACCCTATGAGAGTTGAAATTTTCAAGCCCTATTTCCTCATCATGCGTCCAAGAAATTTCAGATCTTTCTTCCTGATTCTGAACATAAGTGCTCATTTTGTTGCCATTTTCTTTACGAATTCCTCGTTGTCTACTCGCGCCGTCGATGAAAATTCCAGTATCCTTCTTGTCAGGGGGTATCAAAAATATAAGCGTTGAACAAAGATAAAAGTTATTTTGGGTAATAGTCTGGAAGAACCTTCGCTGAAACGGGAAATTTTGTCTATAGTTAATGTTTTAATAGATTTTTTCGAAATCTGATGGGTGAACTGTTACGGTTTTTTGGGTATATGTATATGACTAGTGAGCCAATCCAAATGACTTAACTTCCTTTATAGTCTACCAATAGAAGGTTAACCAATCAGAAGCCGCAGAACATTGTATCAGTCGTGTATAAAGGCGGCCATCTTTGTTTACCATACGGAAGGACCAGTGCCAACTTGACAGGCGAAGATGATAGAAGGAAGTACTACGCTCTGCTACTTTGCTACGATATCCACTGCGAACCTGAACTACGCTTTCCTACTGTCTCCGAAATATTCACTGCCAACCTCTGGATTCTATACTCGAAGACGACCGTCGTGAATTTGTAACATGAACATATTCCAGTCCTAAATGTTTTGATAAATTCAATATCGCACCTAAGATGGCTATTCTTTTATATTCAACCTTGGCTGATAATTTGAGTGCAGAAAAAAACAGACCCAAAGCACGAATACTTAATCGTTGCTTTATATACATGATTTCCCTGATCAAATCCATATCGGCATTTTGCAAAGTATGCTTACTTACTTGATCCCTTTGGGTTGTGACGTCCGTCAACCATACCATGTGACTGATTATGAAATAGTCCTTTGATTGCACTAGCCATTACCCAGTTTGGCCTCATGTTACTGAATATATTATTTCACTTTTTCACCAAAATCTTTTTTTTATTTTACTTGTTAGACATTAGCTCATTAAATGATTTACCAGAATAAAAACTAGTACTTCATGATTTAATTTTTTTTTTTTTTCATTTTCCAGGTCAGAGTGTATGCCAATAGAAATTAATGATAATGATGAATTTCAATTGCCCAATCTGAACTGTCTCAACTTCGTCCGTTCTTTAGGTGTAGGGCCAATAGACGGAGAACCAGGTTCGTACGTTTTCTTGTAAATTACTTTTCCTTGATTACAACTCCTGATTAAATTATTAGTAACTAGCCTAGAAGCCGCCCTTAGACTAGCCGCTTTAGGCTAGCTCCTGCAGAGGTCTTTCGAGCCTTCGGTCTTTTACCTCCAGCGCCCTATGTACGTAAAAGTTTTAAGAATTTAGAAATAATCAAAGTATTTTATCTTTATTCGACACCTTAATACGGCATAATTTTTCTTCGTATACGCAACCGATCTCCGTAGTTTGTTTACATTTATTTTGCGTGTAATTTTTCTTTTCTTTTAAAATCACCATTCTTTATGATCCCTTCACATTAAGTCACTCTTAAAAGACATTAAGGAACCCAAACTATATAATATTTCGAATACGTCATAGTACGCGTGCTAGAAAAAGAAAACATATGAGCAACGTTCCATGCCCAACTAAAGTTTTAATTATGTTTTAATTAGACGATATCAATTGTAATTACGACGAAAATGAAATTAAAGTTAAACTTTTAATAAAGAATTGTTTTTTTTTTAAATCTTTCTCTCTGTTCGATATTTAAATTTAACTTTAAATAAGTTATTTATTTAATTTTTAATCGTGTGAAACTGCAGTTACCTGATACTTCAAGATGTTTATGATACGCCGAGATCGATAAACGGACGCACGTAGAGATGGACGGACATACGTACACAGCGCTTTATTATTATAGATTATTCAATTTACAACGTAAAATTATTATTGATATTCTCTAACTACCTTGCCAACATTATTATTGCTTGTACTCACTGAGTGCTAACAGCAGCAGTAACTGATTTTCTTTCGGAATTAAATGACAGAAAAACTTTACCTCAATTCAATACTTGACTCAGTATTGTAGCTTATGTTAGTAATGCTGTTGTTAGGATTGCTTTTATCCTTCCATCGTTTGCCAACTCTTCCAGACGTTTGCATATAGTATTTTAGGGACAGTTCCAAGCCCATAAAAATAATGGATCCAACCGTTAGCTTTGTGTGCAACATTATCAATATGATTATTATTATTATTCATACATTTGTATGTCCTCACCGGAATTTTTCTGGTCTTCGCTGAAGACTAAGTGACAGCAAATCTCTTCGAATCTCCAGCATTCTTCTCAGTATCCCCGTAGATCTCAGCAACACCCTGTTCTACACAATCTCAACCCTTCTGTAGATTGAGTTACAGCACGTCACCTCAAATCTCCAGCAACATTCTTACTATCCTCATAGACCTCAGCAATATCATATTCCATCCTTTTTTCGAATGTGTAAATCATTTACTCTTAATTATTGTGGTTTAAACACAGCTCAAATTCCCCCGCTAATGAGAACTCCATCCTAAACTCCATTTTCCAGATCTTTCTCATATCCCAAGTATTACTCTCCTTCACATTCGCTTTGTGGTTAACTTGTACAGTCCCGTCCACGATCTGGCTGGTGAAGTTTTACCTTTTATCCCTATGATCAGATTCAGTTTTCTTATTTGGATGGTGTAGCTGGTCTGGATCTCCAAATTTTGTTTACCAAATCAGTTTATGTTATCATTTGTCTACCTGGTCGAACTCGAGTCGCTTTCACAGTTACACAGTGTATGACTGCCGCTCTTCGCCTTATAAGTAGCTTATGGATGATTGACCGATAACAAATTAATTCCTGCTTTATGCTTTTTGTTTCAAGCTTCCTCCGAAAAACCATATCCAGATTACTTGATCTACAATTCTTTTTTTTTTTTTTCGTCTTCTAAGTTTTACATGAATTTAGTTTTCTTATGTAAAATTTGTTATCCTTTGTCAGTTGTGTTGTCGTTTCTGTTTGTTATGTTTATCCTCTTTTTATTTATTCTTTGTAATATTGCTGTCATATTTGGGTAGAAGCTGCCCAGTACTGTCTTTCCAATCGCCGTAGAGTCCAAAGACGTCTCCGCATCCTTGTGGGTAACAAATTATTTTCCACCCTACAACTTCTTTCTCACAGACGAAACATCGCAAGCCTCTTACTGCTTTATCGCTACTTCCATAGAAAGTGCTCAGACGACCTACACTCTTTGGTTTCACCAGTTCTAACCTTCACGACTAAGACCCGCCATGATACGCACTTTGTAGCGAACTACCCTCATTCTCTTTCTTATTCCACTTGTGCAATGTAAGCTCCACTCGAGCAACCTCTTCCTGCAGACCACTGTTCTATGGAAACAACTACCAAAAGGATATTTTCCTAATCACTACAAGGTTAACCTGTTCAAGTCAAGGTTCGAGTTCACCGCTATCTTCCACACATATCCGCATAAAATATGCCTCTTACTCTGTAACCCTCTATCTCGAGTGGCTCCTAGTCCTTGTACATGATGAACTTCACTGTAAAAAAATATTCTAATTATTTATTCTTTATTAAAGTGTGTAATCTTCAATTTTTAAGTCTTTGGTCTTTGTTAATACGTGTAATTGTTCAGTCCTTTGAATGTGTAGTCAATACAATTTTCATTGTTAATTAGTCCTCTACTTCCCTGTCTGTCTTCTTACAAGCTAGTCCTTTATCTCTCGCTTTCCTTTACAACCTTGTATAAAAGATCCTATAGTTTTCTTTCTGTATTTACCATCAACACGTTATTATTTGCATATTTGTTATTTTTAAGATTACACTCCCGATTATAAATCCTAGTAGGATTTCTTTGAATATCCTCGCTGTAGATGTTGAATAGATCCGGTGAGACGACACATCCTTGTCTCAAACCCTTTTGTGTTTTTGTATACTTACTCAATTCATTTACTATCCGTATGAAAGCAGTTTTTGCTAGTATAAGTTCTGGATTATTCTAACCTCATTTCCACATAGATCTAGCATCCATAATTGTGTATGGCGATGTTTCTTACTCTCATCGTGAAATAGTTCTCTGACTTATTCACTCCATCTTTGGAGTATTTTTCTTCCCCTATTATCAGTGTTCTTTCCTTTGAAAATATGCCAGCCTGTTGATGGGCGCACCTTTTATCGTGTTAATTGTTTTATTCTATTGCACATTTGCTTTGTCTATGTTTCTCCTCATTTTTATTCTTGTGCACTTTTCATTGAGCTATTCTTCTTCAACCTGCCTACATTTGTTTCTAATGTCTGTTCCATTCCTTGGCATTATTTGTTGTCACTTTATCATCACGTAAGGAATTGTATCTGCCATCCACTCTTGTATGACGATAAACTACACCCGGAAGCAAGGTCACTGATCGGTAGATTGAAGGTTTCCAGGAGCGTTGAACCACCCCATAATTGCTGTTGTTCCCAGGTCCATCCTGAGCCGGGTTGTTAACAACTGTCATGGTCCCAGTTATGGGCAAGTAATTAACCCCCAAACTGGGGTCAAAACAGTATGAAAATATAAATATCGATTTTTATGGTAAAATATTAGTAATACATTGTTGGAGAGAAAACATATAACCAACAATACATTTTTGAAAGAAAATATTACCAGTAATAAATTTGACTCCTGATCTACAAACTGATTTCTTAGAAAGAATACATATTCTATTCATACGAATCTATCCTAAAAACCTTGTCAGCATGAAATAAACCATTGAGGTTGATACGCCATAAAAGAAAATAAACCAAACCAAATTAAACTTGGGATCATCTCATTCGCTGACGTCACCGATGTTTCTCTCAACATTTTCCATTTTAAATATGTAGCCTCCTTTAATTCTTTTTATATACACCCCAGATCATTCAAGAGTTTAGGAGCGTTGATATAGTGTTCTTTCATTTTGTAGTTTTACTTTAATACAGCTTATGACTTGAAGATGGTCGCTCCTGCAGTCAGCCCTTGGGTATGTTTTACATTATAGAATTGAGTTTCTGAACAATTTGTTGATAGTTACGTAATCAATCTGATTTTTAGTGTCTCCTCTCCGGCTTCTCTATGTCCATAGGCGTCTTGGTTGCTCTTGAAACCAAATGTTAGTAATTATTTGATCGTTTGCTGTACAACACTGGACACATTTTTTTTTTCCGCACTCGTTTCAGGTTCCTTTGTTCGAACTTTCCAGCTATTGTCTTTTCGTTCTTTTACAACCTTAGCATTCAGGTCTCCCATAATGATAGTGATTTTCTCAGATTTACATTGAAGCTTGGCATAACCCGGTGATCTCTATCAATTTATTCCTCCGTGCTTTGCACTATCGGTGTGTATACAACAGAAATTGCTATCTTAAAGCGCTTCCCTTTCAGTTTAACTAAAACATTTCTACCCGAGAATTGAGAGTATCCCAGTACACATTTCTTCATGTTATTATCTAGTATTAGCCCTACACTTTATGCATGTCTTATACTGTGTGTGTGTCGCTAACAGAATCTCCGTTACTTACCTACCTAGTTTCTCATACGCTTAGAATGTTGACATTTAATATATTAATTTCTTCCATGATATTTCCAAGCTGGCCACAATGATGCAGTGTCCTTACGTTCCCTGTGAATAATGGAATAAACTTTCAGGGACTATCATCAAAGTTGAAAATGTAAAAAAAATGTCTATACGTCTAGTATACGACTAACTAGATGTTAACCGAAAAAGAGGTTAGTTTTAGGACTCATACTAATTGTAATAAGTTCGATTTATTGCATCAGTGCTGTCTTATCATGTATCGACGTCATCATCCACACCCTACAGGAGAGGATACGAAAATGAGGTTCGAAAATAGGTTATAGGCTGATAAATGACTACTTGAACGAATTTTAAGTCCATTGAAATGTATGACGTTATTTTTTAAAGCAAATATGACAATACTGTGATATGATATAACTGATAAAACAGATCATTCTAAAAGTCACGGAGTGGTGAGATTTTATTTTTATCAAGAAAGAAACGATGAATAGAAATGGTAATGTTGAAGGTCACTTTTTTTAATAAACAGTTTTTATGCGCAAATTATTTTTTGTAAATGTAATTCTCATTTTATATTTACCGGTTTGTTTTGTATGTGTGTGCGTGTCTGTATGTTAGAAATGAGTACTCGATAATTCCACAATTTAGATACTATAGTTTTTCACTAACAATTATCAGGTAAAAAATAAAGGAATTATATAACGTATATACTCGTGTATAAGTCGACTTCATGTATAGTGCTATCTCTGAATTTTTGCATGAATTCTTCGGAATAAATATCTGTATATAGTGTAACCGTTCACCGAAAATGCAGGAGTTTTAAACTCTTCAAAAAATTACTTGTGTATAGTTTGACCCTGTATTTTTTTGAGTAAAAAATTATCATAAAAACTCGATCTATACTCAAGTATATACGATACTTATCACTTTTTGATTAAATACGTTTTTTTTTAAAACTGAGGATGCTGCAGAAATGCAACTATTGTTTTTAATGATACAACTAAATATTAATCGAAAAATATTCGAACGAGGATCTTTTCTTTATTCCAACACTTCACCCGGTAGGCTCTCTGGCACATTGGGGTGTATGTTTTACCCAGCAATCTTAAGTTATAATGGTGGTTTTCAGGGGCCGAAATATGAGGATTGAACACATTATCCAGTTGTAATTGATCTTGGTATTACACCACTTGAAATGCCCAAATCTTCAGTTATAATATTTTTTTTTTACTATTTTTCGCCCAATAGAAAGCCCTAAAGTCAAATGAGGTTACTAAATGAGGTTGTTATAAGAGTGTACAGAGAGGGACAAGTGGTGCATATTATGAGGATATGTAAGATAAATAACGGCTGTCCATCGACATAAAAAGGTTAGGATTGTAGTGATAGAGGAAGCACCCTCTCAGGAGCCCGTTCCATAATGCAACAGTTGGAAGGAAAAAGCTCTCTGAAAGGAACTTCCTCCTTACGAATGGAATATGAAGGGAATGTGAATGATTCAAGGCATGGTGGGTCTCAGTTGTGAAGGTCTGGACAGGTGGAGACGAGTACTGGAGTTCGCCCGTTTTGTCTGTGGTAAAGGAGTTGTACGGTTGAAAATATTTCCTCACTCACAAGGAATTTTGTCGTGGCAAGAAAATGGGGATTAGGCAGTTACAGCCAAGATGTTACAAAATCATACAGGAGGAGTACAAGGCGTATGTATAACGGTCAGCTCTCAATTTGAAGAATTTAAGACTGTAGTGATTTGGCAAGCGTCGCCTCTGGTGTCCGTTTCATAATGCAACCATTCTGGAGAAAAGTTGTCTGTTTGGAACTTCCTCCTTGCCAATGGAATATGAAGAGAATGAGTCGACTCAGTGTGCGTGTCCTGGCGGGTTCTAGCTGTGAAGGTCTGGACTAATGGAACCAAGACTTGAAATGAAATTTAGAGTACCAAAATAATCCTTGTCGCTTGACAATTAAAAAAAGTAGATATGATTATCAGATTTTGTTAACTCCTGAGTTCGAATAACTGGTTGAATAATGAGAATACTACATTTCGTTACCTTCAGTCAGTCAGTTATGTGCCATGCGTGATACACGCTTAGGCGATCATGTGTCTTTCGATACATGACTGACAAGTAGTAGGTTGCCATTTCTTTCTGCGGTAGACCAGTTGCCATCCAAGTATATAGAACTCGGGCTGTCTTACTATTTACCCATAGCTAGGGGGGAGGAAGAGGATTCATACATTTCCCATAGGTATTAGCACGTAACTGAAATTAATGGATACGATTCCTCAGTCCGAGACGTTATTTATTACTCCACCGTAATGTTTTGAATTTTAAAAAGAAAGTATTATTTACGATGGTTTTGCTTAGAGATATGAATGCACATATTTTAAAATAATATCTATCTTTTTATGTCATTTTATCATAATATTATCGGGCTAACATTCTCAGTTGACATGAACTGGAAAGACTATATTAAATCCATTGCTGGTAAGAAATTTGATTCACTGTGTCGTGCTAGGCAATTTTTTTTCTCTAAAATATATCTTACATATTTATAAGTCTACCATTCGTCTATGCTTAGAATATTGCTGACACATATGGTCTGGTGCGACTTGTATATATCTAGAGATCATTGATAAAATCCACAGAAAAATCAGCAATATTATTGTTCCTGATCTGACATCTAATCTTTAGTCACTTTCCCACAGCCGTAAAGTTGCCTCCCTGTGCCTTTTCTATAAATACTTTCATAGCAAGTTTTCTAATTCTTCCACACCCAGTAACCACTTGTGTCTTAGTTGCTTTACTGTTTTACTTGGGGTGAACACGATTAATATATATATATATATATATATATAGATAATATTAGTGGTAAATATACATATATATGCAAAATCCACAGGTGCATATATACACATGTATATTTTAGAATAAAAAATTTCCGAGAGGATAAAATCCAGGTAGAACTCAATGTCCAGGACAGAGTAAGGATATAATAAAAAGGCTTAAACACTAATATTCCATGGTCATAATTTATTCCATTGGAATCGTAAATACGATCCAATTCATCAGACCTTTTGAATTTGTAGGTCTGATGAATTGGATCGTATTTACGATTCCAATGGAATAAATTATGACCATGGAATATTAGTGTTTAAGCCTTTTTATTATATATATATATATATATATATATATATATATATATATATATATATATATATAGCTTAAGCAACCCTAAATTATTGAATCAGATAAGTCGATTAGTATCTTGTTGCAGACAGTAAAATGAACATTTCTTTCAATACACTACACTAGATTAACTCTTAAAACCTTTATTAATTCTTTTCTACCTTTTTTCTATTTTTCCAGTATATTATACATTGTTGTTTCTTGGCCATTATAATACCCTGCTTTGACCATTAAATTTTTATACTCCATTTTATTTTTTTATTTTTCCATTTTATCATACTTTAAATTTTATTTTCATTTATAATTTTCTTCTCTCCTTTCTTTTCTCCCACTGAATATTGTTAACTTTACTATTTTTAAGGTTCAATAATAAAAACATTAAATATCAGCACATCAGCGTCTTGATAGCCAGATATATTTTGATTCAAACCGTAAAACAGTCATTTGAATTCTGAACCGAAAACTGCTTCCTGCATGAAACACGTCGTGCTAGAGCTGTGAGATAGTATCTATATTTATTAATATATATATATATATATATATATATATATATATATATATATATATATATATATATATATATATATATGCTCTGTTTACCGGTGAGAGTAGTCGTGGCTCCAGGAGGCTCAGTCCTATGGTCAGAGAGAATCTCAGTTGAGTTCCACCACGGAATGCGAGAGTGAGCGGCGCTTCTTAGAGTCTGATTTGCAATCTCTTCGCAGTTGGTATAGTGTTCGCTTGCCAACCTAACTGTCGGGGTTTCGATTCCCTCGGTAGTGGATGCGCACTGCTGATGAGTCCCAAATATAGGACGAAACGGCCGTCCAGTGCTTCCTGAGGTTTCTATCAGACTCGATGAATCAATTAATATAATTATCAAATCCTCCTCATTTATATATATATATATATATATGGTGTATCAAAAATACTTTTACAAAGTTGAAATAGTTTGCCTTTCTGTCCATATCTCTGAGATGAGGTATTATGATGATTATTTGCGTTATTTAGATCGTTCGGACTGTTATCCTCATCTTCGTTGCCATATTCACAAGGTTTCGGTCGTTGTACGCTCCGGCTTTTTTCGGACCGAACTTTTTATTTCATTCACCGGGGTAAACTGTTCTAGTTCCACGTGCCATGCCTTTTCCGGATGTCTTACTTATTTCCTTTTAACTTAACTCTCGAAATGCTGAACTCATTTTCTGTCCGTATGCAAGCGTTTTGTTGCCAGTATAAATTCTTGATTATTCTAATATCCTTCCCGAATATGTCAAGGTTGCTGGGGAAAAAATGATAATTCGGTGTAAAAATAACTCCAATTTTTATCTGTAGTCGGTATAATGTAAAATATGCACTTATAACATAGCAATTATTAGACGTTTACAATATTTTAAAATGACCGAATGTTTTTGCATAGTATTGTATATGCATATCTATATGCGTGGACGCATATGTGTGTGTGTGTGTGTGCAAGCGTGTATATTAGTGTGAATAGAGCGATATTAAGCATGTCAATTTTATCAAGTTTTTGATGAAATTTTTTTTTTTCTGGCATGTAGATTACCCTGGTTATGTATAATATGTGCAATATTTTGTTTTTACCCCAAATCTACATATGAGTCTGTTAAACATCATATATAGATTTTATTCACCAAACTGTTTCTCTGGTGATGATTTCTGTTAGAATTACGCCCTTGTGCAAATTAATTGAAACAAAGCGAATAATTCCGTTATTATTTACTTTTTTTCGTATTTTTCCAATGAAACATGGCCCGTGTTAGTACTTCGTATGTCCATTCCACGAAGTCGTTCCTTGCAAACTGACCACAGATTCTCAATTGGATTTAAATTAGGAGAGATTCTGGGTCAATCTATAGTACTTTGATTTGCTCACTGCCATTGTGTTCGTGCGTTACAATTTTCTTACGCTTCCTTGGAGTAACGCCCATGGTAGACAATGGCCGTAGGACAACTAATCGACAGTTGAAACAGTACTGTCTGGGCGTGATGGAAATCTAATTACGAATGAAGCAATATTTTTGAAGATCAAACAAATTTCATCATACACTCCGAAAATAGATTCATCTTACTGCACACCACCGAAAATAACCTAATCTGTGGAAAAAATAGAAATCGATTACACCGTCACTCTAGTGGGTTTAAAACTGATCGTATGGTGAAAGAAAGGAAACTAAAGTGGTTGTTTCAATTAATTTCCACAAAGGTGTACATATTTTTAATTATTGTCTTGTTGATCTTACAATTCCCATTGATGCAAGGATTAGTCTCGTTTAATTAAGCATAATTCAGTCACGTTGTTTCAATGAAAACCGTCGTAAAAATTGTTCTTATATTCATTAAAAGGTCCAAGAGAACAGCTAAACGTAATTACAAATTATATAGATGCCTCTATGCTTTATGGATCGTCGAAAAAAGAACTGGATTCTCTACGTAATAAAAAAACTGGTAAGAAAATACTTGTTTTTATATTGTTGTTGTTGTTGTTGTTGCTTTCACTAACACGGAAAGGTGCTGAAATGGTCTTGACCTAACCCCCTTCTCAAAGTTATATCAAACATGCATCAGAATTTTTTTAACCCTTTCTTGGTCGGGCTGAGAACTTTTCAGTATACACTCGTATTTCATTTAAATCTTACTTTCGTAACTGCAATCTTTTGATTAATATTATTTTTCGACTTTTTAACAGATATTGTATAAAGACAGTATCAGTATCTGTTAAGTGTCATACACTTAGGCGATCATGTCTCTCCACAACTTCCTCACGCAAATCATTGACTCACCTAAATCCCTCTTGACTCTTTCAGTTAAGTGCCATACGTGATACACACTTGAGTGATCATGTCTCTTCACAACTTCCTCACCTAAATCACTCTTGACTTTTTCCATACACGCTTGGGTATTCATGATTCTTTCTTTCGTTTCATGACTAAGTAAACAGATTTTCCCGCAGTAGGTTACCGTTTCTTTCTGCGGTAAACTGGTTACCAACCAAGGCTATATGACCCAGTCAATCCCTAGACAGAATAAATGTATTTATACCTTTCCCAAGGATATTTTCAGGAAATGAGTGTAACAAAATCGACTAGTATTCGAACTCGTCTCTACAATTTCTAATTCCGACCCGATATCACTTACACCCTGTTAAAAATAAAAATACTATTTCCTACAAACTGTCACAACGTATTTTCCTTATCATGAAATGTAGCTTCTATAACAGAAAGTCGACAAAAATTGGACAAATCGGTACAAAATGGTTATCGTGCAAATGAAAAGAATAATGGTAAAAACGAAAAACAGCGAAAAATGTTTCCATCTGAATTTAAGAGATGTGCAAATTTTATTAATCAACTACTCTCCATTCAAACTACTCTCCATTCAAACTACTCTCCATTCAAACTGATCTCATATTGGTTACTGACGTTTTATTTCTTAAAATAAGAAGTCTCGAAAATTCCATCATCTGATTTTCGCATGGGACAATTGCTAGTGTATATAAGCGGTCTGTAAATGCATGCATATACCTGGTAAAATGTTCTAAAATTAATACCTATCTGTTATCTCATTATTAAAACGAAATGAAAAACAGAAAGAGGCTTAACTTACGTCATACCAGGCATTTTTAGTGAAAAGATTCAACACGGTTTTGAATTCAGAGTTGTTCTTCTATTTTACCCGTTTTAACACATTCTATGCTACCATTGACACACGATCATGGAGTTCTACAATGACTCTATAATTTCGATTATGTCGATGTATTATTATTATTATTATTAAAATTTCTAAGATTAGTGACTGAAGATGTGCTGTAGACTCTTTCTATAATACCTCCTTGCCAGCAGAATCACATACGTCACGGTCACCAAATAACACAACACCTTTCACCGCCTACACCCGGTGGTTTAATCAAGTTTAGTGGTCCGGTCCTTAGGAACGACTTTTTAACCACATGACTAACTCTGCGCTGGTCAGTGTTAATGCTGGTCCAAGCTGGTTGTTGGTCGCTGGCCGCTTTGATCCACAACTTCTCTGTCCACGTTGTGTTCTTGATCTCAGAGCAGTGGAAGATTGAATGGCATCATAATGGCAGCGCTTGTCCAAGCCGTGGTGGGTGCTATATCAAGGAAAAATATTTTCACAACGAAAAGGATAAAACGAAAGATGCATGGAGTTAATCTTCAATTGGTTTAATAGCTCTTGGTACAATAAAAAATTCTCGCATCAATCTCAATAGTAACACTGGGCCGTGTCTAAACTTCAGGAGGGTGGGGTTCGAAGTCTTGGAATCAGGAATCCTGGCGGCACTTGACGTGGATTCCAAAGGCAACCGGTGTGGCTGCTCAGTCAATGTCTGAGCTCTCCAAAGTCATCTGCTTATATGCACTTTGGCCCAAAACTGGCGTGGCGCCGAAAGATTTGGGGGATTCAGTGATTTCCCAAGATTTTTATTAATCCCAATAAAGGTTTTCTTTGTTCTCTATTTCTGCTTTCTTAATCAACTTTTCAAATTTGGAGAATTATCCACCTTCCTTGGGGAGTAGTCACAGGGATTGCTCCTTCCTTAACTCCAACCTGCTTTACTTCACATCTCGCACAGCTACACTACACAGCGCAGGTCTAAATTCTGCCCCTCCCTCCTTCCTTCTCGGTATTCTAATTCTGCCCGCTTCTCAGGGCTGGCATAACTGTCTTTGTGACAAATCTAATTTTTGAAGTGCGCAAGTGAATGGGTGGTATTTATTCTCATCATTAACTTTAATTTTCTGACTACTTTCCTGGATCAATCTCTATAGCGAAAACACAAACCAGATCACCCTCATAGGACGACATGATTGATCTTCATAACTTCAACTCTAAGAAAATGTTAAGTTCCCTGTTTTCGTTTCACAGTTGTTTTTGCCAAGGAAAATATAATTGCTGCCTGCTTCTCTTTTCACCAATGATACGTGTTTTTCTAATAATCCCAAGAAAGAAATAAAGCTATTTCCCAATTTGCTTTACCCGCATGCCAGATTTTAGATAGATAAAAATGTAAACTTTTGGTGCAACGTTCCAATTCGTAAGGGTGAGAAAAGTTAAATGACTTTTTCTTCATGTTCACATTATCAGGGAAAATGTCTTTGATTCTCTCTTTCTATCTCTTTATCTTCCAGTTTATATTTCAATTTGAACTTAACCCTTTTTCTGCTTAGAATTAATATTTAACCACCTCACAGCCTCAATGTCACATTTCTACACATGAGATTTCTTAATGTTAGATTTCACCAAGGCTCGAGAGCCACCAAAGTAGAGGGTTACTGTTATAACGATAAATATGAGCGAAAGAGAAGGTGATAGGAAATGAAGATTATAATAAGTAGGAGAGGTAACGATTGACCTTTGTATTGAAGAGGTTAAATATTGATGGCAGCAATCCTGCGTGACTCTGTTCTACAAAGTGATAGTCTTTGGGTAAAAGCTGAGTGGAACTCCCTTCTTACATTTGGAACACGGAATGAGGAAGTAGCATGGTGTGTCCTAAATGTAAATGCCTGGACTGGTAGAACTAAAGAATGATGTTCATCTGAATATTTCCCATGGGGTCCGGTTCCTAATAGTGAATGTCATTTGTCTGAAAACTGGCTTCATCTAAAACGTTAAATCGAATTTGAATTTTCATTTCACCCAAACATCGATCAAAACATAGAAAATTAAAGGGAGACAACTTTTATATATGAATGGTACTTTTCTTTAAAATGACGCCCTTAATTTGACTGTTGCTTATTAACAATAATGAAGGAATCTCAATAACTATAGCCAGTCACGATGAACGGATGTTCCCTCACGGAGGGACCGTGCCTTGAGATAATATTGGGCCTCAAATTCACACCCGACCTCAATGAAATAGAAAAATTTCGTTAGAGACAAAGAAGAGAGTATTGAATTGTTACGTGATATCAGCCCTCCGAAATAGCAGTGAATGCTTGACACTCATCACAAAGAGAAGAAACTTGAGGAAACAGAAATGTAGTTCTACAGAGCGATGCTAAAGATACTATGGACCGAATATGTGAGCAACGACAAAGTTTAAGAGAGACTAGAAACATAAAGAAAACATCAGGAAAACACAGTTGAAATTTCTAGGACATATAATGAGGAAAGAGGGCATGGAAAATCTGATACTCACAGGACAGACTGAAGGCAAGACGGACAACGGAAAACAAAGCATATCATACTTAGTGAGCTTGAGTAAATGGATGGCGGAACAGGATTCAGCGAGATAACAAAAAGGCACTATTTATTAAGAGCTAAGAAGGGCAGGAAATTGTGGAGAGACATGATCGTCTACGTCCTAAAGGAAAACGGCACATAAAGAAGAAGAATGCCTGAACCCATAGATCGTACAAAAAAATGCTTTTCCTATACATGTATATCTATGATAAAGTTTAACTTAAATTATGCAAGAACAATAATAATAGAATGTAACTATTATTAGGTTAGTGCAAAAATAATGACGTAATAATGTCGTTTTTTGACGTTAAAAAATACGTCAAAAAACGACATTATTACCTCATTATTTTTGCACCAACCTAATATAATATACTGCAATAAACGTTGTGACAAATACGCGATTCGTTCTTACCACAGTAACATCAATATGGATGTGCGGTGTGGTTTAATAGAATGAGCATTTCTCGAAATGAGAAATCGCGAGTCGATCTCGAATTACAATCGGGTTTGTTACTTTCACTTACGCACAAATACTTTTGGAAAAGGTATTAATTCATCTCTTCCCTCAGCTATGGGTTGAATAGCAGTACAGACTGAGCCTTATATCATTGTTTGGTAACTAGTCTACTGCATAAAGAAACAGTAACCTACTACAGGAATATCTTCTGCCTAGTCAGTCATGGATTGAAAGAGATATGATTACCCAAGCGTGTATTACCCATGGCACTTAACTGAAAATCAATATACGTTCTTCTGTTTCTTTCCTTATTAAGTAAACTTTCGCCTTTTCCCTTAGAGGAACTACTTTACAGTGTTCCTTTAGTATAGTCGAAGCGTCACCATCACTACCTTTGCACACCTGAGGCCCTTATTATATACAGCTAATGAATTGTTTATTTCTTGGGTTGACCGCAGTTAAGGTGAGACCGCGGAAATCGAACCCGCAGATAATGATCATTATGCGCTGTTTGATTTGAAAAAAAAAAATACAATGCTTTTCTTCTTGTCAAATTTCTTTTCTATTTCAGGCAAAATGATAGTAACAAATGTTGGAACTAATCCTTTACTTCCGACAAAGAGTAAGATATTGCCTAAAAACAACTGCCCGTTATTCAGAGCAGGTAAGTAAAAGTATATTTTAAAATAAACTTTCTAAATAAAATTAAAATAAAAAACATGTATTTATTATCATATTTTGTGCGTGTATGCTATATTGCATATATACTGGAAACAAGTCATGACGTCAAAAATATTTCGAATGAAAAAAAACACCAAAATCGAATAAAAATTCTCTAAAAGTTTTGTTGCCACTAACCTTGATGCGGATATTTATATATGATTTTATATTTAATCTACCGATTCAATCTTGTTTTGTGACATCGTATCTATAATTATAATTAAAACTTCTCGTATTTCAGGTAACAATAATGTTCATTTGATTTTGGTATTTCTAATTTGTTGTTTGCATCTTTGGCTGTTCTTTTTGCCTTCTTACAATGAATGTTTAGTCCGTTCTTCTCGTTTTCATTTCCTACTATCTCTAGGAGTTCCTAAAGTTTTCCTTTCTATCAAAGCTTTTGTTAAGATTGTGGCTGGCAATAATGAATCCTGGTAGAATTTTTAATTCTCGCAGGATCACTTCACTGTAAAAATTGAATAAGTCCGATGACAAGACACGTAGAGGTGCGTAAAACAAAATTCTACCAGGATTCGTTATTGGCGCCCACACTCTTAACAATATAAGATATGGCGAAGACATATCGTTGATAGTTTTTTTTTTTTTTTTGCATTTCACCCCAAGCAAGGCGGGAAGCCACTAGGACGCAAGGGGTTACAGAAAATTTAGAGCAAGATCAGATAGGAGTGATAGAAGAAAGGATGAGGGTAGTGGATAGATCAAGGCAACTGGACATGTCGATTGACATTACACTTGAATAGCTCACAGTATAGCTCACAGGGAAACAGGAAAAGGGAAGGTAGTTCCACAGGCGAGAGGTGCGAGACATGAAGCTATTAGAGTAGAAAAGACGGCTACATTTAGGAGTTTCGACAGTGAAGGGGTGAGAGCGGGATGCCAGCCTCGTAAGGCGCTGGAACTCATGAGGTCTGGGAACCAGCGAATGCAGCTCCTCGGAGCAATTTCCATGAAAGTATTTGTAGAACAGACAGAGGGAGGCAACGGCGCGTCTGTGAGAAAGTGACTGTAGACGAGACGGCAGGGAAGGGCCAACTACATTGCATATCCGCCTCTGGAGCCTATCAAGAACCCCGAGGCAAACAGAAGGGGCACCAGACCATATATGGCAACAATACTCCATGCAAGGGCGAATTGTTGATTTGTAGATCTGGAGGATCGACTCCGGGGAGAAAAACTCCCTGGCGCGGCTCAGGGAGCCAACTTTCCTTGCAGTGGACGAGGCAATTGATTCAATGTATTTATTCCATCTCAGGTCAGCAGTCAACGTGAGCCCGAGAAGCCGCAGAGAGTTGCTCTCGAGAAGTTGAGCGTCAGATATTCTAATGGAGGGAAGGGAAGGATCTCTGTGGTGATTAATAGAGAGCAGTTTTGTCTTGGAAGCGTTGAAGTTGACCAGCCAATTCATGCCCCAGTTCACAATCGATTGGAGGTCCTTTTCGAGACGCACGGCCAGGCGAGTTTTGTCAGCGAGACTAGATTTGTTTTTGAGGCAGGAGTAAATTATGGTGTCATCCGCGTAGATGCCAACTTGGGAAGTTATTGCGTCAGGAAGGTCATTTATGTAGATAAAGAATAGAGTGGGGCCTAGGATGGAGCCTTGAGGAACACCTGCGTTCGTGGGATAGGAACTGGAGGAGAATCCATCGAGAACGACCTTCAATTTACGGTTTGACAGGAATTATCATATTAGGTTATATAATCAACCCGTAATGCCATAACTCTGGAGCTTGCGAAGAAGGCCGGCATGCCAAACACTATCAAATGCTTTGGAGATGTCTAGTGCCACGGCTTGGGCTTCCCCGTTATTTTGAAGTGCTCGGTAGACTGTTTCAGTGATGGCCGTAAGCACATCGGCTGTAGATCGGGCAAAGCGGAAACCATATTGCTTTTCTGAGAGCAGATTATGGGATGTGAGGTGGTTAACGACCCCGGTATTGATTAGGGCTTCGAAGACTTTGCCCAAGAGGGTTGATCTAAAAAGAGAAGCTCGTTTTCTAGAGAACATTTGTTGTACAACCTTCTGAAAGATAAGAATTGGTTTCTATACATGTGTGTGTATTTGTGTGCGTTATCTTGTGTATAAATTTTCCGTTAATCGGATCTTTCTCTTTTTCAATTAGGTGACAATCGAGTCAATGAAAATGTCCTCTTAGCTGTGTACCACACAATATGGCTTCGTGAACATAATTTGATTGTTGATAAATTAGCCGAAATACATCCAAATTGGACCGCCGAGGAATTATTTCAAAACGCAAGACGTATTGTTATTGCCGAGACACAACATATTACTTACAACGAGTTTCTACCTCTGCTCGTCGGTAATGAAATTATGGAATTTTATGAACTTTGCTCTGATATGTACAGTGGTAAGTAATCTTACTCTATATGATGCTCGCTTAACTCGGTGAAAGTCCATTCCAAATAAAAGACAATAAAAGTTGCCGATTCGCATTATATGGTTTCGTGTTGTATTGCTTAGAGGCGTGGAATGAGAAATCAGAGAGCCGGGTTTGAATTCCGACCGAAATGGTTATATTCACTTTCGCACATATACGCTTCGGAAAGGTACGAATCTTTCTCTTCTCTGACTATAGTAGATTCTCTAGCCTTGGTTAGCAGCCAGTATAGGAGGAGAACAACTTTGAATTCAAGACTGTATGCACTCCTGGTGGGGCATATACTGTAACTAAGGTCCTCTCATCATAGTTTTAGTATGACGGACAGGTATATTTTCCTAAAAAATTGTTTTAAGAAAATGATTTTATAGATTAAAACCAGACGTAAAACTGGCTGCTTGGTTAATGAATGCCGAATGTTTTCTTATAATGGAACACTTATACTTTACATCAGAAAGAGATAGATGAAATTTCTAAGCTAGGAGTCCTTGGAAAATTTAATTCTCACAGGACGGTACTGAAGGCAAAAGAGGAACAGAAGAAAACAACGCATAACTTACCTAGCTGAACATGGTTTAGAAGCGATAACAAAAAGACAAAATATATTAAGAAGAACAAAAGACAGGAAATTGTGGAGAACCATGACCGCCAACGCCCTGAAGTTACACTTTTATGTCGTCATTTCATTTCCGTAGTCGTTTTGTTTCTCTTTTCTTTTCTTTTTTTTTTCCTTAATATTATTACCGATCCTAAGTATTAGGTTGAAACAAAGGTCCGTAGCGTTCCTCAATAGGTGTTGTTTAAGCAGGTGATTTCGGTTCGTAGCTGAAATCTCTGACATACTAGCTTAAAAGCTACCCTATCGGGCGGCATTTAAGCTAGCTCCTGGGAAGGGCTCTTGATTAGTCCTTCATCACAATAGGTAGGGAGGATTAGATGCGATAGGCAACAATAAACTACATAAGAACTCAAAACTGATCGCGGCATTTAAGTATTGCATTAATATTTAAATTTACCTTTTAAAAGTCCAACAATAATTCTTGTCGCCACTTAATTTAAAGATTGTTTGATATACGTAGGTCCTTACTTTCCGTACAAATAATTATTTTTATTTCATGGGTTACTTTCGCTGGATTTGACAATTAATTTCGATTATTCCTAAATTTATTTCCATTTTATAAAAATTCTTATCGTACCAAACAAAAAAAAATCGCCGAAAAGAATCGCACTAAAGAAAACTTGGGAATCCAAAATCTGAGGATTGCGGATCCGAATCCAGCCCAGAATGTTTTTTTTATTTTGCTCACGAATTCAGCCTGCTTCCAAAATGCTATGTTATGTTAGCTTACGACCTCTAAGAGTAAAGTTGAAAAAGAGTAACACGGTGACATAGAGTTTCATTCTTTTAGACTGGTAACCACCCAAGGCTATAGGATCCACTCTGTCCTGCTATTTTACCCTTAGCTGGGGAGGAAGAGATGGATTCATACCTTTCCCTTTTCTCACGTAAGTGAATGTAATGTACCCGACTGGAATCCAAACCAGACTCTCCGTTTCCTCAATACGAGTCGCTAACCATTAATCGACCCGTTGTATATCATTGTAAGCAAACTCGAAATCCAGAGAAAAATATTTTCCCTTGTTTTGAAGTATTATACTTAACCAAACCAGACGACACTTTCAGTATTGTTGTATGACGAATTAAAATGAAGGTTGCATTTTTTTTTAATTCTCCTGGTTTTTTATTATTTCTTTTACAGGTTATCATAAACACGTGGACCCGTCCATCTCAAATGCATTTACAACAGCAGCTTTTCGATACGGACATGCTATGGTTGATGAATTCATTAATTATAATGAAACCTCTAATGATTATGCAAAAAGAAACAACACAGATATCTGTAAAAAGGATGTAAATTTATTTTCATGCAAAAGCCATCTCGTTTCTATGGAAGATCTACTGAGGAATATGGACCGATTATATAGTTGTGATAACAGCATCGAAGCCTCTATACGCGGATCTATTGAGAAAAAGTCTCAAAAGTCCAATGATATGAAAGCCGCAAAATCATTAACGTTAAATTTACGACAAACTCATGATCTCATCAGTTTCAATATTCAAAGAGGGCGAGATCATGGCCTTCCTCCGTATAATGACTGGAGGTCTTTTTTAAATTTGTATCCGATTGATTTTTATTATTCTGATGATCACGAAGAGAGCGTACTTCGGAAATTGGAAGAACTATATAAGTAAGTCATTTTAAAAAATCTGTTCTTTAATTTTTGTATTTCTTAATAGAAATATGTTTATTGCATGAAAATTTTATTAGACGTTCTTTTCGTTTGTTAATGAAAAATGTTAAATATATAACCGCTCACTACGCGATACTTACTGGGTTCTCCTAACGCCAGAAGTAAGGCTTAGTAAAGAAATATGACTTCCTGAATCTAATGCTTTATGGTTTATCCACCATACAATGGGTTCCTCTCCCAACTTTTCGCTGACGAGATAAATAACCACATTTTGCGTTTCTATTCTCGTCCGCGATGGTTAAAAAAACTGAGAAAGATGCAATGTACGTTCACAGGTGAATAAAAGGTGGTAATTAACGCCACTGGAAGAAATAAAGATGGTATTTATCAATCCACCCACGAGGATTGAATGTGGCACAAGGCCTTTTTAATGTGTGTATCTCCGAGCCCGTAGGCTCAGCCAAAAATAAATAACCATCCAAACCCCCCGAGGGGGGCCAGTTCCGTCAACCTCCCCCAACGAAACCGTACCCTTCGGCGGAGCTTCGTCAGGGTTCCTCCCTGCAAGCGGAGAGTTCGACAGACACCCGACCCGGCAGCTCACAAAGCACAGATACTACACTTTCATCCTAGCCACCGGGCCGAGCGGGTATTCTTTTTTATTCTGGAAGAAATGAAGATGCAAATCTTGTTTTCAGTATATTTGGTTGTTTCTTCAAGGATTCACTTACACAGTTTAGTGTGTGGCGGAGGTACGTGACACTTGGGACAATTTCTGCTACTTCTGTCAAGACAGACTAATGGATCAGATCAAAAGTTCCAATTCTGAATCTAGCGTATCGTATACAAAAAGTACTCTCAGTTAGAGCACCATATCCAGAAACAGTGCGTATCTTTTTTGCTATTTGGACAGAGACTTTTTTGTTTTTCTTTTTTTCTTTTTTACAACTTACTGAATTGGGAGAAACGACAGCATCAGTTACACTGAGTTATCAATGACGTAAACACGGTTTCAAAGTTGACATTTCTAAATAAAATAAATACAGATAACATTTTAAGAAGTTAAGAATCGACTTGACACTGTATTTATGTTATGAACAGGACCCACTTTTTACAATGTACCATTACGAATAAGGAAAGGAAAAACAACATCTATAGTACGTAGTTATCAATGACGTAATCACAGTTTCATAATTGACATTTGTAAATACAATAAATACAGATAACACTTTAACAAGTCAAGAATCGATTTCCTACTGTATTTATATTATGAAATATTTGTAGAATATTTTTTTTAAATCAGTATTTTTCGTTTCTAACAAACGTTGTGGCTTGAGCAAGTTTTATTGAATGCTAATCTAGAAAACCGAAACTTTTTACTCGTTTCATTACGAGTTAGTCGGTCAATTTATGTAGTGTCTTAAATATTAATCAATGATAACGTAGTATTTGCTAAAGAACAATGATTGTAGTTTTTGTCTTGCAAACTATTGACCGTTTTTCACTGATATTTATATGAATCAAGCATTATATCAAAGTTATCTTCCTTCAACAAATATCTAAAAATACGGTGGCAAACAATCTGATGCACTGATCGCAACAAGAAATCTTTGAAAATAGATTCTTTTGCTTATTACGTTCGGTGTTACATATTGTTAATTATCTTCAGACACGGTGTCTATAACTATATATGAACAAGACCGGATTGATAGTAATTGATAGGAATCATTGACTCCCTGTTGGGCCTCCTGTAACAAATAAAAATGCAATAAAGAAACAAACACAGGCAACTGTTTTAGTAATGAAAAGGAATAAGAACTTTATAAAATCATCTGCATACTATCCGTTACTCAAGTCCAATGTGAGAGGAATTTTTCAAAGCTAAAAAATAGTAAATACAAGGTTAAGAAATCCGCCTAATAAATAGTTCTTATTGTTTGTTCTATAAATCCATGTTTGTTTTTATTAGTGTTCTTTGGATAGTGGCGTTGTTACCTTAAAACCGACCAAAGGAATCGTAGTCATCATAACTTCTATAAACTAATCGGAGATTTAATGGCTGTGACGAGAACCTCAATTTTAATCATATTTTAAGGTTAATTCAATTTGAATGAATATTTACATTTCTATTCAGGAAAAACTTTTATGCATATTTTGATATAAAATTGTGTTTGTCTAATCTACAGAAACAAAATATCTTAATGAAGATTTTAATTATTAAAAACTATTATATTATGCATTGCACAATATTCCACTCCGAAATATTTTTTTTAAATTTTGCTATTTTGGATTGAGAAGAAAATTAAAAATAATTGTAATAGTGTATTCATTTGCGAACAATGCTTTATCACACTCATATTCTTTTCTCTTTTGTCAAGAGATCCACAAAAAATTGACTTGTTCGTCGGTGGTGTCTTGGAAAAGAAATTGGAAGGATCAGTTTTAGGACCGACATTTGCAAACATCATTGGAATGCAATTTCACGATCTCAAATATGGAGACAGACTTTGGTACGAAAATAAATTCGGAGAAGGTAATCATTTCTTTCACAAAATGATGTATCATCAGTCACCCGATGCATTAGTTTCTCCTAGTTATATTTTCACACGGGGTGTTTCGATATGAAAGACAAAGAGATCCGCTTGACAATTGTTTGTTTCAAGTTCATATATTTAAAATGTATATCCAATGTCAGTGTCAGCGTCTCGTTTCTTTTTTTTTTTTTTTTTATTTGACCCTTGCCAAAATCTCACTCTGGGAAGTCTTGTATCAAAGGTAATAATTGTGGTTACTACTTCATACATGATACACTAGACACATTCGGAGACAATCGATATCTATCCTCTTTATCCTGTTAATGTTCACTTCTTACTTCCTCCTCTTACGTCCATACCACACAACCTCATTCAATAACCCTCTACTTTGAGTAATTCATGAGCCTTCTATTTGGGCGATCATCAGTAAAAAGAACTGCTTATTAAACAAGGCAATTCCAAGTAAAGACCTTGCTATGACGCTACTGTGTCTCTGACTGAAGGTCAATTAGTCTTAAATTAATACTAACCTATATTTATTGAGAAACATTTTAGCATGGAAATTATTAATGTTATCCAATAATTAGCTAATTAACAACTATAATTAATATTTGGGATCCTTTATTGCTTATTGATTCGAAAGTAGAGAAAATTCACCCGTATAAATCAATCAGATAGTGATTTCAAATTTTACAAAACTATCCATCAATAATATAAATTATGTTAGGTTACAAACACTGATTCTCTCCCTTTCGTTGAGATACGACCGGTGAATGGCGTTAGAAGATAGATTGACGAAGGGCAGTTGTGATGTAAAGCCCAGAGAAGGACTTCTCTAGTGCCACAACAGTAGGTCTTACAGGAAAAACTGCATACCCTAACCAGGTTCATAGAGAAACCGCCGTAACTCCAGTTTTCCCTTCAAAACATATTACAAGTAAGGATCCCCCTTTCTTACACACTCTTGTTGTATATGTTATAGTTTCTCTGCGTGGGATACGTGTATATGTGTATATATCTAATTTTATGTATGATGCAGCATTATAAAATTCTCTGAGAATTAAGCATGTTTGTTATTTCGTTTTCCAGTTAGCAATCCGTTATGTCCACGAAATAATCCGGGTGGTCGTTATATAATGGATATAACAATGCCAATAACGAGAGAATCGTAAATGGAAGAATAAATTTTTCTTCCCAAGATCCCCTTTTCGTTACAATTAAATAAAATAGATAACAACAAAATAAAAGAATAAAATATAACAGTTTAGAAATAAATCTGTAACATGACCGCAGCCACTTCATCAGTGATGTTGCCCTGGGATCCTTACGAGTTTCGGGAGTATACAACATCTAGTTCTCTCAGGTAACCCTGCTGGTGGTGATCAAATAACAACATGTGACCGCACAACGAGCAGTATGAAAATATCAATTGTAGAATGCAAATAACTTTAAAAAGAAACTTTGGAACCTTAAAAGAAACTTTGGAACCTTAAAAGAAACCTCAAATCAGTTTTCCTCCAATCAAATTATTTCGCAGTCACTTCACCCCCCATTAGAATGGAAGAAACCAAAACTTAGGCTTCCCTAATAAAATATATTAATAGATAATCGGTAATTTTTAATATTACAATACTTTAAGGTTCTAATATTCTGAATCGGATGATTCTTCTTGTATTTGACGAATCTATTTTTCTAAGAGTGTTTTTTTTTCTACACAAATACCTTTTACAAGGTATTTAGTTATAAAAATCTTTTTTAAAATCGATCAATTTAAGATTAACGTTATCATATTATAATCCTTGTTAAAAGTTAAATATTGTCATGTGATAACGTTTTATGTTTGTTTTTTTTTTAAATATATTAGGTTGTTGCAAAAATAATATCGTTTTTTGACGTATTTTTAACGTCAAAAAACGATATTATTTTTGCACCAACCTAATGGAACAAGTTTGAAATTTGTTTGGAATCTGACGTCCGTTTCTAATGCAGCCGATATATATACGATATCTACTAATGAATGGAATAAAGCTGCAAAACGAAGTCGGTCTTTAGATAAGACTTCTGAACTTTTCTTTATTTTGACTAGGATAAGAATGATGAGAACCAGCGACACAATAATATAATAACTTATGTTCCACGATATTTCATCATATTTATAGTCTTAACTTTCATGCATATTATTTGCATTATTATTTCGTAGAATATGAAGAAAATATCTGTCATGCTAACATTTGAAAACAACTTCAAAATATTTGGTTCTTCGGTAACTCAAACAGAATAATTCTTTGTAATGAATTTTGAATTATTTTTGTGAGGAATATGTTTAAGCAGAAGGCAGAATATGTTTTGAACAAGTAACACAGTGGAGCAATGAAATGCGGCTCGGATTAAGGAATAGTCGAATTCCAATTCTTTACATTCACTTACATGCTAATACCGTTAGGAAAGGTATAAATCCATCTCTTCTACCCCCCAGCTATGGGTAAATAGCAGGACAGTTATCTTGGTTGGTGACTAGTCTAGAAGAAGAAAAACTCTGAAATCAAACCAGGGTGGAGGGATTTGGGCGCAGTCAGACTATTTTGTCCAGGAGACACCTCTGCTACTGCAGCTGCAGTAGGTGTGATGCTCTTGCAGCGCTAATGAGTTACGAGACTCGTGATCGTAATGTTTAAACACATGCGCACCACTTGTGTATACGCGTCGATTCCAGTCAAGAGGAATATTTTCTTTAAGACTTTCGATTCGATCTGTGTATTTTTTAAATAATAGCAACAACTAAAATGGATATCACATATAACTCGAAGAACAAATAATGACATAATCAAGATGTTGACACTTCACACGACTTCAAATAAAAGCTGAGGAAGGAAATCTCCATCAAAAACTGGAAAGAGTGATAACAGTTATTGAACTTTAAAAAACTGTTTTCCTGACAAATTGTTTTAAGAGAAAGATTTTATAAAATTCCACCGAAAGTAGCACTGGCTGCTCGGTCAATGAATGCCAAATGTTTTCTTATAAGGAAGCGACTAATATTGCCATTAGTATTCACATATTCTTTTTCTTTTTTTTCTTTTTCTTTTTTTTTTTTTTTCTTTTTTTTTTTTTTCTTTTTTTTTTCTTGGTCCAATCTGACTTTTTTAAAGATAAAATGGATTGCAGGTTGGCCGTTTCTAATCTTAAATCTGCTGGCAAATCTGCAAGGATACGTAAGCAACTTTTAATTGTATAGTTAATAATATTAAAGAAAATAATTTAAAATTATTATTTCAAAATAATAACGTATTCCAAAAATATGCGGGTTGGATTTGACCCACAGACCCCGTTGTTTACTTGCCACTGCTTTTGCTGATACATGTGAACAATTCCGTCATTTTAAGACAAATTGGGATTATGTTATTTTTTTTTTTTTAATTAAATTATTGTTTCATTTCATATGTTTCTTCTTCAGCTCAAATTCAAGAAATCAAATGTCAAACGATGAGTAAAATTATTATGCGAAATACACGCATTTCTTCCCTGCCAGTTTATGCTTTCTTGATCCCATCTGAAAAGTAAGTTGAAACATTTTTTTACATACAAACGTTTACACATTTGGTTTAACATTCATATATAACAAATGAAGGCCTTCGGATGTCGCTTTTTTTTATAACTCTTACTATAAAATCTGTGAATGTGCGATGTGGTGTCATGGATAGCGTCTCTGAATGAGAAATCGTTCGTTACATTAACTTACGCTAAATTACCCTTGGGAAAGGTATAAATCCATAACTTCTTTATCCAGTCATGGGTTGAATAGCAGGACAGACTGGGTCCTAAAGTATTAATTTGGTAACCAGTCTATCGCAGAAAGAAACGACAGCCTACTGCGGGAACATATTTTACCTAGTCAGTCATGAATCGAAAGAAACATGATCGCCTATGCGTGTATCCAGTATGACACTTGACTATAAAAAGTAACGTCTTCAGTAATCAACAACAGGGTTGTGCATTGAGTGCGAACTGAACAACATTTTAAAGTTCAACGTTAGTAAATTCCGAATTTTTCTCATTAATATCCCAATTTTTTCTTCTTCTTCTTCTCCTCTTCCTGTCTCCTCCTCCTCCTCCTCCTTCATCATCATCCTCATCATCTTTGCACTTAACACACGATGCGAACAATACTCAAATAATGAGTGCTGGAGAAAGACAGTGAAGATCTGTGAAATGGAGGCTACAGCAGATTATATCGACACATCACTTTATACGCGTGGAATTAGTGTAGTGCTCACTGCGTGGCGAATTCATAGTTGATAGGAAATGTCGCTTTAATCATGAATAAAGGGAAGAGATTTTCAAAACAAAAACGAACAAGGTTTCTCTTATTTCGAATTGTTTGATTTCTTTCGGTGATACGTGTTGCCACGCTTCCTACACGGAAATGCTAAGCACTTGAAAAACAGAAAGAACAGGAGTTTAAATTCTGGAACAAATCTTTACTAGCCGTTTTTATATATATCTTGGTCAAAACCACATGAATTTAAGAGTACTACTCGATTGACAACTAGGTCTCATAGTTTTTTTGAAATAGCAAGATGTAAATGAACGTTCTATTCTAAATGATTATTTTCTCCCACTTTTCACCTGTGGAACTCTCTTCTGTTTTCTTGCTACCCTGCCAACTACAATCTTCAAAAATTTAAATGCAACGTCTATCGCCATCTTCTGTCTTCCTGAAATCTGTTCTTTTATTTTTATGTCTCCTCACTAACGTCTTCTCATTTTCTGTCACTCCCAGTAAACCTTTGCGTCTTAGTGGCATTTTCGTCTTACCTGGGGTGAAATGATTTAAAAAATGAAAGTAAGAGGGACAGAACAAGTTTCAAAGACGTCAAAATCAAGGAAGTTCAGAAATTTGTCTGGCAACAGAGGACGCAAATGCGACAGGTGCATTGGAATAGCAAAAGATGCCTTACAGAAACATTCATAAACAGGAAAGTTTCATTAGAAACAAAGAAAAAATGCTGAACTGATATGCCATATCAATATTCATATATCGAAGTAAATGTTGGACAATCTCCTCACAGATGAACAAGAGATTTGTGACAACAAAGATGTAGCTCTACAGAAGATTATGAGAAAACCGTGGCCAGAATATGCGAGCAACAATGACGTTTTAAAGAAAATGGGAACAAAAACGATATTTTATACTTAGAATAAGAAACATGCAGGTGAAAATTCGAAGACATATAATGAGAAAAGTGAACTAGGAGAATTTGACACTCACAGTACATATTGAGGGTAAGATTGGGAAGGAAGCGGTGGATTACCTACCTAAACTGGGAACGATAGTTACGGGACAAGCATTGCTAAGTGCTGCAAAGAATATGAAGTTGTGGAGGGCTATGATAGGTCAAGCCATGAAGGGACGCAGCACATAAAAGAAGATCACAAAGTTTACATCGTAAACATTGTTATCATTTTTTGTTTTATTTTACTGTCACAAATATTATGAATGCGACATAGCATTTTACAAAAGCCAGAAATGTTTATATCATCAGACCATGAAATGATATTCCTGTTATTTGTTTGTTTTTGTTTGTTTTTGTTTACTTATTGTTTTGTAGATAATACTAGAGTTAATACACTATGCACGTACTCACGTACGCATAAGCAGATCTTATTTTTCGGTTAATCGTCCTTTTAATTTTTACCGACTTGAATAGACATATAAGAGTGGGTGAGCTTATTAAGACGGTTTTTTTAACTTCCTTACTTCTCGGCTTTTAGCTTGGGGGAGGTTCAAATAATTTTAAGCCCAAGCCCCAATAGAAGGGAGGCATCTCCCAGGCAGAACCGCTCCTTCAAAAGTGGGGTTTGGGCAATTTTTTCACGGTATGGCCGTTAAACCCACTTCAAACCTTAACCTTGTGTCATATTCGGTAGCGACGTGGGCGCACTGAAAAATAACCTCGGCCTTCTGGTAAAGATGAAAGCGTAGTATTTGTTCCCTTTTCATTTGAGATGAGGAAAAGACACCCGAAGGCGTACCTTCCTTGATGCACTAAAAGAGGTAGGTTTGTTATAATATCGACGCTAGCATGATAGCTGTTGTATATACACACCAACAAAAAGAAGTCCCTGTGGGGAGGTCAGGCAAATAAAATCGCTACTCTGTCTTTTGGCTGGGATCAATGCATGGTATCTCTTCTCATTATAAATAATGGGGAAGGCACCCAGTCTCAGGGACTCAGCGGCACAGAGTCAGTGATCTACGCATGACAATGGTTGTGGAGACTGGTCAACTTTTAGATTCGCCGAAGGCAGCCTAACATCAAAAAGTCCTCGTGTCAAATCTTCCACTATGGGGATGCGAGTAAATAACTTCTTAATTTTAACGAAATTTTGACACCGCTGTCTAGCGGTCGTTAGCAGAAGTCCTTTGACAGTGGGTAACCTCAGAAGTATAAAAACTAGAATCTAACCTTTAATAATTTGACTATTTAGTTAAGCATAACATTTAATACTCTACACTCACTAATTTCTTATTTGTTTTTCAAACTATAACACTAAACTAAATCGAAACTTTAATACAAGCAAGTATTTTGACCACAAGATCTTTAAAAATTCGTATCTTAAATTCAAGTCAGTCATTTTATTTATGTATTTCTTTTTATATTTGCTCTTAAATTATGCAATATATTTTCTCATATATATACATGTATATGTGTGTGTGTCTTATTCATTTCATCTTTTCTTCATTTTAGCAATCCGGACCTCCCAAAATCATCTAGTAATTTTAACTTCTCTGCCTGGGTATAAGTTCTGGCTCTACAATTTAAACCCTAAAGCTGCCCTTAAAATTATATGATGCCTGGTATAATCGAATATATTTATGAAACGCCACAGAGTTTAATAAAAGCCCATATTTTTTTTTCAACGGTGGCTTATTCATTGCACATCATAATAGATACGATTACTTATAACCAAATATCCTTTTAAAAAATTCCATTCTAAGAATTCACCTCTACCTTCATGAAGGTAGAACTTTTTTCTTTTAAATGTTATCTGTACCAAATTAAATTATACAGATTTGTCATAGAATAAAGTTCGTTAGAAATCATATCTGAAATTTGTTTTCTTTAAACAATACATAAAAAGTATCTATTGGATTTTATTTCTCTGAAGATGCCTGAATATCAACGCTGTGATTCGTCCAAAAACGACTTCAATCGTGAGGTATTCTTGACTGCAATTTGGTTAATTTGGGGATATGAACCTACGGAATGTGGGTATTGAATTTCACTGCTGACACCACAGACTCCTGTAGGAGAAAAATGCATTAATATTTTAACAATGAACTAGTAGAAATAAATAAATAAATAAATATAGATAGATAGATAGATAGATAGATAGATAGATAGATAGATAGATAGATATTCTAGGTCCTCTCACGGACCCCAGCAGATGAGATTTTGATCTTAAAATTAACTTTTACCGTGTCTAACGCAGACTGATTTTGAGGATCAGATTTTGAAAATAGCTGCGTCTTGTAATCTACAAAAATGGTAGATTCATGGAGCTATCAAATCTATAATCAGTGGAAGCATATTCGGGCAATCTTTATTCTTCATGCCCGAAAAAAACTGATGCATCAAAACTTTTCAAAAGGAAGGTGTTTTCACTTGACACCGCTATTATTTTAACTGCCTACGCTTTGCGGCAATGTTTATTGTTTTAAAAAGCGATGATTAGAATTTTAACAAAACCTAAGCATATAAAAGTGAATTTTTACATTTTCTTTGTTCTTGAGAAATGACAAAAATATAATAAACACTACTTATTAGATTGTTTATTTACACTATTTATTTATTATATTGTTTATTGGAATGGTTGGCAAAACATCGGCTAACTACCAATCGATATGTACTTTATAAAGTGGTAAATAAGGATTTACTTATAGTTGGTTTACAATACATATTTTAATAATTTAGTAAATGTTTATAAATTTATTAATAAAAATCGTTCGCATATTTATTTCTTTATAAATTGGTAAATGATAAATATTGCATTGTATTAGTCTTAATACAATTGTATTAGTTTTAGAATGTTGTAAATAAAAAAATAACCTTGTAAATAAACAATCTAATAAATAAATAGTGTTTTATATTTTAGTCATAAATTCTCAACAACAATAAAATGTACAAGTTCACTTTCATCAGATGTTTAGGTTTCATTACAATTCTAATCATCACTTTTAAAACAATAGATGTTGTCGAGAAGAGAAGGTAGTTAAAATAATAGAGATATCAAGAGAAAAACCGTCCTTTTGACACAGATTTTTTGACTGTTTCCCTATCTCTCTTGCTCATATTCGTAATATTATATAACGAAGAAATATGCTAAATTTCGTTTTACCAAAATTGGAATAGAAGATATCATTCTTTTGATAACCTGTGATGTCGCTAGATAAAGTTCCCGAGGTGGAATGCAAATGGATTATCGCTATATACCCACCTCCTCAAAGGAGTACACACTGGGTAATTAACAAACTGAAAAACTAATCAGATTTTGCTAATAAAGAAATCGTATTCATATAATTGTGTTAGTAACCGTGCATGTCATATTTATTGCTGCTGTGTCCCTAAACAGAATTGACTTTAAGATATCTATAAGTCTACCATTCGTCCATGCTTAGATTATTGCTGCTACATATGAGCTTCAAGATAAAATCCAAAGAAGATTCAGCAATATTATTGGTCCTGATCTGGCGGCTCGGCTTCAGTTACTTTCCCACCGCCCTAAGGTTGCATCTCTGTGTTTTTTCTATAAATAATTTCATGGTAATTGTTCGAATAAGCTATTCGCTACAGTTTTGTTCATATTTTTAAATACATTGGGAACATTGCTGTTTAATTTTTTTAATTGTTGTTATATACCCCTCGTCTCACAGACAAGAATTGTACATATGAGGATTAGTTAGGACTTCATTAGAGACATTGAGGGATTATGGTGGATGTAGTAAGAATGTAGTAAATAAGAATGCGTTGTTTTGGTGTAAAGTATATTGTAGTATGTTTGGGTCAGTGATTGTGGTTAGCTAAGTTTAATTATAAGACAGAAGAAAACCAAATTTTTTCCCCATTCTCCATTTTGGCCTTGTGTCACATTTTGTATTTTTTATACAGTGTAACCCGGATATAAGAGAGTTGTCGGGACCGGAGAAGAAGTCTCTTATATCCGGGTTTCTCTTATATCCGGGTTTGGTCTATTTTGTTTAGGTAAGTATAGCTCTAATTTGGGACCAGAGATAATCTATCTTATATCCGGGTTTATCTTATATCCGGGTCTCTTATATCCGGGTTACACTGTACAATTAAATATCACTCTTCACTATGGTACTTTTGAAATTATGTGCAGTACTAGACTGGTGTCAAGATCTCATCAATTTACAGTTGCGCTGGATAAATATAACCGTAAGTTCTATGCTAACAGTTCCTTTTCTCGCACTTCTCGCTTGTGGAACTTCTTTCTGGCTCCATGTTTTCCAGCCATCTTTAATGCGAAAGAATTTAAATGCAATATCAATTGGTATCTACTGTCCTCCTGATTACTCTTTCTTCTTCCTGCTCATTATTAATGTTTCTGTTCCTTATTCTTCCACGCCCTTTAACCCTTTGTGTCTTAACGGCTTTACTGCCTTGCATGGGGTGAAACCGATTTAAAAAGAAAACAGAACTGAAGCTGATACACTAAATTGCCAGTTAAAAATATACACTTTTTTTTACATATTAATCTGATTATTGCCCTCTATACATCAGACCTAAATTTACAGTCTTTTATAATATTAGTTCAAATTGAATTATGATTCTATAAAGTGCACTCGTCAAAAAAATAAGACAAGATACGCAATGCTGTTTTGAGATAACAAATCAATATATGTTTTGATAAAAGAAATTAGCTTTGGACAAAATGTCCTTATGTAACACAGTGATCATTATTTTGAAAAGGTCATGAATTTTCCTCATATACAGCAATCAGACTTTGATTCCATTCAAATCCGATAAAGATCATTTATAAAGAGATTGTCGTGCTATCGATTTCTCAGTCTAGAAAAAGAGAATCACTCGCTAAGACCATTCATTCGCCACATGTTATACAATTGTTTGATGTTTTCTCGTGACAGCGACAACTATAAAAACTTTATTTCACAGTGTTTGATCCTCCAATGTCGAATTAAGGAATCAAATCGACAAGGCGTGAAAAATAAGTTTGATCCAGTTTGATGAACTATTAGTTCCGCCCTGTGTACACATTTTATTCAAATAAAGCAAAACTTAATATCAACCAGCAATGGCTCATATCCATGAGACACTTTTTCACGTGTTTTGTTTTCTCACTTTCGGTTATGGATTTTATTATGACACTTTGGTCGTTAGACATGGCTGGTCACTATATGCCGGGAAAACACGTTATGTAACTTATTGGGATATTATTTTGCAAACTATTTACTTTGGACTGCGTGTCGTTCATGATCTAAGTCACAGATGGAACCAGAAGAAGACTTTCCGAGATCTTAACGAAAATACCAAACTGAAACGCTTAGTGAATTGGATTTCTTGTGCTATGGCTTTCCCTCTCGGTACGTTTGTTTCTTTGTCATTCTGGGGACTTTATTTCTTCAACAGAGAATTCATCTACCCTTCCTATTTGGATGATATCATACCTTCTTGGCTAAACCATATTCTGCACACAATGCCTCTTGTCCTACAAATTCTTGATAAGTTCGTTGTCAACCACTCTTATCCAAGACGTTTGAGTGGTATATTTGGGATTCTTGGCTTGACCACTTGCTATCAAATATGGATGATCTGGATCGCACATTATACTCGAACGTGGGTATATCCAATTTTGGATTATTTACCACTCTTCTACAGAGTTATTTTCTTGGGATCCATGTGGACCTGTTTGGTTTTGTTGTATTTGACCGGGGAAATGCTTTCTCGCTTATTCTGGCGCAAGAGGGCAAAAACAATGAAACTTGTATAAAAGTCATTTTTTATTAATCTGACATGATATAGTTTAATGTTATGCCAGATAAGTATATAGAACAACTAGTATTTAAATAGCGATCAGAATGTTACATTTCAACATGAATAATTTGTACGAAGATCTTGAACTTATAAAATCTAATATTCCTTCATGTGAATATGATTCAAGACTTTGATCATTGGAACGTTGCTGTGAGATTAGTCTAAAGTAATTGAAAATAAATTTTGCTCTTAAAACTGGTGTCAAAGAATGACTTTTGTTTGTAAAACAACAGTAACATAACTACCTTGTTAACCTGCTAAATAGAAATAGTAGATAACAAATAAAATGATAGCTATATTCATATATTATAAATGTATATGGCTATTTACAATACGCTTATGCAGCTATGGCTATATCTTTAATTTAAATTATTGACCTTTTAATATATATATATATATATATATATATATATATATATATATATATATATATATATATCACAGTTGAAATAAATGATTGTTACTAATATTAATGAATGATTTTAATGTGTGTAAAATAAATATTTACTAAAATATTCTGAAAGTGTGATTAAACATGTCGGTAAGGTTTTACACTTTTTTCTCTAAAACACATATTTATATCTATGTATTTGTTTTTATTTCAATCCAAATCCACCCACACAAAAAAAAAACAGAAAAAATAGTAGGAAAACCCCACAGTTTAAATGCAACATGAGTAAAAATAAAAATAAATAAAAAAAAAACCTTCGAACTGAATATTCATGTTGATCATTCTTCTTCTATGTGCCGCGTCTCTTCCGGACATAGGCGATTATAGCCATCTACATCTTCATATCCGTTGTGCCCTTGACAGTTTTCTCCTTTTGCTAAGGCTCCCACCACACTGTTCCGCCATCCATTCGCACAGCTCGTTAAATAAGTGACTCACTGCCTTTCCCTATCTCTCTTTCCCTCACTATGCCCCATGAGCGTTAAGTTTTCCAAGCCCCCTTTCCTCATTATGTGTCCAAGTAATTTCAGCTGTTTTTTTTGTTTTTTTTTCCTCATTCTGATTATGTGTTGTTTTACGTGGGCGGAACGGGTAAGCAACGAGGAAGTTTTAAAGAAAATGGCAACACACTTCCTTGTTGCTTACTTGCTCCACCGATGTAATTTTCAGTATCATTTTGTATAAACACATTTTTCTGCTTCCAGTTTTCTCCTCATCCTTGATGGCTATTGCATAGCAATCCACTACTCTTTTCTTTTCTTTTATTTCTAGCGATTTTTTTTCGGTTTCTCAGCACTTTGCTTAGCGTTTGGGATGCTTCTTTCGCTACTGCAATGCGTGTTCGGATCTCGTTGGCGCATTTTCCATCCTCTGTTAAAACGTTTCCCGGGTATTTAAACGTGTACACTTGCTTGATGTTTATATCTTCAATTCGTAACTCATATCTCGGGCTTTTTCTTTTGCTGATGACTATACTTTCTGTCTTTTTACAGATGATGGTTAGTCCTTTTTTTCTGAATTTCTTATACCACACTAGAAGGTTCTTCTTTCCTAGTTAGCCATCAGCACAGTATAATCTGCACATCTTATGTTGTTAAGATTATTCCCACCGACAATAAATCCTGGTAGGGTTTCTTGTTCCCTTAGAATAGCGTCACAGTAGAGGTTGAGAAAACGCATACTTGTCTCACACCAGTTTTTTTTTCTAACTACTGAATTCATTTTCTATTCGTATGGGGTGATCATTAATCATCCTAAATCAGTGTAATACATGTTTCATTATATGCAGGATTTTTTTTATGAGCGGTGGTAATTCAAGACGTTTTACAAAGTGGAATGTTAATAGTATGTACGCACGACTTTTACGCCTTGTCAATACCTCATAAATAATGGACTATTCCCTTTTGATCGTGTGGAAAGACAAAATAATTATCAGAGACGCTACTTGGTTTCAGTGAAAAAAAAGAAGTGTTTAACGTCTACTGCTATGCTAATACCTCATAATGTACTATTCCGTTTTGACTGCATGAGAAGACAAAAGACATTAAAGACAATACTTGTTTTCATTGACAAAATGGAAGAAAAGGGAAATTAGAAATGTTTAACGTCTGTTTTAAAGAAATGGAAAAAAGCTGTCAATTACAAATCTTTTCATTTGCACCTTCTTAGTTCTTAAAATAATGACCAGCATTCATACTTATGATTGTTATTGCAATATTTTGTTGAAGTTGTTAAGCTCAAATATTTAACGATGCGATAGGGAAATTCTACGGATATTTTATTGTTGTAGAACACGCTATGAGTTTATTCAACCATTAACTAAAGATTCATCAGAAATTTCAAATAGGAAACCCGTGACAATTTCACGGGTTAAAACTAGTAATTATAATTATATATATGGAAAAAAGAATGTGTCAGTTTAAATTGACGAGAGAAAATATAGGTTGTAACTCCTCTTCTATCTATTTACTGATAAATCTTTTCAAGTAACGTGCATTTTTTTAGTTCACCTCTCACAGGAGTAACTTTCTCAGTCGAGTAGAAAACAAAATGCGATATTATTTTATCTTTTCATATTGCTTTTACACTTGAAAGTAATAGTATTGCGTTGTCCCTATACGTTTAATAATGTATTGTTATTATTATTATTAATTCTTTACTCATTTCTTTTATCTTATCTCTATGGCTTTTGTGCTCTTAAACCGTTATTCTCTAAGCTCGTTTATTTCAACAACAAAAAATAGTAAAAGAAATAAACTGAAATAAATACTACTTAAATCTAATTAATAAGATTGACTTTATTAAGCAATTTCATGATATTTCGTTTTAGAAGTTCAGCTCTTCAAGTTATTGCAATTTTTTTCTTCTTCTTTCCTTTTGGTCATGTGCCTTCAGTACTTAGGTGCCCCCACCACCACCATTCCTATCATTTGTAGTTCTTAACAATGTTTGTCTTTTCCAATCTCTCATCCTCCCTGTTCTGGCATCCATTTACACAAGCTCGTTAGCTAAGTTGCTTCCTGATTCCCTCTCTCCCTCAATATGACTTATGAGTGTCAAATTTTTCAAGTCTTCTTTCTTCATTAAGTGTCACAGAAATTTCAATTATCTCTTTCCGATTCTAAATATATACGCGTCCATTTTATTTCCATTAAAATTTTATCGTTGTTCACATGCTTCGCTCATGGTATTCTCAGCATCCTCTGGTGTCTCAAGTCTCCTCATCATCTGTGAGAAAATTAACTAGCATTCACTGCCGTATACGAGGACTAATATCAGATAACAGCGTAATGCTCTTTTCTTCGATTCTAATGAATTTTTCCTGTTTCTTAATACTATGCTTAGCGTTTGAAAGGCATCTTGCTATTCCAATGATACCTCGAATTTCAGTGTCACATATTCTGTCCTCTGTTAAGAGACATCACAGATATTTAATTGTTCGTACGTGCTTAATTTTGACATCTCCAATACCTAGTTAGCATTCTGAGCTGATCCTCTTGATGATTGTACTATCTTCTTAAAGTTGGTTGATGGGCTTTTTTTCAAGCTTTCCTTTAATCGATAAACAGTACTCACAAACAAGGATAAATAAAATGTCATTTTCTTGTATTTTTTCATTCACAAGCATCCAAATAACTGTTAAACAGTAATCAACTATTTGGAAAAATAGACTATTTGCTGTTTAGTAATAGCTAAGGAGCCTCTCTACTTGGTTGCTACTACTGAGTAGTAAGTCCAATCCTCACGGAGCATTATATACTTGTAGTCTTGTATCAAAGTAAGCAAACCTTAGTAAAGATCAACTATTTGTGAAAGTGGGTATTTTAGTGTTGGGCTAATGGGCTTCTATAGTTGGCTGCAACGAAGGAGTAGTAAGCTCAATTCTCATGGAGAGCACCATATTTGTAGTATTGTATAAAAGGCAGCTAAGTTTAGTAAATACCAACTATTTATAAAAATGGGTACTTCAAGCTAAAGAGATTCTCCAGTGGGTTGCTACTACCGAGTCATAAATTCAATCCTCACGGAATACTCTATATTTGTAGTATTGTATTAAAATAAGCAAAGCTTAGTAAAGTGTAACCATTTGTAAAAATGAATACTTTAGTTTTAGATAATGTCTAATGAGCTTCTCTAGATAACTGCTTCTAGTATATAGTAAGTTCTGTTTTCATAGAGTAGATTATATTTGTATTATTGAATCAAAGGAAACTGGGTTTAATAAAGACAAACTATTTGTAAAAATAGTCCCTTTAGTATTGGTTAATGAGCTTATCTATTTAGCTGCTACTACGGAATAGTAAGTTCAATCCTCACAGTATACTGCATAGTTGTGGTATTGTATCTAAATAAGTAAAGTTTAGTAAAGTGCAACTATTTATAAAAATGTGCCCTTTTGCGTTGAGTAATGGCTAATGAGCTATTTTGGGTAGCTACTACTACAGTGTAACCCGGATATAAGAGAGTTGTCGGGACCGGAGAAGAAGTCTCTTATATCCGGGTTTGGTCTATTTTGTTTACATTAACACAGGCTCTAATTTGGGACCAGAGAAAATCTCTCTTATATCCGCGTTTCTCTTATATCAGGGTCTCTTATATCCGGGTTACACTGTACTACTGTTTAGTAAGTTCATTCCTCATGGAGTATTCCATATTTTAATTTTTTTATCAAAATAAGCTAAGCTTAATAAAATGCAACTATTTTGCAAAAATAGTCCCTTTAGTGTTGGGTAATGGCTAATGAGCTTCTCTAGGTATCTACTACTACTGAGTATTAAGTTAAATCCTCATTGTACTTGTAGTATTGTATCAAAGTAAACTAAGCTTAGAAGAGTTCAACTATTTGTAAAAAAAAAATGGGCCATTTAGTCTTAGGTAATGGTTAATGAACAATTATTACAATTTTGTAGTAAGTTCAAATATTACGGACTATTCCATAGCATTGTATCAAAAGAAGCTACGCTTATTGAAGTGCAACTGTTCGTAAAAAGGTACTCTTTAGTGTTGTTTAATGGCTAATGTGGTTTCTATTTAGCTGCTACTACTAAATAGTAAGTTCTATCCTCACGGAGTATACCAAACTTCTAGTACTGTATCAAAATAATCTGAACTTAGTAAATTGCAACTATTTGTAAAACTAGGGCCATTACTGTTAAGTAATGTCTAATGGGCTTCTTTGTATAGGTACTACTATTGTAAAGTACGTTCAATCCTCGCGGAGTGCTCCATATTTCTTCAGAGTCTGTCTATATTTCTGAGATGAGGTATTATGTTTCGATCACCTGAAGAAGGCCGGAGCGTACAACGGCCGAATAATGTAAATACTGTACATAATACCTTGGCACAGTGGATAAAGGCGTTGGTTAGATCCAGTGACAGACCCAAAGAGTGTGAGTTCAATACCCGGTTAAGGCAGTGGAGAACTTTCAGAGGGAAAATTAGCAGGAGATAACTGATAACTGACATCCATCAAACATGGCACTAGAACAGTCTACCCCAGTGATCGAAATAAAGGGTTCAGTTCGAAATTCCAACCACCTGAAGAAGGCTGGAGTGTACAATGGCCGAAAGGTTGTGATAAATATGGCGACAAAGATGAGGACAATAGTCAATAGTCCGAATAATGTAAATACTGTCCATATTTCTTGTATCAAAGTAAACTAAGCTTAGTAGAGTGCAACTATTTGTAAAAATGTGCGCTTTAATGTTGGGTAATGGCTAATGTAAAACTACTAGAGGCTACTGTATAGTAAGTTCACTCGTCACAGAATACACTGTATTTGTAGTACAGTGTAACCCGGATATAAGAGAGTTGTCGGGTCTCTCTTATATCCGGGTTTGGTCTATTTTGTTTACATTAACACAGGCTCTAATTTGGGACCAGAGAAAATCTCTCTTATATCCGGGTTACACTGTATTGTATCAAAACAAGCACAGTTTAGTAAAGTACAACTATTTGTAAAAATGGGTCCTTTAGTGTTGTCTAGTGAGCTTTTCTAATTAACTGCTCTTACTGTGTTGTAAGTTCAATCCTTATAGAGTATTTCATATTTGTAGTATTGCATCAAAGTAAACTAAGTTTAGAAGAGAGCATCTATTTTAATATTGTTCATCAGACTGGTTATGTTGTAACTTATTCATTCTGATATGGTTCCATCTCTTAGAATTAAGAAAATCTTGAAAATTTGGAAATCATTACAGGTTGAAAGATTCCCATATCTTATATTCTGAAAACCGGAAATCTTCTAAAATTTTTGCTTCCATTGATGTCGACTGCACACTAGTGTTAGTAGCAAGCTCGACAGACCCAACAAAGCAAACCGGGGAACTGCTCTCGAAAAGGACCCCTGATCAGTGGTTAACTGGGACAAAACATGCCTTGTAAATTTTAACGTCTTCAAAACAAAATTGCTTTCATTTAATCACCAGAGAGAACCTTTTTCTGCCATCAGCATGGCTGATGCTAAACTCTGGGGTAGCTGCACTCTACGCCTTCTTAGGCTCACGTTTTCCACTGACAGGGAGTGGAGCGATTATATTGAATCAATTGCTACGTCTACTTCTAGGAAATTTTGTTCACTGTGTAGTACCAGACAATTTTTTCTCATCAGAATCCATCTTGTACATTTATACATCTACCATTCATTCGTGAATTGAATGCTGCTGCTATATCTGGTCTGGTACTCCTGCTTGAGATTCTTGACAAAATTCAAAGAAGAGTCTGTAATGTAATCGATCTTGAACTGAGATCTCGACTTCAGTCACTTTCTCACAGACGTAATGTGGCTTCCCTCTGTCTTTTCTACAAATATTTTCATGGCAACTGTTCCGGTTAGCTTTTTTCTCTAGTGCCTCGACTACATGAATTTAAGTGCGCTACTAAATTGGCAATTAGGTGTCACCGTTTTACTGTTGAACTAGCTAGATGCAACCGTCAATTCTAACAGTTTATTTGCTTGTACTTCTCTACTGTGGAACTCACTTTCGACATTTTGCTTCTCTGCCACCTACAATCTTCAAAAATTTAAATGCAACGTCAATCGGCATTTTCAATCTTCCCGAAACCTTTTAGTTTATTGGCCTTTCTTCACTTCGCCTTAATAAAATCTTCTGATTCTATTTCATTCCTTGTAATCCGTGCGTCATTGTGCCATTATCACCTTACGTGGCGTGAAGCGATTAAAATTAATTGACACTATAAAGCTTTCATTTACCTGTCTACTGATAGAATCCTTACTCGTAAATCACAATATCGTTTTTAACCGCCTATGACCGTTTTTAACCGGCTATGAAATATATTGTTTCGGCAGTTGTTGCTGATTGTCGATGGCCTTGTTTAGGCAGTAAAGCATTTACTACTAATTCCCTTCAGAGTAAGGGAAGGTGATGTTGCGCGTTAAAGAAAGTCTAACGAAATTTCAATATTGTATCAAAACGAGAAAATAAACAATAACAATTCTTAATAAAGAATTTAAATATCATTTAATAACAATTATGCCAGTAATTAAGTGAAAGAGAACGGGTTTTCTTAGAAAGGTAAAAAAAATTTTGTAAGAAGTCTATTGAAGTAAAACTTGAGAAAAACTAATGACCGTGGATAGTCGAATGTGTTAGTGTGTGCCTAATATTATATATATATATATATATATATATATATATATATATATATATATATATATATATATATATACAGGGTGACTGAAAAGTAACTGCCTATTTTATGTATGTTTAATCTAATGTCTACAGCTTAATCATAATTTTTACAAGACGAGATAGCTACTTTTTAATCACACACACACACACATATATATATATATACATATACTAACCTTATATTTTCACCTTAAATTAAATGCAGAAGAACTGGACGAATATAAAAACAAATTTCAACAAAACAAGAAAATTGAAAAGAAAAGAAAACAGCCTAAATTAAAATTACTACTTTTATACAAAAGTCACACATTTTTTTTTCTTTTACTCCTCGCTTAGCGGAAAAAATATTAATGATTTTATATTGAAGCACAAAGACACACATACATTTCTTTCGTTCTTTGAGGAAGCCTCTCTAACGATGGCGAAACGCGTCAACATGTCAATAAAACAGTTTCCCACTTGTCCAATTTATCAATCTTTGTTTGGATAATATATTCTATTTACACATACAAACACACACGCGCACGCGCGTGAACACATACATGTAAGACATGTCACATTGAATAATTTAGACTAGTTTCAACAAGATCCTCTCATATTCACAGACAAGCGTCTTAGTGTCCTTATTAAAGAAAGAAAATTACCATGTTGATAATATATTCATTTAATCCGAGTACTTTCGACATTAGCACAATGTCATCATCAGGGTGCTGGGGGGGTGTTTCTTTTTTTTTTCTAATACAAAATTGTTGTGTTCATCTGAAAGTTAATTTTTTTTAACTGTGAAGTGAAAAATGCTAAAGTTATGTACTGTACGGTTTAAATTTCACGTTTGGAACGTCAGGGGAGGTAACTAAGTTTGAAATTACCATATGTTTTTAAAAAAAAAAAAAAACTATTAGTTAAAACCTAGACAGTTTAAACTATCTACTGAAAACATTTTAAAACATTTGTGCAGTTTCAGTGGGGAAAATGTATAACAAAGTGGAAACGTTTTCGTGTGACGCGTTTCGTCCTTTAGGAACTTCATCGGACTAAAATTTGTTATGTCCGTGTGACTACACATATGCACCAACGAGGGATGCTGATAGAACTTCTCTTATCACAGTGAGGGATATCTAATAACAAAAGTAATGGAATCAAAAAGAAAAAGACTAAATTAAATCAACTAGATTAAAAAATTAAAAATAGAAAATAGAAAATCCCCAGCATCCTTCCCCGTGCGCATGCGTAGTCGCACCAACATAATAAATTTAGTTCGATAAAACGCTTTACATGAAAACTATTTCCACTTTGTCATACATTTTCCCCAATATTATTCTTGATATATAAAAATGTATATCGTCATTTCATATATATGTGTGTGTGTGTGTGTGTGTGTGTGTGTGTGTGTGTGTGTGTGTGTGTGTGTGTTGCATGTTTTCAACTGTATGCGTATGTATTTCAGGATAGAAGTAACTCACTTAGCAGCTTTCTTTTTCTACGGTCGACGTAGTTGGTGCTTGAGGCAAAAAATTATACTCTTGTGTGTTGCTTCTGGCTGGGAATGCTGCCACTACGTCATTGTGTATTCGCTGAGTAGCATTGAGTGCGTTCTTAGTGAGCCGGGATTTAGGCTCTAAACGAAAACCAATTCTTTTTTTCTTTCTTTTTTTTTTTTTTTTTTTTCGTTGTGATCCCATTGGTCAAGAAGGGTCACGCGGTATGCGTATTTTTTTTTTTTTTTTGTCCGTATGGTGACAACAAGTGTGTTTTTTCATGTATATTTTTAGGCTTGATAAAATTGGGAATTTGTAAATGTATATTTATTTATATGTATTTTTGAAGTCCCAATAAATATCAACTTGATTCAATTAGATCATGAGGAATTATCACAATGGAATATTTACTGTAGATAATTCGGACTACTGTTTTCAAATATCATGTTCTTTTTTATACTAGAATATAACAAAAGTATTATAAAAAGAAAGCCAGACGGTTAATTAATAAGAAAAATCGCTTAAATAAATTCAATGTATAAACTTTCATATAGATGAGGTTTAGATTTGATACTGCAAATACCAACAAAATGAAGCTTGACCGTTTATGAAAAAGATATGTGTGTAACATTTGGTTTTTAAATTTGGAAAAAAAAAGTCTCAAATCTTATAGTTTTAAAACTTGAGTAAATAAAGTTTGCAAAAAGGCGTGGTTTAAGTGATATATTCTGGGTTCTTTTAAACAATGGGGAAAGTAAATTACGAATCCAAGTTATCAAATTTCTGTTTCAATTGGGAGCCGATCCATGGCTTTTTAAGAAGTTTGGCGTGGCAGACCGGCAAAAGGGACTTAAATTTCACATTCGTAGACGATAGGCTGGCAGAAAGCACAATGCTTAAGTCACTAGTAACTGCTAGGAGAGGAAAAGGATTTCAGCATTAACAAGGATGACGTCGACGACTACTACGACAACGTAAAGAAAGAACAAAGAAAACTAAAAATTAATCATACCGCCGACAACGAAAAGGAAGGCAAAAGAAAAGAAAGAAAACTGAAAGCAGATTGATGAAATTAGAGGTGTTAACGCTGATTTTAACACTTTTATAAAAAAGAAAAGAAATTTACCTCAATATTGAATTTCCATTTAAAAACTGAAGTTTAAAGTTTAAATTCCCAACGATGCTTATGATTTTGTCAGCCTTCTCAAAGATTTTCAACTTTTTAATGTATGGAAGTGAATATTTAAAAAAAAAATTATAATTGGTTTTACCTTTTATGACCCTAACATATTGTAATTTTGGAACTTTTTATCTTGCTTAACTGTAAGACGCACAAATGGTTATTTGTGCTAACTTGTATTGTACACTTGTATTATTTTTGTGCCATTTAATAAATGTAAATTTCTTTCCAATTTCACATCGAAGTAGAAGTCTTGTTTTCGTTTGCGCCTTTCACAGTACTCAGGATAAGCGACGTGACGCTCTCTCTTCTCCACCTGTGTCTAAAAATTCCTTTTATTAGAAGGCAGTACAAAATGCTGGGTTTATTTGGCTTGTTATTACATATTATATTCCTAAGGTATTTCTATTGTAACTAGCTGTCTTTGCACTTAAACGACGAGAAAAGGTTGCAAGTATATGTAGGACAAACGACTAAAAAATGATAAAATTGATTTTAATGGGTATTTTTATGTTTATTTTCGCCCTAATTATATACAATATATATATTATATATTAGAAATTATATTTTTACACTTTTAGATCATAAAAACAATGAAAAAAAGGTAAATAAAACAAATGTTAGGTTCCTATATGTAATATTTCTTTAGCAGAATGACAGTCTTTGAAGCATTCCATGCAGACTGAAGTTGGTCGATCTTTGCACCAAGTTGTCACCATTTTCGCCTCTTTTCACTTCTAGAACTATGCATGCAGAAATACCGTTCAGGAAATGACGTACCCTCATGCACCCTATTGTTGCAATTTAGTCATTTAGACTCAAATCATAAATGAAGGATGTCTGTATTGTTGGAAAAGTTTTAATTATCAATTGATGATGTCCGATAATCTCCAATGAATCATCATTTGATGATGCCCGCTGTTTAAAGGCTAAGGAAGAAATTCGTGTTGTAATGATGATGTATGCTCTAGCAACAACATTATAACTTTTAACCGGGTTTTTCATGAGACAGATTTTAATTACTTTCTAACGACAATGAATTTAGAACACCTTTATTTGCAAAATTTGATACAAATTTAATTATTATGAGAACTTCCGTACGCTACTTTAGTTTTGGTTGATCGTAAGTAATATCCTGTTTTTTCTTTAAGATTTAAATACCAAAGTACTCTATGGGAGAGAGGTTTTCGGTATCCATGCAATTTAAGTATGATGTTGTGGATTATCCCACTTTACTGAAAAACCATCGCTAGGGTGGGTGCTCCCTAATACTATAAAAAGGCATGAATTTCTTTTCCTAGCCTCTTTTACAGCTCTTTAGCCCCGATCTTCAGGTAAAAGTGTCCCCCACTAGGGAAGATTCATTTTCATGCTTTTCTCTCTTGACTTTTGTACTCTCACACACATGCTTATGACGCACAGACACACAGAAAGAGAGAGAGAAATAAATACGTTCTTATTATAACTAATTTCATTTTGTTTTTCCTTTCGTCACATGGAATTTCTTGTGTTAATATATGCATTGTCCTTTGTTATATATTTATTGATTTGTGTCACTCATTTTACCTGGACTCAACATTGAGTACGCCAATAATATTGTTTGGGATAAATTTTCCAGGGTCCCGTAGATATTTACTCTCCAAAATGTTGATTCCCGCAACATAATGGTGACTAAATCTTTACCAAACCATATCAGCATCCGGCTACAACGTCACAAGCAATGAAACAATAAGCCAAATGTACAATGACCATTAAAAAAGTTGCTCCAGTTTTAATAGTACAGTGTAACCCGGATATAAGAGAGTTGTCGGGACCGGAGAAGAGGTCTCTTATATCCGGGTTTGGTCTATTTTGTTTAGGTAAGTATGGCTCTAATTTGAGACCAGAGAACATCTTTCTTATATCCGTGTTTCTCTTATATCAGGGTCTCTTATATCCGTGTTTCTCTTATATCAGGGTCTCTTATATCCGGGTTACACTGTAGTAGCTACAATGTAAAACACCGTGAATAAAAAAATAAGTTAAAGGCAGAAGATACATTATCAGTTTTGATGATAGCTGATTGCAATGTGGGTGGGGCAATTGAAGAAAGAGGGTAAGTGTAAAACAAACCTTTTCTTTTCTTTTTTTCTTTTTTTTTTTTTTTTGCTTCTTAGTGGTGTTCATGTTTCTATATATTTGCATACAAATAAGTAATATCATACCAAATAAAAAACGAATCGATGGCAAATGAGATTCTCGATTTGATGCAAAGGCGACAGAGAACAATGCCAAGACACGAAACGGAATACAAAAAATTGCACAAAGAAATAAGGAACAAATGCAGAGAGGCTAAAAAAAAAGAACGGTTCAACTGAGTATCACAAATAAAGAATGGTCATCAGCAAAAGGGTGGGCTCAAAATGCGATTTACAGGTCGGGGATACTAAAATCGGGAAGGCAGAGAAATTTAAATATCTGGGAAGGATTCTCACAGAGGACGGAAAGTGCGACACTGAGATCCGAAGACGTATTGGGATGGCCAAAGATGCATTCTAAAAGCTAAGCAGAGTTTTAAGAGGGAGAAAAATTTCGTTAGAAACAAAGAAAAGAGTACTGAACTGTTACATGATATCTGTCTGCCTGTATGGAAGCAAATGCTAGACAATCTTCTCAAAGATGAAGAAGTGACTCAAAGCAACAGAAATATGGTTCTACAGAAAAATGCTGAGGATACCACGGGCCGAGCATGTGAACAACGACGAGGTTTTGGAGAGAATAGAAACAAAGAGGAAACTTATACTTAACATCAGGAAGAGGCAGCTGAAATTTCCGGGGCACGTAATGAGGAAGGAGTGCTTGGAAAATCTGATACTCACAGGACAGATATAAGCAAAGTGGGACATTTGATGTGCTTGAGCAAGTGAATAGTAGAACAGGGTTTGCGAGAACTAACAAAAAGACAAAACTTGTTAAGAGCTACAAGGGGAAGTGGTCGCTTACGTCATGTAGGGACACGGCATTTAAAAGAATATTGCGTATTTACATGTAATTATGACAGCTATATATTTTCCAGGTTTTGTACATGTGTATAGTCACTAATCATCAAATATTATATGTATAATTTGCTTATGTAAAGCATATGTATTAATGTCTGCAACTGCGAAAATTTCACAGTAAAATCACATATTTTGGTAAAAATAAGCCTTGTGTGAAAGTGAAAGAAATATAGAAAGAAACAAAAACATGCAGAGGATGTCATCCCATAAGTTCTGTCCGAATTTTACCTTTTTTTAAAATGAACGAAATTTAAAGAGTATTTTATAATGTCTAATGGAGCTGGACATTATTTTTATGTTTAGATGCATTTAAACTGATCAAATTTTATTTCAGAGAACAATAAAATTAAATTTTGTTTGATTAAAACCCTGCTAACATGGAAGTACCCAAGAATCATTTGAGGCACATAGAAAGGAGACTCGGCAGCCGAAGCGGCTAGAAACATTCACTCAGTTTATGGAGAGGAATGTGTGAATGAAAGAACTTGCAGAAGATGGTTTGCAAAATTCAGAGGTAGAGATTTCACCCTTGAAGATGAAGATCGAACCGGACGTCCAGTTGAGTTTGATGAAAAGCTTCTTGAAGCAGCCCTTGAAGAAAATCCTGCGTTATCAGTTGAGGAATTGGCAGTGGTTGTCAGTTCAAACCATACAACTGTTCATCGTCATCTTCAACAACTTGGAAAAGTTCCTAAACTTGGAAAATGGGTACCTCATGAATTGTCTGGAAACAACCTCAAATCCCGAGTTGACATCTGCTCTTCTCTCCATTCTCGCCAACTTGTTTCACCTTTTTTGGATAGACTTGTGACTGGTGACGAAAAATGGATCTTTTATCGAAATGTTAAGCGTCATAGACAGTGGCTTGGTAAAGAGGAAGGACCCCAGCCACAACCGAGAAGGGAACTTCATGGGCAAAAGATTCTTCTTTCAATCTGGTGGGATCGCCAAGGAATAAGCCACTTTGAATTCTTACCACAATTAATGCTCAAATATACTGTCAGCAATTAGAGCGTTTGAACCAAGCTTTGAGGAAAAAAAAGACCTGCTCTAGTGAATGGAAAAGAGGTGATGTTTAATCAGGACAATGCGCGATCCCACACAGCAAGAATCACGTCACAAAAGATCGAAGAACTTGGTTGGGAGAAAATTCCTCATCCACCTTATTCTCCCGATCTTGCTCCTTCAGACTACCATTTGTTTCGTAGCTTACAGAATCATTTGGAAGAAACAGCTTTTGTAACACAGGAAGAGGTTAAATCTGACATTTGTGAGTTCTTCGAATCAAAGCCAAAAGAATTTTACAGTAATGGAATTAGTAAGCTTGTCAATAGTTGGAAGGAAGTCATAGATAATCAGGGAAAATACATTGTTGATTGAATCTGTAATTAAATGTAACATTTGGTCACTTGTTTTCTTTATTCAAAATTCGGACAGAACTTATGGGATGACCTGATATTATAGAAAGAGTTAGGTATTAATGTATTTTTGAGCATAGCATTGATTTTTTTCGTCTACTGGTAATAAAATAGCGATTTTTCTTCTTTTTTTTTTATATCTTTCCTTTAATAGCATATCAGCGACATAATCATAATTTTAAGAAATAAAAAAAGCTACGCGGTTCTCTTAAAAAGTTCCTGATATAAGGGAGATAACTTATATCATTTTTAATAATTTATAAGATGATCTTTTTTTCTTTCTTTTTTTTCCTTTTTACACTTGACCTTTCGCTGCTTTTTAACTGACCTTCTCAGTTAATTCACCCCAAAATATTAATTTACCCCAAAATATTAATTCACCCCAAAATAAAAAGAATTTATATTTACTAAAATCACACCAAAATTCAGAAAAGTCCTTTAAAATTTGTTAAAAAAATGTAGTCATTGTTATTTTTTGCCTTACGTCTCCAAAGAAACTCACACAGATAAGAAGAGTCTATCATTCTGCGATGAGTCCCAAACATGGGCGTATTCTTCATTTTGGCGTTCCGCCAGGTACTTTCGATTGTTTGCGTGTGAGCTGATGTTTTTAGGTCAATGAAATTCATACTGAGATTTACAGTCAGATGAATATAATTGGGATCATCCGTAATCCGAGATAATCATAGTCTCAGGCAAAATACAGGGGGCAGTCATCCTGTAGTTTGATGAAAGGAAGAATATTTACTGTCGGTAAGAAGCTAAATTGGATAAAAAAATAAACTTTGCTTTCAAATTTATGATTTCAAAAGAGTGTGCCAAAAATTTAATTAAAAAAAAAACAAAGAAAACTTGATTTTAAATTTCTCAGGAGTGATTAATATTTGCGATAAGTAACTTTACATTATTTGGGGTTAATTAACATAAAAGACCTTGATTTAAATGCACATAATACACGTCTTTTTTATTTGAACATAAATTCTCACTTATTCCTTAATAATGCATTTTCAACCGACTTTGTATTTGGTGTCTTTCAGTCATTGATTAATCTTTGCAGAATATATGCGAGTTGCATATAATGTCAGAGACTGCACGATTGCCTACACAAATTCGCCCACGTATTTTTTGTAGCAAAGCAAATCATTTCCACAAAATTGAACCATTTGCTCATAAATGGGCCCTATGCTAAGTGCGGCTACAGTACACTAAGTTATCGAGTCGTGTGGTTTGGTTTGGTTTGGTTTGGTTTGGTTTGGTTTGGTTTGGTTTGGTTGCTTAGCGGCATATCAACAACTCTATGAGTTATTTAATGCCGAAATATGAATATGAAAATTCAAACTTTATAATTAATTATTTTATAATCAAATTATAATTATTTAGCTGCATTTTTTAACCAAATAATCTGACAAAATCAAACGAGGAGTGAAAACTTATTTCCCTTTAATAGAAATGAGATTAATTGTTTCATTTAATTGTTTGTTTGTTTTTTGTTTTGTTTTTTTTTTGTTTGGGGGGTTAGTATATATGTTATGTCTTCACTTTTACTATAAAATGTATTGTTGGTCATTTTGCTATAATATTTGGTAATGTTTTTACAAAAAAAATGCATTACTGGTAATTTCACTACAAAAATATATTGCTGGTAACTCTTTTTATAAAATGTATTACTGGTACTTTTACTATAAAAAAATGTATTATCATACTTTCCTAGTGTTTTGATTTTAGTTTGGAGGTTCATAATGTTTCCCATAGACTGGACCTCAACAAGTGCTTCTACTCCGGGTCAGGGTGGAACAGGAAACAACAGCAATTAACAGGTGGTTCCACACCCTTCAAAACCTCAAATCTCCCAATCAGATGCACTTGCTGCCGAATGTAGCTTATCATCATACCCTGGTCTATACCTACTCGTGTCTTCTTAAAAAAACACAACACTTTGCAATATAACACATTGCAGTTTTTACACACAAAGGCAAAAAATTTAATTTCGCTTCTGAATGCTTAATGATTAAATAGTGTTTATTTATACGGTTTATATTTTGAACCAGTAGTGTACAGAAGGAGGGCAGAGTGTGCAACGGCCCCGGCCATCCGTATCGGGTGTTTGGGGCATCCAATCAAAGAATGAAATAAAAATTTAGTTTTCGAAATTTTAAATTATCTCCGTTTTCGTTAGACAAACGCCCTACAGTGCCACAAGTAGTATGAATTTGGATCTGTTTTGAATAAAATATATTTTTAAGTGAAAACATTTTAATTGCTTTCTATTTGATCATAAAGATAAAAAAATACTACAATAAACTTTATATCTCTAAGATTACACTGAACATTTAATTTAATTTATTACTATTAAATTATTAATGTTCTATTTCTTGATAGTGATGTTAAAAAAAGTGCTGTGAGTTGGTCGCAGCACAATGCCAAAAAGGTCGCCCCGCACAGCGCTTTAAGAATGTTCGCAAGTACGACTACAAATTCTCAGATTGATTCAGATATCTGGTAGCATCTTGCGACTGACCGCAGCAAGTCGCAACCAGCTGTTCGAGAAGGCATCAAAAGAGGCGAGAACAATCGTAACCATCAAATGGGGAATATGTTATACTCCGCTGTAAATTAGATCTTTCTGATTCACTCTATATCTCGGCTGGCTGTTTACTTATTGTATTTAAAATACAATTACGGCACAAGGCCAAAATTGGGGAGGGGTTGAGGCTGGTCATCACTATCTATCTTATACCTAGCTAATCTGATTCACGAACCATTCACACATTACAGTTCCCACATTCACCATAAGAACTAGTCCGTCACCAGTCAATCCTCCATCCACCATAATACCGCATCCTCTCAAGGGGAACCTACAAAACGCGCCCCATGCCTTAAAAATTTAATGATAATAAATTATTATATATAAAAATATAATAATAAAGAATAAGAGGGGAGGGAAATGAACCCAATAATAAACTAAAAATCAAAACAAAATAAACTAAACATAACTGATGTTAGTAGGGTCCGTCCAACCCTCAAAAAGGAGAGGCTACTGTATTCTGCCCATTGGACAAAATCAAGAAGCTCTTTCGCTAAGAGAGTGGGAAAATGATAAAAAATTATACGGCCATGGGAAAAATATAAAGCTGACCCAGTCGAGATAAAAGTGGGGCTAAAACAAACAAGGGAGGTTGGGGATCTCAACCTGGATCATAACCAAAGCGGCAGCCGGGAACAGGCCAGGAACAGCACTTACTCACATTAACTAGGTACACAGGGCTTGTCTAACCTAACCAAGGGTAGGGCTCCACAGGAAACCACTCCGATGCGACGTAGGTTGACCTAAAAGAAAAAATCAAGGCTATCCCCGCTCAAACGAACCAAGCTCGCCTCAGTCACCCACCTTTCGCTGAAGACTGTCGAATGCAAGCGTTTTCTATCAGTTCTAATCTTTATCTTGAGCTGATACTCAAATCATATTCTGATGAGAAAGACAGTTGCCTCGCAAGACTTCCTCCTGTCGCGTCGTCCAAATCACCATGCGGGCCGTAGCCAGCAGCGTCAGAAACACTATTCTTTTCACTCCAGAATACGGGGGCGACACATTGTCACACGCGTATGTGCGATCCATGAGCACGAGCATTTCGGGAGCGAGACGAGCTGTCAACTCGCTAACATGGTCCCATAAGGGGCGAACCTGGAGGCAATGGTAGAAAGCGTGCGAAGGTGTTTCCTCTAAACCAAGGCCACACCGTTCAGTCTGGCAAATCAGACGAGCCCCATATCAAGGCCTTGTCATTGGCAGACAGCCGATTCCGAGCCAATCGCCAGGTAAGCGAAAATTCAGGGTTACTGAGATAATCCGCCGCTGACTCCTAAGACCAGAAAGAGCGCAACTCCTCCTCCGACAAGTCGAGCCACTCACGTAGAGGATCCTTCGCGACTCCCTCCACAAGATAACGATAGAAGACCTTCCTAGGCTGAGAAAGGTTACTGGACCGAGGAACAGCCAACAAGGCCGACCGACACCGGCGAAGGAAATCCGATTGATCCCGAGGTTTACGATGGCGCTCAACCCGCGAGATGGGGGGAGGACTGATAGTAAGGAAAGAGACGCGTCCCTAACAATCCCCACTATAATCGAATCACCTGTCAATGCACGGCGTAGGAAAGCCAACCTCGAGGCGAGTCTGTGGCTCACCAAGTGTGGCATTCCCAGCCACCCCCACGACACGTACGTTGTGCACAGACACCTCTGTCGACCTGATGCTTGCGTTCCCTCCATAAAATGGAGGGTAGCAAGCACTCGAGCGGCTTCCTATGGTCTTTACAGAGAGGAAGTACGCAAAATTGATAAAGGACAATCGGGAAAACGTAAGTGGCACACGCCTCCGCCCTGCCTTTCACGGACAACCTTCGTCGACGCCAAGTCTGAACGACCGCGTCGACCTTTGCTCGTACTTCAGACCAATTGTTCTCAAGCTAGAGGTCAGGTACAAGCCACACTCCAAGAATGCGAACAGGACCGTCCGTCCAACCGAAGAGCCCCGGAAAATCGAGCCCCTTCCAGGAACCTAAACGCAAGCCGGAAGACTTGCCGCGGTTAATCTTGGCCCCTGTCACCTTTTCGTACCGATCAAGTACCTCCTCAATGTCGCTGCGGGACGACACGAAGGCGGATATGTCATCGGCGTACGTGGAAACCCTGGCTCGCTCAAGGAACGGCGATTCCACGTAGCGCTGGACTGCACACCTTGTCTCTCAGCCGGCGAAGGAGAGGCTCCAACGCCAAAGCATAAAGTAGGGACGACAGTGGAAAACCCTGACGAACCGACCTAGACAGCGCAAAAGCGCCCGACAGCTTCCCATTCACCTATAACACAGCACTGGGGCAGCGATACAGGAGGCTAATTCAGCAGCAGAAGTCGGGTTCGAATCCGGCGGCCTGCAGAACGGGAGCAAGATAGCGATGGTCAACCCTATCAAATACCTTGGACTGATCCAAATTGATCAGCGCAGCCTCATCCTCGTCTTTTACCCCCTGTATGATCGTGCGGATCAGATGCAGGTTGCTCTGAATTGTCCGGCCTCTCACAGCACAAGACTGCTCCGGACCCAACAGAGACTCGGCAACTGACTGCAAACGCTCCTGCAGGATCTTGGCTAAAATCTTTAACTCTGTGTTACCAGAGTTATGGGCCAGTAATCATCTAATTTCCCCCCAACATCCTTGCTCTTTTTCAACAGCGTGATCACACCCCTAGTGAACCGGTCGCGGATGACCCCCTGTCGGAACCAGTTGTTGAACTGTCAAAATCGGGACAAAGATGTGCAACAGCCTCAAGTACAATTCAAACCATCCAGACCGGGCGACATGCCTCTGCCGACCTTCTTCAATGCCGCGTAGACTTCGCTCTCCGTGATCACTCCCTCGCAGCCAGCCGCTTCAGTCGACGAAAATTGAGGAAAGTCAGCCAAATAGCTGCGAAACTCGTCCTCACGAAGACCAGGCTACTTGGTAAAGCGGCTCTCGAAATGCCACCGAAACGCCTCGCACACGTCGTCTGTAGCTCGAAGAGTATGCCCCTCCGGGATTTTGGCATCATGAACGTAACGATTGGAACCTTGACGGATCTCTTCTTTGCGCAAGTCTGCGCCCATGTTCACAGCTTCGGAAGACATCTTGCTTAACCTATGTCTAATTACCTGGCCCATGTAGTGCTCGCTAGTTAAACGCTCCAGGGCCTCCCTAGCTAAGTCTATCTCTAGGGGATACCCCACCCAGCCACCGCCCGGAAAAATAGCCTTAAGCGTCTTCACTTTTTCAGCTCTATCTAGGGCGAGCCGTTTGATGAAATCAGTGTTGAAGGACCTAATCCTATCCTTAAGTCTCGCCCACCAGTACCCAGCCATTCTAGCCCTATGATCTAACGCCACCCGAGCACAAACGAGTTTGTGATCCGAATAGCCTACCCAGTGGAACGTGGGACTATATCTCGGCCGGCTGTGATCAAGAAAGCAAAACCTAAAATAAATCAAAAATGTCGTCTGCGCGCGGCGACTATGCACATCACATTCAGCCCACAAAACAAATATCCTGATCGACATTTCCATTCAAAATATTTCTTATTTGTTATTGTTATCTCTAAGATTCCACAAATCATGGCTATTGACTTAAGACCCAGTTTTTAAAGTAACCCTGTCTCCAAGAAATCCCTTGTCATTTTAGTTTATAAGCTAAAACTAACATATTTACAATAAGAGTGTGACTACTAAATTTTTTTTTTAAATAGCTAATAGAACACAGGCGCAGTTATTAACAACTCAGCATAATTATGAAGATTATTTTTTTTTAAAGCGTGGAAAATTCAGCTTTCACCGCAGGAAAAAAAGTAAATTTAATATAAGTGGATATTGCATGGATCATTCAATAAATAAATAAAATTAACTTGATTTTCGGAGTCGGCAAACAGCTGCCTCTTGAAATCCAGGTCGTCCCGGTCCAGAAAGAAAACAATGCAGAATTTAAACAACCACCAGACGACAACTGAAAGTTACAAAAATGTCACTCCCACCTCAAAGAAAAGTCTTTGGTTGGTGCGCTGTTACCACGAACTTTGATTTAAAAAAAAGAAAAAAAAAGAAAAGTGTACCAAAGTTTTCTTTGAAAAAGTATTTCTCTTTTTCTTCGCTTTATGTAATTTTCTCTTCTGAGGATCTTATGCAGCAATATAATTTTTAATTTTTTTCATTTTCATTGATAATTTGCATACATGATATTGGCTATAATTTGGCACACAAAGTACGAGAAAAAGAGAAGAATAAAGGTATTGTATGTTTTTAAATTCGGCTCCTATCTTTGTGTGCCCATAACTACATTTAAACACTTTGAGTGTGAACTATTATTTTTGTGTGATTTTTTTTAACCAAAGAAGTCCTATATTATCGCTAACAAAAAAGATAATTTTTTAAAAGTAGGCTTACCAAATGAACGGCTGAAAATGTAGAAATTTAATCCTTTTACTACAAGTAGAACGAACGAAGGAATAATTTACCTGTGACGATGTAAATGAAATAAAATCATGAACTTACAGTAAAGGGGAGATGACTCTTAGAGAAGCCACTATTGATTAATTCCCTTTTACTGAGATTTTTTTTTTTTTTTTTTTTTTTGTCTTTCTGTATGCCTGAAAATAAATATACTTCCCTGTTTTTATAATAAAAAAATACTGCAAGCTATTGTAACCTGTCGTTCTGTTTTCCTTTTCTGTTATAGTATATGTAAACACGGATGACGCATGGTACTAGTTTTGATTTCATTATGTTCTGGAGTTTTTCTTTAAAAATTTTAGCAAATGTAAAAAAATGTTTATAGGGTTTTAAATGGTTTTAAAAAAAATAGAACGAATTAAAAAATAAAATACTGCTTTAAAAGGTTCTTTTAAATCACTCCAAAAAATGTAAACAATTTTATGATTTTTAGGCTTTTTTGTTTTTTGTTTTTTTGTTTTTTTAATTTAATCTACATTCAAACTTATTTTTTGTAAATTCATGCACAAAATTGACTTAAATTTGATTTAAATATTTTTTTTTAAACTGATTTAAATTTTTTTTTATATTTACCTCGATTAGGCATGTTGCCAATGAATCTTGACATGGAGAACAATGATTTAGATATTTTATCATTGTAAATTCCAATACTCCATAAATTAGTGGTCATTTATAAATATATAATTTGGCAGGTTTAAGCACGGATATTTCGGTTTTTCTGTGATACACTGCAAGACATCTTCTGCATCCATGATTTTTACGAACTTGTGTGCTTGTGTGATCAGAATTTGTTTAGATTCTAAAATCCTCACGGAATCTTCTACAATCTCGTATGTTTGCTTCAAGAAACTCCCAAGTCTAAATATATAAGAATTTTCTCGTTTTTCAATATTTCCGCAGAGACTGAAACACTCGCCAGAATTTCTCAGGAAAGGAGAAAAGGACTGATGATTATAATAAACCGGATTCGAGTTGAGAATCCTTGCCAATGTTTGTTCTTCATTGCCTGAACAGTGAACAGAAGAATAGAATCCGCCTTTGACATTTGTTGGCGCCGAATCAGAATTAACATCTGTGTTACCTTCTTTTCTGTTTTCGATAGATTTGTGTGAATCTTCAAATTCTGGATGAGAAAACCTGACTGTATTTCCGTGAGGCTTTTTTTTTTCATTCAGCAGCTTTTGATAATCGGTTTCATAATTATCTTCCTCTATTTTAATATTGGGATATTTGTCGGTTAACAAAGGTTGCCTCTGATCGTATTGATAGAACCCTTCTCTTTCCGGTATTAAGTTTTTCTGTATATTATATTCTTGCTCTTTTCTCAGAACATTTAACAATTTTGACATATTTTTATGCCTGTCATCATCCGAAAAGTCTATATTCTCCAAGTCGGACCGCGTACCAACCTCAACCAAATTATTACTGGTGTTTATATTTAAAGATCTTTCCTTTGTGGAAATAGATAAGTCTAACGTATTATCTTCATCGTCCGATGTGTCAACTACTCTTTGATTACCGGTTGTTGGTGATATTTCTTTTTGTTTACCGGTAGTTGGGAACATTTCTTTTTGTTTACCGGTAGTTGGGAATATTTCATTTTGTTTACCGGTAGTTGGAGATATTTCATTTCGTTTACTGATAATGTCTTTTTGTTTATCGGTAGTAGGGGACATTTCATATTGTTTACCGGTAGTTAGGAACATTTCATTTTGTTTATCGACAGTTGGAGACATTTCATTTTGATTACCACTAGTTGGGAACATTTCTTTTTGTATACCAGCATTTGGGGACATTTCTTTTTGTTTACCAGCAGTTGGGTCTACTTCTTTTTGCTTATCGGTAGTTAGGTATACTTCTGTTTGTTTACCGGTAATTGAGTTTACTTCTTTTTGTTTACCAGCAGTTGTGCATACCTCCTTACGTTTATTGACAGTTAGATTTGTGTCGTTATATTTATTGACGTTTACTTTGAAGGTGGAAACGTAATATTTCTGTTCCGGTTTTGACTTAACATTATCCAATAAAGTTGTTCCCTCGTTAACGTATTTCGAAATATCTTTCGTCACATGATGGCCATCGTCCGAATCGCACAAAGATGTCAATGATAAGACATCTTCTACCTCATAATTCTCTTTCACCTTTTTGCCTTTTACTTCTCGTTTCTTCGTTTTCTTGATTTTCCAAATCCAATGTAAACCAACGATTGGCAGATAAAAGAAAAACAGTAAATTTATCAGGCTCATTTTCAAGTGTGACAATCCGCGAACTCTTCTCCCCGTGTCTGGGTCAATTGGATATCCTTTCTCGTCATATTGGACATACTTATACTTCAGATCATCTTCAAAGTATTTATTGAGCCACTGACCTTGTATAAACAAACAAAGACCTACTTCTCCAATCTGTTTTGGGAAGAACAGACCCAGAAATACTTTAATCAAGTTCAGGGCTAAAATAAAAGCAAATATTTCTGCTAGTATAATCCCTGCACTTACTTTGACTATAGGATGACTCAGCGGACGTTCTTGCTCCAATGGTTCGCATTTATATTCAGGGCCACAAGTACACTTACATCCTTCGAGGCAAATACAAATATTTTTTTCTTCAAGGAAGAAGGTTTTGAAACTTTCAGTCTTCTCTTCATTACTCCATAATTTTAAGCGACATCTTATAAACGGAGTAAACTTGGGTTTCTCATCAGATATGAAATTACCACTATGCTGAGTGCCAAGTATTTCATCTGGCAAGACAACAAACGTCGTCTTCTGGTAAAATAGTACAGTTTGGGACTCGTAAGGGGCAAGTATTATTGTTTTGGATTGCTCTTCAATATTACATTTCAACAGCAAATTGTATTTTCCACTCAAAATACCTGCATTATATATGTTGATACCAATTTCATGCTCTTTTGAGCCGTCTACTAGTGGACAACTGTAGATAGTACCAATTATTCCCACTGAAGTTAAAACAGTAGCAGACTTTTGAAATTCTATATTTTTCTCCAATAATAAATTTACTTCCATCTTAACTGTCATGTCCGACTGCAAACTTTCTACTAGCAATAATATATCATTACTGCAGCTTGGAATGAAAGTTGCATAAGGGGAAAATAGTTTCACGTACTTCGAAAGGAAATATTTAGTTTTATTGAACAGCTTCAATTCACGAGACGTAGAGATTATGTCATGGAACCAAAGATCCATCGGCTGGTTCTGCAGACATTCTTCGACAAAACTTTCGGCGCACTGAAACTTATTGGTAAGAAAGGCTTCTTCAGTAACTCCAACTGCTCCACACGTGCGACCTTCAAAGTCCATTAAGTTTCGATTGACAACCAGAAACTGGGAGACTCCTCCATTCACTTGATCATACTGGGGGGTACCTTTCTTTAAGGGGGATGCAGCGGTTGGAATCAATAAGTAATTTGACTCAAAATCAAGGCAGCTTTTGCATGTATTATTGCCAACTTTAGTCATGTTTAACATCTTTGCAGATAGATAATGATTTTCTTCGCTCGCTAATTTTGATGGTGATTTACCGGAAGTAAGCAATGTACTCGCTTCAGCAATGAGTTTCCATTGTGAGTTTCTTGTGCTAAAACTAAATTGTTCTTCATATATTTGAATTCCAAGAATTTGAATCATTAACGGACGAGCAATCGTATTCACGGAATACCAGACGGGATCATACATAAAACAATGAGCTTCTAAAACGTGTGGGCAGCAAAATCCTTGGTTCTTGGAATGTCCACGTCTTTTACCGCAGATTGTTGTCATGCCTGGAGCACGACATTCGTGTTGATTCCCCAGTATTAGGTTATAAGGACGATTATTTACCAGGTGTGTAAATTTTAGCGGGTAGGCGAGAATTATTGGTGTCATCTGTAGGCGCATAATAATTGGATTAAACAAGTGGACATGTTTATTTATGTTTGGATCGTAAAGCGTTTTAATCTTGAAAAAGTTTTCTTCCATCTTGTTGTTGCTTCTTTTAATTTCTGACACTAATTTCAGTTCCAGATTATGGTTATATTTGTGTCCTTTATTATTCACTCGAGGCTCAAAGTGGGTTGCGCCAACTATGAAGGGAGGACTCGAACTTAAGACAATAATGAGAACCATGATTAAAAAAGCCGAAATTAATGCAGCCATGAAGTTCAAATTAATTAATACAAAAAAGAACTCCTGCAAAGATCAAATTTCTTATTCGTCCTGGGTTGACCAGTTCCTCCAGTCTGTATTTTGCATTATCTATAAGTTACATGGAATTCATACAGAAATTATTCCCATTAGTAAATACTCCATTAAAAATAAGACGCTTGACCTCTATTGAAAGGAGAAAAAAACAACAACAGTTTGAATCTAAAACGCAGTTTTTATGTGTGCTTTTCGGCTCGTGCTAAATTGAGAACAAATATTTATCTAAATGACGTGGTGATATTCGATTCGTTTCTCATCTGTTTCATTTGATTACATTATGCAACGATTGTTTGTTATTTGCCAATAGATTCTATCCATCCATCTTGTTACATAAACCTATTTTTGTCTATTTTTTATTTATTTATCTACTTTCTTCTCTTAGGACTAAAAGATAAAGAGGCCAATAAATTCTATAGATCGGTCCAAAAATAATGACGTAATAATGTCGTTTTTTGACGTATTTTTTAACGTCAAAAAACGACATTATTACGTTATTATTTTTGCACCAACCTATAGAATTTATTAAAATTATTAATATTTATGAAAAATGAAACCTGATTAACCAAAACATAAAGCTGAAGCGGTCAAAGAATATCAGAAATTAATCTCGATATTGCAATATGCGTTGCTTGAAATGAAATCGTACTTACAATTGTAATTAGTTCCAGATTCACAAAACGTCAATCTAGTTTTTGTCATGTATAAGTGCGTATGCGCATTATTAATTAATAAAGATGTTGCGGCGGGAATGCTTGTTGTGTTTGTGTAGGAAAACATGTGTCTCCATGGTATCTTTTCCCCGTAACAATTATTGCGTACTCAAATGTGAGTTCGAGTAATAAATAACACAAAACAGTGTATAAAACAAACGACAATGTATGTATTTAAGCTAAACAAAAGTACAATAAAAGAAGAAAAAATTTAAAGACTAATTACACAGAAAACTTTTAAATTAGAAAATGTGTGTTCGTGGAATATGCGTATGTGTTTGAGTATGAAAGGTCCGAGAGAAAAGTATTAGGTTGGTGCAAAAAAATAATGTCGTTTCTTGATGTTCAACTTTATGTGAGAAAACGACATTATTTTTGCACCAACCTAATAATATATTGAAACTAAAAAATTAAAAAATGAACGTTCCTCAGTGGGGGAGACTTTTTCCCCCCATGTGCGACTACAACTTATAACCGGAGTTGTGAAAGAGGAGAGAGAATGGCTGAGAATATCATTGCCTATTTATAGACTTATGGAGCGATGGTTATTTAGTAAAGTCATACAATGCACACATGCGGCATAACAGTAATCAGGGCCGGTGTGTACTACTCCCGAACCACATGACCAGGATAGTGCCAAACCTGATTGGGGTCAACGAGCAGTAGTTTGTGATTCTCGCTATTTTATCCGCATTTGCTTTTTTTCTACCTACATTTATACGTTACAAATCAAACTAAGCACAACTATTAAAGGGCGAAAAATTTTCGCGGATTTTGACGTCACTCTGGAATCTTTTTTTTTTCTTTCGTCCCAATCCGTGAATTTGTTTTGCCCATGCTAAGTGTCTAAAAAACACTATAAAATTCTCTATTTTTTATCCATAACATTAAATGTGTTAAAAATTATTCACATTTTTAACACAAGAAAAAAAGTTGTTGTTAAAAATCGCCGCAAAACATTTATTGATTTATTTAAGATGAAATGATCTATTATTATGATATGTCTCTAATTTGTATTTAGATACATTGTATCAATTTTTGCATTTCAATTTTTCTAATTGAATTGTTCACCTATATTGCATATCATCCATTATTGTACATAATTACAAAAAAAATTTATTTTGTTTTTATATGAAAATATTGTGATGAAGTAGAGTGGAGGACCCGTATCATTAGATTTGAGATGGATGAGACCCTTGCACCCGGTCCAGCTTATAATTACGATTTATTTTCTATAACCACATTATTAAAGTTTGTAGAAAATGATGTTCATGCCTAGCACCTTGAAGAAACAAAATTCGCCTCAAATTATGAAGTATTTAATATGGAGGACGAACACGTATTTCTAACATTCAAACGTTAACATCAAGCTGCAAGCACAATATTTCTATGATTGTTCTTGCGTAATATCGTGTAAATGTATTGCAAAAATGTCTTTACGATAATTTAAACTGAATTCAGATTTGTGATGAGTTATTTACAAATCAAGCCTGGTAAAATGCATGACCTACTGGTTCTACTTTTATTGTCATCATAAACACGTTCTTGCGATTTATATGTCATCTACTTTATGTACCATGTCTACTCAGGACGTAGACGATCATGGCTTTCCACAACTTCCTGTTCTTTTTAGATCTTAATAGATTGTGTCTTTTTGTTATTTCTCCTAAAAAAATTATTCCACGTCCATTTACTCAAGCTCACTAAGTAGGTTATATGTGTTTGTAGCGTACGTACCAAACATAACGTCGGGTCGATTCACTAAATGTAGCAGGAACACCAAATATATAGTTACTACTACTATTTATAATTAATGATTCTTCCACGTACAGGATTCAAGAAATAATAATAACAACTCCAATTTGTTAACCAACAAATATGTATTGAATAAAATACAACAACAAGCATGAAATAAAATCGTATTCACAATGTAGATTAAAGAGAAGGAAGTTCTTTCCCCTTGACTGTAGATGATTGTAATCAACCATTTGAAGAAAGTTCTCCTATGAGATAAATGTTCCGAAATAATTGTTAGAACAAAGTTTGCATGTGAAGAATGAATAACACCAAGAATTGCTTGAAATGTGTTGTGAATAAACTGGTTTGAATCAACAAAGTTCTGGTTAATTGTGCTTGGCAAAAGTTACAGAAAGAAAATGTAAGTTTGTAGTTACAAAATTCTGTGTCTGTGTGCGCGTTAGGGTGTGATGAACAAGATCGTGGATTTGTGTTGACGGCTGGGATCTTACTAGATCTTACTGGTGATTTGCGAAAAGTCTCCCTACTTAAGGAAAAGAGGTAGGCTCCCACGGAACCGCGGGAAAACTTGATCTTACATTAAAAATATGTGATTGGTTAAAAATTAACCAATCACTACATACATACTAAACAGAATAGGTAAGTATGCTCAGAACCAAAAGATTCAAAGGAACAACTGCGATGGCTAAATTGTCCTATACAAAGGTAGTAGTAATTTATTATTAGCCAATCGCAGGCGACTAAAATGTGGGTGTGAAAAACATAGCAACCGCTATAGTATGAATCCTCCTCTTCTTCCCCCAGCTATGGGTAAATAGCAGGGAAGAACGGGTTCTATAGCCTTTGATGGCAATTGGTCTACCGCAGAAAGAAATGGTAACCTACTGCGAGAAAAAATCTGCTTCGTCAGTCATGTATCGAAAGATAAATGATCGCATAAGCGAGTATCACGCATGGCACATAACTGACTGACTGAAAATTCCGAGAACCCTTCAGTTCCTTCGATTTTTGTTATTCACGATGCTGCTTCTCTAGTATTTCTACGTGGCAACAGATGTAATACCGTATCATCAAACAGAACCTTGAGACGTTCCTTAGCCGTAGATGTTAAGAATCGTCATGAAATGCTCTCTGATTTATCTGATGACGTTGAAACACAACACAACAACCTTATATCATCTACAGAAGAAATCGCACTCTCAAAACTGTCAAAGAAGGAAAAGTTACAGCACATCCACATCAGTTCAGATGTCTGTGTGTAAAAGGCAAGAAAGATCTGCAAAGAGTGAAATCGAGTTATGAAAAAAAGCTAATTAAAAGTACTTTTAAAGACATCACTAAAGTACAAAGGATACTAGACGAGGACCATGCAAATGCAGACGCAGAGTACATCCAAGAGAAGATCGACAAGATTGTAAGACTGCATACGGAGAAACATGTTGCAGCTTGGAAAACTGTTATCGGATCCTCCCCTTTTTCATATAAGTGGACTCGACCAGACTGCTGCCGTTAAATACCCAGAGTCAGTCAGAATATACAGAGATAGAGAGAGATTGGGAGAGTGAGCAGAGATTGTGATTGTGATTGTGATTGAGTTGGAGGTAGAGTAATAATGTGAGGTAACCGCTTGTAGAAGTCAGTTACAAGCACGTAGACTCTAAGGAAGTCCTACTTCGAGACTATAACTATATATATTATTATTACGACTAACCGCGTTCCTGGATTTACTAACAATATACCCATTGTATTATTGTGTAAATACATTTAATTTCTTATCTTTAATACTTGCGTTTGTCATTCATTGGAGACCGAATTTCATCTCAGAATCCACAACAAAAACAATAAACATACTCTCAGGAAGAAAATCAAAGCCTTCTTCTATTCGGCTCAAAGGTGGTTCCGCTGAAAAGCGTAAAATTAACTGGAAATCTAGGATGAACCACCGCAAGTCAGTGGTTTTCCACCCCCCAATAAATTAAATATTTAATACACTGGACCTAAACCCATTCACGCTCGATGAACTCAAAACAACACTCAAAGATTTTGCTGACAACAAATCTCCAGGTCTTAACAACATACCAACATTATTATGGAAAAATCCAATATGTCATGACCTCCTCCTGGGTTTTGCAACCACACATTCATACACCATTTGCCGCCTTCAGCTTGGCGAAATAGTCCCTGTTCCCAAAAAAGGTAATCTAACAAGTGCAGCAAACTATAGGGGTATAACTCTCATACCAATTGCAACAAAAGTTTACAATAAGCTACTGCTATATAGGATTGTCCCTACCATCGATTCACTCTTCCGCAAGAATCAGAATGGATTTACAAGAGGCAGGTCGGCAACTGCTCAAATCCTCTCCATTCGCCGCACACTGATAGAGAGGGAAAAAACTCAACAGAGTGGTCACAAATTGTTTTCATCTTCAGAGATCTCATATTCAAAATCCTCCAGCTCTATAGTATACCTTCCAGAATTGTTAATGCAATTAGAGCTCTGTACAGAAACACAACTACCACCATTGGATCGCCTGATGGCGAGACTAATTCCTCTGAAGTTAAAGCAGGAGTTCTACAAGGCGACACACTTGCTCCTTTCCTCTTTGTTGTTGTTCTGGGTTATGTTCTGCGTATTTCTCTTGGAAACATGGAGGAAAAAGGACTCCTTTTGAAACGCCATAGTAGTTGGTACCCTCCACGATACCTGATTGACCTTGAATTTGCCGATGATCTTGCATTAATTTCTCAATGTATCCAAAATTCAGAATACTTGCTGCAATCACTCCAGCAAGCAACTTAACATTAACTTGAATTTTTTTCTTGATAAAAAGTTGAATAATTTTGGCGCATTCAACACTATAGTTAAAAAAATAATGAATTTTATATAGTGCTTTTCGAGCAAAACAAATTCCCGGATTTGGACCAAAAAAGACCACAGAATGACGTCGAAATCTGCGAAAGTTTTTCCTTTTTTAGTAGTAATCAGTTGTTCTTAGTTTAATTTGTAACGTATATAAATGTAGGTAAAAAAGTAAATGTTGATAAGCACTTCCCGAGGTCCCAGTCAAGCTACTCCCACCCCGGTCAGGGGATTTGGGGGTAGAACAAACCGGCCCTGAACAGAAGGACCTCTATGTCTCTTTCTTGTAGATAATAGTGGTGGTGGTATGGTGGAGGAGCTGGTCATCGATGAAGGAATCTAACAATGGTGAAGGTGGTGATAGCTCAAAATCCGTTGAAATCGGTTCTACCAAAGGATAATTTCTTAAGATGGAATTGGGAGAAATATTTTTTTAGATATTCTTTTCAGGGCATCAAGAGATGATAAGTCGATTATACTATTCAGGGCATTTAAGAAATGTTTTCATTTTATTTTATTTATTAAACTTAGCCTACTAATACAGCGGCATTAAACCATTACATATTTTGAGTCTTCAAATATGTCTATATTTAATTAAAATAAAACACGTTACGAACAGCAACAGAATGAATTTCAAAATTGCTCTGAAAAATTACAAGTAATTCTTTTTTAAATAAATATTCAATGTAGTAAAATTTACTAAGTAAATTGATGATTTTCAGACGAAAATGGGAAAATAGAGAACGTCACCTCTCTTACCTCTAATGTTGACGAAGGCGCATACAAATACAAACAAGACTTAAACTAATTCTGATGCGAAATATAAACAAACAAACATTTATTACAAAGACATAAAAACAATATAACAGAATACAAGTTTACAAATAATTTAGCACAAAATTTTCTTTTTGCGTACCTTATTAAATAACCAATTCAAAAAAATAGAAATATGACTCATAAAAAAGATATATGTAATTCAACAAACTTTCAATAATCGAAAAATCTTGAAAAGGTGCAATACAATTCTTTTTGAAAAAAAGCAAAGTTTCAAAATCCGCATTGCTTCAACAAAGATACACTTACTTTATTGAAAGTCGAAACTGAGAAGGCATTGGCAGATTCACCAAAATCACTAGGACTTGTTACGGGTATCATCATTTTGGTTGTGATGTGTATAGATATTTTATACTGAGCATTTATGAGCTTCTGAAACATTTGTCCCGCAAACATTATTCGTGGACACATGTGAATCCGGATAAAAAATTAAGAAACAAAACAATATTTTTTAAAACAAACGACAATTAATGCTTGTATTAAAAAAAAGTATTTGCAGATGTACATAATTGTAATGAAAAGAAAAACATTAAAACTAACTATAAGAATGTGCCTGTTTGCATGTGAAATAAGTGCGTGATATAGAGACGAGAGCGTATGTGCATATGTAAGAGAGTTAAAAAGTCAACAGAGGACCAAGTAAGCGAACACGGCCCGTTGGCAGCGTTTTTATTCTACGTTCTCCTACATCTGGAAGTAAAAGCTAAAAAAGAAAGATATTGATTGCCCTTCTTATAGACTTAACTCCTTCCCCGCCAGTTATTTTGGGAGAAACGTTTCATTTTCAGTCAATTTTTTTTTTTTGTTTTTATAGTAACTAAGAAACTGAGGCACTCTGAAGTACCCAAGCGATAGTTAACACCTCTACCAGACGTATGCGTTTTGACCACTGGACTCGTTTCAAGCTCAGAAGAACATAAAAAGAATCAAGATCGTCATATAAATACGTCTGTAGATGTTTTTGAACGTTATATTTTAGACGTGTTAATTCGTCCGTGCCTGAAAAAAGATAATTTTAGTAAAAACGTATATACACGTCTACGCCGGGGAAGGGATAAAAGAGCGTTTTTGGTAATGGTAAGTAGAGTAAACCATAGACTTTAACAAATTTGTTCTTTTTCTTGATTATCAGAAATTTTTCACATAACTGGTTTTGTGGATGCTGCTTGAGTTTATGCGTTGAGGTTATCAAATGTAATTGCGTGTTCTAAAAGCATTCATCTGCTATACATTTAATGGTTCAAGATATAAAAAAAAACAACGAGACTCCAATTGTACATCAACAATAAAATATATATTGAAACAATAATGTACAAAACAATCATGCAATGGTGTGTCGTAATTAAGGGAGAAAAAGTTGTTTCCCTTCCACTGTATTCCGATTAAGAGTTAATATTCAAAAGTTAATTAAGAAGTGTGTTGTTTTGAGTAAGTAAGAAAGAGTTCAGGTTCGTGAACTTGGCTTAGTCCCAGAGAGGAAGAATGTGTAATGTAATACAAAAATAACTGTCTGTGTGTTCGTTGTGAGTAAAGTCGTGGTTCTGTGTAGACAGGCGTAATAGCTGGACTCTACTGACAACTTGCGAGAAAGTCGGTAAGAGTTGTTGGCAATGATCTTTAACGTCTGAACCCGTGGTTAAGACGGGGGCTCTTGAAGATTACATCTTGACAGCAAGGAGAAAGATGAATGAAGAGAAACACGAGAGAACCTATTCGTGTTTTGTTTATATAAGGCTGTATCACACGTGATCGGCTCTGAAGCATTTGCGCGGAAAAATTATTCCTCGCGTGCGGGTGATTTGATTGGTCGGAATTGACCAATCAGCAAGGTAGTTTTGAGGAGATTAGCCAATGAATGCTTGCCGTATGATCTGTGTGTATGTATGTGTGATATGTGATGACGATTTGGTGCTGCTTCTTTTTCTGTTTCTTTTTTCGTTTGCTTCCTATTATGAAACAACCTAGTTCATTCACTACTGACGGCCAAAATTGCTTATTCTTATGGATTCTTATAACTTGTTGTAATATTCTGGTATCTTATAACATGTTGCAATCTGGTATCTTCTTGCACCCTCTGCCTTCTGAATTTTCTACTCGATTTCTTATATAGTCCCGAAATAAGCTCCAATTGAGTTTCAAATTTTAAACTTGCGTGGGTGGAAATCACCCTCCTGATTGCTCAAGAAGTCCAAAGATTTTTTTTTTTAAATTTGAAAATTAAATCGCAAACCACCTGCCTTTAACCGACTTATTTTCGATTGTTCTTTTTCGAGCCATTTTATTTTTAGAAAATTTAAAGTATAAATGTTTCACATTAAATTAGTTATTTTTATTAATCGTCTGGCTTTCTCTTAATGTTTTTAAACAATTCTTTTAAAATCAAGTGCAATAAACAAATCTAGACTGTTATAATATTTATTTTCAAATTTTATCTATATACACTTTTTATTAATGATTTATTTATATTACATTTTTTACATAAAAAGCAATAAACAAACTTAACGGATTGTACTAATTTTAATTATTTTATTTTCACCTTTCAATTATTTTACATTACTTTCTAATAGAAAATTTTTTGTAGATTTTCCGTCCAATCTGAAAGAAAATAATGTGTATTATTAAGTTATACAAGCGCCAACTCTCGTTTGAATCGGATAAATCCCTGATTTTTGAATTTTTATTTAAAACAGTCGGTAGCGTTTTTTTTTTGTTGTTTTTTGTTGTTTTTTTTTTGTTTTGTTTTGTTTTTTTGGTAGGGTGCTTTCATTTAAAAAAAAAAGGCTTTATTTGGGTAAGACACATTTATTTGATGGTACCTTGCTAGGTCAGTTCGGATCTTGTTGCTACTTCTTGCTAGAGCTGAAAGAAAAATGGATATAGTCGGCCTGTGTCCTTGTTAGTAATTCTTTGCAGGTTTATAAAACAGAGAGAGAGAGTGACAGAAACAGAGAGAGAGGAAGAGACAGAGAAGAAGAAAGAAAGAAAGAAAGAAAGAAAGAAAGAAAGAAAGAAAGAAAGAAAGACCACTGAAAGCTGGAATAAAATAGCATTACATTACGTAACGCGAAACAAGGGACGTTACTCTCGTTGACAAATAACGTTATACATATACAGTAGTAATATGCCTTTAGCAAAATTAGAGAAATTATCCGACTAACTTATGCCTTTGGTATTTAATAAGGCATCTGCGTTACAACTCTCAAGTAAAGAGGAAAGCACCAAAATAATACCTTCTGCACAAAATCAAAGTAGTAAAGTACGTGTTACTCTACAACTTTTCCACCCAAATCAAAAGCCCTCAAAAAAGTATGCAGAGCACATAGCTACTACACAGGCCAAACATCTAAAAAAAATGGTGTAAAATGGAAACAAAAGAAAAACAATGTACAAATATCACAAAATTCTCGTTCCGTTTCTCCCAGTCCTAATGAGTCAGAAAAACTAGTTAGACTGATAACAGTAGGTCTATCATGTTCATGACTTTTAAAAGTCAGCCGCTCAAGCTCTCCAAAGTCTTCTTCAGATAAAAAAATATATCAAAGAAACGAAATTAATTATCTCAAAGGAGACAGAAATCTCCTTCTACAAATATGTATGAAGAAACGAAATTAATTATCTCAAAGGAGACAGAAATCTCCTTCTACAAATATGTATGAAGAAACGAAATTAATTATCTCAAAGGAGACAGAAATCTCCTTCTACAAATATGTATGAAGAAACGAAATTAATTATCTCAAAGGAGACAGAAATCTCCTTCTACAAATATGTATGAAGACTAACTCCAATATGACTAGTATTTACCAGTCTCCCGACCGAGACGAGATGCGACACGAGGTCAGGTTTACTGTGGAGAACCCGGGCGTGTCCACCTGGACCAGCCGCTACAAAAGCGGGCTCTGGTACATTACTTGTCTGTTTTTCTCAGCCGAGACTCTATCCGAAGACAGAGCCCAGACTCAGTCACCCTCTTCCCGAAGATAGAGGTTTTGTCTTGTCGAGAGCCTGGGACTGACTTCAATGCGACTATAATTTAACAGTCTCCCCACTGAGGTGTGATTCGACGCAAGGTCAAGTTTACTATTGGGAACCCTAGTGTTTCCACCAGGGCCATTTGTCAAAATTTACCCATCCCTAACAAAAGCAGGCTCAGATACAGTACTTGTCTGTTTTTCTCAACCGAGTCTCCATCCGAAGACAAAGCCCCGACTGTGTCATCCTCTACCTGAAGACAGAGGTCATAACAGTCACAAGCCTGACAACGAACTGACTTCAATTTGTCTGTTTTTCGCAGCCGAGTCTCTATCCGAAGACAGAGCCCCTACTCTGTCACCCACTACCCGAAGACGGAAGTCTTGTCACCCTCTGCCTGAAGACAAAGGTCCTGTCTTGTCGAGAGCCTAGGACTGACTCCGATACGATTAGTATAGTATTTACTGATCCCCATTGCGGACTAGATGCGACACAAGATCAAGTTTTATGTGAGAAAGCCGAGCGTTACGACCCGGTCCCTGGTCAAAATTTACCCAGCCCCCGGAAAAGCTTGAATCAGTATTCTCTTATTTTTTACATAATTGTTTTGACATGCCCAGCATGTTCTTCTTTCGACACACTCTTGATCGAAATATCGTCCAGATACGCCACTACCAAATCATAATCCGCCAGCATGGTATCCATGGCTTCTTGAAAAATAGCTGGTGCCACCTTTATACTAAAATTAAATTTATATAAACCTCTCTGCGTATTTATGGTCGTCGATTCAGAACATTGCTTTTCAATTTGAATTTGTAAATATGCTTCAGAGAGATCCAGCTTTAAATATATTTTTCCGCCATTCAACTTTGAAAAAATTTCTTTTTGATTTGATAATAGGTAATAGTGTGTTTCGAGCCAACTATTTAATCAAATCGAGAAATCCGCGCAAACACGAATTTCGTCATTTTTTTCTTATGTACTTAGCTGGTGCAGTTCATTTCGAATTGTTTATTTTCTGCAATACACCAATTCTTTCTAGTGTGTCCAATTCTTGATTTACTTGTTCTAGTGCTGTGAATGGTACGCTGCATTTCGGTTTAAATACTGAGGTCGAACTTTTTTTTACTTGAAAAAAGTTAAGCGGTAACCCACTTAAGAAATTTTCCGCCCTTCTTAACGCCCAAAAAGATAGCAGATTGACACCGCACCTATTTCTAAGATGACAACTATTACCAAGGTCTGACTTCTAAACTATCAACCACCGACCTGAAACGGACTTTCTCCTGACTGCTACCAAAATCTGATTTATAATCGAACTTTCGCTAACCCCAATTAAAAAAGACTCACACCTGTCTAATGCAAATAAATAAATATATATTATTTATTTTATACCTTTGTGTCTGTTCGTTTATTTCCGCAGTTTCCGATTAATACTACTAAGAACGCTCTGGCACTTTCTACACTTTTTGTTGCCATTTTCCCACTTTACTCGCTCCGTCCATGCAATTCTTAGTATCCTTCTATAAAAACGCATTTATGCTGCCTCCTTTTCTCTTCATCTGTGGGAAAATTGTCCAGCCTCTACTACCATTTAAATTTAATGGATATCACATAGAAACCCAGCATTCTTTTTTTGTTTCTCAACATTTTCCATAGCTTTTGGAAAGCCTTTTTCGTTTGTCCAATGCCTGTTTGGATTTCAGTGACGCATTTTCCATCCTTTGTTAAAGCATTTCTCAGATATTTAAAATTCCGTACTTTCTTGATATTGACATCTCCAATTTGTAACTCTCATCTTGGAACTTTTCTCTTGCTGAGGACCGTACTTTCTCCTTTCTTGTAGTTTATAGTTAATCCTTTTTTCTCACTATTTTTTACTACTCTGTCTGGGAGGTCCTGTAGTTTTATTTCCATGTCAGCCATTAACACAGTGTCATATAACGCACACTAATAATAAATTCTGATAGGTTCTTTACCTCCTTTAGAGTAGCCTTTAGGATTGAATAAATCTGGGGCGAAGACACGTACTTGCACCCCTTTCTATTTTGTGTAGCTACCTCAACTCTTTTTCCATCCGTATGCAGGCGGTTTGCTCCCAGTATAAGCTCTTGATTATTCTAACATATTTTCTGAATAGATCTAATTTTCCTAGCGCTCCAAATGAATCCTTGTGTTGTACCCTGTCAAATGCATTTTCGCCATCTATAAAACATAAGTGCACCACTTCCGTCTGTGTTTATATTGCTTTCTCTGATATCATTCTAATCTTGAATATCATATTTTTTTGTTCAAGTTTCCTTGACAAGACCCCACTATTCTTGTTCTATTTCTGGTCTAATTCTACTTTACATTTTATTCGTCAGGATTCATATCTTCACACTCCTCTTGATTATGGATAATAAATTTAATTTTGAAGAGTAAATATAAGTACGTCCTCTTCTTATTTTCTTTTTCTTTTTTTTTTGGCGGGGGTGTATGATCGAAGAGAGGAGACATTATTGTGTGTTAAAATCTTTTACTCGAAGATTCTTTCTACTTACACTTCGAGTGAAAGCGTGCATTGTAGATATATTCCAATTCACATTAGGATCACATTCATCAAAAAATGTTTCACTTGAAACATTTAAATCAACTTACACACAAAAGCATTTCCCTCCATTTTTAACATTAATAGCAAAACACTGTTAATTAATATGTGGATTATCCCACTTAGGTTTGCTAAAAAAAAAAAAAAAAAAAAAAACGTCTCTAGAGGACGCTCCTTAAGCCTATAAAGGTGTGCATTTATCTCCATAGTCTCTTTTCTGTTTTACAGCTTTTCAACTCTGGTATTGAGATGTAGTCCACCTACAGTTGGAACGCGGCCACTAGGCTCGCGTGCGTTTTTCTTTCTCTCTCTTGACTTTTGAACTAATTTACACACTTGTCTATCACGTAGTCCTACACAAATTTCACACATACAAAATGCACAGTCTCTAGTTTAAATGTTTTTTTATGTAACTAGTCTTTAAATTTGTTCTTTTACTGTAATTCTTTTTTGTAAATACATGCCATTGGTTGCTGTTTGTTTTATATTGTTTTGTGATACTCATTTTTACTTGGACTCACATTGAATCCGCCAATATTTTTTGTGGGATAAATTTTCCAGCAGCCCGTAAATATTTACGATCCAAGCGTTTATTACCGTAAGATAATAGTGACTAGATATTTACCCAATCACACCAGCTATCCCGTAACGGATATTTATAAATATTTTATTAGCATCAAATAGTAGCAAAACAAAAATGTTTATGTCATTATTAATTTTCCAATCGTTTTTTTTTTTTTCTTAATAAAAGTCGCCAGAAAAATATTTAAATAAAACGAATCGACAAGAGACAGTCTTTGATGTAGGAAGGTGAATTCATAAATCCGTAGATTTACACGTATTTAATAGGTGGATTTTGATCGGAAAATTTTAATGTAGTAGTAGAATTTTTTGGCAACACGCTGACGCGTGATGAAATCCTCAATCTTTATTTGTTGAAGTTATTGCTAACACTTTTTGTCGAGATTTACAAACTTTACGCTTCGTTCAATTTTGCAAACCAATGGATAAAATTTGAATAAGCTGATTTATTTAGAAAAATATTTTAACAAAAACCCTACTTCGCGGTTTAATAATTTATTTAATTTAATTCTATAGGACTTCATGACAAACAAGATTTTTAAGAAAATTTCTATTTTCCTTTTTAACAACAAAAAATAAATTCTTAGGATTTCTTACTCTTGAGCATGCAACATACAACTGTCCATGATTTCTTTCTGTAGCCAAATTTCAACTTTTGAAGCATTTGACGGTTTGACCTCATGATTTGTTTATAGTTCTTGCAAAAGCAGGGCAAACTGGAAAATGGATTCTTGTAAATATGAAAACTAAAAGAAAAGATATGAAAAAAACAATATTTCATTTTTATTAAATAAGTATTTGTTAATTTAATTGTCGTGTCCACTAGAATATCAACTACAATATTTATAAGCCAATCACACTCAAGAAAACACTTACATCTTAAAACACACCAATAAAATCATAGATTACAAATCAGAATGTTTGTTGTATTAGTCATAATTATTTTTAGGTAGATACCGACCAAATATCGTACGGACGTAGTAGAAGACATAACACGTGACTTCTTAGGGCCAATTATAAATAAATAATTTAATTCTGGGGCCGATATTGTTCGGAAAATGTGTATAAAAACATACGAAATCCGTTCCCAAAACAATATACACGCGGCTGCCAGCAAGCTATACACACCTCTCGCCGATGACCTTCATGACCTCATGTCAAAAACGACAGCGTTGACAAACTCCAGACCACGGCAACACTGCCAACAGTAAGAAACAATTCGTATTTCTCGTATCCGTTTTTATTATGAATCACGCACACACATGTTGACTTTTTCATACAAACACACATATCACAACATTTTATTGTTTCTCACACACGTACACAAAAACAGTTTATATTTTATTTCAGAAACTTTATCAACCCAAACAAAAGACATTACTTTCCAATCTATTATCAACTTTTTGTATTCCTATCGTTATATTAAATCAATGTTTATTTGTTGAAACTACGTCGTCTTTTCTACTGAATTTTATTTTATTCCTTCAATGAAAAGCGTTTGATTATTTTAGACGGCCAAATTACGAGCGACCCTGTAACGATATTTTATTTATGTATTGCATCCCGACACTCCAAATTTTAACATTCAACGAAAAACGGAGTAGAAGGATTCCTACAAATGGTGACCACGACTATTACCTTGTGAAAACACGAAAGTTGGTAAATAGAACACACAAATTTACGTATCTTAAAAAAAAAAAAAAAAAAAATTGGAACAACAAAACACAAATAGTACGGAAGCTTCGTTGACAACAGTCAGCCTGTATTTACCTGCATATAACCCTAACAACATAAAATCATGGCTTATACAAATGCAGGCAATATTCAACACGAAGAAAATTGCTTCGCAAAGAGCCCGATACTGTTATTTAGTAGAAAAACTTCCAGCAGAAGTTGTAGAAGAAGTGAAGGACTTACTGGAAACAATGCCAGAAGAAAACCCCTACGATACATTAAAAACGGCCATAAACGAATTGGAATTTCGAATGAGACAATGCTGCGCGATTTGTTTACCCGAGTGGAACTAGGTGACCGAACTTCTTCCCAGTTATTAAGACATATGAAAACTCTGTTAGGTACTAAATTGTGGTTGGACAAACTACCCAGCACAATGACGTAAATTTTAGCACCCATGGCAGAGGAAACTGAACTGGAATACATTTGTAATAAACATACTACAACAGAATATACATAGCATGCTATATATATATATATAGGAAATTCAGTCATCCTAGTTTTATTATTAAAAATTCGAACGTCCAAATTACAAGCAATAACAAAATAAAAATAAAGAAAACATGGGTATGCCTGTTAAATAGATCATTTGTATTTACAAGCATATATACATGATTTTTTTTTAAGTCAAAAACGAGTAAAAAATAGTCTTTAATTGAGTTTGGGTAGTTAGTCCACAAAAAATCTGTAGTTTAGAAAAGACTTTTTGTATTTGGTTCACAGTCAAAACTGAGGTTGAAAAAAAAAACTTTTATCGCCAGCAAAAATTCGCTAACCGTCAGTGCTGTTTGGGGAAGATTCATTTGAAGCAGCCGACCCATGTTTCTTACAGTACAAGCTGGTGTGACGGAAAAAGCTATGTAGCCACGTCTTCTCCTTTATTCAGCTTGGGGACAGCATTATCTATGCTCTCTGAAAGCCAAAATCTATGAGGTTTTATAAGAAATTTTTCCCAAAAGTAGGCTCGAGAAAGGTAGGGATTTAGTTTTCTCTGATTGATGAAATATTTCATACGATGATGTTAATTTCTAACCAATAGGCACTATTTTAAATGGTGCGTGTTGAATTGTGGAATCTTTTTGGCATGTTTGTAATATTGTCTGTTATTGGGCAGAAAATAAAGTTTGGGTGAGTTTGAATATGGTATGTACGTGGGTATGTAATTTTGTTGGTAATAGGGTTCATTTCTCATGCCCGCGCACACATACACATGCATACATATTTGTGTGTGCGTGTGTGCGCAGAGGAACCTTGGTTCATGAATTTAATTTGTTCTTGAAGGTCGTTTATGACCTGAAATGTTCATAAACCGAAATTATTTTCCGCATAGGAATCAATGTAAAATGGATTAATGCATTCGTGGACTCCAGATGATTGATAATTTAAATGTTTAAAATACTACTTTGTGCACAAGTTCATATACAAAACCAATGAAAATCATTAAATCTAACACACAAAAAAAGATAAACAATAGTAAACAGATAAAATATGGACAAAAACTGAGCGTACTTATATGGAGGAGAGTTTGTTGCGGACTGGCGAATGTAATTTGAGTGATCAGAAGGATTTTTAGTGTTGGTGTTCTAAAAACATTCGTTCACAACAATTAAAGGAAAATATTAGAAACAAATCATGACGTATTGTTTCAAAACGTAACAATTGAATTTATTAAATATTTGATATACATGCATGTGAACTAAAAGGTTTTGACAGAGTTATGTCTCTTAGACTTGGAAATATTTATACTTGAGCTCATAAAGTGAAAGTAATTATTAAACTGTAGTTTACAATAATAAAGTTTCTTTAGCATGTTTGGAATTGTGAGTTGTAAACCTTGGTAAGAGTTCAGAAGAGACTTTAGAGTTCGTACTTGCGTGAATTGTTGTAAAGTACTTTTACGTCTGACCGCAAAGGTTAAGACGGGAGTTCTTGAAGATTACATCTTGGCATCAAGGAATGAGACGCGAGAGAGAGAGAGAGAGTAAGAAGAAGTTTTAAGAGAGAGAATCACTCGTGTTTTTTGTTTATATATGATCGGGTATCACATGACCGGCTCAGATGGAGAACGTGGGAAAACAGATTTGTCGCGTGCAGGTGGCTTGATTGGTCGGAACTGACCAATCAGCGAGCTAGTTTGAAGTAGATTAACCAATGAATGCTTGTCATATATTCACTTACAGGGCATAGTTTATTTACCCATGCAGGGGTGACTGGCTGACGTGGAAGATTCCACAAGTTGATGGCGTAAGTGGAAGGTGATGACGGAGACAAAAGGGAAAGGTGTTATGGTTTTAAGTTACACCGGTTGTAGTTGTAGATAATTTAGATTATTTTACTCTCACAAAACATGCCCCAGTCAATATATGGACAACGACTAGACATAGATGAAAATTTGATATCTCTCTGCAAATGCAGTGCGTGTTGTTTTTTTTATACTGAAAAGCATACAAAACCAAAAATGTCTCCCAGATGTCTTACTTCTTTGGCAAGATTTCCTTTTTTTTTAACAATTTTTCATTTTCTTTCACCTATATTCTGTGGTCACAACGACATAAATTGTCTGTCAAATCCCCTTTCCAGTCTTCTTACTTGGTTTATGTTAAAAACCTCAAGGACTGTCCTGTGTCTCTTCAAAACATATGGGAATCGTGGCTTTCCACAATTTCCTATTCTTTTCAGCTCTAAGCAATGTTTATATTTTTACTATCACTCCAAGTCCATGGTAAGCCATCTACACACACTCAGTAGGTAGTTTATTTGATGTTTCACTCTGCCATTCTTTTCCTGTGAGTGTCAAATTCTCAAAGCTCTCTTTCCTCATTACGCGTCCCAGGAATTTTAATTGTTTCTTTCTGATCCTAAGATACAAGTATCTTTTTCTATTTTCCTTAAAAGTTCGTTATTGCTTTCATAATCTATCCATGGTATTCTCACCATCCTTCTGTAGAACCACATCACTGTTGCTTCAAATCTCCTCTTCATTTGTGAGGAAATTGTCCAGCATATAGGAAGATTGATATTGCATAACAATTCAGCACTCTTCCGTTTGGTTCTAATAAAATGTTCCTATTTTTTAATAAGTTGCTTAACTTTGGAGTGGGGGGGGGTTTCGCTATTTCAAACTTCCTGTGGATTTCAATGTCACATTTTCCATTGTGTATTAAATCACTTCTCATATAGTGAAATTTTTGTATTTGCTTGATCTCTAATTCATAGCTTGCATCTTAGTATGTTCCTCTTACTAACAGCCACTTCGGCCCTGTGCTGGTGGTATCACGGCTATGTCTAGGTTGGACCGGCTCGGTCCTGGACAAGCTATGACCAGCTAAGACCAGTGGCTAAGTTCCCCACGTTAAAACCGACCCTGCGTCACATCCTGACTCAGTGGGGCGTCAAGTAAATATCCATACATTCTATCTTCTTACAATTGATGGTTAGTCCTTTCTTCCTCCTTTCCTTTAATATCTTGTTTCAGAATTCATGTAATTTTCTTTCAAACAAGACTAAGTGCATAACTAAGAAAATAAGTGGATGCCTGTAAAATTTTAATTATGAACTGTCATGAACTGATATTTTTTATTTTGATAATGCTTATTTCATTATGAAACTACATTTTTATGTTACATATTTTTTCATGCTTTCGAGAAATTTTTGTCAGTGAACGTTTTTATATATTTTATTTTCTTTGCTACTTATATATAATAGTTAAAATATGTAAAAAAAAAAATAATAATAACAGTAAAAGTATCCTATTCTACAACTAGGAGCTGCATTCGCTGGTTCCCAGACTTCATGAATTCAAGCGCCCTAAGAGGCTGGCATCCCGCTCTCACCCTTTCACTGTCGAAACTACTAAATGTAGCCGTCTCTTCTACTCCAATAGCTTCATGTCTCGCACCTCTCGCCTGTGGAACTCCCTTCCCTATTCCAGTTTCCCTGAGAGCTATAATCTCCAACTATTCAAATGTAATGTCAATCGACATCTCCAGTTGCCTTGATCTATCCACTATCCTTCTCCTCATCCTTTCCTCTATTACTCCTATTTGATCTTGCTCCAAATCTTCTGTAACCCCTTGCGTCCTAGCGGCTTCCTGTCTTGCTTGGAGTGAAACGCTTAAAAAAATTTTAAAAAAGAAGAAGAAAAAAAAGAAAGAAACACAAACATTTCAGTTTGTAGTGAATCTTTATTCAATGCATCTTTTATAGACGAGTTAATTCAAAGGGGAGACAACTATGGTTGTCTTCTACCACATCAGGATAATAAAAGTGTTAACCAATATGTAAATGTTAATTTTGAGAAGCTACAGTTTTATTTTATGATAAATTTGCAATAATTTACATATTATTGTAAATGAATGTGATGTAAATTATGCTTACAGTTTCTAGATTAAGTGTTTGCATAGTTTGAATAACTAGTTTTATTTCCACCATAAACAAATACATTTTTATGTTCTAAACTCGGGACAATAAAGGATTTGGTTCATGAAAGTTCAATCCTTGGTCAGTACAGATTTTGACTCAGTAGAAGAAACAGAGCAATAACTGCGTAGTGCTAAATAAAGAACAAGGTATCCATAGAAATGGACAGCAGAATGAGAATAAATGAAAATTAAATAAAGGGTTCAGTTCAAAATTTCTTAAAGGTTACCTTAGCCAGTGAAGGTACAACAACCAAAATGTGATAATAATAACAATGGCAAATGATCTGTCAAAAGGACATTTTTTTCTCTTGATGCCACTTACTGTATATTTCAAGGTGATCCATATACCAGAACTGACAAACCATGTGACTGGGGTCCACGACTGGAGGCAGACATGTGAAGACCTAAATTACTAGTAAAAGAACAATTACTGAGAAATAGAATATTTTTAGCAATAAACTTGTTAGTAATGTCCAGTAATTAGTTAATTAGCAACTATATATAATAATATTAGAAAGCATCTTACAATTATTGTATTATAAATGATAAATAAATGCAAATGTACAAAGAAAGAACAAAAATACCATAAAATAATTAAGAAACACACAAAAAGCGTTGAACATCGCCTTGGTATACTAAATTTAAATACTTCCTTGGCATACTCCTTATTTTTGGGATTTTAATAACACTCAAAACTCAAAAATATGAAACTGGATTTTTATGCATTCACTTTTTTTCTCCAAGAATTGATAACTAAAAAGAATTAAACACTATTAGACTGTTTATTTGAAATAGTGTTTACTACTTTTGTTTTTAATTCTTGAGTAAAAAAAATAAAATAAAAAATAAAAAAAAGGCATAAATCCAGTTTCATGAGGATTGGGTTTTAAATTTCCAAAAGTAGCTTTAGTTTCAAGAGAATAAAAATTACCAAAGTAAGTGCTGTCAAGAGAAAAATCGTTTTTTGATTCTGCGGGTTTTTTTTTGGGGGGGGGGCGTGTACGTATGTTAAATTTTGCCATAACAACAAAGATGAAGACAATATATTCCAAGTATAAATAACAAGAAATTCAGACAGAAAGGACATTTTTCTTCCCATTGAAATGAAATATTCCTGTTTTTTAGTTTTTGTTTTGTTTTTTTTTTGTTTTGCTTTTTCATGGAAATTAACTCGTTATTATAAATAAATTGCATGTTTTTGTAGCTTTTTTTTTTCTCATTGAAAACTCCAGATTTTGAGAGGGGGGGTTATTTTATTTATTTCTGTTTTACAAATTTAAAGTTTTATAATATTTGTTACAAGTGTTAAAAATATGTTTCATACTTCTTGTAGAAAATATGTGCTCAGTATGAGGTTAGCAGAGCTAAAGAAAAATCTAAAGGAAGTAATTTTGAAAGGTATTTGGAATTCGGAATTTGTTTTTGGGTGTTGAATGTTTTTATTTATTATTGCAGGGCATTAAAATTTATTTTATGTCCTGTAAGGCGTATATACTGACAGAAAATAATTAAACCACTTCATGCAAAAGAAAATATTGAAACCAAAAAATTTAAATGTTAAAAGTAAAACGTTAAAAATATTGAGATTATATTAAGATGTTTTTTTAGTCAATGCAGACGATTGTTAATGACCAGAGTTGAAAGTTCGACAGTTTACTTTCTACGTGTCAATCGGAAAGTTTCGTAATGATTCAGCAAAATCGGAAGTAATACATGACGGAATTCCAATCCAAATGTAGATTGTACATGGAAAGTACTATTTTAAAAATGTATTCTATTTAACTAATTTTTCAATGTGGAAAAATTTTATAAATAAAAATTTAAAAATACAGAAATTAGAAAAAAATCAATTTTTACAACAGTAGGCCAGATTATCACCACTCTACCATAAAAATATTTTTTTTAAAAATAACGTTTGGTTTAAACAAGCAATGTGGTGAAGAAAGTCATCACCTTTTACTGTCAAACGAAGTAAAACTACATGGGAAATAGTGTGGAAAAATGGACTGAAACCTATTCATATTTTTATGCATTTTTTCTCCTAAAAAATAAAAAGTTAAAAAATGATCTCGAAATTCAAAAACATTGTTACATTACTAAAAAAAGTTGAAGCATCTCTCTCTAGTTACAATTTTATTTATTAAAAAAATATCTGGAAAATGTTTTTTGTAACATGAAACAAGTTTGAAGCAAGACTTATTAAAAAATGGTTTTTAATCATTTTTCAAGTAAAAAAACAAAAACAAAAAAAAACAGGTTTACTTAGCAAATATGGTGTTTCAGTTTCAGTGTTTTGTTTACTGTTTACTTTTGTTTTATTTAACTTAAACAAGTAAACAAATAAAAACGTAAAAAAGAAAAGTAAACTAAACACCACGTTTGCTAAGTAAACGTCGTTTTTGTGGGTTTTCCAATTTGAAAAAGATTTTAAAAACAATTTACTTTTTATTTAAGAAACTAAAAAACACTACGTTTGCTAAGTAAACGTTTTTTATTTCAAAAAATGATTAAAAAGCATTTTTTCATAAGGCTTCTTGTTTCAACCTTGTTTCATGTTTCAAAACATTTTCCAGATATTGTTTTATTTATTTTTATTTTTTTTACTCTTAAAGGTTTTCAAATCAATTTCTTAAATTTACGTGAGCATAACTTTCATTTTCTCGCGCAGCCGGTGCCCCAATCCACAATGTTAGAAAGGGGCGGTAACGACTTGAACCTCACATTTTTCAGTACTGAAAATCGCATTCCTAATTTCTTCAATTCAATAGCTCAGAACGTAAAAAAAAAGTTTTTATTTTTATTTTTTTTGCTTTTTCTCTGAACACGTCACACAGAGTAATTAAACGAAACTTAACTAAGTTACAAACTAAAACGGAAACAATTTTTTTCATTTATCAAATGAGGTCTTAATTTTTGTCAGTTTATTTACAAAATGCAAAAAGACAAAAACAAAATGAAATAGATATTATTTGAAAAACATCGACTTTTAAAACTTTTCTTGCGTCAATGTTTCAAACAAAATCTGTAAGTGTAAAAGCTGGAAAACCATGTTAATTCTTAAACTGGTAAAGCTTTCTTATTCAGTTCTCAAAAATACTTTTTTTTTTTTGTAAGTTAAAATTAAAAGTAACTCTACGCTTAAACTTATATATGTAAGAATAAGATGAGTAAAGTTCATAAAATCTTTCTTTGGCAAAGAAATCACGCCTAACCAGAATTCACGGTGTAAGTTTAAAAAGCCGGAAGTGACGATACTCGTGGTTGGCTGTCGTCGTGGCCACTGAATTTGCCGCGTCAGGAAACAGTGTGGGAAAAAAATAACAAACAAAGCAACAGATAAATTTTGTTGCAATTTCAATATTTTTATTCGCATCGGTTTCTTTTTCTCTGCTAATTAACGTGTTTACTTGTTGTTACTGTGAAGTAAAAGAAAAATAAATTATCAATCAGAAAAAAAAAGAACGAGCCGCTTAAGTCATTCCAAAAATCAACAAAATTCCGCGAACACGACAGAATGCTAAAAACGGGCCGCTTAAGTAGTTACAATAAACAACATTAGAAAACGAGATACACATAAGGTGGATAGTATAGGTAACGGTCCCATTCTCTGCGGAACTGCTGCTAGGGATCTTTTTGTTTTTCATAACAACAGATTGTTTTGCCAGGAACTTTATTGATAAATCCTGGAAACAATGATTAAACGCAACGGGTCAACATTCCGAAATCTCTTGATAGCAGTCGTACTGGTTGCTTTGGTATATTTCATCTACTTGTATAATGGTGTCCAGTCACAACTTCGAAAATCAGAGATTGTTTCCGAAAAATTAAAACGAGATCGTGAAACTCTGTCTTCTCAGCTTAATGGTAAGTAAATTTATGCTTCAAACTTCGGTCGAACAATAACAAATATCTCGATAATCAAAACAAATATAGACAGTGACAAAAAGGTTACTAACTTTATAAGAGGATTAAGTTAATCCTTTTTTATCGTTACTTTTCGGAAAGATATGAAAAGGTATTTTAATGTACCATATAAGTTTCTGGTCTATCCAACGTTGATATGATGTATAGTTCATATACTTGTAAAATCGAAATTTAAAGCTAAAATTTTTACATAAAAAAAATGTTTATTATTTTCTACATTCGTGCCAAAGTTAATGTCTTAATGATTTTATTTTATTTTTTGTGTTTGCATTTGTTTTGGTCTACCGATTAAAAATATCAAAAATATATCTTGTTTCTCTACATACCGGTTTATTTGTCATGGACAGAAATCCCAATTTAAACATTCCGACTTATTTTTTGTATAAATGTAAGATTGAATTAAATGTTCACTTTTTGTTCCTTAACTGAAACTGGTGTGATCCCAATAGCGATGATTTTTTAAAATAATTTTATCATGCAGTGTCATTTTTTTTATATATATCTGTGAAAAGTACATTTAGTGATCTAAAAAACATGTTTTTTTTATAACTTTTCTTTAAATGAAGGCTTTTGTCATCTTTTGTTTGAAATTGTAAGAATAAATGAAATAAATGCAATACTATTTCATACCCCATTCCAAAACGTTTTTTTTTTTTTTTTTTTTTTTTCCAGCATTATTGTTTTTTGTCTCTCCTAAAAGAAAACTTTTGGTTCCTTTCTCTTATTTAAAGGAAAACCACTATCATTATTAAATTAATCAACGTAAGTGCTAATTACAGATACTTATTAGACTGGACACTAACTCGAAATGAAATGCACTTGATATCTGAGAGCAAATAAGTAAAAAAAAAAAATAAAAAAAAATTTAAGCGGAGTTTTTTTTTTTTTTCTCTCTCTTTCTTTTTGTAGACGTCAGCTAACTTAGAAACCTTCAGTATGTGGGGATTACTACTTAGAATATTTCTTTAAAAAAAACACCCAAAATAAACTTATTTTTGTAATCCTATCGCACATGCATAAAAATGAAATCTTTTAATATTTTTTATTTGGCTTCAACTTCTTAAATGACACTAACAGAGTTTTTATTGCTCCCCCACCTCAATCAGTAAAAAAAAAAGGAGTCTACTCTAACCTAACTACTACTCCACTAATTTAGATTTGTTAATTGTTTATTTTATTTAACTTTTAGTGTGCTTTCCGATCCGTGTACTCTTATTAATGAATTCGTTACTTTTTTTTTGTCTATTTTTTTTTAATTTGTACATATGGCACTGATTTTCCTGAGGCTAAGAACTGTTGTTTCGTTTACTTTTTTGTTCTCAAATTGTATTTGTAATATAAATTTTATTAAAAGAAACTTAGAGTGGCTTCTCTAATTCATTAACGACACTTCATTGATTATTTTGTTCTAATAATCATTTGTTGAAACTTTCAGTTGCTTGTGAAATTTGTGTTTTCTTATATTTCCTTGCTGCATATGTCTGATCAAAAAATTGTCCTACTCTGGAAGTGGAAACTTTTAGACTAGTAGTGGTTCTACCATAAGTTCCAACAGAATTAATTATTATTACCTACTTGCTTTCGCGTTTTTTGTTTTTTTTTGTTAATATATAAATAATTTGAAATGTCTGATGACATTTTTAGTGGAAAAAATAAAATTCAAAGAATTATTATTGACACGAAATCTGTGTGGTGCGTTTTTCAACGTTTGGCTTGCTCCCATATGGAAGGAAAAAAAGGGTGTTTGCAAATTATTTGACACCTGTCAATCTTCATTCAATTCATTCTTGAATCTTGACTCTCAGTTTTTAAAACTTTTTGTTTATTACATTTAATCACAAATCCTTTTTTAAAAGTTTGACGCGGTGTTATCTATTTTAATGAAATTAATGTCAAAGTTTGGAACAATTTTTCTTTTACCTTTTTTAATTTTTTAAAAATTGAAATTGATTGTGTTTTTAGTTAAACTTTAAAAAATAATAATAATTTAGTTCTTTTAAAAAATTCATTGGGACAAACTACACATTTAAAACGGTTTTTAATCAATTTATAAGGAGCTATCATTGCTATTTTATTTGTATTAAGTAACCCAGTGTTTTAAGTTGAATCATTTTGATGTGTAATGCGCTTTCGTTGGTGTTTGACATGTGAAACCGTGCTTGTAACACTAACCTTAACGGTTAGGGAAGTTTTTGTTTGTTTTTTTCATCGTACTATGTTGGTGGTTGCTTGTTAAATGTAAACAATGGAGGTAGATGGATAAACACGGGCTTCCGCAGTAATTAATTAGATTCATTTATTCTAAACATCTGTGAGTCCATCTTTCTTTTTTCAAAATTAATGTCAATCTTTAAAAACAATACCCACCATATGAATTTCTCGTTAGTCAGAAAAGTATCTACTTGCACATTTTTTTGTTGCTTATTCAACTAAATTGGAAACCTTTCTTGATGTTGCAAATGTTTTTTTTTTAGTACTTTTTAAATGTCTTCTTAACTTAGTTCATAACACCTCTTGCCTCATTGTGAAAGCGTGAATTCTCTCTCGTGTGATGGATGCCTTTACTACGCGGGTATGTATCCGGGTGCAAAAATTGTAATTACCTGGATTTAATTACAATACACTCCCATTTCAAACTTTACGTAGCAAAGCTTTTTTTTTGAGTCATGTCAATTTCAGTGATCCATTTTAAAAAAAAAAAAAATGTCAAAGTTTCTAATGCAGAAAAGAAATAATTCTTTTACATTTTTTTTTTTTTTTTTTTTTTTTTTTTACAAAAGAAAGTGTCTATTGAAAAATTGAATTATCCTTATGATATGAGAGTTGTAGGGAACATTTGTAAGAGTTTGTGTAATTATTCAATATAATAATTAAAATGGATTAATAATAGGGTGTAAAAAGTTTAGACTTTTTAGAGAGAGCTATACTAAAAAGAGGATCAACATCAAAATGATAGATCCCAGAAAAAAGCACCCAAATATAAAATCTAAAAGATTAAAATTTTTCTATGGTAGAAAACAGATTACAAAGTATGAAAAGAATTTTCAGCTACTTGCAGTTGGTTTGAGCAGATTAAAAAAAAAACTTCAAGTTTATATGCACTAAAAACAAATGCGAGTCTTTGCAACAGGTTATAATCAGTCAAATCAAAAATGCCGGCTGTTTACAGAGCTCAACAGATTCTCTTACCCTAAAGAAACAGCTGGCGATTAACAAAAAAAAAAACAAAAACAAACTGTACAATAAATGAAACTACATACCAGACCCTCTAAGTCACTATATGTGTGCTTCCTTTTTCTCTTTTTAAACTGTAATCACATTTAGTAAATGTACAAATCTTTCTGTATCAGACACATGTTCATTTCTATGACATTTAAAAAAAAAAAAATAAGTCTGTTACTGTGAGAAGACCAAAAGTCAACTTTTATATACAAAATCTTGTTGCAAAAATGTAAATTAATTGCAGTTTTGAATTTTACTACAATTGTGAATTCATTTACTGTATTCAGTACAGTAAATTATGGCTATTATGGTATATTATTATGGTCATTAGTTATAGTCACAATACAGTGTATTGTGACTATAACTAATATCCATCACTACTAAAAAGTCCACAAAAGACTTGCTGTGTTTGTATAAAAGTGTCTTTAAACAAAGATTCTCTTTCAAAGGCTGAAAAGATCATTTTTGAGAAAAGTAAATTGTTCTTTTTTGTCTTTTTTTTTTCTTTCTTTTTAAGGAGAGAAGGTTTTTTTCTGTTGTTTTTTTTGTTTTTTTTTTCTCGTGTTTTGTTTCTTTTTATTTCTCTCTCTCTCTCTCTTTTATTTCTCTTTCCCTTTTCTCCTTTTTCTCTCCTTTTTCTTTTCTCTAATATTTAAGATTTTATTTTCTTCAATTTGTGCTTCTCGTCAACCTAAAGATAATTTAAGACACTTTAAGGATTCTTTCCTGTCAATCACTCTAGACATGAGATAATTTCTATTTTCTATTATTGTTGTTTATATGATCAATTCATTCACATCTAGGTTTATTTGTTCCTAATATGCATAACTCAAATGTTGGTAGAGCAAAAGTGATCTCTTGTAATTTTCAGCTTGTTTATAACTCAAGATTAGTTTGACATTGTTACAAAACTTGACATTTCTGTTCATCAGATCAATTGAAACTTACAGGTTTTTTATATTTAGTTCATGTTTAGGATCTCTGTCTAGGACTATTGAACATAGACAGTAAATGCAGCATAATGATATTGTATTAAGTAGTGGGTGTATGCGCATTATTAAATACTTTAACCCATTAAGGCCACCATCCTATTTTTGGGATGGTGAGCTTTACTGGGCTACAGGTAGAAACATATAATTAATTCAATAAAGTGTTAACTGTCAGCAACAGCAAGCAGCAACAGTATGAAATTACTTAGAAACATGAAATGGATTGTTGCTGGATGTTAACCTCAGTGTCTACTTTTATATTTACATATGCTCTCTCTGATGTTGACCACTTTTACCCATAAATATAGCACACATATAGCATGCCTTAAAACTATATTTTTAACATATACTCTCCAGCAGAATTTTTCTTTCAAAAGATTTCTCACACACATATATATATATATATATATATATATAGTGTAACCCGGATATAAGAGAGATTTTCTCTGTTCCCAAATTAGAGCCATACTTACCTAAACAAAATAGACCAAACCCGGATATAAGTTACTTCTTCTCTGGTCCCGATAACTCTCTTATATCCGGGTTACACTATATATATATATATATATATATATATACAGGTAAAATGAGAACAAATGGAGTATAATTCCATTGTCCATAACATTTAATTTAAAAGAGGTCTAAATATGAAGTAGAACTAAATATTATTTATTTTAGGGTATTAAAACAAAAACATGTTAAAAATTGCTACACAATGGCAATTATGTTTCAACACTACAAATGTGTCTCCTCAGGCAATGGTAAACTACTCTTCGATTGCCATCTCTGAGGAAACACATTTGTAGTGTTAAAACATAATTGCCATTGTGTAGTGTTTTTTTTTTTTTTTTTTTAAACCTGTTTTTGTTTTAATGACATTTATTTTATATATATATATATATATATATATATATATATATATATATATATATATATATATATACACACACACACACACACACACACACACACACAATGTTTGGTTGAGTAATCTAGACATATTATTTTAATCCTCTCAAATTCATGGATTAATTTCTTAGTGCTGTTACAAAATTGAGTAATAAAGACTCCGTAGTTTTGAAAAATTTTTTTCATTTCCTAAGTACTCCCAATCTCATCCAAGATAATCTTCAGAGGTGAATTGCTAAGACAAAAGTTAATGTAATTTATAGTTGTGAATTTTTTTTGTAAATCCACATGAAATGAACTTCATTATAGTCAATTTACATTAAGAATATGTAACAGAGGTAACTTAGTTTTTTGGGGGTTTTTTTTGTTAATATTTTAAAAATACTCAATCACAATTTAAAAAAAAAAAAATTTTTTTTAAAGATTTTTTACAATTTGACCATCCCAAAACATTGCTTTTATAGACATTTTAAAACATTGTGGCTATACTCATAATTAATTTTATCTAGGGTTGATTTTGTTTTTTTTTATGTAGAGCACTTCAAGAATTACACTCTCTGTGTAACAACACTAAGAAATTGATCCATGAATTTGAGAGGATTAAAATAAAATCTGACATAATATGTCTAGATTATTCAATCAAATAAATAGACATATTGTGTGTGTGTATATATATATATATATATATATATATATATATATATATATATATATATATATATATATAATGTGTGTGTATTAGATATCTCCAAAAATTTTATAAAAATAAAAACATACCATGATGAAAAAAGGCCCCAAACTTGATGAAAATAAAGTTTTATCATCAAAATGTTTATCAAAAGGAAAGGCCAAAGTATTTCTTCAATTATTTTATTAATTTTTTTAAACCTTTCTAGCATGTTTGTAGCAAAGCTTTTTGGGGTCATGTCAGTTTCAGTGATCCATTTTAAAAAAAAACAAAAAACAATCACAAATTTTAATTATTCAAATATTTCTCATATTTATTATATTATACAATTAGATCTGCTAATATTCCTCAAAGTTTCTCTTGATCTTGCAAAAATCAAATAATTGTCAGATTTTAATTAAATTTTCAAGATTCATTCACAAATGAATTAAATTATTTTTCAAATTTTTTTTTTATAATTTTATTTAGACAATCTTGGTAAAAATATTTTTTACATCTGTTACCCCATTTACTTAATTTTATAAAATTTCAAGAAATTAAAATCTAAACTGCTTCATCTTTATATTAGTTAAAAGCAGGACTCCTTGGAGAATTTAAAACATCATTTTGTTTTTGTCAAGCAGAAAAACTAATCAAAAATCTGCTCTGAACTGTAAATTTTTATAAATAAGATATATTAAGGACATATTGTCTTAAGAAAAAAAATTGGAGGAAATAATGAATTTTTACAAGAATCATTTTCATTTTCTTTAAATTAGAAAAATTAAGTTTTAAATTTTTTTTTAAATTACATATTAATTTCAGCCTTTTAGATGATATTATTCAGTGAAAATTATATTTACTAATCAAAAATGGAAAAGCTTAATACAAATCATCAAACACCAATATTTTTACAGAATTTTGAATGTTCTTTTGTATGTGAATAAACATGCCAATTTATGTTAGTATGGGCTACCATACACAACATTATCAGAAAATAAGAGCAATAACTGCAGTACATTTAAAGCTAACATTACTACAATTCGATAAAACATTTTGGAGAATATTTTCTAAATTTTTAAGATTACTGAGTATTTAAAAATTATATAAAAAAAAAAAAGTGCTCACATCATTTTCTTCAATTATATTTTACAGATAAAGTCTAGATAGAATAACATTTGACCTGTCATCAGGCTGTTTAACACATTAACACAGCTACTGTTGCATTTAAAAAATACATTTCTGTGATATTTTAAACTTAAAGTATATAATATTTGTTTCAAATCAGAGTAATTATGCTTTAAATCTGCTAATATTCCTCAAAGTTTCAAAAAAGTATCTTTTTAGTTTTGGAAAATATTTTTAATAAAGACATTGTGGTGAAAATACAACTATAAAAGGGTGCTAATCAGCTATTTTAGCAAAATTCAGTTAATTTAAATTAGTTTTTAAAATAGAGAAAATATTTTGCTTATTGGAAGTATTAAATTTCTATTGAAATTAAAACTAAAAGAAATGCTTTAAGAAAGAGTTTTCCTTTTTAAAGATTAATTTGAAACCTTAGGTATTGCGTTATTTGTGGAGGTCCCTTATATATATATATATATATATATATATATATATATATATATATATATATATATGTACGGTACTTATTGGTAAGCGTTCAATATCAGTGATAGAGCTACCATACATATATATAATTAATATCAAATTTTTATAATTAAAACCAGATTTCATGGTGAACATTAATGTGTTATGATGAAAATAAAATTATTATAAGTGTTTTTCTCATATTTTGCTAATCTATTCCATTTGTTTTGAAAACTATTTGATTGTGCTGATGGAAATGCACGTTTCTAACATTTCTGGTCTGTCTTCATATTATTCTGGATAATTTAAATATTGATAGTTTTATCTTTCATGCCATGGAATTTATCTAAATCATGGTAGTTTGAATTTTAATGTCATTTCAACTAATATGATTATTGCATTTTTGAAGTAGTCACAACATAGATGTTGGCTAGTTTTCCAGAGAATTATATATATAAATATAAACACCAGGAAGCTATCTTAATAGTCTGGTCATTTACAAAAATAACTTTGCTTCCCAGCTTTAATAATAACTATTATATCAATCTATATTATAAATTGCTATTTAAATCCTCATTGTCATCAAATATTACTACAGTGTAACCCGGATATAAGAGAGTTGCCGGGACCGGAGAAGAAGTCTCTTATATCTGGGTTTGGTCTATTATATATACATTAACACAGGCTCTAATTTGGGACGAGTGAAAATCTCTCTTATATCCGGGTCACACTGTATTAACATTTTTGTCAATCAGGAGTATTGACATTTTAGCTGTTTTATTTGTCAGTTGCCAAAAAAAGGTGTTAATGAAATTATTGGAGGAATTCTTTTCCTTAAATTTTTTTTTTTTTTTTTTTTTTTTAACATCTAAAATAAAAATTAAAAGTATGGATGCCACTTCATTCTCAGACGTTCAACTTTATACAGAAAAAAGCATTAAGATATTTGAATAATTAAAATTTGTGATTGTTTATTAGACATTTTTTTCTTAAGTCTCATTTTGTTTGTAGAACTACTCTAGGATGCCTATATATGTTCAGGGAATTTATAGCTTTTTCTCATTTTGAATAGTGTGTCTATTTTTTAAAAAATCCATCAAAGAATAAAAGGTACCTTTTGTGGGTGACATATTATTTTCCACCCTGCAACCTCTCTTTCATAGACAAGATGTTGCAAGCTTCTCACTGCTACTATCGCTACTTTCATGGAAAGTGCTCAGATGAACGACATTCCTTAGTTCCTCCAGTTCTAACCGTCACAGCTAAGACCCACTAAACTACACACATTGTAGTGAACCACCCTCATTCCCTCCGTATTCCATTGGTTAGAAATTCCACTCAAGCAGCTTTTTCCCACAAACCACTGCTTTGTGGAACCAAATCCCAAGAAGATGTTTTCCCGATCACTATAATCTTAATCTGTTCAAATCTAGGGTTAACTGTCATCTTCCCCTCATATCCAGATAATCACTGCCTCTTACTCTGTAACCCTCTGCTTCAAGTGATTCTCAGTCGTTATACAGGATGAAAATCACTGTAAAAAAAAAAAAAAAAAAAAAAAAAAGACTTCTACAGTATTGTTGAAAACTAGTAATGTTATATTAGTATGAGTGATTGTTCTGATGTTTCATACCAAATTTTTAAGAAAGCATAACATGACAACCTACACAAAAGGTTAAGTAAGATGACTTAAGGTTATAGGAAGGAAAATATCTGAGCACAAATCCTTATTACTAGAGAACCATGAAAATATTAAATGTAACACTTTATGAATAGAATTATTGTTCTGACTCCAGTGACCATAACTAAAGCAATTAAGTATTTAAGGAGACAAGACAAGAAAATAACTCATTGCTAGCATTAAACTTAATTGATATAGTATTTATAAACAAGCAATGTCTTCAGTAAAAGTAATAAGAGAATTTTCATTTATGTGTCATGTCCTTTTAGTATATGGATGATCGTGGCTCTCTATAGCTTCCTGTTTTTTCTTGCTCTAAGTAACTTTATCCATTACCACCTTTCTTTGTTATTAGGGTCCTTTTTGTCATCCATTTACATAAATTCATAAAGTAGGTCACTTACTGTTTTCTCATTGATTCTTTTGCTTTCAATATGCTGTGTATGTGTTAAATTCTCTCAGCTGTCCTTCTTCAAAATGTGTCATAGAATATTTAACTGTCTCTTTCTGATTGCTAACAACAGTTCCTTTATAGTCCTATTCTTAAAACTTCTTCATTTCTGACATGGTATTCTCAGCATTTGTCTGTAGAATCTTTTAATTGTCCAACATTTACTGACATATTCAACATTTCACAGCAGTCTAGCATTAACACAAGAGAAAATTTGGGGAAAATGTACAAATAAGCCTTTAGTAAAAATTCTCTTTGAAAATAAATTACCAATTACTTTTAAAAATTAAAATAGTGAACATTTCAATAAATTTCTTGGAAGAATAAAAGCTTTGTTCAAAGCAAAGTTAAATGTTTAATGTTCATAGTCAGAAATGCAATACATTGCGCTCATTGTGGATTTTCTTCTTTAAAATTTCTTAATGAAATGGGCAACAATAGTGTTTAGGGATCCTGTTTTTGTGAAGGTACATGTTCTTGCATAGTCAATGAAATGTGTCTCAAAACCTACCCCTTTCACAAATGCAAAAAGGTTTTTTTTTTGAGCATGACTCTTTTTTTTTTTTTTTTTTTTTTTTTTTTTTTATATATTGAGTAGGCTGATGTAGTTGCAGCCAGGCAGTTACTGCCTTTATTTTTTTTTTGTTTGGGTTGTGGATATAAATTGCACAAGTTACAAACTTGAAACTTGACAAAAACTTTTCTATACAGTAGTTGTTATTGGTAAGTAAATTTAAAAAATTTTCCTGTACTAGTTAAAATGTTATCAATAAAAATATAACAAACTTGTGACAAATTTTACTAGTCACAACATCACTTCTTTCCTAACTGATTGTTGAAAATCTCAAGATATATGAAGAATCTACAGTACATAGCCTTTTTGGGCCTAAGTTTGTGCCTACTTGACAGGTAAGGTTTTCTTAATTAACAGGTGTGTATTTGTTTAAGGACATACTTTGTATGGCTGTCATAACAAAAAAAGGAAAGTTACGGTTATATTTTGCTTATTATTGTCTATGACAACAATAAAAAAAAAATTGTCTTTTCATAACCTTGTAGGATCTTATATATGCTGGTTGTAAAGGATGCTTTAACACTGGATCTTTTAATACACACATTAGTGCTATCTGTAAGAGGATGTAGCAAATATAGTGATCATCTATTTTCTCTCCCTCTTTAAGAGTCAACAGTGCCTTTCTTTTTTTTTTTTAAGCCTGAATTGTCTAAAAATGATATAGGGTCAACATCCTCAGTAGGAGTTTTTATGATTATATGGCTTGGTAAGTGCAATGTGATGTAACAGATAATGACTTGAAATGAAAGATCAGAGAACTGAGCTCAAATCCCAGTCAGGGTGATTACATTCACTTACATGCAAATACCTTTAGGAAAGGTATGAATTCATCTCTTCTCCTTCAGCTATGGGTTGAATAACAAGTAGGCTGCATCCTACAGCCTCAGTTGTCAACTAGTGTATTGCAGAAAAAATGGCAAACCTACTGCTAGAAAACATTCTGTTTGGTTAGTCATGGATCAAAAGAGATATGATTGCGTATGAGTGTGTATCACATATAGCACTTAACTGACTAACAATGTGATGCCATAAAAGAAATTCTGTAACAGAACAATTTAAATCAGTCTTAACTTAATTGGATGGGTCTCCCACTTTTTCAGCTATTAAGATTGTATAGGCTTAATAGTTCAAAGGTAGATGATCCATCCAATGTATACTAATGCATACTAACTTTCAGAACAAGCAGAGCATTCAATACACTCGTACCCACCCCATAAATATTGGCTCTCAAAGGCTCACTGTAGCCAGTCTCACTGTTTATGACTTGCAACTGGGTTGAAAGCTAAAACATGCTGAAAACATTCTATGATTCAATTAGATTTGGGATTCTATACAGCAGGTCAGATTCACATGGATCCAAGTAGTCAATGACCGAATATGATCTGATTAAATTAACATACTCTGCTCTAGCACTCCAACTGGTAAGTTGTGTGCATGGTACTTTGTTCACATGTCAGTTATTGGAATTCTCTCCAGCCATCTTAGTATACCAGTCAATGCAAGTAAATATATACAAGTGATCATTACCAAGTGGAAACAGTTCCTATAATATCAACATGTGTTCACCAAGGAATGAAAAATGAACACGTCTGGATTTTTTATGTTCATAGAGATTTGCCTTTTGACAAGCCAGACAGTTTCTAGTCCATTTAGATAAAACATATTTCTTTGTAGATAATTTCAGCAGAAATATCACAGATAAGAAACCAATTACTTAGGTACTCTGATGTTCTGGAGTTGCAGAAAGATTAATTTTTTGAGAATAGAATCTTCTTTTAATTATTATTCTATATCCACAATTGAATCTATCCAAGCTGCTTTGACATTTCTAGATAAAGCATTAGCTGTGATGTTTCTGTCACCATGGTGATGAGATAAGTGAATAAGTGTCTTATTTCTCAAGGTGGATATTTATCCGAATTAGCTGTTATGGCTCTGATGAGTTAAAACCTGAAAGATGGGTCCTTCCAATAAATGTAAATAGCAATATAAATAATTAATAATTCCCAACTGAATGTACTGTATCTTATTTCAGTATCAGATAATTTCTTTAAAATCATTTTAAACTCTGAACTGATGCATTGTTTGAGTATAATATCTTGTGCAAATATGAAAGCATCAACTTCTAAGCAAAGATAAATGGTTGGTTGGAATAGGATAGAGTAACATCACTAGCTAAATCTTTAGTTTTTTATGTTTTGTTTTGTTTTTTTGTTGGGGGTGTACATAAGGTATTATCTTATAACTGGATAACACAATTTTTCTTATCAAAATGTCTGTCAAGAGATGCATTGTTTCCACACCTTGTACAATGAAAATGACAATAAGAATTTAGCACATCATGAAATTGAAAAAAATTCTTTATCCTAGGGAGTACAGGAAATTTATGAATAAAATCAGTTTTTCTTTTTTTTTCTTTAATGGTTAACTTGCAGAGTAATTTTTTGACCAAGAAATTTAGCTTCACTTAATCTAAATTGACAGTTGATTGGATTTATAACTACTAAACACAGCATAGTAATGGATTGCGGCTCAGATTGAGGAAACACAATGCAGAGTTCAAGTTCCAGTTGAGTTCATTACATTCACTTACATGCTAATATCTTTGGCTAAGGTATGACCCCCCCCCCAAAAAAAAAGACCTATGAGTTGAATAGCAGGATATGCTGGGTTCTATAGCTTTAGATGGCAACCAGTCTAGAAGAAGAAAAACCCTGAATTCAAGGCTGTATGTAGCCCGAGAAAAGCATAGACTGTGCAGCTAAGGAAAGGATCATTTGCATTGACTCAATGATCCCAACTATGGTCAAAACATAAATATAGAAATTCAAGTAAACTAAAATGTGTCATAATATCTGACTATTTCATTGGAATTTGTTGATAAGCACATGTCAAGTTCATAACAGATACTACACATTGATCTCAGGCAAAAGGCCAAGAAATGAGGGTAACTGTAATAAAAATCACCATTTTTCAAATGCACATTATCGAATAACAGAAACCAAGTAAGCAAATTGCCAAAAATCAAACAAAATAACTGTCTGCTGAATTATTTTTACATTATTAAGAGGAATGCTCATAAGATGGTGATTTGGGTAGAAAGAAAGGAAGGAAAGTGTTTAATGTCTCCTGCCAATGCATCATAAATAATAGATTATTCTGTTTTGATCACATGGAATGAGGGGGGGGACACTATTTGATTTCAGTAAGAAAAGAAGGGAAGTAGAAGTGTTTAAAGGCTGTTTCATTGAAATGGAAAACTTTGTCAATTTTAAATCTTTTCATCTCTACCCACTTCTTAAAATAATAACCAGTATTTATATTTATATAGGTACCTCCACAAAACGTGATACCTAAGGTTTAAAATGAATTTGAAAACTAAAAAAAAAATCATTCTTAAAGCTTTTATTTTAGTTTTAATTTCAAGATTAAATTTAATATTTCCAATAAGCAAAATTGCTGTGTTTCAAAATTAATTTAAATTGATTGGAAGGAGATTTTGTTTTGAAATCTTTTTCATTTAAGTGCCATTTGTTAGCTACCTGTCATCAGAATGTAATTCTCTTTATTAAAAAATTTTACAAAACTAAAATATACTTTTCTGAAACTTTATTTAGGAATATTAGCTGATTTAAAGTATAATTAATCTAATTGAAACAAATTTTATTTACTTTAAGTTTAAAATATCGCAGTAATGCATTGTTTTTTAACCCAACAGCAGTGACTTATTCAGGTGTTGACACCTTCTGACAGATGGATGTTTATCTAATGTTATTCTACAAGGGCTTTATCCATAAAAAAATAACTGAAAAATATAACATGAGCTTCTTTTTAAGTATTCAGGAATATTAAAAATTTAGGAAAATATTCTCCATAATCTAATCTCTCCCACTGACTGAAGAAAAAACTAGATGTTTCACCAAAATTTCAAACATGCTAGAAAGGATTAAAAAATTAAAAAATACTTTGGTCTTTCCACTAAATAACAACATAAACATTTTGATGATAAAAAATTTGTTTTTATCAACTACCAGTTGAAGGTCAGATTATATCAGATTGTGCAAAATATAGATAAGATCATCCTTACAAAAACGAGAAACCTTTTGCATTAAAGCAGTTACAGATTGTTGGCCTTGTTTTTCTGTTTTAACTATTGCCAAAGAAAAACTAATTGTCAAAATTCTATTAACTAATTTAATTCTTGTATATTTCCAATAAAACAAAATCTCATTAATTAATGTCTTTCTAAAAATGAAAAACAATTTAAGCTAGTAAAAATATTTATCAAACTTTCACTCAGATTTAACAAACATTCCAATTATTCATGAATTTAAACTGGAAATTACAAAGATGTTATTTTGCTACTTCAAATCAACCTCACCTAGTAACCAACATATACTTGGAATTTTAATCCTCAAATACTCAATTATTTTAGAGTTGTCAGAAAGGTACCCATGTAATAGTTCCATTGGATAAATGTGGTCACCAACTTAAAAAGGAAAAAAAAAAATTTTATTAGTATTTAATGTTATTAATGTTTATATCATAATAAATCACTTTTAATCAATAAAGGTTAGGTTAGATTACATTGGTTGATTTTATGACATGACAACTCTTGCTGGATTATGTAATGTCAAGTTTTGTATGTAGCACCCAATGAAGATCAAACTCATTACCCAGCAGTAATCATCAACGTGACTAGCATCATTAATTATTACACTATGCCAATTGTTGGTTGGTTGATATTTATGACATGTCAACTCTTGTTTGATGTCAAATTTCATATGGAATACCCATTGAGGATTGAACTTACTACTAAGTAGTAATGCTCAATTAGACTAATTTCATTAACTATATTTTATCTTTACTCTGGCATTCATGAGTCTATGGTCCTGCATCAAGGCCAGAAAGCTATTACAATGGCATTCTGTGTCAATGTAGATGGTTGCTGGACAACCAACCCATCTAAATTCTATGGCTAAGTGTCCACAGCAGTAGATCACTCATAATTTCTTGTTTTGCTTATCAGTGGTGTCCTGCAAAGCACATTCTGCATTCACATAAGATTGTAGAAATATCAGGAATGGGTCTATAGAGCTGTAATTTAGTTGGATGTTGTCTTCAAGAGATGTTAAGTGTAGCTCTCAGCATTTGAAAGCTTATACTCTAGAATTTTAGGTAATGTCCAAGCAGTGGCACCATAGATTAAAATCGCCTCTTCAGTGGCTAGAAAGATTCTTCATTTGAGGTTGTCTGATAGATCAGATTTCCAGATTACATCCATTTTATTCAAGGCCACCCAGACTATAGCTACGCAAATTTTCACATGCTTTTCAGTAGAATCTATTTCGCTTCCAAGGTATGTAAAAGACAGATTTTATTGATTCATCTGAGATAGTTTGTATTGAGCCTTGCTGGTTGAAGCTTATAAATTCAGTTTTAGAGGCATTGACATAGTCCATCATTAGCAGCATTTTCTCGATGATGTAGGATAACTTTGACATTGGTATGGTGTCTGCATCATCAATATTGGTCAACTTTTTGCAGGATATTGACTTGAGAGTCTTAGTAATAAAGTAAAACCTAAATGATGATGTTTGTCAAGGGAAGCTCCCAATATATAGTTGAGTTATAGAGAAAAAGTGAAAGGGTATCACCCTGCTTTGATGTCAAAGAAGCTAGTGTCACTGTCTGGGGACCTAACCAAAGATTTGGTATTTTTGTATAACATCATTATGGCAGCTACTGTCTCAGGGGATATGTCATATGTCAGAAGGATCTTATCCATTTTCCCTTTATGTACAGAATTGAAGGCTGTAATTATGATTCCTCTGTAATTTTTGGCCTATTGTAGATCCCCTTTCTTTGCAGCCTTATGTCCATTTTTCTATGACTTCTCCATTATATATGGCATTAGAGTTGAAGTAGAATATCATTGAAATCCTGGATCTTCCAAGCATCCAGAGAAATATTATTGTTATGGTCCAATATCCTCGCACCAGTTATGGTTCAAGGTTAGAACCAGGGAAGAACAACACGAACACAAGAGTAGAATAACAAAGATATATTACAACAGAAATATAGTACAAGAAGTTGAAGGTGTTAGTAATTACTGTCCGTCTGGTTTAGAGTGAACTAATATTGTCTCAACTCATTACACCATTCTTTCATTATACCTCCTTAGTGGCGCAGTATTTATAGTGTCAGGAAGAGTCCATTATCGTTATAGGTAAGTTCCCATAACAATTATCAAGTCCTATTTTGTGTGTTTTTTTTTTTTTTTTTTTTTTTTTTTTTTTTTTTTCCAAGCCATTTCAAGTTCTGCATCTATAAAGTTTCTAGGTTTAATGTCAAGAGAATGTTCAATGTTTTACTCAGCCTCAGTAACTAAAATGTCAGGTATGTTTCCCAAGAGATTTTTAAAATGGTCTTGACATTTATTCAGACTTTCAACCTGTCTATTGGCCTTTCACTCGGATTTATTTGATTTTCTGTCACTGATCTCATCGGCAGTTTTCCAAGCAAGAGCAGATTGTTGGCAGCAATAGAGTTGGATGTATTCCTTCATAGGAGGATTATCTCTTCTAACTTCACCTTTAAGAAAAAGCAGTCTACCTTCCCACCATATGACGTCTCTTCTCACAACAGTCATCTCAAAACCAGTCCACCATTGCTGCCAGGAATAAGTTTGAGTCACTACAAGCAGATGTTTAGGAACCATCTCCTAATACAATCTAGAATAATTTTGTTACTTCTCATTAAAAGGCTGCAGCAGATGTCATCCCTTTTTAAACCTAAACATCAGCAGCACATTCCTTGGAAATCAAATAGCATTGAATCACAAAGAAAAAAACACCACAAGAAATTTAAATCTATCCCTTAAATCTATCCGAGACTTCAATCAACAGTTGTCTCAATCCATGACAATGTTAACTAATAAATATCGATTAAATGAAATTAGTAATATTAAATTACTATGAGTATAGTTCCAACAGTTTCTAACAAATGTTAAGAAAGACTAATATAACCATAGGTAGTAAGGGTTAAGCAAGGAAAATTAGGGTTATGGGAAGGTTATTATCTGAATGCAATGCCTCATTACAAGGGTCATGAAAAATATTAAATGTTACACTTGATGAATAAAATTTTATGTTCTTCTGACTCCAATTAAAGAAATTAAGTATTTACTGAGGCAGCAAAAGATTTTAAATTCCATAACATTTATTAATCTTAATGGATTCAGTATTTATAAACAAGCAATATCTTTAGCAAAAATAATGTGCATAAGAATGTCACAAGAGAAAATTAATGGTAAATATACAATCAAATGTTTGGTCACATTTTACTTTGAAAGGCATATATACTAATTGCTTTAAAAATATAAAAAATGAAATGGTGAACATTTCAATACAATTCCTTAATAGAAAAATAAGTTTTGTTTGAAGCATGGTCACATAAATTTCAGTTATAAATGCACAAGACTGATACAGTTTTTTGGTATTCCTTGTGAATTTCATTTTTATGAAATATTCATCATGTATGGGAAAACATACAAAAGGTTCTTAGAAAATGAGTCAATATTTTGTTGACTAAGAACCTTTTGTATGTTTATCAACCCTTTACAGGTTATTTAAAACCAGAAAATATTTTTGGATTGTAAGTTTTGTTTTTGTTTTTTTTGTTGTTGAAGATAATGATTAAGTGATACAAGCCATACTTGAGAGAAGAAGAGGTGGAGTCGTATCTTTCCCAAGAGTTTTTTTCACATAAGTGACTGTAACAAATCCAACTGGAATTTGAACCCTATGTTCCAATTAGCAATTCTGAGCGATTATCCATTAAACCACCCACACATGTAAGCTTACAGTATTTGGTATTCCCATACTCATTGCTTAACTTTGGTGATCATACTGGAACCAGTGTTTCTATGTGATATGATGGTAAGCTCTTGACAAAAGATGGCATTGCAAAACACTTCAAAGCAAAATGCAGCATTCTTAGTGCAACTTTAACTTTATATAATGCATTTACTCATGTAGTTGCAAACAAATGTCTCTCGAGAATTTTAGACAGTATGGATGAAATTTAATTTGGTAATACAAATAACTTATGCAATACACAATCTTGAAACTTACTAATAGTTAAAATGTTAACAAAAATGCAACAAAATTGACCAAATTTATCAGTTACAACAGATGTTTTAGAAAATGTCATGCCTATCTATAGCAATGACCTTATGTTAACATGATCTTTCTTAATGGCTATAGTCTTGATATTTTGTTAGGGTTTTTTTTTTTTTTTTTTTTTTTTTTTTTATCAGTATTTTTATTGGATTTAAATTAACTTTGCTAAAAAAACAAAAAATAAATAGCAGATATCATAAAGTGTGTTTTAATTGTAATTGTCAAAAGGTGTGAGAATGTTTTATTGTCTCTGTGTAACACCAACTGTTACCAATGCACTATTGTTATATCGTATTACAGCGAGGCAATTTTGTTCATTTAATACTGACCTGATCAAAAGTGGGTTATAGGAAAGTAGAGAAAGAAATAAGAAATTAAAAACTAATTTGGATGATGTTAGCAAGATGTACATATGGTAAGAAAAGGTAAATTTAAATCTCATTTGGATATAGTCAGAAATGTTCCGATTACAAAAACAAAAATTGGTAGGAGTAGATACATACTCGAGATTGTCAAGGATCAGATTCGGTTTTGTTGTACTTTTGATGAACATTGACAAATATTTTTGGTAAATATTTTAAAATATTCCGTAAATATTCCTTTGTATTTCCCTTGTGAATTTCATGGGTTCATCATGTTTACTTTTATAGTTTGTTCTTTTTTCAATAAAGCAATTTACTATGCATCTTCTTTTTTCTTTTTATTTTACTTTAAAGGCTGAACAGAAACAACAAAATTTGTAACCGAGGTAGTCTTTGCGGTCTATGATTTTAAAGATTTAAAAGCAGATTACTTAAGGACATTTCTTTTTATTCATATATATTTATAAATTAAATCTTTCTTTTTCCATATACATTTTAAGTGTGGATGTTTACATACACACATGCTAATAGGTTTGAGTTCTGCATCCCTGACACATAAAAATACTGTTTTCGTATTGAATTTTTGTATTTAATCTTAAAAACAAATTTTGTTCTGTCAATTTAAAAAAAAAAAAAAAAAAAAACTTTGTCATAATTCTCAAGAATTGAACTGATTAAAGTGTAAATACTGTTTTTTTTTTGTTTTTTTTTTTTTTGTTTTTTTTGTTTTTTTTTAAATTTGTAGATTCAATATTCTGTTAATTTAAGAAGGAATCTCCACTAATTCACCAAAAAAAAGCATACCATGATGAAAAAAGGACTCAAACTTGATAAAAACAATTTTTTGTCATGTAAATGTTTATTATTAAGAGGAAAAACCAAAGTATTTTTTTTATTATTTTATTAAATTTTTTTTTCAGCGTTTTTAGAACATTGATAACTGATTAAATTTGAGGGGGGTGGCCTTCAGCAAAATACCATTAAAATTGATGATCCCTGCAATTTTTGAGAAATTTATAAACAATAAGTTAAATCCAATTTGAAACCATCATTACTTAATTTTTTTTAATGTTTTTAGCAGAAAAATGTAGTTGAAAATAAGAGAAGTATGTCAACCTCAGTGACTTGTTTTTGAAGTGTTAACTGACAGTTACATCGATGTATTAACAGCTTAGGTCAGAAAGGAAATTATCAGACAGAAGCACAGAAGTGGCATAATTTTTTTTTAATCTTAATTGAACTAACTTAGTTAACTACCCAGTAATTTTAAAAAAAAATTAATAAATACTTTCAGTAATCTAATTTTTTTTATAGCCTTATATTTGCAGATACTTTCTGAAAAAATAAAATTTTAAATACTAGCAATAAAATAAATTGAAAATTTCATAACTGAGAGGGAGATAAAATTTCATAAGAATAATTTTTACATACATCTTTTATGAAATTTTATGGTATCATTTTTATTTATTATCAATTTTTATATTATTTCATAACTGAGATAATATAAAAATTGATAATAAATAAAAATGATACCATAAAATTTCATAAGATAGGTACTGCTCTCATTTATGAAATGTTATTTTCTTTTTTTATTTGCTAATTTTTTTTCTTTATTTTTAATATTAAGTGTTATATATAATATGACAGTGATGAAAATGTTTGATTATTTTTTTTTTATTTTTTTGTGTTAATTATGTAATCATTTACACTTATTTTATTCAATCATAGTCCACTAATACAGTGTAACCCGGATATAAGAGAGTTGTCGGGACCAGAGAAGAAGTCTTATATCCGGGTTTGGTCTATTTTGTTTAGGTAAGTATGGCTCTAATTTGGGATCAGAGAAAATCTCTCTTATATTCGGGTCTCTTATATCCGGGTTACACTGTAATAGAAATGTCAAAATAAAAAAAAACTTATGCAAATGATTTCAGACTTTAACAAAGATATCTAAAGCCTGAAGAACGTGATTCCCTTTGTTTCCATCCCTTGAATTGAAACTAAAAAAGAAAATAATTAATAATTGCATTATGTCTCGCTGAAAAATAATAAATTAATTATATTTAAAAAATTAAATTAAAAATATTTTGTGAAATAGAACATAAAAAAAAAATGTATTTGAAAATGCGACAATGATGGTCAGTCAGAGTATTCTTCAATACAGGCTCGCAGAAAGAAAACAGATTTTCTGAGTGCATATTGCTGGTGGGGGGAAACAACTCTTAAAATGCGTGACATTTTATTGCCATATACAATCATCCATATATCTGGAAAAAATGTTTTTATGCACACTCAAAAACAATATTAAATTCTTTTTAAAAAATAAAGTGGGGTTGCAGATTGTAATAAGCTTTTAAATTTATGATCTGTAAAGATAGATATACTTAATAGCAGCCTTCCTTAAACTCTACAGGTTGAAACAATTTTAAGATTTAACAACTTTATCACATTTTATATTTAAAATTGAAAAAAAAAAACAATTCTTGTAAAAATTCATTTTCCATTAGAAAAATATTTTGGCTTCTGATAATATTGTCCTTCACATATATTATTCATAAAAGCTATTAAAAGTTTTTCTAATTAAATAATGTCTCGGCTTTATTTGGTTTTGTATGTTACAAATTGGAGCTGATTTTCTGTAACAGGATGATTTGATTTTACAAAAAAAAAAAAAAAAAAAAAAAATCAATGATTTATATTCTTCAAAGACTTCTGCTTTTAGCTAATATAATCAATAAAAGATACACCATAGAATTTCTCGAGTTTTCATAAAGCTAAGTAAGGTGAGGTAGTAACAGATGTAAAAAAAGAAAAAAAATGTCTAAATTAATTCATTTGTGAATAAGTTCTGAAAGTTTCATTAAAATCCAACAATTATTTGATTTTTGCAAGAATTTCCAGAACAGTGTGTTTTTAATGCACCCCCCCAAAAGTTAAGAAATTCCAGTACTAATATTTGGTCTCTCCAACCCCACCACTGAGGCAAGAAAAATATGATTTTTAACATAATTTTGAACATGCTAGAAAGGATGAAAAAATTTTATAAAATATACTTTGGTCTTTCCTGTAAATAATTATGTAAAAATTTTGATAATAAAACTGATTCCATCAAATTCAGATCATTTTTTTCATCATGGTATGCTTTTTTTTTTTTTTTTTTTTTTTTTGTGAATTAGTGGACATAGTTAAATTTAAGTGATTTGGCATGATTAAAATTGTTTTTTGGAACAATGGTAAAAAAAAAAACAAAAAAAAAACACCAAAAAACCTTAGTCTGTAACCCCACAGTTTAACAGAACAATTTAAGAAATTAGTTGGCACCCTTTGAATTTCCCAGGGACCCACACAAATCACTACATGTAGGGCCCAGGGACAGACTATATTAAAAGCCTATCAACATCACTGCATTATATATATATATATATATATATATATATATATATATATATATATATATTGAACAATAAAAAAATATAAAAAAAATTTAAATATTCAGACACACTGGGTTGTAGATTAATATTCTTTCGGGTTTTTTATTATTATTTCATTTAGATTCCTCGACTAGTTTCGGCCCCAAAATGGCCATCATTGGGAGGAGAAATATTTCTGCTTGCTGGTAGCAGTAAACTACAGAAATGAATGTCTTGCTGGAGAAAATGAACTTTTGTCTGTAGTTTTCATTTGTTTTTTTTATTTTTTATCTTTTTAACATGAATCTTTTAACATTCCTTGTGTTGGTCAAACAGTCTCTTTTAAGTTATTTGAGATAAGAGCTGGATGGGTCTATGCTGCTCTGAATTCCCTGGTCATTTTGACAGTTTTATTGTCCTGGAGAGGGGATGTGTCTCTGTTTAGTGTTTGTGTGTGTTATTTGGTTCTTAGGGAGTGAGTAAGTATGATATGTGTAAGCGTGTGTATTGCTGTGGGTGTGTGTTATTTTTTGGCTCATTAGGGAGTGAGTGGGTATGATGTGTGTAAGTGTGTATATTCGTGTGGGGGTATGTATAAGTGTGAGGCCTCCACACCTCCATAATCATATCTGTCTTGTGTGGGTGAGAAATGTGGGTAAGTTTTGATTTGTTGAGTTATATATTAGTATTATCTATATTGTTAAATTTATGGTTTAGCTTGGCTGGATGTTGTGTTTTTAGCTGTTGTATCCACTTATTTTCATGGGACTCTAAAATCTTTCTAATGTTATCTGCCCTGAACTTTTCTATTCTCTCAATTATAGTGAATTTGGCATGGGTTTTGAAATCGTGTTTTTCCAGGCAGAAATGTTGTTCTACAGGTAATAATTTTTCATGGGGAGTCAACTTAATTCAATTGCAATAATTATTAATTCCGTAATGAAAGGGCCATTCAGATTTTCCTACATATTGTTTCTGGCATAGTGTATGTTATGACTTCTACAGTTAGAATCGTAGTAGGTTTTGAAAGTAGATTTAGTGATTGAGCTAGTGAATGAATTCGTGTGTTTAATATGGTTGCAACATAAACTTCTTTTGTTGTTACTTGGTTGGGAAAATCCTGTTGTTTTTGTTCTTAGTTTATTACGGATTACCTTGTCCCCTGAAATGTGGTTACTACCTATGATTTCTTTTAGGTTCTTAGGTCTACGATATGCAAGAAGGCCGGGTTCCTTAAACAATTTTTTTAGGTCTGGTTTGAGATGTAGTATTTCTCAGCGATGTTTGATTATTTGGGATAGTGGAGGCAGTGGGGTTGAAAGTGTTTACTAGAGGGATGCGGATGGATTTATTTTTAATCTTGTACATTAGGGTGTCTTCTCTTGGTGTGGAAATTGCTTTATTTATTTGTTCCCTGATTAGGTGTTGTTTATAGCCACGTGTTGTAAATTGATGCTCCAGATTTTCAATGTGTTTATTTAATTCTTCATTGTTGGAACATATCCTTCTGAGTCTTAAGTGCTTGTGAATAGGGAAGGTTCTCTTTGAGGTGTTTAGGGTGGGAAGTTTTAAAATGTAGATAGTTGTGGGTGTCTGTGATTTTAGTGCGTAGTGTCATTTGTAGTTTCCTGTTTTCATCTATGTAAATGCGGGTGTCTAAAAATGTTACTGGTGTCGTGGATTTTTCATAGTCAAATTTAATTGAGTTGTGCACTGTGTTTAGGGTCATAAGGAATATATAATCCGGTGTTCTTTTAGATATTTTTATTTTTACAAAATAGTGCTCAATGTAAATTTACAGAGCATTAATATTATAAATTAATTGATTTAAAATATGGTTTTTTTCGTTACACAGTTCTAACCATGTTTCAAAAATGGAAGCTGCAAGCTCCGAATTTAATTTTGTAATTAAATTAAAGACATTAGTTCCATTTCATCCTCAAGCGAATTTTGGACTCCAATGATATGGTTTTTAAGTTGAAAGGTGGTGTTATTAGTTAACTTTTAAATTTATTGTGATCATCCAAAATAGCCTGTAATTTTTGAGCAGTACTCATGTTTGTTTAAAATAACAAAAATATTATATAATAAATCCAATATTTCCTTGAATTTTTCAGTGGTCATAGAAGATTGTAAGATTCCTTTATTAAGAAAAATTTAAGTGTTAAGCTGTTGTAATTCTTGTGTGAATGTGTTTATATGTCATTTGATGAGGTTCTATTGAAATTTCTTGGTGCTGTGGCATCTTGTAACTTGAAGTTAGTATACAGGGGCAGTAGATCATTATTCAAACATATTAAATATAACAGACAATGAATGTCTCATGTTTTATCATGTATTCCAAGTGTCATATAATGGCTTTAGTCTCAAAATAAATGTCCAGTTGGACAAGAGAGAGAAGCATATTTCTGAAGCTGATTCCAAATGTTTTTTTATATTTTTCAAAATTCTTCAAATCCTCAAAAGAATTTATTTGTGATAAGTCTGAATCTAGGAAGTGTCTTAACAGAGGTCAGAAAGTGCAACACTGAAATCCGAAAGTACATTGGGATAGCCAAAGATGCATTTCAAAAGTTAAGCAGTCTATTAAGAAAGAGAAAAATTTTGTGAGGAAAAAAAGAAAAAATGTACTGAATTGTTACATGATATCAGTCGTCTTATATGGGCTGTAAATGTTGAACAATCTCCTCAAAGATGAAATATGGTTCTACAGAAATGTGCTGAGGACACTGGACCAAACATGCAAGCAATGATGAAATTTTAGAGAAAATGGAAACAAAAGGGAAACATACTTAACATCAGGAAGAAACAGTTGAAATTTCTAGGGCATGTGATGAGGAAAAAAGTGGCCTTAGAAAATCTGATATTTATATGACAGATTGAAGGCAAGACGAACACAGGAAAACATAGTTAGTAAGCTTGAGTAAATGGATAGTGAAACAATATTTGGAAGAAATAACAAAAAAAAAAAAAATTTATTAACAACTATGAAAGACCGCAAATAATGGAGATCCATGATCACCTACATCCTAAAGGGTACGTAGCACATAGATTTCATAAGAGGCAAGTTATGCTTGCTCTCAGATCTACACTGGACAACAGCATTCTATTCACATTAACATCAGTATGTCTTTACTTGTTCCATGTGTATCACAGATTTTCTTTTGCCAATTGTTGTAATGTTCTGTAGTAATCTGTTTCACATTCCTCACTGCCACATCAATGTCCTTAAACCTCACAACTGGCTCATTCAAATGTGTTCTTTGCTGTTGTAATTCTTCACTGCCAAAGACAAAATCTGCTAGCTTTTATGTATACCTCGGTCAGTTATGCAGATTTCTTTCATGTCCACATAATGGCATTAAATTAGTCCTAAGGTATGGCACAGGCAATTTTATGCCTCTTTCGTTGGGGAGATAGACCATATCCATTACACCAATGCAGCTCAGTTTCAATGTCTTTGGTTTTGATTTTCAAAGCAGTTACGTCTTCATGCACTGATCTTTACTCTAATTGTTGTGCAGCCTCATATTTTAATTCTGTTTTACTACATTTGCTGTGATGACATGTATTCTTGTGCTTTCTACAAAGTGACATGACCAAAAAAAAAATAAACTAAATGATGTCTACACTGATAAATATGTAAGATTTTCCATCATAACATTTTTAAAACTTGTGTTAATGTGGAAAGAAAGTTTTAAATTCATAATTCTCATAAACTCTTTAATAAGCATTGATTTCCGTTTTTTTTAACTTACTATGAAAATTTTTACTAATCAAAACCAGCTGTAAAACATCACATGCTTATTAATCCAGTTGTATAAAATCAATAAACCGTGTTTATATCTGTAGTATACCCTGATGGAATAATACAAAGTGGGTGCAGAAAAGTCCTTGGCTAATCCCCTTTCTCTAAATCAATGATGTTTTGTTTTTGAAATACTGATTTTTGGAAAGTGGTTGAACTGAGAACTTTTCAGTCTCAGTTTTGCTATGAGTTACATCCTTTTTATAAGGATTAATACTATATTTCTTTCATTGAGGTTACTAATATTCCATGAAATATTTTAGAACTTTTTTTTTTTTTTTTTCTGTAAGTATTCTCTGGGGGCCACATCTGTGTCCAAATTCTGAAATCTGAATAAAAATGTCAGCATATTTTCTTCTAATGTAATCTCGTTAATCTGATATTCTCACAGACTTTTTCTGTCCAGCAGTCTACATTAAAGTCATTCAAAGAATTTTCTTTTCTCAAATTTTACTCAAATTATTTCATGTATAGCTCAAGGTTTTGAAATTTATAAGTCTCAAAACTGCCTGTCTTTTGTATGTAATAAAACTCTTATTCCTAATAAAATGTAACTGAACATTGTTAGAAATGAGGTATATCTAATACATCATTAAAAAGGACCATATCCTCTTGAAAAAAGGCCCCAAACTTAATAAAAACAGTTTTATCGCCAAAGTTTTCGTTATTATTAAGAGGAAAGACCAAAGTATTTTTCATTATTTTTAAAAAGTTTTTAATTCTCCCTAGCAGATACAAAATTTTAGCTAAAACCTTGTGTTTTTATTTGAGTCAGCAAAATTTACATAAAATCAGTCATGTCAGCCAGTTTTGACAACTTTGTAAACAAAAGTGAAATTCTCCATTTTAAAAATCTTGTAAAATTCAATTATACTTTTTTCAAGTTATTTTAGGAAAATTTAAAGTTAATGTAATTGGAAGCAAACAATACTTAATTATTTAGCAGAAAAAATTTAGTTGGAAATAAGAGAAGTATGTCTAACCACTGAGATTGGTTTTGGAGGTGTAACTTGACATTTGTATCAATGCATCAACAACTAACATCGGTAATTTATCGGATAGAATTTTCGAATTTTAAGAAAACTAGCTTATTTAACTATAAAGTAATTCTTAAAAATTAAATACTTCCAAAAGTCTATTTTATTGATTTTTACTTTTTTTTTTTTTTTTTTTTTTTTTTTTTTTTTTAACAAAGAAATGTCCAAAGACTGCACTGTCCTCATCCCTAAAATTGAATCTAAAAAAGAAAAAAAATCAATAATTATAGTATATCTCACACTGAAAAAGAAAAAATTGATTATATTTGAAAATATTTAGCAAAATATATGAAAATTAAAAATTTTAAGAATGCAATGATGATGGTCTGTCAGAGAATTTGATACTGTCTAGCCAGAATTAAATTAATGCAATTTATGAGGCCAGATCCTCACTATCAGGAGAAACATCTCTTAAAGCACGTGACATCATTTCTGAATTGTGCCTCTGTACCTTTAGCAGAAATATTTTTAATACATTTTTTGGCATATTAAAAAAATTGTTTTTAAAATACAAATGCTTCACAGATTGTAATAAGCTTTCAAATTTAAGATCTGTAAAAATAGATCTTTTAATAGCAATTCCAGAGACACACTTATTCAAACTTAATTTTAAAATATTTAACCAACTTCATCACATTTTGTATTTAAAATTGAAAAAAACAAAAGAAAACAATTCTTGTAAAAATTCAGTTTTCACCAGAAAAATATTTTGGCTTCGGACAATAATGTTCTTAACATATATTATTCATAAAAGCCATTAAAAGCTTTTCTAATTAAATAATGCCTTAGTTTTATTGGGTTTTGTATTTTATAATTCAGATCTAAATTTTGGGTAGAAACACTTTTTGATTTACAAAAAAAATCAATTTATATTCTTCAAAGTTTTCTGCATTTAATTAAAAAATCACAAAAATATACAGTAGAGTTTTTATAAAAGTAAATGGGGGGGGGGTAACATGTAATAAAAAAAAAAATTTTACTATGATTTTCTAAAAACAAATGTTTCTAAAATAATTTAATTCATTTTTGAATAAATTCTGAAAGTTTCATTAAAATCTAACAATTATTTGATTTTTGCAAGAATTTCCAATATTTTTCAACAGTATTTCATCATTTTGAATATTTTGACTTCCCATTCTTTATGTCTGGCATAGAGTACACAGCCTCCTTCACAGTATCAAATAAGAGTACTTATAAATAATCACTTTACTCAAAAGACCATGTTTTACTAACTTATTTGATTTTAGCAATTTTTTTTCCACATGTATATTTTTTATTTTGCCTTTTTTTTTTTTTTTTTTTTTTTTTTTTTTTTGTTCAATAATTTTCTATTTTCTATTTTGCTATCTTTATCATAAATATTTGCATTATAACCTTTTAGGAACTAATTATTGTTCCCTACTGTTTCAGTAAATCATCATTACAAGTTTACAGATACCTGATCCTTTCTACAAACTGGATCTAAACCATTTACTAATGTGAATTTATGCCTAAAGCTTTGGTCATGTCTGTTCTTGTTTGTAATTACTATTAAACAATATGGTCATTACTCTTTTAAATAATTCTATTTCAGAGAAGATTAATTTGTTCATCAATTATGCATTTAACAAATTTTTTAAAAATTTTCAGATAATGATGATTTTTAAAAATTGTTTAAAGATTTAAATAAAGTCAAATATGATCTCTATAAATACACAAAATTACCTTTGAAATAAAACCTGATTTCTCGTCCCAGGAGCTTAAATTAATCTCCTCATTAACTATTAACAACAAATAAGAAAATTAAGTCTTTCATGCCTCTATCTTTACAGTTAATTATGACATTAAAAAAAAAAAATGTTTTTCTAATATAAAATATCAAAATTGATAACTTATAGTCATAAGGTTAAGCTAATTTTCGTTTCTCGTTTTTATGTTATTCACTTATCTTTTACAGAAAACTAAATGTATGAAAATCTTATCTGTAGTTTTGACTCACCTATGATTTAATTAATGACCGTAATTTATATGTATATTATTACACTGATTTGCCAAAAGTCATGGGTTATATACCTAATATCATGTGTACTCTCTAAGACTGGCAAACTGCTACTTGATGTATCATCTGTCATACGAGTGGTTGGAAGACCTCTGAAAAGATATTGAGCTATGCCATCTCAATGTGAAATATCCATAAATTACTGATGTTTGTAGGTGCATGATTTGAGTGAATAGACCTTTCTGTTATGTCCTGTACGGATTCATGTCAGGCAAACATGGTGACCATATCACACATTGGAAGTTTTCAAAACATTCCTGAAATCAATTCCAAAAGGCTTGGGCCCACTCACACTGTATATTATCTTGCTGGAATTTACCTGTCATTATTGTGGTTCATGGGGTCCATAACTGGGTGCATGGCCAAGTGATTAGAACGTTCACTTCCCAATTTGAGTCTCATCGTGATTGATTTATCGGGAAGGTGAATTCTTGGTATTATTGGCCTGTAGAGGTGATCTCAGCATGTGGCACCTTTTAGAAAATACCTAAAAATCATATACAGGGTTGACCCAAGCCTTATGGGTGAAATTGGGTAGATGAAACTATTTGGGTGCCGATGATGGTTGTGCTAGCATGAAGTCGCAAGTCATTGTGACCGACGCTTTGAGCGTACTGGCCTTGTTTAGACTGTTGATCACGCCAGATAATGTGCTCTCTTCCAGAAACTGTAACTAAGGCCTGCTCAGCATAATTGCAGTACAGGTGACCTTTTGTAGATGTTGAACAAACATAAATGTGTCTGAGCAAGCACCTGCAACAGGGATTGGTTAGCCTTCCTAGTAGACAGGCATACTTGAATATGCTCAACCAGCCACAACTTAACTGGTTGCAACAAAGCCATCACCATTCAATGACATGTTAATGCAGATCATCAGATCCAACCCATGTCACATAAACATACCACCCACACCCAGCATAATGCCATAATCCCATGGAAGTTAAAGATTTCACTGGCTTGTTGAATATGCATCGGGTACTTTCTGATTTGGATGTGATTTTATCCAGTATTGTTTATCCATTTTATCAGGCAAATTCATCTGATCAATGATCATTAAAATATTCTGGTTGACCACATCACTGTCACTGTCAACTGTAGCTAGTTATGCCTTCCATCAGGTATTCCTGGTACACACAATGATACCATAGATCAAAGGAATGTCAAATTACATCACAATTTCTGAATTGGATTGTCCCATCCTTTTAGAAATCTCTATCATTCCACATTTTGCTGATAACATTGCCTTGTTAAGAGAAACATAATCAGTGTTTTCACATTGACACAGCACAAATATAGATCTGGGCATCATGGTGTCATGGCACCATCTCTCATTACCATTTCATATTACTATCTCATGACTTACCATGTCAGTCTTTGTATATTATTCAGATTTCATAAAATTACTATGTTTTTTTGTTTGTTTTTTTTGTTTTTGTTTTTTTGTTTTCTTCCAAAACAAATTTAATTTTATGCAAGTTTTATTTTTCAAGTCTTTTCAGACAATTTCACTCGAACAAAGCAAGTTTTCTTTACAGTTTGAATTGAGAGCATCATACAGCTGTTACTATTAAGACAATTATTGTGATTCTTTTTCTTCAAAAGATATCAAATATTTTCACTTTCATGTGAGGAACTTTGAAAACTAATTGTTGATAAAAATTAAGTTTTAATGACAATTAGGTTTCAAGTCAATCAAGAAAAAATTATTAATTTTTATAAAATTAATTAAATAATATTTCCCTCTTTTGTGGATCAATGTTGATGTTGCTCTTTTTTTCTATGTTGCTTAATTAGAAACTTTTAAAGAAATTCCAGAAACAGTTATTATGAATTAACAGCAGAGTAGAAACAAAAAAGCAAGTTAACAAATTTATTTAGTTGGTTTAGCATCAAAGGGTAAATTTTTAGTTTTAATGGAATAGATATGCTTGTCTGTGAAGCACTGAGAAGACCTCTTAGATACCTACATTCAATCATTTTCAGCCAGTTTCTTTGCTTGGAAAGAAGCTGAGTGACTGCACTGAAACTTGACTCTACTAAATGTATAGGTATTGGCCAAAAAAGAATATATATATATATATATATATATATATATATATATATATATATATATATATATAAATAAAAAAAATATTAATACGATTTTTTTTATTTTATTTTTAACATTGGCCCCTGCTCAATGTCATTTTGGAGTGAAACCAGGTCTTCCTCCACTATTCCTATGCAGTCCTTCCAGATATGCATAATATACTTTTGAAGGTCATTGTCTTTTATACTCTCCTCTTTCTCCAATTCAGAGCGGTTTGGAAACTAGAAGAGATCACAACAGGCAATATTTTTATATAAGAATAACTATCTTGGAAAGAAACATACTGATTTGATCTTGATAAAGCTAATCTAATTTCTATGCAGTTGCAAATTAACTTCATTGAATTTTGTGAATAAATCTGACAACCAAGAAATGTCATACTTGATGTTTCTTAGTTCATCACAAATAATCTTGAAAGAATGTTAAAAAGGAAATAGAACCATCTTTGGTAGCTTTCTTTTGATAGATATCTAACTTTTGTATGCAACAACAAATATTCATTCTTATTACAGAGCTTTCAAAAATGTCGAGAATTGAGAACATGTGCTTTGATTTTTATTTACTGTTGTACCTAGTAATTAGTAAATTCGAAGTTTTTGTGACCAGATATTGTAGTTAGAGCACACAGTTCACTGTAAATGCACCTTGTATGATTTTCTTCAAGAAATGAATCAAACCACTGTGATGGCCTATCATTAATGGTGCCACTAATTACACAAGTAAGAATGTTGAATATTTTTCTCTTTAAAAAATATTTCCAACAACACAAAATACTGAATACCCCTTGGTGTCTGTTTCTAGTTATCTTGCAAATAACAGCTCTTGAATTAAACTTTCATCTTTTAACAAAACAAACAAGCAAAAATTAAAGATTCATTGCCTGGCATGCTCATCTAATTGTAAGGTATAAATTCTGTTATCTTAAGCCTGTTATAGTTGAATTGGCTAGATGCAACCAAAAGTTCTATGCTGACAGATTCTTTTCTCGCTTGTGGAACACACCATGCCTTCCTACCAATTTTGATCTTCAAAAATTTAAATGCAATCATTATCTGCTGTCTTCTTGATTACTTTTCTTTTATTATTCTCACTCTTTAATAATATTTCTCCTTTTTACTTGTTCTTTTACACTCAGTAACCCCTTGTATCGTAGTGGCTTTACTGCCTTTCTTGGGGTAAAATGATTAAAAAAAAAAAATGTTACGGAATGTCTCTTCAGTGTTTTCACCCATTTCATCTCCTTTTCTATGAGTAGCATTATCAATAAGAAGAATAGCATTGATAATTTGTTCAGGTGACTTGTTTAAAATTGTGTAAGAAAATTCACTTAATGTTGGCAGAATAAGCTCTTCAATTCTATGAGGCTTACTAGCATTGGCAATCAGCAATGAGATGTTGTATGATGTACACAAACCCTAACTGTTGTGAATTGCTACCAAATATTTCCAATAGTTTTCCATTTCAAAAAAATTTTTTTAAGTGATTGAAAATATGTCATGGTTTTGTCTGCTTTATCTGAGTGTATTTTCTTCACATTTTCTCCAGTCTGTTTACGTAATTTGAACATTTTACAGCCAAAAGGTTTTGATTTGGAAAGTCTTGCAAAAATCAAAGATTAATCAGATGTTAATGAAATTTTCTGAAATTATTCGGTAATAAATGAATTTTTTGTAGAACTATTTTTTAAATTTTGCCATTCCCAATTTGCTGAAATTTGTTTAACTTTCTCAGAAAGGAAAAAGAAATGTTTCTTATAAGGACTTCAAGAATTAAAAACCTCTTTGAAAAACAACAGTTAAGAATCTGCTCTAAATTCAAAAATGCTAAAAAAATAAGATATTTTTAATATGTAACAACTTTAATTGCTTTTTTCGAAAAATTTTAATTGAAAAATTCATTTTTGAAAATTTTTTTCATTTTCTCCTTTTGCTTTCAAAGTATTAAAATTCCCTTTGTTTTATTAATGCATTGTGTAGAATCCATTATTTTTTAAAGTGTAGATTTATTTTATTTTTTTATTTTATTTTTTTTCAGACACAGTAATATACAACAAACCTTAAACAGTAACTTCTCCTTTATAACTAGTTAATATTTATTTTCATCTACCAGCCTGAATATTTGAGAAATCTTATTAAAGAAAAATATGGACCCTCCAGCAGGATTCAAACCTGTATCCCTCTTTGCAGGAGAAACCATCATTAGATCTGACATGCTTTCAACTGACTCAGCCTTGAAGGACATCGCCAATCAAGCAAGGCCAAATACTGCCTTTAAGCACAAATCCTTCTCATCCCAGATTCTCAAAATTTCATGCCAGTTCAGTTTCAAACATAAAACTTCTAAAGAAGTAATGGATTTTTTTTTATTTATTAATCTGACAGATTTTATCACTTTAAAAGTTATTTTTAGTGGATACTCATATTTGACTAGACACTGTTTATTTATTAAGCATATTTTTGTCCCCCATTGCAGGAGAAACTTATTAGATCAGATGTGTTTATTTGTGCTTAAAGGCAGTATTCGGATTTGCTTGATCTGTAACACCCTTCAAGGTTGAGTCAGTTGGAAGTATGTTAGATCTAACAATGGTTTCTCTTGCAAAGTGAGGTGCAGGTTCAAATCTTGCCAGAGGGTGCATATTTTTCTGTAATAAGATTTCTCAAATATTCAGGCCAGTAGACAAAAATAAATATACTGTTTAGAATAAATGTAACATCTACTCAAATAGTTAAGTAATGTATACATCAAGATATGCAATTAAAAAATAATTTACCACAACTCCAGCTCATGCTGACCATACAAATTTTTGTAGGTGCCATTAGATAAGATGTTGTCAGGAGAACAGCCATGGCAATATTGCTACACCTAGAAACCTAGAGCATTGGCTCCTGCAGACATCAACTGGCTGGCATGTACTGCATCCTGTCCCAATAAAGTCAGAAAGATACAAACCTTCAAAGTTCTAACTTCAGACAACAAAATAAAATAAAACCCTGCATTTGCATATAACTCTTATGTTAATTTTATCATTTGTAAAACATTGTGTACTTTAAGTGTAAGTGACATGGATTTGAAAAAAACAAAAAATATATGATTATTTGGATCTAATGCCACTCTACTACTCCCCTTTTCTCTTACCATGCCCCCTTTGGGAATCCCAGCTACAAGCAGATTATTTGTGATAGAAAAAAAGAATACCTTTATGAAATCAAAAGATTAGATGTCAATGCATTTCATAAAAATCCTGAACTATCCTACACTGTTTTTTCCAAATTAATAAAATGTATAAAAAGTTCACTATTAAATAACTGTATGATTACCAAACTTAAGCAATGCCAAGCTTGGTTACTACCTAGATGAGTGACTGCTTGGGAATGCCAGATGCTGTAAGCTTGGGTGTGCAAATGGTGCAATCAATAATGGCTCAGAATTACTAACCGGCAAACCAAGTTCCAATTCCAGCTGCAAATACTCTTGGGAGAGGAATGACTCCACCTCTTCTACTCTCAGCTATGGCTTAATTAATAAGACTTGTATCACTAAATCATTATTATCTCAAAAAAAAGTTCTTAGAATATAAAAATATTTTTTTGCTTTAAATAACTTGCAATTGGTTGATAAACCATAAAAAATAAATCAATTTTTTGTTGATTATGTAAGAACTTTTTGTACATTTTCACATACATATTGAACATTTAAGAAATACCCCAAAATTGTTCAGTCTTGTACATTTATAACTGAACTTTAACTATTTGACTATGCTTCAAAAAAAAAAAAAATTTCTAAGGAATTGAAATGTTCATTTCATTTTTTATATTTTTAAAGCAATTAGTATATATACCTTCCAAACTGAAATGTTACTAAACACTTGATTGTATATTTTCCACTAATTTTCTCTTGTTCCATTTTTGTGCACATTATTTTTGCTAACAATATTGCTTGTTTATAAATGTGAGAGCCAATTTCAACCTCTAGTTGTTTTCGTTATATTCACTTATACACAAATACCCTGGGGAAATGTGCGAATCCACCTCTTCTCCCCCTTCTAGATATGGGTTAATTGTATCACTAAATGATTATTAACCCCAAAATAAAAATATTAAATAAACTGTAAAGGGTGGATAAGCCATAAAAGTTGACTAAATGAATCAAACTATTAAATTACTAATCTTGATTAAAATTTGTAGACTAGTTCAACTAAATAATTCCAATCACTATTTCTCATTTGACTATATCCAAATTAGAGGATTTAAGATGAGACTTTAAAGGATTCTCTGCAATCATTTGACTAAAGTGTTGCATTTTTACCTTTTTGTAAATGAGCTAAGAGTGTTGCTTTCTTCAAACTTTAATTTTAGAATCAGTAACCCAAACTATGTAAATTTGATATTTTTTTTCCTTTTTTAAATGTACACTGACATGACAGCTGTTGTTCAGAAGTGTTATCTTTTAATAACATTAGATAAAAATAAACACTCTTAATATCATCAAACAACAAAAACAAAAAAATCTTTTAGGTCAGTCCAATGGAATATCAACTGAAGACCTATACACAAGTGATATTATTATTATAAATATGTTACAAATTAAAATAGGTTTCTTGACCTGTGAAAATTATGAAATTCCACATTTGTATATTTCACTTTAATTCATAAATCTTTGCCTCAGGACATGTCATCTGTAGTACTTTCAAATCAGCAAAATTAATTAAAAAATATTTGGTTACAATTTCAAGTTGTCATATCTTCTTGAGAGAGATTCTCTATTATTTTGACAATTTGTTCTCAAGTACAAATAATAATAATGATGGCTGTATGCATAGCTAGTGATTATTGGCACAGAAAGTAGGATTGATGTGCCGAGTTATAGCCAAGGTCATCACATTCACAAAAATCCTTGGAAAAGTATGAATTCTCTCTCCACCCACTCTGCTAGGAGTTTATAGCAGGGCAAAGTGGGCCCTCTAGCCTTGGGTGGCAATCAGTCTAGGAGATGGAAAACTCTGAGTTCATGACTAGACAGAAGAGGGATCAAGCTATCTTATACTAAACATACCATGGCTAATACAACTGCTGTATATGCCATGCCCCTACAACCTAAATGGTTGTGGAGTTATGACATGATGATCCATAATAAAGCTGTTTCCTTAAGTTCCAAGATTAAGTATTTTCATCATTCCATACTTTTAAAAAATATTGTCTTTATCTTAACACGCTGTTCAAGCTAATACCCTCTCTAGCCTTTCTCGTGTTTGTATTGTATTAGTCTGAAGAAAAGTATTAAGCAAATTCCAGTCATAACATATCACTTACTAAGAACATATCAGCTAAAACTATTGAAAAACAATGAAGACAAATTCTAAATAAAAAATGCACAGTACTAAAATAATGAAGCTGTTTGATAAATTGTTTTATTTCCTTAAGAATAATGTCTTACCTACTTTATCTGACCACATATTAAAATTATGTATTTCTTTATAGCTTTTACAATATAGAAACAGCTTTTCACATGACCTTTAGAGTTATACATGAATTTACTTCAACAAAAAACAACCTCTGTAAAAAATAAATTTCACAAATTGCTTAAAGTTTATATTTTTAAAATAAGAACAATCATTTTCAAGAATATCACCTTATGTTATCCCTAACTTATAATTTTTAAACTAGTCTATAATTTGTCAAGATTTTACATCTTGAGTAAGAATCAGGTGCAATGGATAAATTGTCATCTAAATTACACAAAAATGAAAATGACACTGATATCTCATTTTAACGGTTATATTTACCAAATTTACACAAAAGTATCTTGAAATAGTAGAGTGAATTTGTTCAATAAAATCGCAATTGGCTTCAACCACAACCTCCAGACGTCATTGGAACCTCCTGCAACTCTTCTGAGCAGTCTCCTTCTTTAAGCTGGTGAATGCTGTCATAATCCTTGCCTTCAGTTCATCTTTGGTGTTACAAGGAGTTTTGTTGGTCTCTTGCTCAACTGTGCCCCACACATAATAATCAAGGAGGTTGCAGTCTGGGGAGCTAGGTGACCACTGGGGGGGGGTGTAGCCACAGAAATTGTCTGACAGTCATGACTGAGTTCTCTTGCTTGTATGGCATGACGCAGAGTCCTGTTGCCAGATATAGGGTCTTCCAGCATCCACCCTCTTGACCCAAGGCAGCAAAACCTCTTCAAGGCATTTGATGTAAGGCCTCTGTGTTTTGTCTGAGGCCCTCTGTGGAGCTCTTTTCTTATCAGAACAATTGGAGTGAGTTTTCCGAGCTGCTGTACCTTCATAATCACCACTAGACTTACCCAACTCTTTCCAATTCCTCTGCACTGTCTTCAGATTGACACCCAAACACTCTGAAATGTTTGTATTGGAACTTCCAGCATGAATGCCAAGCAGTACAGCATGCTGTTACCAAATTTCTAGTGGAGTGAATTGCATCATGGTGCTCTTTTTCTCACAGTGTCCAACTGACCTTACTGTACAGTTGACAAAATAAAAAAAACAAATAATGCACATGTAATTCTTTCTTGTATGTGATACTTGGTTTTTGGTTTATGTCACTATTTCAATGACTGGCTCTTTTTCCACATTTTCAAAGCTGAGAATTTCCTAGTAATGGTTTTCAAACTTGTTGCACTTGGAGTTATGTCTCCTCCATTCATATATCAAAATAGTTTCAGCCTAAAGAAAAAAAAATGGATACTCATCAATTTAGTGGGTATAACATAAAATACTGGAGAAATTCAATACTTAATTAAAATAAAGGAAAATTACACCTTTTTGTCAAGCAATGTCTCCTCTTTAATAATCAATTGGTTTCATATCACTGTACCCATACAATTCACTCATGCAAATCAAAAAGAGAGTACATTGTTCATTTCATACAGTTGAGGAAGACATTGAAATCAATTATTTACCAAGTGAATGAACATCACCAACTGAACCCTACTCTAAATCAGACTTGTTTCATTTATGGATATTTCACTGTTTAAATCTATTTTTATATTTTCTTTTATGATGCATTTTAAAACTATAAATTATTTATTCATTGTATTTTATCTAAACTGCCATGCTCAAATCACTTTTGCCTTGGCTGTTATTTTTGCATTTTTTTTTTTTTTTTTTTAAACATTAAATATGAATTTGTGCTATAAAATATGAAAAATGAACTGAATATATTTTTAGTTCTTTGAATTCTAAAGAGTATTGAGTTTGCCTTTTAATGGTCATTCATTTCATTTAAATTCACAATCATGCCATATTTGCTTAAATTTCAAGATTTAGGAATTAAATTGAAAATATACATTCTCTTTGAAATAAAAAAAAAAAAAAACTGGATACATTTATAAAAAATAAACTGGATATGTTTTAGCTTAACATGAGTCTATAAAAAAAAATTGAAATGTAATTTTGAATATGTAATCAGTTTTTGGGGGAGGTGAAGGTAATGATCATTTATGTACTAATTCTAGGAGTTAGGTCCTGTTTCAGAGGTTAAAATGAAAATGTTACATTTTCATTTTAAAAAAAAAAAAAAAATTTATAATTCTTCAACTTTACATTTTTTTTTTTTTTTTTTTTTTTTTTTTTTTTTTTTTATGGAAGATAATATACATCAAATCTTTTTTTAAGCGAGTATCTATTAATTTTTCAAAGATTATTTTTTTAATGTATTAGTGCTTTCCACTCCAGATTTTTATAAAATTTACATTTAATCTTCTGTTCAATGGGTGATGAACTTCATGCTCTGAGAGATAGTTTTCATATGAGTGGGATAAGCAGGTCAAAGAAATTCCCAAATTACTTGCAATGTATGAAAAGGTTGCTAACACAGTTAACTTAATAGACATTACACTGCAACTTTTAATGGAACTTCACCTCCATCACTAAAGGAACAAAAGAAAAACTACTCGCTGAGTCTGAATATTCAAACAACTCTACTAAAAGAGAAACCACCTTAGATAACCTTCAGTTATGAACTTCAAGGCTACTGGGTTGCATTATACTATTATTCCAATTTTACATTGACCAAATTGATATTACATCTCAAGTTTTTAGCTCCAACTAAGAACAGAAATGATTATTTTTTTTATGGCCTTTGTGGGAAGTGTACAAATGGACTTAAAATTTGTCTTTAGATTGAACTTTGATATAATACCATTTAAAGTGATAAGATATAGAGAGCTTCAGGTATATTGCCTATAACAGAGGCTTATAAACAAATTCAGACTGCAAATCACCATTGGAAGAGGAAGTGCAGAAAGATAATTCAAAGTGTTCAGAAAGTCTTTTTGTCAATTCCAAAAGCTGCATTTCATTTTTTTTTTTTTTTTTTTTTTTTTTTAGTTTGAAAATAAGTTAAAACTTTACAATAAGCATTTCTAAGTTTTATAGTCATTGCTCTCCTTTTTAGGCAAGTCAAGAAATTCCATAATTTTAGTTTTCCAAAATTAGGTATATTTTATAAGAAGACGTGGGGATATTACAGATAAAATAGCTGTTTTGTTGAATTCCTCATACAAAATTAGTAAAGCTTCACATTATCTGGCGTGTACCTCCGATGGGTACTTTTTTATGGCAAGTTCAGGATAATATACTTCTGACCTGTTTTTGTCCTAGTGTCAAATTGCATGACTGACTGCTTTTTACATGGTGTAAATTTTACTTTTTTTATTAATGTACAACCAAAAAAAAATTACCCTCATCTCTGTTATGCTATGAATCATATAAAAAATTAGTAAAGTATTAACAGTTGAAATTAAACTTATATAAGCAGTCAGAATTGCCCTTTTGTATTACAGCATTTTGTCCATTATGTCCTCCATCCTTCAACTGATGTATATCAATCTGGGTAACCTATAGGGAATTCTAAACTGGACCCTTTATTTAATTTATGGGGGTGGGTTCTCATTCTACCACTGATGTCTAGGGATATCTCATCTAGTTCTTATTTTTGGCATTATCTTTCTTTCACTTCAAGTCTATCTATATGAAATTACATTTACAATGATTTTTCACTTGTTTGTATAACTGAAGATGCAGGCTTCAATGTTAAAATTAGCTTCTGGCTCAGTAGCACAAAAGACAGAAAATTTTGAAAGTTCTGACAATTTTGATTGGTCACAACTAGATTACTAATTAAGCTACCAAGATAAACTTGCTACCATTTTTTGATGTTTCATCAAGCTCTCTCAATTTTAGTTTGGGGTACCAATTAAGAAAAATGTTTCAATGTATTGAATATTTGCTCTGTAAGTTTAAACCTGTATAAATGAAGAGAAACCAAAATATTTCTGTTATTTATGATGAATAATACAAAGATATTCTTAAATATTTTAAGATATCTTAGTTCTCAGTCATTGACAATTGATAAGGTGTTATATAAGTATCTGTCAACATCATATATCTTAATTCTCAATGTGTAAGTCTAAAGCTTTTTGGCAATTACTCCTGAATTTCTGTAAATATTTCATTTACTGTTAATGAATATATATAAAAAGGTTCTAACAATTTTTTCCCCAGAGTTGAATTTAAAAAGAGTAAGAAATTCCAATAACTGTTTGATGTAAAACATAATTTTTATTTCCTTCTGTGGATGATGTAACTTTAAAATATGAACATTTTCTACAGTTTAATTTTCTTCTTAACACAATGGATTAACTTTAAAACATGCACAATACTGGTAAATTTTTCATGGTTGGTTGTTGTCCCAGATTAATTTACATTCTCAGTCTTATTCTGTTGCCATAACAACACTTTCATAAAGTATTCTGTTTTCTTCTTTACTGGTTCAATAAACTCTTTTCTCTTTCTTTTCAAACATTGAAACTTATAATGACTAACAATTTAAAATTGTTAAAATGTATTTCTTAGCCTTTATTTTTCAAATTAAATTAAAAAAAAATTTAAAATAAATTTACAATTTAATAATAGGATATGAATTTGTATTTATATAATTGGAATTCACTGGTTACACTGTGACTTTGAAAAATTTATAAATTTTAAATAGTTTTTTTTTTTTTTTTTTTTTTTTTTTTGTTAAATATCTACCATCCCAAATTATTTTAAATAATTTGTTAAAACAAAGTTTGTGCATACATACATGTTGTGGAGTAAATAAGACAGCCCTGGTAGCACAAATGAGCTAGGTAAGACACCTTAAATAAAGAACTCAAAGTGAGTTGGTAGAAGTCTATTGGAGTCAGAAATGTTTCTAATGAAATTACAACAGTGGTGATGAGGAATCAAAACTCATAGTAGGTGAAAATTACTTTTTACTTTGGCATACATGATAATTGTGACAAGAAATTAGAACCATGTTGATTTAATTTTTTTTCTCTTGGTGTTGGTGAAAAAGAAAAAAAAAAAAGAGAAAGAAGTTTTAAAAAAAACATTTTCTTTAAATATGGAAGATTATTAGCCCAAATGGTAAAAATATTGGGTTGTCCAGAAAGTACATGCTGATTTTTAAGGGAAATTAAAACAAAAAACAAAAACTATACCATTAAATATTTATTTAACTAAATATGAACCATTTTGTTACACAACATTTCTCTATTTTTCGTTCGACTTAGATTCCATCTTCGAAGAATTTTGGTGGTTTCTCAGCAAAGATCTCATTAAGGTGGTTTTTTATGTCCCCCCAAAATTAAAATTTTTACAATTGAGATTCTTTTCAAGTACCTGAATAAATAAAAATCCAAAGGAGCAATGTCTGGTGAATATGGCAGGTGGAGTAACACATCTCAGCCAAGCTGCAACAATTTTTGCTGGGTTGCCAAAGAAACGTGAGGTCCTGATGGAAAATAACATCTTTCCTGTTTGCCAATTCTGAGCATTTTTCTTGAGTCGCTGTCTTTAATTCATCCATGTTGCAAGCAGTACTTTCCAGAATCAATTGACTGGTTATTTGGCACATGCCCATAGTTTAGGATTCCTTTCCAATCCCACCAGATGCACGGTATGACTTTCTTAGGATAAAGACCTGCTTTTGAGGTAGATAAAATTGGCTCATGTCACTTGCCCCAGGATCTTTTTCACTGAATATTGTTGTAAACAATTCATTTCTCATCACCCGTCACAGTTTGCTTAAAAAGGGTGTATTTTCACAACAAATAACAGATGAAATGTGATCCAAAAGATTCTTTTCACTCAGATTATGTGATACTCAAAGTACTCAAGCTTCACTAAGTTCTCTTCGATGGTAGATTTTGATAAATTTAGTGTTTCTGCCAATTCTCGCATTGTATAGTGCAGGTTATTCTCAATCAATGTCTTGATTTGGTTATCATTTGTAATTGGGAGTGGGGAGTCTGTCTGAGCCTTCTTCAGCTATAAGGTTACAATCACCAATTCTAAACTTAGCAAACCACTTCCATACAGTTCTGTCAGCTAAAGCACCTTCACCATACACAGCACATGTCTTTTTTGGCTTACAAAGCATTTTTGCCTTTCCAGCAAAAAAGCATCAAGTATCTAAAATGTACCTTATAATCTTCCATTTTCCCAGGGATGCAAAATTCACACAAACCAAGTAATTTTAAACTTTCTTTTTCAAGAGATAGTTTGAAGTGTGCTCTGATCATAAATTTAAACATATATCTGTCAATAAATTTGATGCATTCTAACGTGTTGAAACATGAACAATTAAATATCTGCATGAACTTTCCAGACAACCCAATACAGCAACAACAGCAGTTGTTAGAACTCCAGAAACAACAAAAAAAAAATTAATTGAAATAATACAAAAGAAAATGGAAAAATCCCCAAATACTTTCACTCCTGATGCATTGACAAATGATATAACTGAATTTGCATACAATTCAGATTATGGAATTACCTTCTATGCTTATTTTAGAGGATCTGAGTAAATTTTCAGAGAAGAATTCAGTGATTGGAAAGACAAGAAAAAAAACAAGACTTTAGTTGAGAAAGTTAGCACCAGTAGAACATGAAAAATATTGTAATTTTATACTACCAAAAAAAACGAAAAACAAAAAAATTTGCTTTGAAGAAAGAGTAAAGATTCTGTCTAAAATCTTGAGAAAAGTTTGTTATTCAATATTCATTGGAAGTGTATGAATCTGGCGAAAAAAGAAGACAAAGATTTTGTCACATATGCTGAAATCATTAACAAGGTGTGTGAAAGATTAAAATTAAATGTACTGATTCCGGATAGGCTTAAAATGTTAATTTTAACTCTAGTGTGAACACCAAAAAAGACGCATAAAAGTAGAACATAAAAAGTCACACTGTAAAACTAAAGCAAGGAAAAGTTCATGCAGAAAAAAATTTTGTACACAGCATTGTGACAAAAAAAATAATTACAGAAAACCAAAGAAAATGTGTGTATGTGAAAATTAATAATGTGAATGTAAAAATGCAACTCGACACTGGTAGTGATATCACAATAATCAATGAAGTCACGTGGAAAACCTATATTAAAAAGAACTTCAAAAATCGCACATGGTGTGTTGGGTGAGAGATTATTATAGGTGAAACGACTTGTAATGTCTCATTTTGTAACAAGTGTGTAAAAGCTAAGGCTCATGTGTTAAAAAATACTACAAACTTATTCGGTACTGACTGAAAGGAATTATCCGAGTTGTGGGATTTTTACCTATAAATATCTATTGCAAAAATGTAACTGGACAAGTGACCAGTTAAAAAAAAAAAAGTGAAAATTTTCTGGATGTTGTGTCAGATGAGTTGGGTCAGTGTTCCAAAGTCAGAGAGAAACATCTCTACTTAACACTGTGGTAACAATCATCATGTGTACATTAAAAGATTCACTAATCGAAAATGCATTAATTGAATATAATAACTTATAGGAAATAATGTAATTTGTACCTAAAAATTTTAGTCCCAAGTTAATTTCTAATTTGCATACTTTTCATTTAAAATATAGGTACATATAAGAAGTTACAATAAAGATGCTGTGAATTAATGTTTATTAATCTGATTTTTTATGAAAAACTTATTTACATAATTAGAATTTATTATAATTTATTTACAATTTGCTACATGCCATTTTACTGTTCTTCATATAATTAACTTAGAAATTAAATGTTTATTGATGATATTCCAAATATCTATAATTTTTCTTTTAATTCGTCAATATTTTTAAAAGCTTTGGCTGCCATTTTTCTATAAGGTTTAAATGAGGCGACTGGTGACCAGTCTAATAGTTTTAATTTAACTTTTTTTTTAAAAATAACCTTATGTTATGTATATTTGCTATTTTTGGAAATTTTCCAAACATTAGTATTTTAACTTGAAAATCTTATTTATAATCTTTCCATAGTAAATTCGTACATGTTTATATTTTGATGTTTTTTAATAAATGTAAATTTCTGTATTTAATTAAATCATCATTTTTTTTTTTTTTTTTTTTTTTTGCATAAAAAACATAAACTACAAGACAAAATGTATGGTTATTAGTAAAAGGATGAGCCTGAAATGAGATTTGTAGGTCGGGGACATTAAAATCAAGCAGGTGCAGAAGTTCAAATATCTGGGAAGAGGACAGCAAGTGCAGCACTGAGATCTGTTGACATATTGGAATGGCCAAGGATGTTGCGGTTTTTTGTGTATATATATATATATATATATATAACGACTAGTGAGACAATCCAGATGACTCTACTTCCTTTATAGTCTACCAATAGAAGCGTAACCAATCAGAAGCCGCAGAACATTGTATTCGTCGTGTATAAAGGCGGCCATCTTTGTTTAACCTACCGGAAGGACCAGTGCTAACTTGACAGCCGAAGAGGAGTGCTAACTTGACAGCCGAAGAGGATAGAGGGAAGAACTACGCTCTGCTAAGATATCCACTGCGAACCTGAATTACGCTTTACTACTGTCTCCGAAATATTCACTGCCAACCTCTGGATTCTGTACTCGAAGACGACCGTCATGAAAATGTCTAACAAAGGATGCATTCCAAAAGCTGGGCAGTATTGTGAGACAGGAGGATCTCTTTGGTAACGAAGAAAGGAATACTGATCTGTTATGGCATCTATTCTCCTTTACAGCTGCAAATGTTGGACGGTCTCCTCAAAAATGAAGAGACTTGAGGCAATGGAGATGTGGTTCTGCAGAAGGATGCTAAGGATATCATGAACTGAGTATATGAGCAACGATGAGGTCCTGAAGAGGATGCAAACAAGGTAGACTTATACTCGACATCAGGAAAAGGCAGCTGAAGTTTCTGGGACACATGAGAAAGGAGGGCTTGGAGAATCTGATACTCACAGGTCGAATAGCGCAAAAGAGTGACAAGGGAAAGCAATGCATGAAATACCTGATGGGCTTAAACAAGTGGGTGACAGAACGTGGTCTGGGGGAGGTGGCAGAAGGACAAAATTTATTGATAGCTACAAGGGATAAGGGGAAGTGGAGAGCCATGATCACCTACATCCTGAAAGGACACGCCACATAAAAAGAAAGAAAAAAAAAATCGAATTTTGGGATTAAAAATTTTAGCGCACTAATCAAAAGCGCATTAATTAAATATGCATTAATCATCTAGACACTCTGCAAGAAATAGTTCTCAGTCAAGATTAACTGAAATATATTTTAATATAAAGGGCTTTTAATATTTCCTAGACTAATATTTCAAGTAAAAATGTAAAAAAGAAACAGCCAAAAAAATTTTTTATTTTACTTATAAAAAAAAATATAGTCAAGTGACATTATATTTAGTATTAAAAGAATAACAGAATCTAGAATAAAACCTGGCATTTTTTTATGTGTATGTGCCAGCAGTATATTAACTTTAACTAGCTACCAGCAGTAAAGAAAAATACATAGAGAAAAAGGCTTTTTTTCTCTCACTCTATCTCTCTCTTCTTCCTCCTCCTCTCGCTCGCTCTCTCTACTTCTTCCTCCTCTCGCTCGCTCTCTCTTCTTCTTCTTCTTCCTCCTCTTGCTCGCTCTCTCTTCTTCTTCCTCCTCTCGCTCGCTCTCTCTTCTTCTTCCTCCTCTCGCTCGCTCTCTCTTCTTCTTCTTCCTCCTCTCGCTCTCTCTTCTTCTTCTTCCTCCTCTCGCTCTCTCTTCTTCTTCTTCCTCCTCTCGCTCTCTCTTCTTCTTCCTCCTCTCGCTCTCTCTTCTTCTTCCTCCTCTCGCTCTCTCTTCTTCTTCCTCCTCTCGCTCTCTCTTCTTCTTCTTCCTCCTCTCGCTCTCTCTTCTTCTTCCTCCTCTCGCTCTCTCTTCTTCTTCCTCCTCTCGCTCTCTCTTCTTCCTCCTCCTCTCGCTCGCTCTCTCTACTTCTTCCTCCTCTCGCTCGCTCTCTCTTCTTCTTCTTCTTCCTCCTCTCGCTCGCTCTCTCTTCTTCTTCTTCTTCCTCCTCTCGCTCGCTCTTCTTCTTCTTCCTCCTCTCGCTCTCTCTTCTTCTTCTTCCTCCTCTCGCTCTCTCTTCTTCTTCTTCCTCCTCTCGCTCTCTCTTCTTCTTCTTCCTCCTCTCGCTCTCTCTTCTTCTTCTTCCTCCTCTCGCTCTCTCTTCTTCTTCCTCCTCTCGCTCTCTCTTCTTCTTCCTCCTCTCGCTCTCTCTTCTTCTTCCTCCTCTCGCTCTCTCTTCTTCTTCCTCCTCTCGCTCTCTCTTCTTCTTCCTCCTCTCGCTCTCTCTTCTTCTTCCTCCTCTCGCTCTCTCTTCTTCTTCCTCCTCTCGCTCTCTCTTCTTCTTCCTCCTCTCGCTCTCTCTTCTTCTTCCTCCTCTCGCTCTCGCTTCTTCTTCCTCCTCTCGCTTCTTCTTCCTCCTCTCGCTTCTTCTTCCTCCTCTCGCTTCTTCTTCCTCCTCTCGCTTCTTCTTCCTCCTCTCGCTTCTTCCTCCTCCTCTCGCTTCTTCCTCCTCCTCTCGCTTCTTCCTCCTCCTCTCGCTTCTTCCTCCTCCTCTCGCTTCTTCCTCCTCCTCTCGCTTCTTCCTCCTCCTCTCGCTTCTTCCTCCTCCTCTCGCTTCTTCCTCCTCCTCTCGCTTCTTCCTCCTCCTCTCGCTTCTTCCTCCTCCTCTCGCTTCTTCCTCCTCCTCTCGCTTCTTCCTCCTCCTCTCGCTTCTTCCTCCTCCTCTCGCTTCTTCCTCCTCCTCTCGCTCTCTCTTCTTCTTCCTCCTCCTCTCGCTCTCTCTTCTTCTTCCTCCTCTCTCTCTCTCTCTCTTCTTCTTCCCGTCTCTCTCTCTCTCTTCTTCCCGTCTCTCTCTCTCTCTCTTCTTCTTCTTCCCGTCTCTCTCTCTCTTCTTCTTCTTCCCGTCTCTCTCTCTCTCTCTCTCTCTCGATCTTTCTTCTTCTTATTTTCTTCTTCTCTCTCTCGATCTTTCTTCTTCTCTCTTTCTTTAAAAAAAAGTTTTTAAAATATTGACAAATTTTATTATGCTTTTATTGCTGTTGGGGAACTGAACAAATTGAATCAGTGTTGTTACGTTTATTTAATATTAGTTCAGCTTTGGTAGTTTTTGTATTATTTTACACTCTACATAAATTCTTCATTACAAGGATATATCTTATGACAATTTTTTTCTTTTCTTTCCATCAATATTTTTAAAATAAGCAATTCTAAATGAAATAGACTGCTTCAATAAATATTAACTCAACTAAAAAAAAAAAAAAAAAATAAAAATAAATAAAATATTGAGTTTGAAAAAAATTAATAACAATTCAAAGAAAAGAAAGATAAGTAATAGTGAACAGTCATCCTGACCCAGTGTTACTAGATATAAAAGTGGTTGTGTAACTTTATTCTGATTTTATTTTAGTATATTTCATTTAGTGATTGTACTGTTTAAACAATACAGAAATAGTACAACTTGCTACCATTTTGTTTATATATTCATTTTCTTCTTAAACAAAAACTAATCTCATTTTTAACCTGAATACAAAGCAATACGGTTGCTAAACAATTGTAAAGAAACATCAAAATATCTTTATAACTTAATTCTGGGTAAACTAGGTTGTGGAATGTTCTAGTATCTTTGTGCTTGTATCTCATTTTCCTGACAGCTTTTATAACTATCTTATTTTTAACATAAAGCTGGCTGTTGTTATTTTAAGTTAAATCATTTTAATTTTGTATTTCCTTGTAGATTCTTAATCTAACAGTTTCTCATACATATAAAAGAGAAAAGACTATTTGAAATGCATTATAATGCATTGTACACAAAAAATGAATCAGCATGTGTCAAATATGGAGAATAAAATTTGTAACAATAGTTCACTGAATATTTCTGTTATGCTGTCAATCTAGAAGACAGTTCCGTTCAAGAAAGTTCTGTTCAAGTGACTTCTGTTTTAGTGTTTTTACTTAGAATTTCAAACAAATATCTCATGTCATGATTTTTTGCCTTTACAATTTTAAATAAATTGTATTTTTATTTACACTACACACACAAATATTTTAAATTCTTTATTAAAATACTCTTTGTTTTTTGCTTTAATCTCCAATTTTGTCTGACATATCAGCATGGCCAATAAAGTATCTTTTTATTAAGTCTGTCAATTAAGAATTTTAATAATGCTTCTTCAGTACAAACTATTGTACCACATATTTTCCCTTAATTATATTTTAAAGTTGCACCTCCTCCTAGTTATTGTTTTGTTTTTTTGTTGTTTTTTTTTTTCTTTGCTTAAAAAGAACTTTTGCGTTAAATCTTTTATATATTGGAATTGTTTAGTGTTATCAATTTCAAGACTTAGGTGGGAGGAGTTAAGAAATTATGGACAAGTCAAAACTGTTTACACTATTTATATTGGGACTATTGTCCTCATCTTTACTGTTGAGCCCTCCAGCCTTCATTATCAATTTGGGTAACCTACAGCAAATTCTGACCTGAACCTTATATTTAATCTACAGGGTTGGATTGTTCTCACTCCCTTGCTCATGTTTAGGGATATTGTCTCGTTTTTATTTTTATTTAGTACTGTTCAGTTTTTGCTTGCCTGTTTCCCCTAAGTGCAAGTACACATTGCCTGAACCTGGGATTGAACTTGCAGTCACTATGTTACTAAATACACAAACCAACACATTAATTCACTAGGTCATTTACCTATAGATTTTGCTGCAACATTATTTCTTCTATGAAATTCATGAAGAATGGCATAATAAATAAGGTGGGGGGGAATATGGAGTGGATTTGAAAGCAATTCTTCAAATATTTCTTGTACATGAAAGAAAATAAAATATATTAGTCATCTAGACATTATGCAAGAAATAGTTTTCAATCAAGATTTACTGAAATATATTTGAATATAGAGCTTTTTATTATTTCCTTGACTATTGCAATAAAGAAACAACCAAAACATTTTTTTTTTTAAATTTTGCAGATCTTTATTTTTTTTCCTTTCTTTTTTTTTTTTTTCTTTTTAATTTTCTCCTCTACTATTATTCTTGATAATCTTGGGGATATTATCTTAATTTGGAGTTGTTGAAATTTTTGCAGCAATGTAGGCAATACTTTTTTTTTTTTTTTTTTTTAAATGCCATATTCATTTTGAACAGACAGTAATGCACAGAATTCATTAGTAACATGGTGGAATTGTTTTTCATTGCCTTCTCTATGGATTTGAATTCAGAGTAGTTTTTTTGCTTAGACTAACCCAGAATTTGAACTCTGCTCACTAATTCCACTTTCCATGCTGATAACCATTATTCTACTCACATTTACAGAAATATACACTTTAGCATAAAGCTTTCTTGGCTATAATCTGCAGAATTCAAAACAAAAATATATTGTCTATTAATTCTTTACAGTTATCTGGACATCAACTTATTACTCTACTGCCTACACCACTTCACCTACTGCCCCTCCCTTGTGTTGCTTGACAAGCATGAAGAACCCAGCATCTAACCATCAGACCCAATCAATATCACTTTACATTTATCACTAAAAATTATGATTGAAAAGCGTTTTTTTTTTTTTGTTTTTTTTTATTAATGTTCACCCAATACAAAGGCCCAAGAGCCACTCAAAGTAGATGTTTACTGTGTGAGGTCATATTAGTGTAGAAAAGGACAAGCTTTAGGCATATAGAGCTGAAGCAAACTTTACATGGAACTGGAAACCAAATCCTAAACAGGAAACAAGGAGTAAACTTCTACTCCTGTTTGAAAGACAGGGGTGGAGTGTGAGCTAGACAATAGGCAAACCTACCTACTCCTATTAGTGGGAGAAGAGAATAAATAAAAATAGAATAAAATAAATAATTAGTGCATAAAATTTCAGAGTTCATTTTATGTATTTGGCTAGAGTTAGTTATGGAACTGATAGTATATATCTATTAAGTTTTGACTTAGTATAAATTCAAATATTCTCCTTCAAATAAAATCAAGCTGGGGGTTAACTTTATTTGAACTTTGTCTTTTCTTCACAAAAAACAAAACAAAATAAAATGTACAAGAAATATGGTTAGATATATGCACAAGTCCAAAATTTGACGAGGCTTTTTAGGCTAGCAAAAGCCAGAATATACATTTAGCAATTTAAAAAAATGAATACACTTAAATAAAATCAAATGAGGAATAAAAAATAAAACTTATCTGAGTGGATTTTGTCAGCCTTAACCACCCATTTGCCCAAAAGCAATCAGTTATGTTATTCTAGGTGTTTTGTCCAAATTACACTGCCCTATCCTTTACATTTTTTTTCCTTCTTCTATCACCCACAAACAAGCACTAAGTAGGTGAATTCTTTTTTGTGTGTGATTCTACAAGTAATATGGAAACATATGTAAAACAAGTTGGTTAAAAAAGTAAATCAAAACTAACTTACATTTTGTTTCTTATTGTAATGTTTAGTTGAAGAAGGTAGTTAGGTTGATTTCATGTTTTTAGCCAATGTTCTTAATATTCTGTATCTTTACTTTACATTATCAACTTCTCCAAATGTTTTCTTGCTGGTCAATCCACATTTCTTGCTGGTCAATCCACATTTCTTGCTGGTCAATCCACATTTCTTGCTGGTCAATCCACATTTCTTGCTGGTCAATCCACATTTCTTGCTGGTTGCTCATTTAATAATTCTTGAAGCCAGTTCTCTCCTTGTTCTAATTTTTTTCAATTTCCTTTTTGATTGTCCATTGTATTTTCAACTGTTATGAACAGATTTTGTATTTTTTATCTTATTCTTAAACAAAATTCAAACTTAAAATCTTCCTATTTTAACCATTTCCTTATATGCAGTTTTATTTTTATCTTTGCAGATGTTTCTTTAGAAAAAGAAAATGTTAAAGAAAAATATCAAAAAGAAAAGGTAAGTGGAATAAGTATTTTATTTTATTCCAAAATATTTTGCCAGTTGTAAACGAGTTTCTTCCTTTTCACATTTATACTTGAATAACTTTAATAATGAAATGTGTTTCTTGATTCTTAATTTTAAATGAATTATAGATTATTTTTCTCTGTGTATTTTAATTCTTTTATAAGTCACTAGCAGTAGAGCCCGGTGTTGCCCGGGGATGTAACAGTAAGAGATAGATCAAGTATCGACCATCATAAAGACTGAAAAATAAAATTGACAAAGATTATTGTTTAAGGTTGATGGACATGCATGTCTTAATTAGTTTTATTTTTATTTTTTTATGAATTGGTCAAACAAAAACATTGTTTTCAATTGTTATGAGTCGACCGATTGAATAGAATTTTATTATATACAATTGTCTTGTAAATGGAATTTTTAAAGCATTCTGAATGTAAAAATAAAGAAAAAAGTGTGCAAGACAATAAGAAACACTACCTGCCCCCCAAAAAAGTGAAGTTTTGTTGAAATCAGTTGAAAAATGCAAGAAATCTGATCCCATATATAAACACACACACACACAACCAACCTGGGTTTTATAATAAGTATAACTCGATATTACTAAGTATAACTCGATATGAGTTGTCCCCCTTTCATTAATGCCTTTTAATCATGTTTTCAAATTGATTTTGTGCAAAAACAATGTGTTTTTCCAATTTTTGGCACTGTCAGAACCACTACAAGGTAATTTTACGTAGTCCTGTGAAGTTTTGTTGAAATCGGTTGAAAAATGTAGGAAATCCAATCCAATATATAAACGTACAGACACATACGTGCGCACACACACACACACACACACACACACACACACACATACACACAATCTGCATTTTATAATAAGTAAAATTTATAATTTGATATTTATGTTTATAGAACTTGAAATTTAATTGTCATACATTGATTTGTTTTGCAAACTGAAACAAAACTATTAATGCCAAAATACAAAAATTTAAACTTTCTCCAATCATCAGTATATAAGAATTCTGTATAGCGTTTTACTTTTTGTACTTTTTCTCTTGATAATAATTACTGATTGTTATTCATTTCAAATTAATCCTGGGTATGACAATAAACTACATCCAGCAACAAAGCCTCTAATTGGGAGATTGGAGGTTTTGAGGAGTATGGAATCACTTCTTAATTGCTTTTGTTCCTAAATACACCCTGACCTAGGGTGGTAAAACCTGTTAGGGTCCCAGCTATGGACAAATTTTGAAACCCAAAACAAAAATTTAATAGTACATTTTTATAATAAAATCACCAACAATATTCTACAGCAAAATGATAACATTGAAAAAATATAAATATACATTTTTATAGTAAAATACCAACAATTTTATGATCTACAAACTATATATCTAAAATCTTACTTTTACTCTGAAAGTATAAAATTATGTACAAAATATCTGTAGTTCAAAGCATAAAAATTACAGACAAAATATTTAAATTTCAGCATTAAATAACCTATAGAGGTTGATAGGTTACCAAACAAAATCAAACAACTAACAGGAAAAAACTTTTTCATGACAGTAGTCCATATAATATCCTACAATTTCTAAAATAAATAAAACTCTATTCCACAATATAATTTCAACAAAACTACAACATAAAACACACATATCACTGACCCTAGTAATAATGTTCACGCAAACATGTATATGCACAAAAGCTGAGTATCATCTACCATGTATTCAATTGTGAAAATAGAATAATGTATATCATATTTTTATTACTTCAAAACTCCCAAGAAAATTAAATTTCAACATTAAATGACCCATAAGGTGTTGATATGTCATTAAACAATCAAATGAAATCACCCATGTAATAAATGGCAATGTCACTGTGTCACGCTTTTTCAACTTTACTCTTAAACATATACCATTTTGGAATCATTGCTGACTCCATGAGCAAATTAAAAACATTCCAGGCCAGATCTGGACCCATGATCTTAAAATTTCGGATTCCCAAGTTTTCATTACCTCAATTGTTTTCAGCAATATTTTTTTTTTTTTTTAACAATAACAATTTTTATAACTTGGAAATAAATTTGTGAATAATCAAAATTAATTGTGATATCCAGTGGAAGTCACCCATGAAATGAAAATAATTGCTTGCATAGAAAGTACATCAAATTGTCTTTAAATTAAGTGGCAGCAGAAGACTTTTTGTTGCATTTTTTAAAAGGTAAGCTTAAATATTAATGCAATACTTAAATGCAGTGATCACTTTTGAGTTCTTCTGTAGTTTATGGTTGCCTATCACATCTACACCTCCCTACCTATTATGATGAAGGCCCAATCAAAAATCCTCCACAGGAATTAGCTTAAATGCCACCCAATAGGGTGGCTTTTAAGTTAGTTTAAAATATTTTGTTGCGCATAACAATGTCTATATTCTGGATAGGATGTTATTTACTAATTTTCTTTTACATTTCTATGCAAAAAGAAAGGAATATAAAATATAAATTTTTCATCTTCAAAACTTATTTAAAAAACCCCAAAACACCTGTATGTTTAGACCATAGATAAATTATTAATTGCATTTTCACAAATTTTCATATGTATAAAAAAACTTAAAAGATGAACTATTTTGATAGTCTACTTATTTTCAATTCATTCTTTTAAAGATGGAACCTGAATTACTCAGAGCTATTAAAAGGAAAATTAAGTTCACAATGATTCTATGATCCCAACTGTGACTTGTCTAATAATAAAAAAACTTATCCCATTCTTGTTTATTTTTGACTTAACACATTTACCTCTGATGTTTTGTAACATCTTTTATATTAAATCATTGTCTCTTCCACAACCATCAAAAAACATTTTTTTAGCATATTGATCCTGTTGTAGTTTCTAGTAAAAAGATTTTTGTCTATTTTCTATTTAATATTGCAGTATTTGTCCCTTCCATTGCAATCTGTAATATCCTTAAATGCCATTACATTTTGGCCATCACTAATCTAGGTTGCATCAATGGGACTTGTAGGGTACCAGATAAGTGATTTTTACCGGATTACTGATGGTTGTTAGAATACACTTAATTCAACAGCTAACCACTTCAGCCTACCCTCAAAATATCCTGTAAATCAATACATGTTAGTTAAGAAAGAAATTTTTTTTTTAAATTCAGAAGTTCCACCTTATCTGTCATGCACAAAATATGGTGTTTGCAGTTCATACCACAAGAAGCAGGTTATAATAAAAATGCATGAAAGACAAGAAGAAATGTCTTACCAGTGTTCTGAAGTGCTCATAAGCAGCTGATGCAGCAGCTTGTACCATTAAGCAATAATGGCGGCTCCATTTGACAACCCAGAAAATCAGAAAGGTGGAAACTAGTGCCAGATTATTGACTGAACCAGATTACTGATTGCTAGGTTGATGATGGTCAACCTTTATCTTGTAAGCAAACAAAAACTGACTTTGCAATCTCAGTTTTTGCAATCTCTTGCAATTATTGCTATGACATTGAGAATAATCAGTTGGATAGTCTTAGATTTGGGACCTATTAATACATAACACTTTAGTCTGAGAAATAAGATTCAAACAGGTTTTAAATTTTCAGGAAGTTGAAATTTTTGGCTTATATATATATATAAAATAAGAAAAAATTTTTTTAGTAACAGTATATTTATTCATGTTGCAAGATAAGCCCTTACAGGACTGGAAAGAGAATGTTTTTCTATTTATTGAAATAAAACAGTTCTTGAGTATATAAGAAAGAAAGTGAAATCTAGTAATAATCATCATTAATATTATTGAGTTAGCACATTTTACACCACTGTGGTCACCACTCTCCTCCATCTCACAATTCAGGTTCAAAGTGACATTCAAGGCAGAATATTGCAGTGTCTTGCTGGTTTCTTTTTGCACTAACATTTTAAAATCAATAAGTGTTCACAACACAGAAATAAATTAATTCATAAACGTAAACAAAACTAAAGAAAATAGACTTGAATAAATAGATAATTTCAATTACAGTCTACAGATTTGCTTCCACAAATATGAAAACATTATATTCCAAATAGGGAATTTTTACTAGACAAAACAAGTTAACCTGAACTCAATGAAAAGTGATTTCAACAAAAGGCATTATGATATTCACAATTTAAAAGGAAAACTTTTTTGGATTATCCTAAGTATAATCAGATTATGATAAGCGTTAATTTTGGACTAGTGGGTCTGAAATAAACAATCATAATGACAGGGCATGAAATTAAAAATCTATTGTACTTCATGAAAATGTAAATAAGACTATAATTATATCAACAGCAATCATAATCTATCAAAGTCATTGTCAAAAGCAACTTTTATCTCTATGGGTCTTATATAGGCCACTATCCTGTCTAGACTCATTGACTCTGTGTGAAAGGATACAACAGATTGAACTATTCATAAAGCAAATAGCTGAAGTATGCACAGTCTGTACTGCTTAATCTAATGCTAAGACATATTGTCAGCAATTTATACTACACAAGAAAAGAAAAAAAATGGGGAAATTTCCCACTTGGTTATGTTATATACCAATTGTTAAAGGTATTTATTTAAAACGGTGTAACGGAGGGCATATATGAAGTGAAGAAAGTTATTTATTAATACCTACTACTGCTGGGGATATGGATAATCATGGCTTGCCACAGTTTTCTATATTTTATACCTCTAAGAAATGTTTGTCTCTTTAAATTTTAATTATTGTCGGTATCTCCACTGATTTGCTAAAAAATTAGCTTACCATCATGAAAAAATGCTCCAATTATATTTACTAATCATAAATGGAAAAGCTTTCTGCAATTCCGGGATCCCTAATATTTTTAAAAGAATTTTGATTTTTTTTTTTTTTTTTTTTTTTTTTTTTTTTTTTTTATCTGATTTGCAACAAATATTACTTTTAGTCTAAAATATCACAGAAATGCATTTTTAACATGGGTGTAGGTGTTGAAAGGTTTATCTAATATTTTTCTATGGGTGATGTATTTGTAAAAATTACTTGAGGAATATAATGTGAGCACCTTTTTTACATAATTTTTAACTACCCAGTAATCTTAAAAATTTAGGAAAATATTCTCCATAATCTACTGTTTTATTGAATTTTACATACTTTGGCTTTAAAGTTACTGTAGTTAACACATTTATTTTCTGATAATGCTATGTATGGACATCTGTATTTACAAAAATTGGCATGTTTATACACACAAAAAATATTTCAAAATTATATTTTTAAATATTAGGGGTCACTGAATTTTAGTAAGCTTTTCCATTTATGATTAGTAAATAGTTTTTACTTAATAAATATTACTTAACAGTGCAATTTCTGTATTGATATATAGAAATTTAAAAGATTTAAAACTTTATAAATTATTCTAATTTAAAATTTAAAAAAATTAATTATTATAAAAATTCATTATTCATCGAAAAAAAATGTTTAAGACAATGTTTTCCATAATATGGCTTATTCATAAAAAAAATTAAAAGCTTTTCTAATTAAATAATGTCTTACTTTAATTCCATTTTTATTTGTTTTATTTTATGATTCAGAGCAGATTCAGTAACTGGGAGTCTTGTTCTACAACAAGAAAATGACAATTTAAATTCTCTAAGGTGAAAAGACTAAGCAGTACAAAAATTAATTTTTCAAAATTGAGGAAATTAATAAAATTAAATAAGTATGGAAGGGGTATCAGATGTAAAAAAAAAAAAAAAAAAAAAAAAAAAAATATATTAAAATTTGACAATTATTAGATTTTTGTAAGCATTCCCAAATCAATGTTTTTCACTACAAAAAAGATAAAATTTCCTATACTAACCTTTGCCTAATCCTCCCACCCACCCATGATGCAAGAAAAACTAGATTTTTAACCAAAATTTCAAATGTTTAAAAAGGATAAAAAAAATACAATTTAATAAAAAGATCCTTTGGTCTTTCTTCTTAATAATAGTATAAAGATTTTGACATTAAAACTTTGTTTTTATTAAGCTTAGGGCATTTTTTTTTTATTATGGTGCACTCATTATTTAGCAAATATGTGGAGGTACCTATATATATCTAAACAATAGCAAAAAGGAAACTACAATTCAACAATTAGATGTGATTATCATGTTATGCATTAGTGTTTTGAAAAACAAAACTTTGTGTGATAAAAGCTGCTCTTTATTGTTTAGTGAGAATTAAATACAAACCAGCACTGATTTGCTTTTTTATCATATCTCAGAACAACAGCATGTATTTACTTTGCCTTTTTTTAATGCACTCTTTTTCATTCAAATTGATTTCAATAGTTTACATTGAGATTTAATGCCATTAATATGTTTCATGTAACTCTAACTTAAGTGACAACAATTTGGCTTTTTAGCCTTTCTTGATATATTTAATTTGTACTGCAATTAAATCTATTAAAGGTTTATTTTTCTTGATTATTTTCCAAGATTATATCTGTATTGAAACCAATGTAAAAGTTTAATCATAGACTAGACTGCCATACTCTTAGTTTCATTAAGCTTTTCATTATAAACTGGTAACTTTGTTTTTTTTTTCTTTTTTTTTTAAGTGGAGACGTTAATCAAGTTAGAACACAAGTAACATTTGAAAGTAAACCTGAAAAGCAGACTTGTGAATAATTTTTTTTTTTTTTTTTGTATCACCTCATGCAAGGCAGTAAAGTAACTAAGGCACAAGGGGGTTACAGGGTATGTAAGTATTAGGAACAGAAACATTAATAATGAACAGGAAAAGGAAAGAGTAATCAGGAGGGCAGTATATAGCAATTGACATTGCATTTAAATTTTTGTAGATTACAGTTGACTGGAAAGGCACGGACCTAGAAGGAAGTACCAGAAATGAGACATGTGAGAAAAGAAACATAGAATTCATGATTACATCTAGCAAGCTCAATTGTAAATTAATGAGATTTCAACACCAGTCTAGTACTATGTTTAAATTCAAAAAGTTTAGGTACCATAGTGAAGAGCCCATCTGAACAATTACCATGAAAGTATTTATAAAAAAGACACAGTGGAAACCTTACAGTAGTGGGAAAGTGACTGAAGCCAAGACACTAGTAATATTGCTGATTCTTCATTGGATTTTATCAAGGAGCTCAAGGTAAATAACAGGGGCACCAGACCATATGTGGCAGCAATATTTTAAGCATGGATGAATGGTAGAGTTATAGATATGTAAATACTTGATTGATAGAGAAAAAAAAATGTGATTGTATTAATATTCTTGGTGTTTTATTTCCAATCAGTTGAAATCAATTGGGATCAATATTTATCTACTTCAGTCACCACAATCTCAGTTCTTTTGATAAAGAACAAAGATTGGCTGAAATTTTCAAAACACAGCAATTATCTCAAACTGTTTTTCTTCTTTTTCTATATCTTCTTTTTCTATATCTTCTTTTTCTATATCTTCTTTTTCTATATCTTCTTTTTCTATATCTTCTTTTTCTATATCTTCTTTTTCTATATCTTCTTTTTCTATATCTTCTTTTTCTATATCTTCTTTTTCTATATCTTCTTTTTCTATATCTTCTTTTTCTATATCTTCTTTTTCTATATCTTCTTTTTCTATATCTTCTTTTTCTATATCTTCTTTTTCTATATCTTCTTTTTCTATATCTTCTTTTTCTATATCTTCTTTTTCTATATCTTCTTTTTCTATATCTTCTTTTTCTATATCTTCTTTTTCTATATCTTCTTTTTCTATATCTTCTTTTTCTATATCTTCTTTTTCTATATCTTCTTTTTCTATATTTTCTCTTTTCTATATTTTCTCTTTTCTCTTTTCTCTTTTCTCCTCTCCTCTCTTTTCTCCTCTCTCCTTCTTTTTTTTCTAAAGTTCACCCACTACAAGAATCAAGAACCACTCATTACTGAATGTAAGAAGAGTTTGATTAATTGGTTCATTTTCTATGGCTTATGAACTTTTTTTATGATAAAGGTTTAGTGATACAAGTCTTAATATTTAACCCATAGCTGGGGGAGAAGAGGTGGATTTGTACCATTAACATGAGTATTTGCATGTAAGTGAATATAACAAACTCAACAGGAATTAGAACTCAGCTCTCTGGTTAACTATTCCAAGCCATTATCCATTACACCACCTGTACATCCACGCTAATAGCACATGGTATTCCTAAGTGTCACCCATTTAGGTACTGAACAGGCTTGACATTGCTTAACTTCAGTGACTATACATGAACCAGTGTTTTAATGTGATGTGACCATAAGCCGTAAGAGAAGGTTCAAGGAAGTGAAGATTATGAGGATATAGAGCATAGATAGCAATTGACACTTAATCTGAAGAGGTTAAGATTATAGTGTTAAAGGAAGCATCCACAAAGTAGAAGTTCACAGATAGGGAAGTGGAAATTCCTCCTTACGAATGGAATACAGAGGAAATTTGAGCAATTTGACTCTGTTCAAGCTGTAAAGGTCTAAACTGGTGGAACTAAAGAATGGAGCACATCTGAACATTTTCCACAAAAATAGCAACAGAATAACAATATTGCCTGCATGGAAAGAGGCTTTTGTGCAAATATTTCTGTTTTTAAATTCCCAAATGCCATTTCACTTAATACTCTCCTATTTTCATGAGAATTGCTGAGATTTAAGACTTCTTGGTTAGCATTGATATTGTGAAAATAATAGTAGCAAAACTTAAAAATAATTACTATGAATAAACTATTAAGAATAAATCAACTTTTATAATGTCAAATGCTTATAATTATTGCTTTAATTATTATAATGAAATGCAATTATATGTAAGTAGTCTTTTGACTTTCATAGATAAAGACTTTTCATTTTTAATCCTTTGACTAGTATTTTTTTTATCTAATTTTCATTGCTTTTTATCTGTTTAGTAAGTGGCACAAGTGGAAATAAAATTTCTGGTAAGATTTAAACTTGAATTCTTCCTTGAGAGTCTGTCTTACTATGACAATACCTTATAATTAAGCTAAATAAATCTAAACAACAGGAGTCATTTAGTCATAGAAACAAGTCCCCAAGGATAATAGATTTGAGTTCAGACTCCAACAGAATATTATTCTTTTATTTTCCGTTGTGCTGCCTGCTTATGAGTTATAGAATAACGACACAGGAATTGAAATAAAATGCAACATAAATAAGATGAAAGAAATACCAGTAAAAATAAATAAGACTTTACTAATAATGAATTAACACATTTTTATTGATAAAATAATAAATACTAACCATAAAAAATTGTGTTCCATGTCCCTTAAGGATGGCTCTCCACAACTTCCTGTCTTTTGTAACTTTGAGTAAGGTTTGTAATTTTACTATCCCTCCTATTCTCTGATATGCCAACTAATTACACACGCTCCTTAGCTAAGATTATTTACTGCTTTCATTTGTCCCTCTTGTCTTCACCATGTCCTACCAATGTCAAAATCTCTAACAACCCATTTTTCTCATATGCTCTGGAATATTTTACTGTCTCTGATTTTAATGTCCTTTTTATTTCCATTTTACTTAAAATTTCATCATTATTCTTTCCTTGGCATGCTCATCTGTAGAGCCACATTTATGTTGCCTCAAGTCTCTTCTTCATCAGTGAGGAGATTGTCCAGCATTAACTGCTATAAAGAACCAGTATTATATCACATTCCAACAGTATTTTGTTTCTGATGAAAGTTTTCTGTTTCTTAATACATTGCATAGCTTTTGAAATATCTTTCACTATTCCAATGCACCCTTGAATTTCACTGTCACATTTTCTATCCTCTGTTAAAGAAATACCTAGATCAAGCAATCTTTTTGATAGCGTGTGCCAAAACTGGCCAAATCTCTGACACAATTTTTTTTCCACATGCCAACAAAAGTTTTTTTGAGAACATTATTTGGTATCTCTTAAGTATATGAAGAACTTTTATAAATGATAAAAAAAATCACCCCAGAAGAGTAGACATGGTATTGTAAGAAATTATGTAAATCATGTAAAACTGCATGAAAAAAATTATGATCGGTTTTTACAGTATTTTTGTGATATTTTTATTAGCCTGTTAATACAAATGTAACTACCACACATACTCAGGCAATTTAAAGACACTATTAGCATCAACACAAAAACATAACACTTATTTTTTTCAATTAATCAATCATTTTTATTCCCAGTTATACATTTTTATAACTAAAACCATGTAAAAAGGTTATTAAAAATAGTCTTTTGCTGATTTTACATCACTTAAAATGATATATAAAAAATATATATTTATTTACCTTCAAAATATTTAAACAGCCCTGAACCTTTGCCACTTTCAAAAGAAAACATCAAATAAAACTAAAGACAGAAAACTTTTTGACTCTTTTTTTTTTTTTTTTATATATATATATATATATATATATATATATATATAATCAGTGAAACCTCTGCTTCTGTGTCACTGATGACAGAGATTTTATATCTGGTTTATATTTAGTAACCTTGAGAAATATGTATGCACTAATAGTTTCATCAATCAGGCTACTCCTGTTATGAGACTTAACAAAGTTCATCAATGAGAACAAAGATTCACAAGCATATGTAGATGAAAACCTGGATAGTAATACTGTTACAAGGTTTTTTAAACAGGCAAAATTTTCTGGAATAGTATTTCAAGTCCTTAACACTGTTTTTTGCATTTCTCTTTGATACTTAGAAAAAGGAAGAAAATAAAAATACATGAAATAATAACATACATGAAAGAAAATAAAAGTGAGTCAAAAAGGGTATCTAACGAATCGGTTTTCGCATGCCAGACACAAGTTAGTGGCATGCCATATATGACTACCACTGACCTAAATATTTAAATTTTTGTACATGCTTGATTTTTGGTATCTCCGGTCCATAGTTTCCATATTGAGCTGTTCCTTTTGCTAACAACCATACATTCTGTCTTCTTACAGTTGAACCTTAGTCCTTTCTTCTCACTTTCTTTTACTACCTTCTCTAGAAGTTCCTGTAGTTTCTTTTCTGTCTGCTATTGACACTGTCCTCTGTATATCTTATATTATTAAGAATCCTGGTAGGACATGTAATTTTCTCAGAATTGCCTCACTATAAAGGTTGAATAAGTACAGTGAGAAGATGCATCCTTGTCTCATGCCCCTTTCTATTCTTGTGTCATTACTTAATTCATTTTCTATCTGTCAAATAAATGATAGGAGTGTTTATTTATGGATCAGTACATCTGCCTAAGAAAAGGATCAGAGTATCTGTGCACTCTGCCTAGGATCAGTGAAATATCTGTGTAGTTTATGAAAAGTGTTACACACTTATAAACATACACATACGTGTGTGTTTTTTATATAGATTCTCATACTTTTAGGATTTGATGAACTTAGTTATGGATCTACTAGTTTTTTTATAAATTACTTCTTTAAAATATTTATAATTTAGTGGTTTAGTATTAGGTATGCACAAAAGTTTTCAGCATTGTCTGGAAAATTAGACTGAATATAATTGAAAACCTTTTACATACACACCTTGTAAAAACAATAGAATTATGCATTACATATTGAGGCAGCATATCTTCATTCAAGCATGTTTGGTTGAATAATCTAAACATTTTATGTCTATTTATTATTTTAATCCTCTCAAATTCACAGATCAATTTCTTAGTGCTTTTACAAAACTGAGTAAGAAAGACACCATAGTTTTGGTTATTTCTTTTATTTTCCCCAAGTACTTTCAATCTTATCCAAGATCATCTTCAGGGGTAAATTGCCAAGACAAAAATTAGTGTAATTGATAGTTGTGAATTTTTATATATATCATATATACTCATGTATCATGTGACTTTTGAAGACCTAATTTTTAAGCTAATTTTAAGTGGGTCACATCAGACATGAGATATAAAATTATCATATGTTCTGCTGGCCCTGGCTATGCCAGTGAACAAACTATACATCCATTTACTATAGTCAAAAAGTACAGCTGTATTTAAAATAAACATGATTTTGATAAAACTGATGTTTTACTTAACTGTATCCAATAATAATGCATGTAATATATTCACATATTACTATCGTATTATAAAATACAAACATAGCGAATATGCATCTTTTCCATTGTTTACATTTATAAGATGTTTAGCTGTTTCTCATTTGGTTGTTTATGGCTGTATATGTTTAGACAGTATATCATTACTAAAGATACTTTATCATTCCCTTTTACTTTTTTAATTTATTTATGTAAAAAATGGGATAAAGAGATAGAGGAAGGAAAAGAGGTTAATCTATTGTAAGTTTCTCAAAAAAGTAACTTGCATGATACATGAAATACATAAAATCATTTTTATAAGTAAAAGTTTTTTTTGGGGGGGGTCACACAATATGTGAGATTGTGCATTGCATGAGTATATGCGGTATATCTAAAATGTATGACATTTTTAATATTAAAAAAATCATATTCTCTGTACAGTGTGGATGACCCATGAAGATATTGAGGTGACGGTCTTATGCTGTTTGCTTTTAATCACATCGTCTAGAGAAATTGTGCTAACAAGCATTTTTCTTTTCTTCCTGCCATTTTTTATCGTTTAATCCCCAACTTTAAGAAAATTAATTGTATTTTTCCTTTCTAGCCTAGCAGTCTCCAGATATGTATGCTTGTAGTGTATTGATAAATTTATGATGATATCAAATTTATATAAATTTGTTTTTTATCTCTGAATTAGACAATTAGAAATCTGACAGAGTTGGTGAGCAACTTCAATTCTCACTTTGTGAACGGGTGGTTAATAGTTTGTTTTGCTTTATATTGTTTTATGGCATATCAACTTCAGTGGGGTTATTTAATGCCAACAAGATTTTTAGAATTGGTTCATATGAATAGAATATGTATTCTTTGTAAGAAATCAGTTTATAGATCAAGGTTTCATTGACATACTTTTGTAAAGAGCGTTTTTATTGAGAGTAATTTCTAATCAATTTTTTTTTAAGTTATTCTATTGTTGTCGCATATGGTGTGGTTCCCCTGCTATTTACCTTGAGCTCCTTAATAAGATCCAAAGAAAAATCAGCAATATTATTGGTCCTGATCTGGTGGCTCAGCTTCAGTCACTTACCCACCACCATAAAGTTGCATCTCTCTGCCTTTTTTATAAAGGTTTTCATGGTAATTGTTCAGATAAGCTCTTCACTATGGTACCTAGAATTTATGAAATTAAGCGCAATACTAGACTGGCAGTTACATCTCATCAATTTGCAGTTGAGCTGGCTAGATGTAGCCGTAAATTCTATGCTAAGTTTCTTTTGCATTTCTTGCGTTTATCTGCAAAAATTTACATGCAATGTCAATTGCTATTTACTGTCCTCCTGTTTACTCGTTTCTGTCCTTGCTCATTAATGTTTCTGTTCCTAATTCTTCCACTCGTGTTTTAGTGACTTTACTGCCTTGCTTGGGATTATACTGATTTAGAAAAAAGAAATCACTGAATTTTACTACTAACAAAACCAAGGCTTCTCTATCATTTTACTTGATAGATTCCTTGTCTAAAGAAAAAAAAAATTCTCATTCAACCCCAGACAATTTAATCAAATATAAATTTAATTTAGATAAAGAATCATTAAGCAATAAAGGCAAATGCACTTTTTTTTATTAATGCTTGAATTGTTTTTAATAGGAAGGCTGGTTTCAAATCTATGGTTAATCATTATCTTCTACACTGTGCCTCTTACTCTGTAACCCTCTACTTAAAGTGACCCTCATGCCTTGTACAGTGGGGGGAGGGACACAACTGTAAAAATATGTTTTTAATATGGTTTCATTATTAACAGGTCATTCCTGAATGATATCTCACTCATGGCCATTGCATCCATTCCCATTAGGTGTACGTCGTCTTCATGATCCAATGATTAGATTAATAAATGCAAGCTAGTCAATTCACTCCCTGCGAAACCCTTAGCTTTTATTCACTCCCAGGGATCTATGTAGGCCTCTCTAAATTTTAGTAATGCTTTCAAATCAGTAATTGATTAGTGGAAGATTGAGATGAAATTAATTGGTACTAAAGTGCAGCAACTGATAAAAGGAAATAAATTCAACACACAGTTTCTTTTTACTAAAGTTCACTTAATACAAGGTTCAAGAGCCACTCCTTGTAGAGGATTACTTAATGAAGTGAGTGATATGAATATAAGAGGAGGTAGAAGGAAGTGAGGATAATGAGATTAGATAGCAATTGACCCATGACTTGAAGCAGATAAGATTGTAGTTGACAGGGGAGCATCCATATGGAAGTTTGTTCCACAGTTATATGGTGTATATTCATTAATTCTCTTACTCTCTCCAAAGCTAAGCTATGTCAAGCCTGGTCAATACCTAAGTGAGCAACCACTTGGAAATACCAGATGCTGTACACTTGGATGTGTGGGTGGTGTAATGGATAATGGCTCAGCATTATTAATTGGAGATCCAAGTTCTAATTGTGTTCATTATATTCACTTACATGCAAATACCCTTGGAAAAAGTATAAATCCATCTCTTCTGCCCTATGAATTAATTAGTAAGATTCATCATTAGTATATCCACCTCCACCCCACCCTTCAAAAATTCTTACAATCTAAAAATATTTTCTGGTTTTAAATAACCTACAAAGGATTGACAAGCTGTAGAAAATGATTCAATCAAACTTACTCTCTCATTGTCCTGTTAATTATAGAGTGTGAGTCAGAGATAATTTTTATTTCAGGACACGTGTTTTATATGCAGTGCTGGCATTATATATAAAATTTAACATGAAAATTAACACTTGACAGTGTTTTGATATAAATCATTGATTTAAATAAATTTTACCAAAATCTTTATTTAAAGCAAAAGATTTAGAAATAAAACTTTTTTTTTTTTTTTTTTTTCATGTAATTACATCAAGGAAGAAAAGTGTTAAACATATTGAATGAAATATTTTTATTAATCAACTGAATTTTTTTTAACAATAAATTTTAAAATTCAACATAAGCAGTGTTTGCATACAAAGACCAGTTTTGCTGCTTTATCTGTACCAAGATGGTTTCTCAGTTTGGAATGCACCAGTCGATAGGACGAGAAACTCGTTCAATGCCAGAAGATGAGGTCATTGCTGGCAGGAGTTAGTTAACTGCAAAAAGTATATCACTGCTCAACACACTTTCAAATTTTAAAGTTGAAAAACCCAGATCTAAGTCTAAAAAACACAACACTGGTTGGAAGTATTACTAGCAAACTAATAAAAAAAATTATAAGATTATTTATGTACAAATCAATCATACATAGCTGATGATCGCCATACCAATCTGTTATTTTAAAATGCTGTAAGAATAAAAAAGTTTAAGTTAAATGTAGATGCACCCAAAACTATAAAAATCAAATGTAGATTTTTATTAGCTAAATTGGAGGAAAATCTATTTTAATAGAAAAAAAATTGTTAATTTGGCAACCCTAAAATATCCTAATTATCTTAATCTCTCAAGTTATTCGTATAACCTTTGCTTTTTCTTATATGTAAAAATGAAAAAAAAATCTGATTTAAATTTTGAAAACTATCTATTTTTTTTATTTTTTATAAAAAAAACAAAAAAAACACTGCCACCTGATGACAGTATACTTATCTGTTCATTTACCAACTGTAGACCCTTATTTCAGTTACCCTTGTAAAACTTTGGTGATTTGTTTATATTCTTGCTTGCTTGTAATGATCACATGAAATTTGATGTCTACTCAAAATCAGAGCAAATTGTGTTGCTTAATTTTTCCCAGTATTCAGAAATAAAAGTTTATATTGCATCAGTAATCACTTGACTTAAACTTGCTTACATATATGAGAGATCAATATGTTATATCTGTTATTGTTCTGTTGCTGGCAAGATTAAGTTCTTGCCTCATTAACTTGGTAGGTTCTTGCTAACAGCAGCAACATGTTTATCTCCCCCACAGTTTTTAATGGACTCAACCTCTCAGCTAAGCTGTGCCCATTTCTCCTTGAGACAAAACCTTTGTCAGTCTGGGACTCTTCTTCTGGAAGGAGCAGAAGAGGAGGAGGGGGGTAACCCCCCCCACCTCGTCAGAGTAGATGCTGCAGTTGTAGTATCTGTTCTGTGTTGGAGACCTTCTCTCTTCCCTTGTGATCTCTACCTTGATGGAATCCTCAGACTTGTTCCGTAGCATCTCTTCCATAGTGGTGGTATGACTGGCTATGACCAGTTTAGACAAGCCAAGACCATTGGTCTGAGTGTCTTCATTCAGGTTCGCACGTTAAAAAGCGACCTTGTGTCACAACCTGACTCAGTGAGGGGTCAAGGTAAATATCAAACCCTTGTCATTAAACATATATATATATATATATATATATATATATATATATTCTCTTTGTTTAAAAATAAATGTAATAATTTTCAGTAACTTGCTATCATATTTCAGGTTGACTCCAAGTGATTTATTGCTAATAATGATTCACCTGTGATAAAAATATCATTGGTTAATTGAATCTGAAGACACTCGGCAAACCAAGTTTGAATTTCACTTAAATCCCTTCTTTCACTTTTACACAAATGCCCTTGTAAAAAGCGCAAATCCAAATTTAACTATATTTTGTCCCATCATTATTTATCTTGACTGTGGTCTTTGTCACTAACAGGCTATAATGATTGACACTGAAAAATGTATGAGCACATGGGTAATCAATCCACCCACTACCTTATCTACCCAGGCAGTGACAGCAAAATGCCTGTTAGTTAGTTTTAACAAAAGCTATTGTGTAACCATTATCAGAATTTAAAGTTGCTGATATACAAATTGTATGATCTGACATGTTACAAGTTGATACTCATTAAACCTGGTTATAAAGCTACACTCAGTAAAATTCAAACGTAATACAACAGCATTTTTTTAATATCAGCACAGTCATAAATGATCCAGTTGCCTTTCCAATCATTACTTTTCAAATTAAAACATCAATGTAAAAATGAGATAAGTGGTTACATCATGTATGGCTCAAGATGCTTAATTTTACATAGCATAATACCTTGAATGTCTACTGGTCCGTTAACATCAATTAAAATGGAGATATTACCTCATTTTAAAGAGTGAATGCAAGTTTACATTGCTTCTTTTTTGTGCCATGTCCCTTCAGGATGTGAGTGATTATGGCTCTCCACAATTTCCTATTCTTTTGTAGCTGTTAGCAGTGTTGATCTTTTTATTAACCTTCCCACCCTTTGTTCTACCATCCATTTAGACAAGCTTATTAGTTAGGTTACTTGATGTTACGCTCTTACCTTCAATATGTCCTGTGAGTGTCAAATTTTCAGAGCCTTCTTTCCTAGGTATGACATTAAACTGCATCCAACAGCAAGGCCTCTGATCAGGAGGTTTTGAGGAGCGTGGAACCACCTCTTAATTGCTGGTGTCCCCAGATCCACCCTGACTCGGGGTGATAGCTCCTGTTAGGGTCCCAGCTATGGACAAATAGTGAACTCCTAGTTTTTTCCAGATCTTACCCATGTTCTGGGTATGACAATAAACTACATCCGTGTCCTGGGTATGATGATAAACTACGTCCAACAGCAAGGCGTCAGATAATGTTTTCGGAAAAATAATGTTGCCAGCTATGCGTTTTTTGAAAAAATAATGTTGCCAGCTATGCGTTTAATAGTACTATATATATATATATATATATATATATATATATATATATATATATATATATAATAACTTAATTTGGCATTAAATGACCTACAGTGGTTGATATACCATAAAACCCAACCAACCAACCTCATTTCAACTGTCTTTTTCTGATTCTAAATATAAGTGTCCTTTTGGTTTCTATTTTTCTTAAAAATTCCTTATTGCTCACATATTTCTTACATGGTATTCTCAGCATCCTTCTGTAAAACTAGAAGTAGATAGGTTAATTTGTCATCCATTTCACACTCCTCCTCAGTCTTTTGAACAGGAATAGAGGATTATCTCTTGTTTCCTGTTTAGATTTGGTTTTCCAATTTCTTCTAAAGTATTTTCCTTTTTCACTTCCAGTGGCTCCTTGTATCTTTGTGGCACTATCACCTAGCTTTGGGGTGGTGCCTCTTACTCTGTAACCCTCTATCTCGTGTGGCTCTTGGGCCTTGTACAAGGTGAACATCATTGTAATATCTCAGTTGTGTCAAGTTTCATCATCTTTGAAGAAATTACCTAGTACTCACGGCCATAGACGATGATTGATATTTTATAACAGTGCTCTTCCAATATTGCTAACAATATAGAGTCAAATAGGTTATTGACATTAGTAATGAGACATTAGTTTTGTGTGGATTCTGTTCTCTTGGGATCAGTATTCTCTCTTATGACACAGCATTGAATCATTTACCATAATTGACTGAAAATCTATATAAATTGTTGTAATAGTAAAATATGCATTGAAAGAATATTTCATATAGCTATGGGAAATAATAACATTAAAAAATTGTTTTTCATAAAATGAAGCAATTTTTCAATATCATTTTATTATAAGCTTCATCCTTGCTGGCACTTTTGCTGCAGAAATGTTTCAGTGGTGTTCCAATTTTTGCTCTCCTGTTAAAAGAAAATGATCACCCAAAAGTGTTATAAAAAGCAACAATAAAATAGAATGAAGTTATTTATAGTGTAAGTGTGAAAAAATCCATTTACTGATATATATATATATATATATATATATATATATATATATATATATATATATATATATATATATTCCCAAGAGGATAGATTCCAGGTAGAACTCAATGTCCAGGATAGAGTAAGAATATAATATAAAAGGATCCAACACTAAAATTCCATGGTTATAATTTATTACATTGGAATCGTAATCACAATCCAATTCATCAGACCTACAAATTGGATCGTGATTACGATTCCAATGTAATAAATTATAACCCTGGGATTTTAGTGTTTGAGCCTTATATATATATATATATATATATATATATATATATTTTGTTGTTGTATTTATACCTTTTAGTCAGTACGCTGGCTTCCATAATGTAGTGATGCTACATTAGTCAGATTTTATGGCAACAAAAATTTTCAATACTTCACAGAAAATTATTAACTTGTTTATAAAATGCACTTATCAGAAATTAAAAGAAATTTGTTAGTTTTATTTTATTTCAACAATAACGAATTATATTTATTTGGTTGTTACTTCGATACATGTATCTACATTAAACTTTCTCTTGTCTGGTATTTTAACAAGAATTTTGTCCATCTTATAAAATACATAAAATCTTTTCTGTTTGTAATGACGTCACCTCTGTATTTGATTTTTATATAAATGGATTTGTACTCTAATTTTGTCAAAGTCATAATTTGTAAAATTTGTTTATATATTTGTCTTGTATGTTGGTGCTACTAACAGCATCTACAGTAGAAAAGAGAGTGCAGCCAAGTGTGACAAGCAACAGCAATTGTCAACAAGCAGGTTTGGTTTAGACTGGACGGTCCTTAAATACAACAGCCGAAGTTTCAGAATTATATTTAATACAATTGTTGAAAACAATTGTATTAAATATAATTCTGAAACAACAATTGCTGTTGCTTGTCACACTTGGCTGCACTCTCTTTTCTACTGTAGATGCTGTTGTTGAAATTTTGCTAGTCTTTCTTTCCTTACTAACAACTCCCATCTAATATTTATTTCTATGTTAGACCTACCAAAGAAGTCCTCATAGCCTTCCTAGTAGTCATAGGAAAAGTTTTTTTTGTCTTTTTTTTATAAGTATGTTATCAGAATTCAATCACGTAGCTAGGTGCCCATATGTTGTGTAGAACAAAGTAGACCCATAAAAACATAAATAAATGGTCAAATTATACCAATGTATCATTGGTGACAAGCCAATTGGATTAGATGTGGCACACTTTGGAAAGACTACTGAAGCTTCCAGAAAGAAAGTAAAGAGTTGGCAGAGGCTGCCATTAAGAATAACAGCAGTCTACTAAGAGAAAGTCATATTCCATTCTTTGAAAAATGGGAACACAAGCAAATGACTGTCAAGCATTAGAAGTGAGGTGGGGAACAAAGATGTTAATTGCAGCAAAATAAAATATACTTTGTTAAAATCTTCTTAAAGTATTCCAGTCATTATCATCATCATCATTATTCTAAGATTTTGAAAAAATCACATGAATTTGTCTCAACTTCAGTTTTGTGTAACATGTCTAGCTTTGGATGTTTCAACTCTGAGATCTTCTAAGTGAAGGAGTCTCCTTGTGAGGATGTCTCCAAACCAATGACTGGAACATGAACCTAACTTTCACCTTATATTTAAGTTGCTTTGATTGTGATTATCCCAGCCATATTGTTATCGAAATGCTAATGTTATTTGTAATAACATACACACCATTTCTCACATTGACTAAAATTTGGAAATTATTTTTCTTTTCTGCGTAATATTGTCAATGTGGAATACAAAAATTAAAAAAAAAAATGAAACCTAACATTGGACAAACTTTAAATACCACTTAGGTAGGAATATGAAAAAAGCATTTATTTTATATGCCAAGTATTTATTTTTCAACATAATATCCTTCCTTGTCAATGCACTTAAATCACACTAATATGAAGCATTCAAAGTTTCAGATCAAAATTCAGAGATGAGCTACATATCAGATTAAAGATCTAATAGATTCACCATATATATATACAAATTATTGTTTAGTCCCAGATTTTAAGTTCTTGTATACCATACATGAGCAAAGTATCTTACAAAACAAGCTTGCTAAGTAACATACCACATAAAGAAATGTTTGCAAACGCACACACACACATATATATATTTATATATTAATGTAGCAGATCAAAAAAAGAAAAAGGCTTGTCCCACACAATGTCAGTTATTGCTCATATAATATATAAATTACTCTTTTCTAAGATTGTAAATCTGTCTATCTGTCTAATTCATTTTCTAACAAACAATTTTCATTTTGAATTGCAGCTAGAGATGATGTCAAAGTTGACTGATATTCAAAATAAATACAAAATGCTCCAGGTATGTACAATTTATGTTCCTTGTTTATAGAAATACTATTTCTTTTTTGTGGTGGTGGTGGTGGTGGTTGTTGTTGTTGTTTTTTGCGGTTTTTTCTTTCAGTATAAAGAAAGACATAATAAAATGATTATATAGATGCTAAATTAAATAAATCTCTATCGGCTGCCTTTCTGATAAATTTTGCTTGATATATTTTCTTTGTTGAAAATATTAACATACTGTGCTTCATAGAACTGAAAAATGTTTTGTGATAGAATTTGTTTATTCTATTATGGTAGAAAAATATCTTCCTGTATATATTTCAATTGATGGCATTGTAATCATAGTAATAAAATTCTCTTTGAAGATTTTGGTTGAATAAAAAAAAGAAATGAAAATAACATTGACATCTAATAATAAAAAATCTATACCATAAGCTGTTTAAGTGCACTTGTGTGGGAAAAAAAAAAAAACAGTTTGAGTTTTACATAACTTTAATTTTTACAAAAGTTTGTGCATACTATAGGAAAATGAAATACATTTTCTCATGATGATGTTAATAAAGGAACCAGAAAGAGTTTTTGGTCATCTGTGCAACTTTATGACCCCATTCCCAGAAAGGACAGAACCTTCCTCTTTCCAACGTAAACTGCATGGACATGTTTTACAGCTCTACTCATAAAGTAATTTGGTTGTTTTAACTCCGCACAAAGCTGACTTGAGCTCAAACATTTTAACCATTCTTATCCTTACTGGGCCTAACTTACTTCTGGACCAGAAAAAGAAAATGGACGTACTTAAAAGACACTGAGAAATTTGTTTCTCTACAGTTTCCACCATAAAAAAAAAAAAAGAATAAACAGTTTGTAATAGAAACTAAGTTTTTGTTGTTTCTACATTAATTGTTTACATGTGAATCTGCATCCACCTACAAGACACCAACACACAACCTTTAAATTCCATAGTACCATCAAATTAAATCACTTTATAATAATCTTATGTCAAGTTGAACCATTGTTATACTCTGTTTCTAACTAGATCTCTTCCTGATTCACTGTACATCAAAACCAGTCGACTGGATCTGAACGCTAAAAAAGCAAAAATAAAATTTTAAAAAGATTTACTCTTTACGCAGGGTCTTTGAACATCACGTCCTACTCACAAAACAGATTCTCTCAAAAAAAAAAAAAATACAATATGAAAGGAGTCAATCATGAACATTGCATGACAAAAAAATCACTAAGTCCTGATCCACCCTGTCTGCTTTTAAGAATGCCACTCAGGACACTGTTGGCAGTTACAGGCAAGCGAACAAGCTGCCAACATCATCACCTTGGTCAACTGGCCAAATCAACTCCAGGACCTACCACCTCTCCTTATCCTCCAGGTCACTTCCCTTGCCCTCAAAGAGACCTTCCACCTTGATCCTCTATATTAGCAATATAAAGAATTTTATCTTTTATCTTTTCTTTCTGCCTCACTGGCAGCATTCTCTTATTTCATTTGTTCTCTTGTGCTACCATATATGCATTTATAGCACCATGATGCATGCTATCATTTAATGCGTTTTGCACTTAGAATAAGGTGTTACATTAGCATTTCAAGCTGCTTTGAGTTTTTTTTTTCTCCTTGAATGTGTATAATAATTGTAAATTCCATCTTGAAATGCTCACTTTATACTGAAATGGATTCTTTGAAAAAAACTGTGGAATTGTTCTTAGTCTTCCTAGTTATTAATGTTATCTTTTTTTTTTTTTTTTTTTCAGAGCCAGCACCAAGATGTGGAAACTGAATATAGTAAAATACAGCAAAAATTAGATAAATTCTCTGAAGATAGTAAACAGAAAGATGCAAATAGAAATCAAGAATTCATGCAGTTAAAGCAAGAAAAAGAAATGGAAATTGTAAAGCTTAAAGGTAATTTTATTTTTTTTTTTTATTTTTTTATTTTTTTTTTTTAAGGTCTTTTTGTATGGAAAGAATGTGGTCTTGACTATTAAAGTCATTAGTTTGTGAATGAGATTTTTAAACCCAAACTGATACTTTATAAAAATGATTACTGTTTGTATTGTCTGAAAATCAGATGCCATTTTCTTTTTGAGGAGGTATTTAAAAAAACATTATTCAAGTTCAGAATAATTTGAATTTCATGGCAAACACTAAATATTACAAGAGTCACTCCGAAAGTAATGTATCCTCTTTTATTTTGTTAACCCACAATGTCAGAGATAGATGTTGGTGGTATAACTGTAGAGAGAGAATTTTTCAAATCAATAACCCAAAATTTTTACCTTTTTACAGATAGCAGTTGAGTGGCCATCAGGTAAAAGTGTCATCTAACATGAAATTGTATACAATGTATAGGTGTAATGTTGAATGGTATGTGAAAAATATTGCACTTATTAATATTTGTCAATGCTTGCTGAAAATTTAAAGTGACCAAACAGTAAATGTGAGCACAGTTGGGCATTGGGTATTTCATTTCAGCAGTAACAACAGCAGTGTGTGATTGAAGAAGTTGGACACTTCTGCCAAGGCAGATTTTTATAAAGTATGACCTGCAGGCTCTTGTTCATCGCTTGCAAAAATATTCACCACCATTGGCTATGTTAAAAAATAGTGTTTTGTAGTCCTCTCCAATAGTGTTATTTTTCACCTTGTGTCTGTTGTATATTCCTTGGAGATTTTTATTTTTTTTCTTTCAGAGTATCTCATGTACTTTCCATTTTGTGCATCTAAAAGAAATGCATGTTCCATTTTCATACCTTTGGCATATTTTCTTTTTGAATAGGTCTTTTTTCTATAAAAAATAATTTTATTACACATTTTTCATTTTTTTGTCTCTTGTTATAATGTTTAACTAAAATGTTTTAATTAAATTAATTAGATTTCAGTTAAAAATAGACTAAAACTTATTGAAATTATATATAATTTTAAATGTGCTTTCATCTCGTAGTTTAATTTTATCAATATCTATAAAATATTTTTAAAATATTTAGGAGAATTATTGAACTTATTACAGTCTAATATTGTTGAATGTAGATGTGTATTGAACACACGCAAATTCATATGTAGCTTATTTGTAAATTTACAAAAAGCTTTCAAGACCTTTAGATTAAGCATTTAAGAACTGAATGAATATACATCAGCAAAATAATATACCAACAAAACGAGATTCTATGTGGAAATATTTTATAAGGAAATATTCAAGAAATTTTCAAAATAATATGTTATGTTTAAAGAATGAATATTTGGATATTTATTTATATCATTTCACTCTAAGCAAGGCAGAAATGCCACTAGTGTGCAGGGGGTTACAGGGAGTTCAAATAAAATAAAAGATTGAGTATAGGGAGGATTGAGGAAAGGACAAAAGATGAACAGAAGATGGAGATTGACATTGCATTTAAATTTTTGTAGTTATCAGGGAAGCAAGTAAATGGAAGAGTTCCACAAATGAGAAGTGTGAGAAAAGAAACTGTTGGAGTAAAAGTGGCATTGCATTTAGCTATTTCAACAGTAAATAGGTGGGACCTAGATGCCAATCTTTACCTTTTCACTTTCAATTTGAGAATAACTTACAAAATGGCATGATTTATTTTTAGTATTAAAAAAAAAACAAAAAAAAGATGAAAAATTAACCAATCAAATTTGTATTTTGTTTATATATTTAAATTTCAAAGTTAAAATTGTTTTTAAAAACTGAATTTAATTTGATAAAACACTTATTTACCTAAGGGTCTTCAAATATAATGAAATAATTTACCCAAATTTTGTGAATTTAAATTTGTATGAACTGAAAGCAAAACTTGTATCTGTATATTTTTTTAATGATATATAAAGGTTGAAAAATATATTCAACTAAAGTATTTCATAAAATTCAATACTATGTTGAGATCATACAAGAAGACTGAAAATGAAAAAAGAAAACTCAAATTCTGACTGTCTCCAGATGGAGATTGGCGGTCAAAAGTTTGACAAATTGGAATCCCTTGGGCAGCTGCTTACAGGTTGGTATCCCAAGGTAAAAAGGAAGACTCAAGAGGTGGACAAAGGTTCAGAAAAGCATCAAATGAGCACAGACTTTATGTGGAAGAAAATTGAAGAAAACCCCAGAATAATACTTAATGAGCTAGTTGACATCATTTACCAGAAATTCAATTTAAAATTGTACTAGCAGACTTTACATTGGCACCTAGACATGCTTTTATACACTCTGATAAGGGTCAGATTCATGTCAGATACAGCAAACACTTTAGAGAATAAAGAAAAGAGAAAAAGGTTTTCAGAAGAACTCCTTGCATTTTAAGTTGCCACTCTTCTTCCTGGAAGAAACAAATTTCAGTATTCATATTTCAAGGAGTGAAGGGCAATCTTGAAAAGGTACAAGGTGCATCAGAATTGCAGCATCATCAAAAGGTGCTAACATAAATGTAATAGGCTGTATTAGCAACTTGGGCCTAATTTACAGTGAAGTCAGGCAGGGATCATACACAAGTAACATGGTGTGTGATTTCATTAAAAAGGCATTGCATTTAGCTAAGGAAAAGTATGGTCAATCTGTCGATCTTGTCATTGACAATGTACCTTGCTACTCAAAACTCGAATCATTCTTAGATTAGGAGGAATTTTCCGATGATCAAATTTTGAGGCTAGTACCTTACAGCCTCATGCTCAATCCAAATGAGAATGTTTGGTCACTTTTCAAAGCTAAAGTCAAGAGGAAATTAGCTGAAAATACCCAGGAAATTCTAATAAGAGAAGGGTTAACCTTGAGCATCAAAGAGCATAGGCTCTAGACCCTAGAAAATTACGAAAATGCTGCCTTGCAATAAACCAGTATTTGAAATGAAGAAAAATCTTTCCCGATTTTAAGTTTCATTTGTTAGGCATTAATTTTTCTTAAGAATAATTGCCGCTATTCATTCAACTTCAATATTACTATGTTAGAAAATATATATCAGTTACTAAATTCTTCTTTATATGCTGTGTTCCCTCAGGACATAGGCAATCATGGCTCTCCACAATTTCTGTCCTATGTAGCTATTAATAAATACTGCTTTTTTGTTATTTCTCTTAAACCTTGTTCCACCATTCATTTACTCAAGGATATGGTATTTAGATAGTTTCAAAAAAATGCATATCTATATTTTTAAAATCCTATGCATTCACATAAACATGAGACTCGTAAACCATTAGAGTTATAGGCGCACCACATGTACTACATCTGCAGTAGCAGTGATGTTTCTTGGGCAATATAGCTTGACAGAACCCAACCTTCTTTAGGCTGGTTTGAATTCAGTTTTCTTTCTCTGAGATTAATCACCAACCAGTCTATCCTGCTATTTACCCATAGGTGGGTGGGAGAAGAGATAGAATCATATCTTTTACAAGAGTATTAGCACATAAGTAAATGTAATGAACTCAACTGGAATTTGAACTCTGCTCTCTGATTCCACAATCCTAGCCACTATCCATTACTCCACTGTACCTCCAATTTGCATATTACTTTCATTCAATTGTTCATATTAGTCCACAATAGAACATGAGCTTATGCTTTGCTATAAGTTGTTGGTACCAATGAATGACTGCAAAAATATCCTCCTCCTCAAATTTATAGACAAAACATACAGATGCATGCTGGGATTTCTTCCTAGCCAATAAGATAGGCCACTTCTCAGTTTCATCCACCACATTTCTGTTCTTTCTTGTTTTTGATGCTAGAATACTGTGATCACATGTTGGTATCCCTTTGCCTACTTTTTTCTTACATATATTGTTCGCTTGGTATTATTTTTGCCCTTTCCTTTCTTTTGTTATTGTTTATTGCAAACTTTGTCACTTTTGTTTGTTTGGCATTTCTGCCAATTACATTTACTCTGCATACATCTTAAACTGATTTTGTTTTGTTTTTTTCTTTAAAAAAAAAAGATACTAACTTTGCAATGGCTACATTTTTATCAAGTAAAATCTAATTATGCATCAGGCTGATTGTGTATGAAGAAATATTTATATTTTGTTTTGTTTCATCTCTTTGATGATTGACACAATTTTTCTCACTCAGCTTATTTTATTCAGTGAAAGATTGGGTGCCTGATAGGCATCAACTTAAGAAATAATCAGCTACATTTTTTAGATTTGAAAAATCTAGGGCAAATCATCTCATTCATTTGAACTTTATCACTAACTATCCAAGACATAGAAGTGTAAAAGATATGATATTGTGAATTTGAAAAATATAAACTACCTTTTATGGAGTTGGTAGGAGCAATACTGGAAGATCATGTGAGAGTACACCTCCTGGATGTTTGAAAGGTTATATGATTAACACTTTCTATTATAGGGATGGGGGTCGATATTGAAAGGTCAGCTATGTTGATCCTTCCTAAATAGGTTGCTTTCTAATGTGGCAAGAACTATAGAGATTCATTGATACACCCAGTAACAATGAAAAGAGGATTTAAAAAATATGTTTTTGTATTTGGAAAGTTAATATTTCCTGTTCTAGAGTTTTTTTTTCTTGTTTCTTTTTTTTTTTTTTTTTTTAATTGTTGTTCAGCTGATGGGAGGCCAAAGAGCCACTCAATGTAGAGAGGTTACTAATGGGGTTATTGTAAGAGGAGTAGTAAGAAGTACATATTATGAGGGTATGTCGGATAGATAACAGTTGACCCTAGACTTGAAGAGGTTAAGACTGGAGTTGTTGATAAACCATCCTCTTGGGAGTCTGTTTCACAAGGTAGCAGTTCTTGGGGAAAAATCTGTACAAATGGAACTTCCTTCTTACTAGTGGAATACGAAGGGAATAAAAATGATTTGACTCTAAGGGGATAGCATAGCAGGTCTGTAAAAGTCTGAACTGGTGGAAGCAAGGAATGTAGTTCATCAGAACATTTGGAAATAGTAATAGTGACTTGCAACATTTCATCTGTGGGAAAAGAGTTATAGAGTGGAAAATAATTCATCATCCACATGGCTATGTAGGTGGTTTTGAACTCTATCACGATTAGATTACAATAAAATGAGAGTGAGAATTGGGCAGATATGGCAGCAAAACTCCATTTTGGGGTCTGATCCGAATGTTGTAAAGATAGAAACTAGCAGTAACTTTTCAAATAAGTTTTAGAAAGTTACCGCCAACACCATAAGAGTTTAAGAAAAAAAAAAAAAAGGTTTCTTCTCTTTTATTGTGTCTCATTCCACGCTTAATGTCACCTTACTCAATAAATATCTTTTCCAGACCCTGATGATAGAAGGTAAACTACTTTGATCTAGGGTTTCTGTTTATAAAAGCTTACAAAGGAAAGGAAAAGATTGATTTCAGAAGCAGCTTTTCCTAGTATAAACAAGTAAGGTCATGACTGGAAGAAAGGAATTTTGGTTTAGAATCTTGTATATTAAGCCCAGCTTTTGTCTGGGGCAGTTACCCTCAGAGGGGTAGTCAGAAGACACTCAGTAATGTTGGGACATGAAAGCTGGGATATTCATTGCATTTTTCTGCCATATTGTTAATTGTTGATTTACTTAACTAACACCAGTAGATAACTAAGTTGAGATAAGTTGATAAAAACACATACCTATGCTATTTTGTGGAACCAGCTCCCAAAAGGATGCTTCCATGAACACTATAACCATAACCAGTTCGGGTCTACTGTTAATCATTCTTCCACACCCCACCATATCACCATGAACTGTACCTCTTACTCTGTAATCCTCTACCTCAAGTGGCTCTTGTACCTTGTAGTGGGTGAACATTATTGTAAAAATAAAAAAAAATTATAAGCTAAATGAATGCAGACTTCATATACCAAAAAGGGCTGTTTGATGTTATTCTTACTGCTTGCAATTATCCGCACTTTCAACAAATCCCAATAGCCAGGGCTGGTGCATACTAACCCTGAAACCCCTGACCAGGACCAGTGTGACTGGGGTCCCACAGGCAGTACTTTGTGACTCTCACTATCTTAACAACATTTTCTTTTTTCTACTTACATTTATATACGCTACAAATTAAACTAAGCACAACTGACTATTAAAGGATGAAAAAACTTTTGCATATTTTGACAATCATTCTGGGATCTTTTATTCATTTATTTTTTTTTTTTAACTAACTCTGTGAATTTGTTTTGCTCATGAGAAATCTCAAAAAACACTATTTTTTATCTATAATATTGAATGTGTTCAAATTCTTCAACTTTTTCAAATGAAAAATCTCAAGTTAATGTTAAAAATTGCCACAGCAAATTGTTGATTTATTTAAGATGGAATGATTTTTATGACATGTATTTAGATATATTGCATTTATTTTGAATTTTTCTAGTTGAATTGTTCACCTATATTGCCTATGATCCATTATTGTACATAATTAGATTACAATAAAATTTATTTTATATGAATACTACCTTATGAAATTGTACAGCACTAATTTTTTAAAAAGACAATAAAATTATTTGTGGTATCATAGATTTAGGGTTGCATGCACAAGACCCTTATACTAGCCCTACCAACAACCATCTTCATTTAAAAGAAACCAACCACAATGTGAAACAAAAGTCAGTGAGAGACTGAGCACTGGGTGTACATTAATGACCTATCTGCTTTATGTATCAAACATTTTTTTTTTTTTTTGTCCCCATTTCTAGAACTATTTCTTTCTTACCTGACATTGAAGTAAATTGACAATTTCATAATTTGTTTTTGTTTTAATGATTTTAATATGTCTTTCCTGTAAATATACTTTCCTTTTGTTCTATCTAGATCAAAATGCGAACATGTTTCGAGAAAATGAACAATACAAAGCTGAGTTAATGAATTTAAAACAACAACTTCAGCAGCAACAGGTTCGTTCAGCATTGTCAATTAATTTCTATGTTATTTTTTATGCACTTTCATTCATGTTCTTTATGTTTAACAATTTGGCATGGAACATGATGACAACATAATGTTTTTTGTTTTTTTTTTTTACAGCAATCCATTTTTATTTATCTCCAATGAGATTTTTACTTTAAAGATAAATTCAGTTTCTTTATCTGTAAAACATTTTTCTATCAAGTAACTTCAAAAAAATACAATGGCATTCTGAAAAGCATTAATCTTTAATGAGCAAACAAGAGGATACATTTTCTTGATATTTGAAATTCTTATCTTTACCTACCAAACATAGCCCAATTAAATTATTTAAACAAAACAAAAGGTGCGAAAAAGTATGCATCTCCTTTAGGAAATCTTTAACTTTTCTAAACAGATTTAATAATTAAAAAGAAACTATTTGCTATTTTTTCCTCTCTCTCTCTCTCTCTCAGAATGGAATGTCTCTTAAGGATATAAATGATCATGGTTCTCCACAATTTCCTATACTTTAATATGTGCAAATTATCATGATTTCAACAGTGTTTTCTTGGAGCTTTTGAATTCAGAAAAGTTTTTCTCTTAGACTGGTTGTCACTAACAGCCAAAGAGCACATTCTACCCTGTTATTTAACACATAGCTGTCAGGTAGATGAAATAGGTTCATGCCTTTCTCAAGGGCATTAGTCTGAAGTGAATACAGAAGGCGAGGCAAGAATTTTAATTCAGTTCACCAATATACTCACAGGACATATTAAAGACAAGGAAAACAGAAGAAAGCAGCAAATGACCTACCTAACAATCTTGTCTAATTGGTTGCCAGAACAGATTAGGGGAGACAGCAAAAAGACAAACATTGCTAAGAGCTATAAAGGACAGGAAGTTGTGGAGGACCATGATCACCCACGTTCTGAAGAGACATGGCACATAGAAGAAGAATTCCACTTCTGCATCAATAATTGTTATACTACCTGTACTTATTTTTAAAAAAATTGAACAAAAGGGAAAACAGAAATTCTTAACACAAATTTCTGAAATATTCAGGTACCAAAGAGGAAAAAATGGTGGGTGTAGGAACAGTTTTATCACTATAGTTTAAATAATCTTTTCTCTACCATTATCACTCTTGCTCTTTATAATGCTAATAAGAATGTTAATAATAACAACATTAATTATATCCAAAGTAATAATATTGAAGACAATGCTAACATCAAAATTATTATAATAGAAATATGATCTTTTATAATAATTGTAGGCTTAATAATAATAATAATAATAATATCATTGACATTTTTAATTGGTCTGATTTATTTGAACTTTCATCCCACACTGTTTTCCATAACCACCTTAGCCACAAAAACCTAATAATTAAACCAGCAACAAATCTTCAGTTATTCTATCACTCTTTTCTCTTTACTAATTTGTTTTGCTATTTTTTTATTTCACTATCTAATAATAATCTTGTTATTTCTTTTGGCTATAGCACTTTCAGTATTAATGCAATTTTATAAGTAATTTTCTGCATCTTTGCAATAATGAGATGTGAAAAAACTAACTGTAAAACAGTAATCATCATCATAAGTTGTTTAGTGATCAAATATTTTTACCAAATGTGTTTTTTCAGCATTACTATTATTTTCTATTTGCTTATGCTTATTTTGTTTTATTAAATAATTTATCTGTAGCTTGTGTTTTCTATTTCACAATTACTGGTACAAGAATTCATGAAATATAAAATATTACACAACACCTGACTGTTCCTGTGATCTAAATGGAGCAATCACATGGCAATTATTTTAATCCCCAGTCAATCTTTTGCTAATCTACTTATTTCAATGCATATTAGTGAAACAAGTGTATTGTCACTTCTACTTTATTGCTTTACGTCCTTTGATCAAAATCTTATAGTTATCAATTTCTAAAGTACTTTGAAAAAATTAATTTTAAATAACATTTGTCTATTAATTAAAAAATATATACAATTCTGGTCATTTGGAGATTTGATTTTGTTTTGTTTTTTTTTGTTTTTTATTTTTCATATTTTTACTAGCATTTGGAAAGTAATTTTAGAAAAATAAAATAAGTGTGTCAGAAAATACAAAAGATATTTGCCAATAAAAATGTTTTTCTACCATTTCAGTAATATATCACAAGATATTTTAATACTGATTAAATTGAACTGTTCATTCAGAAATAAATTGAAATCAAATATAGATTAAATCTGATAGAATGATAAAATAAAGAACAAATAGAAAACGTTTATAAATATATTAAATTATGAACATTTCTTATTTGTTCCTTATAATTCAGAAATGTGAATTGATCTTCTTCATAAGAAGAATTACTTGAAAATTATACTTATGTCCTATTTTTAGATTATTTTTGTTAAAGATTAAAATTATTGAAGTTCTACAAATAAAATTTAAAAATTGAAACCTTAAGACATGAAGATAAGACATATTTTTAAGATAATTTATTTAACCTATTCACATTTTGTATTCTTTTTTCTTTTTTTTTTTTAACAAAAAATTCCAATTTGGTCACCTTCAATTATTTTCAGTTCTAGTTATCTCTTGCTCAAATTTCATAATTAATTCAGCAATTATAAAATCACACATTTATGTAATCTTATTTTTAATAATTAAATGAAGTAATTTAGTAATACTAACTTATTGAAAGCATGTTGATGTTTAGTTATTTCTTATCTAGATCAATTACTGTTGGTATAATCCTATTACAAAGGACCTGACACTCACAAAAATATAAACTTGTTAATCTGACAACAATAATCTACAAAGAATACAACTCAGAAAAATATTGATTTATAATCTATATTTGATTACCAAACAAGTAAATGTAGTTGGTTTATATTTCAGTGTTTATTTATATCTCAAGTATTCTAATGTTAACAAAATTAGTTATACTCCTCTTCTTTTACTCTTTTTTTTTTTTTTTTTTTTTTTTTTTTTTTGTCTGTTAAATTACTTCAGATGTTTATGGATATAATTACATGTGCTATAAACATCAATAGAAAATCCCAGTTTTAAAAAATGTTTTTTTTTTTTTTTTTTTTTTTTAAGTATATAGTCATTATCATATATTGCAAGAGACTATTCATTTCTACTTTGTTGCTCATGCATATTGAGTGAATATAAGAATAGTAAGAGTGATGCTGTGCAACATACATTACAGTAATTCAATGCTAATTCAATAAAATAGGGCTTAATGCCATATCACATTGAAACACCAGTTCCCATATGATCACCAATGTTATGCAATGTAAAGATTGGTGAGTACCTAGAGGTGTGACCATTTAGGAATACCAGATGATGTAAGCTTAGATGTACAGGTGATGTAATGGATAATGACTCTGAATTGGAAATCAGAGAGCTGAGTTCCAGTTCCAGTCAGGTTCATTATATTCACTTACATGCCAATTCCCTTGGAAAAGGTATAAATCCAACTCTCCTCCTCCCAGCTATGGGTTAATTAGTACAACTTGTATCACTAAATTATTATTATCCCCCACCCCAAATTCTTACAATCTAAAAATATTTTTTAGCTTTAAATAACCTGCAAAAGGTTGATAAACCATGGAAAACAAATCAATCAATAAAAAATAATTCAACAAAATAAGGATTGATCAATACTTAAGTTATCTATAGTCAGGAAAACAGTAACTTCATTTACATAAAAATAGTGTATTTTTTATGTCATTTTGAAATGACTTTACTAGAATTTGTCATTGTCAACTTTTATTAGTGACTTTTTCTTTTTTTTTTAAATCAAAAACCATATGCAAAATACAGCAATACATTAGTTTTATTAACTTATTTTTGATCTTCTATAACAAATATCTATTGACTTTCTTAATTATCACAATCATACAAACAGCATAAAATGATTTAAAACTGAAACTGATATTACTTGTATTGTTTAAGATTATCAACTTTTACCACAACCATTTGAATTTCCTTACATAGCCTATTTGTGACCTTGAATTCAATTGGTGACGGTGTTAAGTTCATAATATAATTTCATGAAAACATTACAGAAAATTAAGTTCAATTTTCTGTGGGATAATTATGCATATTAGTGTTACTAGCAGAAAAAAAAAATATTACAATAAATATATTTTATGCTTTAAATAACTTGCAGACATTTGCTTTAGATCTGTCATTTTAAGACTAGTTTATAACTATATTATTATATTACTGATTATTGAAGTTTCACTTTTTCCTGCATTATATAGAATGCTGGGAAAGAGATTAATTATTAATATTTGAACATCTTTATATCTTTCTGAGATGAGGTATTGTAACTATTTGCACTATTTACTGTTGTTCTCATCTTTATTACCACATTTACAATGTTTCGGCTGTTGTATGCTTCAGCCTTCTGCAGGTGATATTTTTTTAAATTTCAAACCAAACCCAGAATAGTCGATCTGTATGTTGGCATTTCTGAAGATTGGTTCAATGACATTTGTGTAGACGTTCTTTCCATGTTTATTTCCTGAAATGGGCTGACATATAACATTCACATTCCTGGGTTGCTCAGTAAAGTCACTGAGAATCTGTTCCATTTCCTTCACGCACCACTTGCAAATATCGTAACATGGATATTTGCAAGTGGTGGGTGGAGGAAAGGGAACAGATAGTGTCAATCTTTATATCTGTTTTAATATTATTTTAAATTCTTTTTGTTTTCTAAATTAGAAAAAAACAAAATATGTGATAGGAATAAATAGATACTTCTGATGGTCATATATAATGTGAGTATTGTATGTCAATTACCATCGCTAGTTTTCTGATTTTACTCTCTAATTTTATTTTGTTAATCTTCAGTTAATCTTGTTTTTCAGTTACAGAATATTGTTATACAAAATTAATTTTATTTCTCTGCTTATTTAGCAAGAGACTTTTGATGGTTGGAACCAGGTGGGACAATTAAAGAAAACAGTTGAGCATTTACAGGTTATTGAATCTTTTCTTTGTCCAGTGGTCTTTCTTTTTCACATTTAATAACTAGGCATTGACTTGTGCATTGATTGTTCACTGCTTGAAAGATCACTGCTTCTTTCTTTCTTATCTGTTGTAAAACTCTCATGATGCTTGGCTGAGTATCTTGGGCAATATTTTTGTATATATCAACAGCAACTCCATGATCAGTGGCTCATAAACTGCTTGTATCAGTCTGGTTTGTTTTGTGTATTATGATAATCAGGTGGCTTGGACGCATAAAAACTAACACATTAGTTTTTTAAAAATTTTATAATATTTATAACATAAGGCTAGAGATAGTGGAGCACCAATGTAGATCAAGCTCACTGGCAATGGCTTGCAAGATGTGCTCACTAAATGATGCATGTAATCCACTTATTGTATGTTCTCCTGGCAATTAAAATATTCTTAATTGCTGAAAAAAAAAACAACATAACCATCAATATCTTTTGTGTTTAACTCACCATAAAGTCATATGGAAGATTGTATAGCAGGGTACTTGCCCAGATTTCATCTCCGTTCAAATAGTGAACATTTGCAACTATTCAAAATATGCAAAACAAGTACAATGCACCCATTATTAAATATTGTGTAGAACTTGAAAATAACACATAACAATGTATGTATTTTAGATGGAACTTTCTGATTTTTATTATAGTAACATAGTTCATATGTTATTAATAAGTTTGATTGCTATTTTAAAATGGACAGTATTGATATATATTATAGGTGAGCTTGTCCACTTCATTTTTTTTTTTTTTTTTTTATCATTTCATTAAAATTCCTTTTGAATGAAGAAAAATTAATGTAAATGTGAATAATCTTAAATAATGAAAAAATCAAAAATATAAAATTACAATTAATAAATATGTACAAATAAATTCTATATCTAAATAAGATAGAACATACAAAATAGAAAAGAATTCTTTAAAGAAATGCTATGAAAGTCGGTCCACTGATCATATGTGTGTCCTATGATTTTAGAAAACAGAAAATCAATCAGAAATGAGAAAAAAAGCAATATTTTATCACTTATAATTTATGTACAAACATATTCTAAAAACAAACACTAGCAAACCTTTTGAAACAAAAAGTAATAATAAGGCTCTTGTGCATGGGATATTTTTGGATATCATTATCAGAAAATTATCAAAAAATAATTTTTTTTAAAAGGGAAATTGTTACAAAATGGGTGTTACTTTTTTTAATGATATACTTGGTGTGAGAGGGATCCAAGTCAAACGGGACAATATATCTAATGTTTCTTCTTTTACTTGGTTTCAATTTTCATTTTCCTCTCCTCTCCTCTCTCTCTCCTCTTAGTAGAACTCAAGTTTCCAACCTCAAGCTTTAACATAATCAACTCTTGGAATGTCAATGAGCCTTTTCTCAAATTTAACATCTTTTACTATTTTATCATGTGACTGAAATGATATAACTAAAGTTTTATAATTATATATTTTCTTCTGGTCATACATTTTATTTTATCACCCTCTGTGACCACACCTAAAAAAGCAAAAACTCTTTGATTTCATTTTCAAACTCTTTTAGAAATTCTCAAACATTTTTTTTTTTTTTTTTTTTTTTTTTTTTTTTTTTTTTTTCAATGAACCAGAAATTACTATTTACTTTCAGTGTCTTTTTAGATATGCTAATTTAGTTGTAGTAGTAAGTTGGTCCTGTAATAATGTCATAAAACCAACTTTTATAGAATTCAACTGAAAGGCAGCCTGCTGGTGTAAGTCTTTCATCGGATGAAAGAAAAGTCAAATGAGAGAATAATCAGCAGAATTACACTGTGTAATACGATTTTGTTACTTCCTATTTGCTTACACCTAGAAAGTATGAAAAATGGCTAATATTTCTTTCAAACTTTTGCTTTTGTGACCAGGATAATGATATTTCTGAAATTTACTTATTCCCATTGGGAAAAGTGGTGAATGTGAACATTCTTTTTCACACAAAGTAGAAACAAAACGACATATTTGAAAGTAGCATTTATTTAACTAGGATTACACAAGAGAGACCACAAAAAAATTTAGAAGTGAGTAGTTTTTCTCAATTTACACTTATATTGTAAATTACTTTCATGAATCAACTCCCAAATATAGTCTCCCATCGTGTTTTTGTTATATGATCCTTGGTAGCCAGGATGTTTTAGAAATTCTTGAAAAATGGTAGAAAGTACTAGAAAATTCTCATACAGCAGCTCAGCATTGAATCTGTCTGGAATGTAATTGAAAATAGGTTAGTTTCAAAACATTGATGTTCATATCCCAAAAGCAAAGTTTGAAGGGATTAATAATCATTTCCTTTCCTTTTTTAGACGGAAACAATTAGGAAATAACACGTACTGACCAAAGACAAAAAAGGCAAAATTCTGTTACCATGTTATGAATTATGTAGACAATATATATGATGTACATTAACTACTAACTCTATTAATAAAACTGGTTGTTATATAATGGGTCTATGACCAAGAAAGAGTAATAATAAAACTCAGTAATAATAAAACATGTTATTTTATTGCCAGTTCCATAAAACAGAAATTCCTTTGCTTGATGAAGTGGATGATGTAATAGATGATGCCATAATGTAATGGTGTGCAATGGAAACTGGGAAAAAGTGTGCTGCTCACAAAGTAACACAGAAAAAATAAAGTCAACTTGAGAAATAAGAACGCAAGCTGTTTCCCGTATTATATTTAGGTATTTATTCAGGGTTTTGCCTGCTCATGCAGGTGGGTTGTTAAATTATGCTTGGGGCAACTTTTGCTATGTTAGCTCTTCACCCTACCAACTCACTGCCCATCTACTCATCCCAACATGATGGCTGGCAATATGAAATGGAGGCTACAAAACCACTCAACAGATGCATCTGTCTCCCACCAAGTATGGACCAGAACTCTCTCCAGTCCTAAGCATGGCTGTTAATATAGACCAGAGCCTGGATATACCCTATTTCCTGTTTTGTTGCCACTTGATTGGCAAAAGCTCCTCGCCAATCTCTTGACTTCCGCATTACCCTTCAGTCAAAGTGGATGCTACTTAGTTCCTTTTGAAATTCAGTCTTCTATCTGCTGGTCCATCAAGATAAAATCAATTCTTCACCTTCTATATGTCTCCATAGTATCACAATATTGCAAAAAAAAAAAAAAAAAAAAAAAAAAGACTAAAATTATTCTCATAATCCAAAAAATATGTTTCAGCTTTAAATAACCCAGAAAGGGTTGATAAGCCATAAAAAACAAATCAATTGCTTTAGGAAATGTAATTTTGTTACTCTTTTCCAAATAGTTTTACACTTGTAAATGTTCTGTTTTAAGGAAATAATGTTTTTGTCCCATATCAATTATCTGCTTTTATTTTATATAAAATGCCAACACAAATGGACATGAGAGAAAACAAAAACAGAAGACATAATAAATCTTCTTATTATTTGTTGAGACAGTTGTGGATAAATAGTTGTTGTTTATTAACTTTTAATTCAGCCTGTAAAGTATATTTATTTTCTAATCATAAGACTAATAATCTGGAACACAAGGCAATAAAAATTTGATAGGATTACCAGTAGAAAGTATCTTAATTTAATTTAGAGTTTTATACAAAATACTGTTTCTGTTTATATCTTTTACTTTGTTATTTTAATTATTCTAATTTTCTTAAATAGATCTACCTTAACAGTTTCATTTGGCAATTATTAGCAACATTGGGCAAACTTGGACCTTTATAACCGCAAAAAAATAAAATGTCAAATGGACAGTTTTCTCCTTGAGGCTGCTATTATTTTAACTACCTTCTCCCCCTGGCAATGGTTATTGTTTTAAAAAGCAATGTTTAGAATTTTATTAAAACCTAAACATATGAAATTATATTTATATATTTTTTTTTTCTTCAGAATTTACTTTGCAAAATAATTTTATATTTACAACATTCTAAAAATTAATAAATTTCTGTTTAAAAAAAAAAAAAAAAAAAAATTAATGCAAAGCAATATTTATCTTTTAACAATTTATAAAGAAATATGAAAACAATTTTATATTCATAAATTTAAACATTTACAAAATTATTAAATTATGTGAACCAACTATAAAGAAATCCTTATTATTTCCCATTTCATGAAGTTTTAATTAATTGGCAATTAGCCGATGTTTTATCAACCATTCCAATAAACAATATAACTGTTTATTTTTGTTGTCAATTCTCAAGAACAAAAAAGTATAAATTCACTTACATCGCAATACTTGTCATCATTTTTTAAAACAAACATTGTCAAGGAGTGAATGTAGTTAAAAAATAATAGTGGTGTCAAGGGTAAAACCATCCTTTTGACACACACTGTTTTTGTTTATCACAAAGGTCCAAGTTTGCGCAGCATTGAATATCTGAAGTTAGTGAAAATGTTTCTGGTTAATTTTATTAATCTTGTGTATCACAAAAATCAACGCAAAATTTTTAAAAGAAAAAGGTTTTCATCAATATATATATATAATTTTTATCGCAAACTCTTGAGCATTGAATGAATTGAAACTAAATTGATTTACAATTTGATTTAATAATTGCTCTCTCTTGAATAGAATGCTAAACTTTCCTCAATTTTTTAATCTTGTATCATTATATATGTAACCTGTGCTTTCAGTTAAAAGTAAATTTATTTATATAAATGGTTTATCTTAATGCTATTGAAAAATTGCAAATAATATTTTGATTCATATGTCAAACTTTCTTTAATTAAACACAATTTTTCCTAATATTTCCTTTCTATTGGATCTTTCTAGAATTGCTTGTCCTTTCTGTCTTATTTTCACCTTTTTGTTTTTAAGCAAAAACCAGTAGTTTGCCAAAAATATTATGTATCACATGTTTTAGGGATCAGCTTTTTGGTAAATGTTTTCTGTATATAACTCATTTCTTCATAGTGACAGTGTTTTCACTCAGCTGAGTTTTACTTATTAAATACTCAGTCAGGTTTTATTTTTTTCTTTGGTTGTTTTTTATTTATTTTGAAGTAATTATATCATTTTCTATCGGTTCCTCTTTTCAATTTTTCTAAGAGAATTCTGGTAATAAATTTCAGGTCATTTCTATTATTATTAACAACCCCGCTTGTCTTCAGTGAATATTATATACAGATTTACAATATTTAAAAGAATAGATTTGTTTTATGCACATTTTCTTTTTGTTCTTTTTAGTTGTCATATTAAAATGTACAAAAGGATTGTAGTGAACTGTTCTTTACATAGGCCACTTACTTATATGATTAATATTATGCTAAGTAAGTTCATATTAAACCGTATAATCTGGAATACAATAGTTTTATCATTACATTTGTAAAATTAACCTTTTAATTCACTGTTAGAACTGAATACTTTTATTTTTTTTTTTTAATGGATTCTTTTCGGATTTTTCTATTTAAATGCAGAGCATAGGTGTACACATCTTAATAAAATTGTTCCTTTACAGTAAACACTTGATTTCCTCTGTTACTATGGCTTTATTACTGAACTTATAAAGCATTAAGAACACCCAAAATCCATAAGTCAAATATATTGAACCACTGGAAGATTACAGTAGTAATATCAATTTTATTACTAATAATGAATTTTAACTGTTAGTATTCTTGAAAAAAATGTTTGTTTTGGCTTTATTGATCATTTCAGTCTCAGAGAAAAATATTAATGTATTTTTCTTATTAAGGGACAGTCATTATTATTATTTTCTATTGAAAATGCAGTTCAATAGGCAGTTATTACTTACTGTGTACTGTTATCATCACTTTACACTTCCATGTCACCATGAAGAAATGAGACTTCAAGTAAAAAGAAAACAAGTGACTATATTAACACAAAACTAATTTCAACCATCTCCAAAGCAAATCTTTTTAACTAATCCTAGTTATAATTAACCTATAGTCTTATAGATCCTAACATAAATGCTTTTTATAAGGGGCATGTTTACTAATTTCATAAATTATTTTGCCTTCATCTGCTTATAATTAGAAAAATGCTAGATGGCATTATGCATTGTGGGTGCAAACAGGTCTGTGCATTTATTCTATTAGAATTATTAAAATTGCTTTTTATTTTTAATTATATATTTTTAATTTTTTTAAACTAGGATTTAAAGTTGCTCCTTATTATTAAGTTTGATTTAAACTTTGATTTTTAATCTCATAATTGCAAAATATATTTTACTATTCTCTACTGAGACTAGACACAGGCTGGTCTTTTCCTTATTTCCAATACCCAACCCAAATATGACAGACCCCAGGACAACTCAACTTGCAAACAGATATATGCTTACAGAGTTAAAGGACCAAATGCGATTATAATAGAGATACTATCAGCCTTATATGATTTTTGAATGAATAAGATTACAGAAATAGTAAATGAAACGACAGTGGTGACATGCCAGAAGACCAGCTAAGAAGACAGGTGCAGATGAATTCAAGATCCATCAAATAATCAGCTCAATGAGAAAAATAACTAAGCTTATTCGGATTCTGATGAATAGAGCACATAGTGGATTTAGACTAAAAATGTGGCTTCATTAAAGACACTGGAACAAGAAAAAAGGTTTTTATGATCAGAATATGACCAGACCAAGCATTACAAATACAAAGACTTCTACCTATGTTTCATAGATAATGAAAGGTATTTGATAAGCTATCGCACAAGGATGTATTTGAACTGCTAGAAAAACTTGATTTATTTGAGATATTACAATAATCTGGAACATTTTACTGGGAACAAACTGCCAGCATACAGATAGAAAATGAATAAGTACACAAAAATAGAAAGTGGGCCTATGACAAAGATGCATCTCCTCACCAGATTTATTCAACCTTTACAGCAAGGCAATCTTAAGAGAACTAGAAGATTTATTATTGGTGGGCACAATCTTAATGTGAGATATACAGACTTTGCCATGATGATGGCAGATACTGAAAGAAAACTGATGGAACTCCTAGACAAAATAAACAAAACAGGCCTGTACAATTGAAAAATGTGAACGGCTACAGAAAATTAGCTGTGGGCGAGAAGAGTAAATTTTTAAAGTAAATTACTGAGTGAAAAAAGTGTATTCTAAAGACAGTATGTCTTGATTTAAAAAAAAAAAAAAAAAAAGTATATTCATTCATTATAAAACTGAATTTTTGTACATGATTAGTTGCCACATTTATTCTGATGATCAAAAAAAATTTACTATTTTGAAAACCCATCACAGACCACCCTGAATATGGCTCATGGTCTGTGAGCTGTATTTTTGTGCAGGCCTGTAGATAAAGAAAGCAAAAAGAAAAGATTAATCATCAATTGTAAGAAGACAATGTATGGTTGTAAGCAAGAGGGACAACACAAGATGCGAGTTAAAAATTGGAGATGTCAGAATTATAGAAAGACAGAAATTTTAACAATTTAGGAAGTTATAACAAGACAATGGGAAATGTGACACAGAAATCTGACAATGCATTGAAATAGTGAAAGATGCCTTCCAAAAGTTAAACAAAGTATTAAGAAAGATTTTGTTAGAAACAGAGAAAATGTACTGAACTGCTAATCAGTTTTCCTAAATAACTCTGAATGTTGGACATTATTCTCACAGATGAAGCAGAGATGTGGTTCTACAGAAGGATACTAAGAATTCTATAAACAAAACATGTTAGCAACAAGGAATTTTTAAAGAAAATAGGAATGAAAAGGACACTTATACTTAGAATTTGATGCTCACAATACATTGAAGGCAAGAGGGACAGAAGGAAACTTAAAACCTACCTACCTACCTGACTGACTTTTATAAATGAATGGCAGAAAAGGAACTTGAAAAAATAGTAAAGGGATAAACGTTGCTTATGGCTACAAAGGATAGGAAGTTGTGGAGAGCTGATTGTTCATGTCCTACAGTAACACTGTCACATAAAAGATTCCTATCAATGAATTCTCTCCTTAGTTTCAATTATAATTAAGCTCTCTTCTTCTTTATGTGCTGTGTCCCCTATATGTTTATCCTTTACAATTATGGCTCTCCACAATTTCCTATCTTTTGTAGCTCTTAATAAATTTTATCTTTTTGTTATGCATTCTATTCCTCTGTCCCTCTTACCTTCAATCTGTAATGTGAGTATCAGATTTTCCAAGCCCTCTTTCCTCATTATGTGCCCTAGAAATTTCACCTCTCTCTTCCTGATATTAAGTATGTTTTCTTTTTGTCAGAATATTTCTTTCCGCAAAGTCTTGTAACTTTGTAGTTTGTTCTTATGCTTTATAATTTTTGTATGCATTATTAGGAAGGCAAAAAAATTGTAAATGTCAACAGCACCACTTTTTTTGTTCAGAATTGATTATACAACTTGAAATGTTTTCTTCTGTACAGTGAATCACTTTGTCTACAACTCTAGACTTTCTTCTTATTTTCTGTATCTGAGTGTATATATTTCTTACACCTTGTGATTACAACACCAGCTGAAGACCCCCACAACTGATGTATGTGTTATAAAGATCAACTGAAACATATTAAGAAAAAAAGGTAGTAGCAATCTGCAAAACTAGCAGCAGATCATCAATTCTGACACCAAATTATTTTGACTGCTCAAAATTTTCTCAAACAAGAATAACATAGAAGCATAGAGAACAAATACCAAAGGCAGAAAAATTGGCTCTAACATTCGTGTGTGTGTGTGTCTATGCAAATGTTCCATGCAAGGATTGGTCTTGCCTGCCACCAAAGACATATACATGGGAATTGAGAAAGGTTGTGTATGGCAAGGGAATGAAATACTCTGAAACCAGGAATATTCTTAAATCTGTCCATAGATCAGAATGTAACAAATTATATAAGGGCTATTGAAGAGCTTTTGACTTAACCAAAAGATTCAATTCCTATTTGTAAGAAGTATTATGTCATTTACTTGTATTCCATTTACATTATTGCAATTATCCAAACTGATAAGAAAGTTATAGATCATAATGCACATTTGGAAGTAGTAATTTAACTACTCTTCTTTTTGTGCCATCTCCCTTCAGGAAGTGCACATTCATAGCTCTCCATACCTTCCTGTCCCTCTTTCTCCTTGTTAAGTAGATTACTCACTGCTTTCATTTGTTTCCCTCGTCTTCACTATATCCTGTGAGTGCTAAATTCTCCAGGCTCTCTTTCCTCATTATGTATCCCAGAAATTTCAGCTCTTGCTTTCTGATTGTAAGTAAGTTTCATTGTTTTTATTTTCCTTAAAATATCCTCATTGTTCACATGCTCTGATCATGTTATTCTCAGAATTCATCAATAAAACCACATTGCTGTCATTTCATGTCTCTTTGTCATCTGTGAAAAGACTATTCAGCATTAATTGCTGGAAGGTATTTTTTGCTGTTCCTGTGCACCTTTAGATTTTTGTGTCATATTTTCCATTACCAAAATAGTTAAATTGTACCTGTTTAATAACACCCTCCATTACAAACAAATACATAAATCATACCTTCAACTGTCTCTTTTACTCCCAACCATGCATTCTGTCTTCCTATAATTATTAATCTATTCTTAATTTCTTTTACTACCTTGTCTAAGAGTTCTTACAGTTTCCCTTCTGAGTTTGCCATCAATGCAATGTTATCCACATATTTTAAGTCATTAAGATTGTCTTCCAATGATAAATTCTTGTATTTCTCTTAAGATTATCTCACTGTACAGATAAAAAAAAATGTAAATAAATCCTAGGAGAAAAAGCATCATTGTCTCTTTCTGTTTTTGTGTATTCACTGAATTCCTTCTCTTCTGCTACAGGGTGTGATGGGTAAATTGCTGCCATTTTATATTTTTAATTTTGCACGTAGACATTGTTTTGTTGACCGCACAGTATAGTAGGATCAGTTCGACACTTATATTTTCGTAAAAAAAAAAAAAAAAAAAAAGAATAAAAAAAGGAAACTAGCTTTCTTGTCCACGTGACTTTTCACACATTCCCTTTCCTCTTTTAAAAGCTGCGTTCTCCTTCCTTTTCATTCTGAATTCTTTCCTTTGTTGATTACTGACTGCTGTGAATTAAGTTCAGTAAAGCCTTAAGAAAAGGTTATTCTATCCTTGCTTTCTTCTCTTTACTACGTAACAATTCTATTCTAGCTTTCTTCTCTGTACTACGTAACAATTTACTGAACTTAATTCCTCATGGACAAGATTATTCGTCTGGACAAGTTTGATATATCTTCTGCAGACCCTCAGGCTAGCAAGCTCTGAAGACTATGGTACCGTAATTTTAATTATTACTTATCAACTATTGCTTCTTTAAACTCAGACAAACTCGAAGTCCTTTATTTAAACATCGGTGCTACCGTTGCTGATGTTATCGAGGGTTGTTTTGGATTTGAACATGCTGTTGAATTGCTGAAAAGTGTTTATGACAAGTCTCCAAGTGTTATTCATGCTAGACATTTGTTGTCTACACGTCTGCAGCAGGAAAATGAGTCTGTAGACCAATACCTTCAGGCCTTGAATCGACTTGCTGCTGACTGTTGCTTCCAAGATGTTACTGCTACTACTTACAGGGATGAATCTGTCCGTGATACATTTATACATGGTCTCCGGTCCCCCGTAATACGTGCCAGACTGCTTGAAACTGATACGCTGACTCTCAAGGAGGCTACTCAATGTGCTAGAGCCTTAGAACAGGCTCACTTTCATGCTGAATCATACACTTCTCAGATTGGATCAGCCGCTGCTACTACCACTAGGACTAAAAATGTGTTTACTGATTCTGCCGAGGAGGCCACTTCCACTACTATTACTAAAAATATGCTTTCTGACTTAACTGATTCTCGTACGGAGTGTGACTCTGTACAATTGTCTGCTGCCCTTGCTTGTGGCAAGTGCTCCAACTGTGGAGGGAAACGTCACTTTAAGGATAATCGTCGCTATTGTCCTGCCCGTGATAAGATATGTCGAAACTGTGGCAAACTCGGTCATTTTTCTAAAGTTTGCCGTTCTACCATGCCGGCACCTTCACGTTCTACCTCAGCTATTATAGTAGCCCGTGCTAAAGACGATGATAGGTCTCCTCCAGTTACTAAAACTTTAGAATTAAAAGGAAAGAGATTAACTGCCCTCATAGACACCGGTAGTTCTGATAACTTTATCAGTGCCCATATTGTTAAAACAATGAAACTGTCTACTTCTAAACGGAATTCCGTAATTTCCATGGCATCATCTGCCATTTCCCCCAAACTATCTGAATATTGTACTGAGGACATTATCTTCAATGGTTACGAATATAAACAAATTGACTTTACAGTACTTCCTGATTCCTGTATGGATATTATACTTGGAGTGCCCTTCTTAAAACTACACCAGAGTATCACTATTTCTTTTGGTGGATCTCAGGATATTCTAAAAATCTGCGCTTTAACCAAGATCAGTTGTGCTCCTGTTAAGTTGTTCCGAAACTTGACCCCTGACTGCAAACCTATTGCTACTAAATCCCGAAATTACCGTGCAGAGGATGCTCGGTTCATTAAAAAAGAAATTCTACAACTGCTTGAGGATGATATAATTGAAACAAGTTACGCTCCATGGCATGCTCAAATTGTTGTAACTTTGTCACCTAATAAAAAGAAACGATTGGTAGTCGATTTTTCCCAGACTATTAATCGGTTCACCTTACTTGATGCCTACCCCTTACCTCGAATTGAAGATCTCGTAAACCAAATAGCCCAGTATCGTATCTATAGTATAATTGACTTGTCCAAAGCGTACTATCAGATTGAAATTTGCCCCGAAGATCGCCCCTATACGGCCTTTCAAGCTGGAAATCGTCTGTACCAATTTAAACGAATACCCATGGGTGTTACTAACGGGGTTTCTGCCTTTCAGCGATTTATGAGTTCTTTCATTTCTGATAACAAATTATCTGGAACCTTTTCGTATATAGATGATATAACTGTTTGCGGTAAAACCCAGGAAGAGCATGATGTCAATTTGGAATGTTTCTTAAAGGCTACCTCGACATACAACCTCGAAATAAACCGGGAAAAATCAGAGTTTTCACTTCGTTCTATTAATGTGCTTGGATATCAAATTTGTAACGGAGCTATCCAACCCGATCCTGAGCATTTGAAGCCACTTTTGCAAATGCCTCCTCCTTCTGACTCAAATTCGTTAAAAAGATGTCTTGGTGTGTTGGCTTACTATGCAAAATGGATACCTAAATATTCACACAAAATCCATCCACTGGTCGAAAATAAACAATTCCCTATGCCTCCTATAGTTATAAATTCTGTCAAAAAACTTAAGACATTGCCGAGTCATCTGTAAAAGTTATTGATCATGAATTGCCATTTACTATTGAAACCGATGCCTCAGAAAAGGCTATTAGAGGCACTCTTTTACAAGCTGAGCGACCTGTAGCATTCTTTTCTTGGTTGCTAAACCCCTCTGAAATACGACTTCATATAGTCGAAAAAGAAGCATATGCCATAGTCGAATGCGTTCGTAAATGGAGAGACCTCCTTGCTGGGAAACATTTTACTATTATTACTGATCAACAAGCCGTATCTTTTATGTTTAAACCTGCTAATCGCAGAAAAATTAAAAACGATAAAATTATACTGTGGAAAATGGAACTTCTTCCCTTTTCATACGACATAAAACACCGTCTTGGAAATGAAAACACATTTGCGGATATCTTATCCAGAGTATGTGGTGCTGCTGCTTCTTCCTTGAAGGAACTTAAATCAATACACCCTGGGGTACAGCGCTTTTGGCATTTTGTAAGGTCTCAAAATATGCCATATTTGCTTGATGAAGTCCGACGTGTTACTTCTGAATGTACGACCTGTGCCGAAATAAAACCCCAATTCTTCGATTCTGCTAGTAATGTTCTGATCCATTCTACTGCGCCATTTCAGCGTCTTTCCATAGACTACAAAGGGCCTGACCCGGTATCTCCGACAGGTTACTGATATATATTTACTGTTGTCGACGAATATAGTCGATTTCCCTTTGCCTTTCCTTGCCACGATTGCTCTTCGCAAACTGCTTTTCAGTGCCTGACAAGTATTTTCTCCATTTTCGGACTTCCCTCGTTCATTCACTCCGATTGAGGAACTTCGTTTATGTCGGGAGAATTTAAACAATTTCTAACACGACTTGGAATTGGATGCAGTAATACTACTGCTTAAAACCCTAGAGGCAATAGCCAATGCGAATGTTACAACGGCATAATTTGGAATACCATATTATTGGCCCTGGAATCAAAAAATTACCAATTAGTGCTTGGCAGGATGTTCTACATGATGTGTTAAATGCTATCCGCTCCCTGCTATGCACCACTACGAATGCAACACCCAACAAACGAATGTTCAATTTTGAAAGGCGGTCCTCCACCGGTACTGCATTGCCTGTTTGGCTCTGTGAGCCTGGGGAGGTATTATTAAAACAATTTGGTGTCAGAAGTAAATATGACCCTATCATTGAGGTGGTGGAACTCCTTGAGGCCAACCCTACGCATGCCAAAATACGTCACAATGATGGCCGGGAAGATTCGGTGGCCCTGAGACGGTTGGCACGTTTTCCATGCCCGGATGGACCTCAAAATGGACCTGAATATACTCAACCCAACGTGGACCATGCAGATTCAACCCTTTTGCCTGATGCAGGTCCCGTTAATATTTCTTCACCTTATACAGAAAATGAATCTGTGAATAATAGCCAGAATCCTGAAAGTCAGACTTCTCTTCCAGTGGTGAACTACCTCCACGCCGGTCTAGCAGGATTCGTAGACCAATCCAACGACTGGATTTATAAAACTTTTTCAATTACAATCTCTTTTGCAAGTGGGGGAGAATGTTATATTTTCGTAAAAAAAGAATAAAAAAAAGGAAACTAGCTTTCTTGTCCACGTGACTTTTCACATGTTCCGTTTCCTCTTTAAAAGCTGCGTTCTCCTTCCTTTTCATTCTGAATTCTTTCCTTTGTTGATTACTGACTGCTGTGAATTAAGTTCAGTAAAGCCTTAAGAAAAGGTTATTCTATCCTTGCTTTCTTCTCTTTACTACGTAACAATTCTATTCTAGCTTTCTTCTCTGTACTACGTAACAGACACCGTCTGTGAGAAAAAGAGCACCATGACACAATTCACTCTGCCAAAAATTTGGAAATGGCATGCTGTACTACTTGGCAATCATGCTGTAAGCTCGTATATGAATATTTCACAGTGTTTGGGTGTTAATCTAAGATCAGTACAGAGGATTTGGAAAGAGTTGGATGAGTCTAATGGTGATTACAAAGGTACGGCAAGTCAAAAAACTCACTCTGAGCATTCTAAGAAAAGAACTCCCAAAATTGTTGGTGAGACACAACGTGGAGTCCTACATCAAGTGCCTTGAGGAGATAGTGCTACTCTGGGTCAAGAGGGTGGCTGCTGAAAGACCATATGTCTTGCACTGGACTCTGCACCATGACACACAAGCAGGTGAACCCAGTCATGGCTGTCAGACCATTTCTGCAACCACATCACTCCTTAAATCTGTCCACTTAACTCCCCTGACTGCAACCCCCTTGATTATTGTGTGAGGCACAGTTGAGCAAGCAACCAACAAAACTATTTGTAACACCAAAGATGAACTGAAGGCAAAGATTATGACAACATTCACCAGCTTAAACAAGTAGACTGTCTAGAAGAGTTGCAGGAGATTCTGAAGTCGTTTGACGGCCATGGTCGAAGCCAATAGTGATTTTTTTTTAATAAATTTATTCTTTAGTATTTAAAGATATTTTTGTGTAATTTTGGTAAATATATATGTTAAAATGAGATGTCAGTGTTATTTTCATTTTTGTATAATTTAGATGACAATTTATCCATCGCACCCTGTATAGGATGTTTGCTCTCAGTAAAAGTTATGGATTGCTTGAATATTTTTACCATGTAAATTGAGCTTTTCTAGTATTTCAAGTAGACTTTTGTGTTGTACCTTATCAAATGCCTTGCTATAAGTATAAATGAAATCACACTTTAAAAAAAAAATTATTCATCAATCTTGATCTTTTAGTTGCCAAAAGGAATAGTATCATTTGAAAAAAATTAAATGGATATTAAGTGATGAATTGAAGATTAAAAAATCAAGTGAATACAAAAATTTAAATATCTGTTAACTGTTTTGACAGAGGACAGAAGGTGCATTGGAATAACAAAAGATAACTTTCAAAAACTAAGCAAAGAATTAAGAAACAGGAAAATCTTGTTAGAAACAAAGAAAAGAGTACTTAATATCTAACATCAGTCCTCTTTCACCGTAATGAATGCTGAACAATTGCCTCACGGATGAAGAAGACTTGAAGCAACAAATGTGGTTCTCAGAAGGATGCTGAGAATACTATAGATTGAACATGTGAGCAATAAGGACATTTATTCTTTAAATCAGAAAGAAGCAGTTGAAATTTCTTGAGCACATAATGAGGAAAGAGAGCTTAGAAAAATTGACACTGACAGGACATTTAAGGCAAAAGCGACAGAGGAAAGCAGCATGTAACCTACTTAACAAGCTTGTGTAAATGGTTTACAGAACAAGGATTAGGGAAGATAGTGAAAAGGCAAAATTTACTCAGAGCTACAACGGACAAGACATTGTGGAGAGCCATATTCACCCATGTCCTGAAGCGACACAGCACATAAAAGAAAAAGATTTTATAGGTTCACTTAGATATACTTAAATCTGCTAACAGGTTAGTTATTCTGTTGATATTATATTGTAATCACAAATTCTGTTTCAGCACAATAGACAATGATTAAGGAACATTGTACTGCAATATTTACTTTTAACAATATTTAGTAGAAATTTAAAACCTATACACTATAGAGAAAGAAAAGAGGAAAATTGAACAAAGTTCTATACTCTTTGAATGTACAATCAAAGAATGTTCAAAATGAAAGCTTTGTGCAAATAGTGGCTCTTGTACAATATCTCAACATGAGACCAGAAATTCACAATATAAATAAATCTTGTTAATGCAGCCCCTCTCTCTATATATAAATATGTCTCTCTCGCTCTCATACACATATGTGCATATAAAAAAATGAAGTGGCAAAAAAATAGGGACAGCTACCTAATAAATATGTAGCCCCCCTCTTCAAAAACAAAAATAGCAACTACATGATGTAGCATAGTCTCTAAGTTGTCAAAGTAATCGCAGAGATATGATCTATTCAGTATCCAAACATATTCCAGAGCTTCCATAATCGAGTTGTGTTTATTGGGTGTGACTGCAGGGAATTTAGTAAGTTCTTCAATATGTCCCATACAGGTAGATCTGGTGAGTGCAAGGAGCTAATAGAGTACCTTGAAGAAGTCAACAGAGTGATCTTGGGATCAGTTTCATGTCACCTATGCATAATGGCTTTGGGATGGGGGATGTCTTATCTTGTTGGAACAAATCAGCAGCAGCAGGAAACCTGGCAAGTATAAAGGAGAAGTGCTTTGCAACAAGGTCTGTGTATGTCACACTTGTCAAGCTGAATTACTTTTATCAATGATCCTTGCTAACTCCAACAAAACTAACCCCATACCTTTACTTATGACAATCTTACACAACACCCTGAAAACAAGCCAGAATTATAGCCTCTTGCAGTCTTCTGTACAAATATCTGCCCAAAAGAGATGCATATCGCATCTTACTAGTTGCCTGTTTTCCATGTTCCAATGGTAATATTCTCTGGTCAAAGTGAGGTAGAGTAACTTATGACATGGTGTCAATAATAGTATCTTATTGGTCAATGACTGTGTAACCCTATGGAAAGCAGTGCACATTATGCATTAAGTATCACCAGCATTGAATTGGAATGTGATTTGATGCATTGTCTGATTACTGTTCTTGTCAGTTGTTTGTAGCCCCATTCTTTAAATCATTCATCTACAATTCTCTAATTTATTCCAACTGCTATCACTAATTTCAATATCCATATTTTCTTCAATATTATGTGTAAGTCTCATATACTCCAGGCATCCTTTTCCTTGCTACATCGCCAAATCCTTACTACAAGCTATGAACATCGTCTTTCTTAGATTCTTTTTATCACAGTATGTATCATCTTTTCATACAATTATTTCTCTTAACTATTCTTATTTTTCCTGTATTAATTATTCAAAGAAAGGAAATGTTTATTTTGCATAAACAGTTTCTCAAAGTATTACAGTCACTTTCCTTGTTTTCGCATGACCGTTAATAGATGATTCAGTTTGTTTTTAAATACCAATGTTATCCTTTTTTTTTTTTTTTTTACTACTGCTATAATGATTTCTTGATAAATATGATTTATATCCATGAAAAAAAAAAGTTCATTTTTTTGGTTATAATTCATGCAAAATTAGGATTAATAATAAAATTCTGTTGTTATTTTCTGATCATCACAATTTCTATCCATTTTTTTATTCAAAGTAGATTTTCATTTATAATGACTTTCTATCAACAATACTCATTTATCAAAATTAGGAAATATTTTTTCAATCTTTGATATATATGAGGTCTGATCAAAAAGTATTGGGACTGTTGCTATGGAAACTGAGATAAAGTCTGTAGAGTGAAGCCACTTGGCACAGCTTGGCCTTTAACTCTGTCATGCATACACACTAAGCTATAATGTTCTCACTCACTTCCGTGGTTTATAGCAGTGCTTGATAGGAAAGTGTGCAGAGTGTGGTTGACTCATCACACCCCAGATGTCCCATCAGTGATCATGTCTTGTGCAACAGTTTTGGACCAAACACAACACTCCTCAGATCTGACAACCACTCTATTCCTTAGATCTTATCCATTGCAACTTTTTCTTCTTTCCAAATTCTATTAGAACACGGATTTCCTCAATGTTTTGAAATTAAGAGAATGCAACAAGGCAGCTGCTCACTATTGCAAAAAAGAAGTTCCATGAATGCTTCCATCAAGGGAAACAATTCTGGATAAAGTGTGTGGCTTCAGAAGGGGACTATTTCAAAGGAGATTAAATACTGAATTGATATGTGTTGTAGTTTTATTTTCATAGCATCTAGTGCCAATACTTTTTTATCAGGCCTCATATGTAGCATGTAATTTTTCTTAATCTCTGTATCTCTTCTAAAGTTTGGGAATAGTATAAAATAGTGAATTTACCTTTTATTTTACTTCTTATTTTACTTCTCAGCTTTCTCTACAACGTGAGAAGAGTGCTTCGGAAATATTGAGACAACAACTCCACTTAGCCCAAGCTATGAACATGGTACTCTCCAATCCTTTACATCTAATTTGTATAATAACATCCTTCAATTTTGTTTTGTCTTGCTTTTCTTTTTTCTTTCTTTTAAATTTACTACAAGTTTCCCAACTTTTATTATTGTCATTCACATTGGATTTCTGCCTCAATAAATAACCTAAATTGTCTTGGAATATATATTTGCAAATAAGGTATGCTAAAGCCAAATGTTATAAATTTATAATTTACAACTCGTTATTTTCTATGTTTTTCTTTTGGATATGGGTCAATAGATAGAACAGCTTGCTGGAAATATTTCTCTCTCTTTTTCTTTTTTTTCTCTCTCTCTTCCTCTTGTTCTCCATATCCATCTACTCTTGCTGTCTGTCCCCACCCTATTAAGTTTTTGTTTTAATTAATAAGAATTTTTCCATTATTTCTAATTATTTCAATTTTCAAGTCTTTTTTTTATGCTTATAATACAATGAAAATGAATTAACTGTTGAGATTTTTAGACAGCCTACATTTTTATGCCATTTAATATTACAAAAGAATTTCAAAAATGCTTTAACGTAAATGATAGGTCATAGTTCATTTCAATGAATAAGAAAACTGATTAGTTTTAATAGGCAATATGCCATTGTAGGTTTTCATAAACTTGGGATTTAAAAATAATCTTAAGTCTCTAATTATCATCTCAACAACTTTTTTTATCTGCTTACAGACATTGATTTTTTTTTTTTTTAAGTAAACTAATTCTTCTCTTTCCAAATTGCTCAGACAAACTACATTCTTTGGTTCCACCACTTCAAATCTTCACAGCAAAGGCATGCCATGCCACATATATTGTAGCAAACCACCCACTTTCCCTCCGTATTCCATTCCACTCAAACAGCTTCTTCCTAAAAACCACTGCTCTGTGGAACCGACTCCCAAGAAGATGTTTCCCTGATAACTACAATCTTAAACTGTCCAAGTCTAGGGTTAATTTTTATCTTCCCCCTCCTATCTGCACGAATTGCCTCTTAACATAACCCTTTACTTTGAGTGGCCCTAGGCCTTGTACAGAGTTTACCCTACTGTAAAAAAAAATAAAATAATTATTACTTTTATTCTAAATGCACCTTTTCCTCCTCTTGCAGTTCAAAGAGAAGTTTAATCAATTTTTATAAATTAAATTCTTTGATTGCCATTACTATTTTTTTTACTGTTCCAATTTTTTAAAAGTTTTTAAGATATTTAAATTTTATTCACACACATTAGATTAAAATATTGAATTTCTTTCTATCTCTCTCTGTCTAAATCAAGTGGATTCATGCAAACATAAATATTTCTTTATAACAAATGAATCTACACTTTGGTTATTTTTTAATAGTGAATCTTAGTTGTTCACAATCTGATACCACAAGTTCTGTTTAGCCCTTCAAACATATCAGCTAAAATCGTATCAATTGATGAGCTCCACCCACACAAGCCTTCTCCTAAGAAATGGCTCACATGTGCTTTCTATTCAAACTACCTTATAGGAGACTGAACTAAAAAAAAAAAAAAAAAATCCTTTTGCCTTATGATTTTAATTTTCATTTCATACCTGATTACATTTAGAATGTTTTGATAGTGACTATTCTGAATTTGTTTCCATAAAGGGATTTAGGAACAATCATTAGAAAATTCACTTTTAATAACAGATTTTTATATGTTTACAATTTTATTTCAAAAATATAATTTTATTATAAAATATGCTTTTTATTGTTGACTATTAAGATGAAATGGAAAATATTAAAAAATATTGAATTTACCCAGTAAACATAAAATGAATACTGATGTAGAATAATGAATCAGTCATGTTAACTTAATTCAAGAGCTAATAAAAAGAACTATATTTACTAAGTTTAGCATATGGCCATATTAATGGAGCAGTAGAATAAAAACCACTATAATAGCCATAGTCTTGCTAACTCTCTCTCTCTACAGCAGGCAAACTAAATAAAAAAGTAAAGTATATAAATTGTCTCACAATGTTATCTGTAATCTATTTTATGTCTTCCCATGAAAATTATTTTGGGATTTGAGCAAATATCATTTGATTTTTTCATATGAAAACCTGCTATTATTTTTATTTTTTTATTTTTTTTCCTTAAGATTTTCAAAGTAAATTTATTTTCTTGACAAGATCACTTCAGAGATTTTTTTTCTTCCCGCTATCTATCACAATAATTACTTCAGTTCATCTTATGAATCATATGTCTGTTTAATGTTGAGTATTGGATGTTATAAAATAACCATTTTCTAGTAACTCCAGATAATTGGATTGAGAGTATACATTCATTATGGTCCTAAAGATACACATTTGTTTAGTTTTATATACATTTGTAAAATGATAAAGTTTTATATATTCTTTTCTGGTTAATGATTTACATATAAGATATATAAAATATAATATATCGAAATATATCTAATATCAATTATAAAATGTTCAGCTACCTTTTTTATTAAATTACATCATTTTTTTTATTTGGCTAATTGTTGGAATATTTGAGAAGTAAACAGCAAATTTAATGTAGATAAAATTAATGCTATCTGAATGTGAATTGTACTTCAAAATAATGTCTGCTTGTTGTTTATTTAGCAAAAATCTTTTTTTATATACTTTTATCTTTTCCAAGAAAAGCTTAACAAGCAATTGATCATGCCAGCTGTGGCCACTTAAATGACTGACAAATCTTTTTCTCAAAAGTATAATCAATGTTCTTACCATGACCATTTTTGTAATTGGAGAGATTTGCTGAACTCTTAAAAACATACCTTTATATTTAAAAATAAATACAAAGACAAGTCTTTTATCTTTTTGGTTTCTTTATATTCCCCAAATCAAGTTCCCAAAACAAACTTCTTTTATGTGCCATGTACCTTCAAGACATGGGTGAGCATGACTCGTCACAATTTCCTATGATTTGAAGCAATAAACAATGTTTGTCTCTTTACTGTCCCTCCCTGTTCATGTTCTGCCATCCATTTACAGACTCATTAGGCATGTTACCCACTGCTCCTCTTGCCTTGTCCTGTGAGTATCAAATTCTCCAAACCCCTTTCTTTATTATGTGTCCTTGCCAGCCATTATATTGTAACCCAAGAAAACAAGTAGTGACTCATTTTGCTTTTCCACATTTCTCACCTCTTCCACTACTGACTCAAATGGTCATTGTAAGGGAATGTAAATTTTTTTCTCTTGAGAAAAAGAAATTCAATTTAGAATTTTGCATTTCTTTTATTGAAGAGTACTCTAATTGATTTAAGTTTTGATTTATATTATTAATTACTATTTAAACTTGTAGCCTTTCCCCTTCCAAGTGAAACCTTGCCAGCCATTGTATTTTAACCTAAGTAAACAAGTGATGGGTCATTCGGCTTTTTCACTTTTGTCTTTTCTACTACTGACTGAGGGAATTATGAAGAAACAAACTTCAGATATTCCTAATTTTGTTCAAACAACTGACCCCCCCTACTTTTGTATGTTTGATCTTGTTAACACATTTTAGCTGACCCATTCTTCAGCCTTCATCAAGTGTACAATTCTTAAGAGGAAAATCCTTATTTCTCTCATAAAATGGTAGAAAAAAAAAATGGTCATTAATATACTAACCAGATCAATCTATTTCAGCAACACTAAATACACAGACAAATGGATCAACTGAAATGCTAACAGCATCAGGATCTTGAATGAAGGGTTCACTTGTCCAAATCTAGAATGTTAATGATTATTGTTAAAGTTAGAGACTGTAAACTTCAGATGTGACTCTCTGAACATAGAGAAGTGTATAAAGTAGGATAGATTTAGTTCTTGCAAACCTTTAGGGTCAATAATATTCTGTAGTGTACTGTATTGATCAAATTGATTCTCTTTAAATAAATTCAAAGTATCTTTTTTCAAATGATTTTTAATATTTTTTTTCTTCAGATTACAGCTGTAGCCAAATGATTTTCATTTTATTGAAGTCGTAATTTGGCAGATATTAAAACAAAAATCATTTGAAGTTATATAAAAATTGAATGAAATATTGTAAATTTTACTGATATTGTATGAAAACTGAAAGGCTAAAAAAACTGCTACCTAATAACATGTAGACACCCCCCCCCTTCCTGATTAATGGTACTTAACATGATGTGATTTGAAGTTTACAAGATACTGGAGTTGTTGCATTGTTTTATCTATCCAAGCATATTCCAGTATTTTCCATTAGTATGTTGTTTATTGGGTATTAAATTATGTCTACAATATTCTTCACACAAGCTCAATAAGGTTTAAAACTAGCAAGTGTTAGTCTAGTAGAATACTAGAAAGTCACTTGTGCATTTGGAGCCAGTTTCCTGTCACCCATGCATAATGGGAGATTATTTTACCTTATTTGAACAATCCATCACTACAAGGAAACCTAGTAAACAGAAAGGAATGAACATATTTACAGCACTTCTTGTAAAATATAACTGATCTGATCATGTGACATGGCCCTAATCTTCTGTGGTCCAGTGATGATGCTCTCCAACCTAGATGTGATACAGTAACTGATACTGTGATGTCAACATTGGTACTCTTAGAGGTCAACATCTGTGAGACCTCCCCATGGAATGCAACACACACTAAACAGTGTTGACTTATCGGTTGAGTACCATGAGCATTGAATTGGAATATGATTCAATGTTCCTCTTAATTATTCACTGCTGGTCACATTCTTGCTTCACCTGTGGATACATGCCACTGATATCTGTTCACAAATTCATATATTTCTAGTGTACCTTTGTTAGTGTTGCCCAGGACAAAATGGAGAATAGTTGCCACCTTGAAATAAAAAATGCACCATTTTTATGACTCCAACAATCAGTGTTAAATCCAGTTTAGAGTTCATGGCTGACACAGCTACACTACCTCTTTATCTATTACATCACAAATACATATTTTACAAGTAAGGGAGAGTGAAACAATAGCGTCTTACTGTGTCAAATATTTTGGCACTTTGGTTGAGGATTTTGCATCATAAACTTTCTTTAGTTTACTGCTGGAAAGTAATTAATTTAGCTCTTGTAGACAGTTTGTTGCATAAAACAAACACTTCTTATATTAAATCTCTTAAGGTGACTTGAACAATTTTTTAACATGACTTTCCACCTTGTAAAATTGTATGTTTTTGTATATAAATGTCTATATAAAACATTTTTGAAGTTTTTGCCAGACTTTTTAAAAATAGCAGGTTTTTTTTTGGGGGGGGGGTCCAAAGTAGGGAATAATGTTTTTATTGTTTGTTTTCATAAATAGTAAAAAAATAAAAATCAGATTTGATTACATTTTTGTTACTTGTTCCTGAGTCCAGAGAAGGTTATTGAAGTACTATTCTAGACTATGATGTCAGGGGTTTGACAACTTCACAGCATTTAAATGGCCTGGTAGTGCCCATCTCTTCTAAGTATCATGTGGTAGAAAGTACTAGGTTATATGATGCTAGTAACAGGAAATAATCTCTCACCTGATTTTAATGTATGATAAATGGTGAAAAAACTACAGTCGAGGTAATTACCAGTGGTATTGAACTCGGGGATAGTTTGTTTCATGCTTTATACAAGGATATTGTGCACAAGTGGTACAATCTCTATCAATATTCAAACTGTAGACTCTGTTTTCTGAGTTGATAACTATTACACTACTTCATATTATAATCAATTTTTCTTTCTACATTTTATCAAATTTAATTTGTTCTTTACTGCCTCTCCTAGCTCTTGTCAAGCTTCGCAACACTGTCCTCTTGGCAACTCTGATCATGCTGTAAAATCTATTGATATTTTGTTCCAATCATCTGTTAGACAATAACCGCCTATTCATAAGACCTTTTTTTATTACCAGCATGCTAATTGGGATTCACTTATGGTCCTTGGATTGATATTTTTAACCTTCCTATTGAAAACTGTGTCAGTGATGGTTCTTCTTGAGTCAAAGCTGGCATAGATGCTTTTGTTCCTTCTTGGAAATAACAGTTGAAACTTCAGTCTTCTCCATGGTTCACACCAGCCTGTTCTGCCACTACAGCCAACAGAAATTATTTTTTTCCGTCTATACGAGTTCCTATCACAACAGATGCCTATCCATGACAGCACGTAATAAATGTAAATGTATCTTCAAAAGAGATAAGTCTTTGTTTGCTCTGAGAACAAGACACTTTATTGCATTGAACAACTTTGTCTCTTGTGACTCTGTAATATGTATTAAATAAGATTAAGTTTTCTATTCCTCCTCTCTTCAATCAATTTGAGGTTTTAACATCTATTGATGAAGCAGAATGTTTTGCTCATAAATTATCTTTAATCTGTACTCTTGACTCATCTGGAAAATCCTTGCCTGACTTTCCACTTAGAACTGAGTCTCTATTGAGTGATATAGGCATATAACCCCTTCTATGGTTTCTGCTATGATCTCTAATCTGTGTCCCCATAAAGTATGTGAACCTGATGGTATCCCTGTAATAGTCCTTAGGAAACGTGCTCCTGAACTGGTTCCTGTTCTCTCATATGGCTTTCATTTCTCAAGGTCAACTGTTGATATATTAACAATTGTTGTGGAAAGAGTCTCTCAAGCTTTAGATAAGAATGGTGAAGCTGGGGCTGTTTCTTTGGACACCTCAAAAGCTTTCAACAGTGTCTGTCATACTGGTCTTCACAAAGTGAAGTTATGGTATCTCCAGGCAAATTTTTGAACTGCTTCAGTTTTTCTTATCAAATTGTGAAATGAAAGCTATCCTGAACAACCACTCTTCTAGATCCTTTTGTACTAATGCAGGTGTCCCCCAGGGCTCTATCCTTGATCCTACTTTATTCTTTATTTTCATTAACAACCTTCCTTGATGGCATCAGCTCTCAGCTTGGTATCTGTACTGATAACCAAACCACTTGCTCCTGTCTTGGCAGTAAGTCTGATCAGTTTGATAATATCAAATTGGCAACTGATTTAAAAAATAACCGACATTCTGTGGTTAACTGGGGCAAAGACTGGTGTGTTAATTTTAGTGCCTCCAAAACAAAACTGGTCTCTATTAATCATCTGAGAGACCCCTTTTTGACTTCCAACAGCATATCTAATACTAACCTCTAGGAGAATGACTCATTGCAGCTTCTTGGGCTAACATTCTCAGCTAACACAAAGTAGAAAGACTATATTGAATCTATTGCTAGGTTTGCTGCTAAGAAAGTTGGTTCACTATGTCATGCTAGACAGTTTTTTCTCTATAGAATCTATCTTACATATCTATAAGTCTACCATTCATCCATGCTTAGAACATTGCTGCCACATATGGTCCATTACTCCTGCTATATATTTAGAGATTCTTGATAAAATCCAAAGAAGAATCAGCAATATTATTGTTCCTGACATCTCTGCTTCAGTTACTTTCCCATTGCTGTAAAGTTGCTTCCCTGTGCTTTTTCTATAAATACGTGCATGGTAATTGTTCTGATGAGTTCTTCACTATGAATTTAAGCACAGTACTAGATTAGCAACAAGGCCTCATCAATTTACAGTTGAATTGGCTACATGTAACCATGCATTATATGCTAAGTTTCTTTTCTTGTTTGTGGAACACTCTTCCAGCTACATGCTTTTCAGCCAAAATTAATTTTCAAAAATTTAAATGCAATATCAATCATTATCTACTGTCTTTTTGATCACTCTTCTATTGTTCTCACTCCTTAATAATATTTCTGTTTTCTAATTTTTTTCATATCCAGTAATCCCTTGTGTCTTAGTGGCTTTCCTGCCTTGCTTGGGCTTGAATTCAATTTTTAAAAAATAAATTCCTATTATTAGGATATTGTGTTAAATGTTCAAAATCATGTTAAGTATTTTATTTTAGTTTCTGAACTCGGTCCCACATTTACAGTTTTAGTCTACCAAATTTAAACTCAATTGCAAATTTGTCTCATTTCAGTTAGTAAACAAATTTGTGATATTTTTTGTCCTTTTTCAATTTATAGTTGATGTGCAAAAGTTTGGGGTAAACTACATAAAATGATTATACACATTTTTATTGTATTAAGAAGTTAAGATTGTTTAGCAGTATGCTTTTGTCCATAGTTGTCCTTGGAAATTGAGGATTTGAGGTACAATATAACAGAAGATACACCACATTAAACAGGTTAAAGTTGAAAAAAGGGCATGTAAAAACTATTGGGTCATTGAAAGATTTGATATGATAAAACCATGATTGTATGCAAATTTCTAAGGAGTTTTACCATCTTATTAACATGAGTATAAGGTGCCTTGGTCATTGTAGTTGAACATTAGCTTGCTTTTTCTTTCTTTTTCTTTTTTTTTCTTTTTTTTACACTAAAATCATGGCTATAAATTCTGTTGAAACAAGGATGAAGATTGTGAATTTGAAGAGGAAGATGACTCAAAAAGAGTCAGGCAGCTGGGAATTTCCAGAAACAGTGTTTAAACCATCCAAAAGACGTTTACTACTAACAGAAGTGTCTTAAGTGCCAAGAAAACTGGACAACCACAAAAATTAGACAAAGAGATGAAAGATTACCATGATTTGGGGAATAAATTAAGAAAAATTAATTTTTTTCTTTCTTTATTTTAACATTTGTTAAATTGTGAGAGTCCCAGTAAGCAATCCAAAATTAACAGCCAGACAAGTGAAAAGCGAATGCAGTTTTAACAGTGAGGTTTCAGTTAATACAGTATACAGTGTATTACAAAAAACAAGTAGAACAAGTGTATAGCAGAAAAAAAACATCATTAAACATAAAACATCAGAATAGAAGATTAAAGTGGTCAAAATACCATTCAACATAGAGATGCTGGAAAGTGGCAAAGAGTAATTATCAGTGATCATTGCAGAGGGATATCGAAGAAAGAAACAATGAAAGTTGCATCATAAAGATGGTAAAGTTTGGTGTTGGACAAGTAATGGTATGGGGCTGCATCAAAAATGATAGTAGAAACCTAAACAGTGAAAACTATATTGGTTTACTACAGTCTAATCTTCTGAAAGACTATGAAAATGGGTAATTTTGATGATGATGCTCTTTGCCATACATCACGTACAACAAAAAAAGTTTCTTGTGGATAAAGATGTTCAACCTTTTGGAAGACTAGCCAATGCAGTCTTGGTATAATTGAACCATTGTGGTGGAAACTGAAGAAACAACTGCTCCAACAAAAACTATGCAATCTCCAAAAATTTGAGGATTACTACGAAGAAAGCGGGGGGAATTCCCATTGAAAAAAACCTGGATTATATTCCATTCAATTCCACTCTCAAATTTAGGCCATTATTTGGGCTAAAGGCAGCAACCATTACTTACTAACCTCATATGTTGACATTTCATTTTTTTTTTTTAATAATAATAAAGATCACTTTTTGAAAAAAAAAAAAAAAAATCCTCTTTAACTTAATGAGCTGTAAAGTAAAAGTTTCACTGTTGGCTCAGTATTTTTGCATGGGCTTTTTTCAGCATTATTATGCTTATGATGCTCTATTATAAACCATTCAGCATTAATGAAAATGCAGTAACTCACTATCTGACTATCAAAGATCATAAAATGGACTGAGAAAAGCATACTGGTAATCAGTCTCAGATTTGGGGTAAAATTAACAAAACTAATTAATTTACCAAGATGGCCCCAAAATGTTTGCACACCAGTTTATATGTTAATGTACTTATCAGAAATAAAAATTGTTAAATTTTACCATGGGATTTTTAAAATAAATTTCCTCCTTCATGTTAACATCTGTTTGTATTTCTCAAGTGAATGAAAGAATGCTTTTATTACTGAGCATAGTAGGTTTTATTAGAAAAGTGTAATTTAAATTATACTTTTAAACTACTCTTTATGGCCCAATGATTTATAAAAGCTTAAAAGTTGCCATTTTTATTTATTTGCTTTCCACAATGCATTGCATTTCCACAATAAGTTTATAGACATCAAACTTGTTCAGCATATATAACCTCAATAATATCTATCAAGGGATGGTTTTCTTTTATTTATTTCATGCTATTCTCAAGCAGTAACTATTTTATCTTGATTTGAAATTTTTTTTTTTTTTTTTTTTACAAACCTACCATTTTTGTTACCGTAAGATAGGAAGCTTCTTACTTTTGATTGACATTACCTGTCTCTGCACAGGGAAAAGATTTTAATGTAGTCATCATTTGTAAAATGTATAAAAGTAGAACTGTACATTAGATATCTGCTCATGTGTGATTTATTTGTTTCTTTGAATACATTAAATATTACATGTACGCAGTATCAGATTTTATTATGTTAATGTTTTCACTATAACATTGATAACATTTTCAAGATAATATTTATACCAGCAATATGTCATGTTGCTTTCAGGTTATAATATCTATCCTTATTAAAAAGATATTAATAACTTCTGGTATCAGGTTAAATTTCTCTTATAAATAAATCCAAACAATATCGGCCAGTTTGATTACCAAAATATTCTATGTACTTGAATAAATTGTTTTACACTAATAAATTAAATTTATATTTATATAGACACCTTGATATTCTATAACCTACATCAGTCTTTTTTTTCTTTCCTTTTTTTTTTTTTAACTTATAGTTAACCCAATAGGAAGAGTGAGGTTATAAGGGGAAGTAGGAAGTAAGGGTATTATGAGGAGGAGTAAGATATATATTGGTTAGTTGTCAGGAAAGCATTCCCTCAGGAGTTTGTTCCACTAAGTAACAGTTCTAGGGAAGAAGCTGAGTGGAACTTGCTTTTTATCAACAGAACATGGAATGTGGATGGTTTGCCAGCATAAACAGGGCGAGTCCACTGTTGTGAAGGTCTGAGCTGACAGTACTAAGAAACGTAACTTGTCCAAATATCTGCCATAGTAATAACAATATATTAATGAAAGGCTGGCATCATTTTGTCTGGGATAATGGTTGTAGAATGGATGATAGTCCATCACCCACATAGCCGTGTAAGCACTTTTGAACTCTGCCGTGTTTGAACAATGAGTATTTGGCAGCCCCAGCCCAGATATGGCAACAATACTCTATTCTTGAATAGCAGAAAAACATGATTTACACAGAGAGATAACAAATTAAAACCAAATTTATACAATTAGAAAACATATCTTTAAGTACACACCAATTTTCATCTAGCTAAGTCACACACACTGCACTCTACTCAAGACAATTTTTAAAACAAACAAAATATATCCACTTATTCTCTATTGAATTAATATCTGGAGAGACCAGGGGGCCATTCTATTAATTTTAAAATCCTTTTTCTGACTAGGTGGACAGTAGTCACCTTTGTAGAATGCCTTACATAAATATAAACTTTAACTTTTTGGTCATAACCTGTAACACTCAAAAACTGTCTTTAAGAATAGGTATCTTGGTCAGTTTGGTATACATACTAAGAACTTATTCTGCATTTATCATGCCAGTATCCTCAATTTTGATGGCACCTTACTGTTTACAATACTATGGCAAGCATTACTCAATCTTTCTATTGTTGTCTTCTAAGTTATTTTGGTTGACTATTTCTTTATAGGATCCAACTTTTACCCCAGTCAATAAAGTTTGTCCATTGTTGCTCTACGTTCATCACTAAAAATTACTGTTGTGAAATCTTTCATCTGAAGCTTCAACCAACTTTCATGTTACTCTTTGTGATGTTTACTTAATGGTGTAATTTAGTTGCTTTCATATTTTTAGCCAATGTTCCTAATATTTTGCATCTTCCTCTCTGTTTATATCCACAGCATCACATTCTTAAAATATTTTCTTGCTTGTCAGTTCACTTTTCTTGCTTGTTACCATTTTCATTTTTCTCAAATCCCATTTGTAAGATTCAGTTTTTTGTTTATTTTTTAATCTTGCCAATGTTTTCATTTTCTTTTCCTATTGTTCTATTGATCTTTATTCAACATTTTTGCAATGTCCAACAATGTGTTACTTTGACTCTATCACTGTAAAATATTATATTTTTTGTATCTTGAAGTTATTTTTTTTTTTAAAACCCATGATTTTCTTTGTATATCTGAAATTAAAAAATATCAATGACTATACTATTATTTGTACTTATTTACAATATATTGAACAATGCTCTAATTACATAATAAACTCTCACACAATCAAATAAGTTAACATAAATATTTCTAATAAAAACAACTGAAAGTAATATGCTATATTTATCATATATAAGTGTATCAATTTTACCAATATCAGTTAGTTAATACCAATTCTATTCTGAAAATATTCACATGCATAATAAAAATCTGACATACTGTATTCAAATTTATTCTGATTGTTATCTACATTAATTACTACGAGGGGAATCCCTCTTCTTAGAAAACATATAGCATTGGCAAGTGCTACCTGTATAGATGTAATTGCTTAAGCTTCTAATGTACTAACTTGTTGGATATACTATACGTTATCTTTTTTTTTTTCTTTTCTTTTTTTTTTTTTTTTTTTTTTTTTTTAATATTCATGTAATATTACATGTCGTTAGGTATCATATTTCCAGAATACTTAAATTTAATATTTAAAATTATTTTGAATTTTCTTTGCTAGTTAATTCTCAATGACATGAAAAAAAAAATAAACAGCAAAAACTTTTCATGTTATTAAAGGCATATTTTTAACTTGGACTATAAAAAATATATTTGGTTTGTAATATCTTATAATTAGTAGCATAATCTAAACTCAAATTTCTACGGTCTTTTAGACTTGTTTAGTTATATTTACTTGAATCTCTTTCTGTATTTAATAAGTCGTTTCTGAAAGGAATCTGTTCTGTTATTCATTGTTTCAGAAAAACATGGTGAACAATCAAATGGATACTGGTGGTAATCTTGGAGCTGGCAATCTTCAGTTTATGCACCATAATATGCAGCAACCATTACACCACCAACAACAACAACAACAACAACTATTACAGCAACAGCAACAACAAAAAATATTAGAACCACAACAGCAACAACAATTATTACAAAAACAACCTGGTCTTTTAAATGACCTTCAAAATGGTAATGCTATGGGTAGAATATTACATCAACCACCGAATAATCAGTTTGGCCTTGGACAGCAACAAGACCAGATGGTAAGAAGTGCTATTCAGATTCTGAAAATGGAAATTAGTAAATAATTTAGCCAAATACTGAATATTTTTTAAATTTACCATGACTATATTCTATATTCCATATCTGTATGTGTGAGAATACGAAGACAAAATAGAAATGTATATTCTATATTCCTTGTAACTCAAAATTTGATCTTAACTAAAGAAAAAGAATAAAATTTTCGAAGCATAATATTGAATTTTTGAACAAAAAAATTTAACTTGATCTCCTGTCATAGTATCAATCACTTTAGCTTTGCTAATGTTGACTATGTATAATTACATACACGCACATACCAGGTGTAACAGCAAAATTGTCCATTTGTTAGATTAAGCTTTGAATCATACCTTAGAAATGATTAAAGATATCTTACTGGAATTCTCCAAGGTTTTGATAGCACTACTGAACTCTATTTTGAGCTATAAGAATATATAATTACTCTCCAAGCTTAACAGAAGAATCGTGATGAAATCAATCATAAAACGAAAATGACATGTTCATCATTAATTAATCATAGCTAAGAATCAAAAGCTCATGAAAGATTGGAATTAAATTCATATCTATATATATATATATATATATATATATATTATTCCAGGATCATTCTCCAACTTATTCAAGATGATCTTCACCCTCTCTAACCTTCTAACTTTCTGTCCTGGAGTAAAAAGGGGCCTCACAGGTTTCATGTATAATTTTATTTTCAAGACTTTTTTCACTGCTTTTTGTACTGTCATAGCTGAAACTCCTCTCACATTCCAAACATTTTATGGATTGAGTTGGATCGCTCCTAATTGATTTCTTTAGCTATCTTAAGTTGAAATGATGATCCCTCTTCCTGTTGTGACCTCCTGATCCAATTTTCCTCTCTACTGTTCCCTCTTTTTTAAACTTATTCACTGTTCTCTTGATGGTTCTTGAATGGACTTTGAAGATGGAAACCCGAGTATGAATGTTGGTACCATTACTGAAGTCCTGAATGATTTTTTCCTCTCACCATTGCTTAGTTAAGAAAACACAAAGTGACTTTAACCTGTTCTCTTTCTAGCTAAATAACTCAAATGGTTTTTCAGTGTTTCTTATGACAGATGGTGTCAAGAAGGCTAAACATCTTATCTGAAAACCTAGAAAAAAACTTAATTAGTTTAATGGGTTTTTTTTTTTAGATATTAAACATTTCATGGGATGGACAATTTTGCTGTTACACTCGGTATATACATGTAATATTATATATATATATATATATATATATATATTACAGGTAATCAATTTGTTGGTATATAATCCAGATGGATCCTAGTAATATTAGTTATTAAAATTGATCCACAGAGAGCTCAATATATTTATTATAACAGAGCATATGTATTTTTTATAGCAAAAAAAAAACAAAAATTACCTCAACATAGAAGATAGTCTATTTCAAGCTATTCTGTAGGTGTCAATTTTCTATGTTGAGGTAATTTTTGTTTTTTTGCTATAAAATATATATAGGCAGCATATTTTAATTCAAACATGTTTCATTGGATAATATAGACATTGTGTCTATTTATTTTTATACTGATCTTTTTCCAGTTGTCTAATCAGTTTCTTGGTATCAAAATGAAATTCATTAGGGAAGATACCATTGTTTTTTTTGTTTTTTTAACATAAGTACTTTTGACCTTTTCTAAGATCATCTTCAGTAATAAATAACAAACAAGCTATAAATAAAATGTGCATTCTGTTGTCATTGTAATTTACCCCTAGTATAAAAATAAAAACAATATGTCTATTATTCAATGAAACATGTTTGGACACACACACACACAACAAAAAACATTTTTAAAATATTGAATTGGTGGTTAATTTCAAGGATCATGCAGTTTTTATTCAGTTATGCTATAAGAGAACAACTATTTTAAGTCTACATTCTGTTTAAATGGTCTTTTGAACAGGTGTAGAGGTTTATCACTTTTTCCTGTTTAGGAATGGGTTTCCAATTCCTTTTAAAGTATTCTCTTTCACTCCTGGTAGACCCTTGCATCTTAGTGGCATTATCATGTTGTTTGGAGTGAAATGATTTAAAAAAAGCATAAGATAGAATAAAAAGGCAAGAATAAATAAATGAATATAGTCTTGAATCTATTGTCTTAAATCTAACTAGGATACAATAGTGAAATTTCAATATTAATGAATGGAAACCATAAAACTATTTGTGAATGAAGAAGTTTTCAGTAGCATAAATATATTTTTATTTATTTTTCATCTGTGAAATGCAAGTTATATTTTGTAAACATCTTCTGACCTCTGTTTTTAGTTCTTGTTCCTTAATAATGTTTTTCTTATATTCTTTCACACTCAGTAACCCCCCTGCATATTAGTGGCTCTGTTGCCTTTCTTAAGGTGAAATGATTAAAAACAAAATGTCCAACAGCACAATAGAAAATACTGGAGAGGTATTTTGCTGAAGCATCTCAAAAATATGGCTGGGCATGATAACTCTTGTACAAAGATAGATACTTTTATGTGCTGTGTCACTTCAGTATGTAGGCGATCATGGCTTCCCTTGTAGCTCTAATTAATATGAATAAAAAATTACTATTTGTACAATTAATTTTATTTAAAAGCCAAGAGATTATTCAAAAAAAAAAGTCAATATTACTAGTAATTTATATAGAAATAGTTATCAAATGCTATATATCTTGATGGTATCTGCTATTACTGTTGTACTTCAATCAAAACTATTATATTCAAACCAGGAATTATTTTAATGATGGATTCATACCTAATCAACTATTTCTAACTAATACTATGAGTATCCTAATTTCTGTTACAAATAGGATTTATATTCAATAACTTGTCTACTTCTCCCAATCTTGTTCACTTCTGCCTTGTACTGAAATCATACTATGTAACAATTATATAAAACTGTTTCTTGAAGACATTTTACCTTGATTTAATCTTCAATAATTCTTGTAATTTTTTCCAGTTACATGTATGAGAATAGAATGAACAAAACCGAAGGCTCAAAATAATTGTTAAACAGCTTTTATTTCTGGTTAAAAAAGAGTGCAAAATAGTAGTATTTTTCTGGGGGGAAAGTAGGGTTTCCCAGTTAACAAAGTTTTTCAGTAGATGTTTTATTGAGAGAGATTTCTCCACTTGATCCCACAGAAGGAATGAGAAATCTGTGTGTGAAACTGTTAGGACTGGTATGAGTCTTCTGCAACAAGGGTTGGGTAGTTATCTCAGAGATATTTCTCTATTGGCTATATATTTTATAGTTATTATATTCTTTGCCTGTTTTATAGTCTACTGCATCCAGATAAGATGTAATAGTGCATATCTTAATTCTATGTTGTGTGTAAACTTTTATTTCTTTCGATTGATTTTATCATTCTCGTTTTTTTGTTTCCTTTTTAAGTTGGATATCACAGAATTGATTTTTCTTCTTTCTCAGGCCAATGCAGGAAATCTACCCAAAGTAAAAGATACTCATATTGGATTACCAGGAAAGCAAGAATTACCTGTGGATCAAGAACATTTTCAGATTCCCCCAGGTAGATCATCGATAAAACAATGTTGTTATTTCTATTACTATCTTCTTTTTCTTTCCCTTTTTTTTTTTTTTTTTTTTTTTATAGTTTTCATGCTTGCAGAAGAAAAAAGTACTTGAGTAATTAAGTATATTTGCATATAATTACTGGTACAAATAAAGTTAAAAATTTTGCCTCTGTGCAGTTCTGTCCTTGTAAGTGTGTTACTCAGGAGGATTTCATTTTTATTTTCTGTTGCTACTGTAATCAAGTAATAACTAAAGTAATAAAACTAAAACTATTAAGTTCTAGAAAAAAAAGCTTCCATGCTTCTCAATTAGATATGTACAACAAAAATTTAAATGTGCCATGTCCCTTTAGGACATGGGTGATCGTGGCTCTCCACAATTTACTGTCATTTGTCACCTTAATATCCTCGTAGTCTTTGTTCCCAATCACAAGTTCATTAAGTAGGTTAGTTGCTGCCTTCCTCTTGCCTTCAGTATGTTACATTCTCCAAGCCCTCTTTCCTCATGTGTCCTAGAAATTTCAACTGATTTTTCTAAGTGTCTTTTTTGTTCTTATTTTCTTTAAAACTGTTGCTGAATTGCTCTGCCCATGCTATTCTCAGCATCTATCTATAGAAACACCTCGATTGCCACAAGTCTCCTTCATCTGTGAGGAAATTGCCCAGCATTCACTGCTATATGGAAGGATTAATATTACAGAGCAGTTCAGCAGTCTTTTCTAACAAAATTTTCCTGTTTCATTTAGATTCTTTTAAATAATGTGTATAAAACAATTACTATCAGGATTAAACAACTGTTTCAAATATCCTTGTAAATGCAAAACAAACACAATATTTCTGTATTTTTGATTTGCAATATATAACTTACATATTGAGAGTTAAAACTCAGTAAAATAAATTTTCAACTAAAAATTACAGTGGTTAATTTCATTTTTTTCTGTGCCACCAAAAATATGTGGTTTGTTACTAGTACAGAAAAGGGTGACAGCAAAATCCTGTTCTCTACTGCCAAAATTTACTTGGTTGCTTTATATGCAATATTTTCAGTGCATGAATGCTTCATTTTTGTTGAGCTATGATATCATAAACGGCCATAATTTATGTTTGTCGAATTTTTTACATGCTCTAGATGATTTGTTTAGCTTTTTTGTTCAGCATTCACTTCTTAAACCTACTACTTGAGAAATAATTGATTCGTGTTCATACAGGTGGAAATCAATATTTGTACCAAGAGTTGCATTACACCTGGAGATGTAAAAATAAAATTGTGTGTGTGTGTGTGTGTACACTTTTTTTATTAAGATAAATTAATATAGATAATGTTATGAAAAAAAAGTACAACATTCACATATTTTTAGATAAACTGTCAGTATCTTAAAAGATACCGATTATACATTTTTTTACAAAAAGAATTATCTTGCTGTATCTTTATTTTTGTTACAGTGAAAAATAAATTTGATGTGAATATTGTATTGTAAAGAAAGCTAAAGAAATCCCAAGGACATACTAGTGTGTCAGCCAAAATGGAGTCCTATAACCCTTCCCTTTTGTTCATTATCCAAATGAAAATAACATATATAGTTCACTATTTACTTTTCTTCTTTATTTTTTTTTAAAAATTTTTGCGTGACTAAATTTTAATAATTTATCTATAAGTTTTTTAAATAAATTAGTTTTAATAAATAAAAATTATAATAAATATAAGTTCACTTCTCTTCAAAATTTGAATAATTCAGATACTGAATAATGAATATTCTCAATTTCTTTGTCATATTTCTTTAACTAGGTTCATTAGTTGCTTTAACAAAATCATTCATTTACAAAATTATACCAAGAATTTTAATGTTTGTTTTATTCTTAAATTATTTACATGCAAACTATTGTCTTTATCTTCATTGTTTTTATCCCAGTTGTTCGGCTGTTGTACTCTCTAGCTTTCATCAGGTCCTTCTCAATCTGGATAACATTCAGAGATTTTTAAACTGAAGTCATTATTAAATCTACAAGGGTAGATTGTTCTCATTCCACTGCACATGTCTTTGGATATTTCATCGTTCTTATTTAGTACAATTCCATTTGTGATCACTGAATCCAAGTACACACTGCCTAGACCAGGGATTGAACTCACAATTACTATGTCACATATGGGATAATAGCCTAGTGGTTTGTGAATTTGGTGACTTAGTAATTGTGAGTTCAATTCCTGGGCTAGGCAGTGTGTACTTAGACTCTGTGAAAACTGGTTGAGCAATAACTGAGCAGTACCCTTTGTCAGGTTATGTTCTTAAATAATCTTATCGGACCTTCATATAGATGTCATACACAGCACCAATGAGAAATAACTAAACTGTATACGACCACTTTCTCAGATCGTTGGTTAAAAATGGCTTAGAGCGAGTGAAGTCTGTTGATTTTGGCAAAGATCATCTGTCTTCAAACATTGTAGACTGGCCCTACAGAATGGTACAAAGAACTGTACCAAATAACAGAAACCACATCATTTGGAGACATTCAAAAGCAGCAACAGCTAAAATGGATATCACATGTAACTGAAAAAGAAAATAGTGACATAATCACAATATTGACATTCCACACTACCTTAAATAAAAAGTTAGGAAGAAAACTCCCATCAGTACTGGAAAGAGCAATAACAGCTACTGGACTTGATAAACCCATTTTCCTGAAAAATTGTTTGAAGGGAAAGATTTTATAAATTTTGACATGCAGCAACATTGGCTGCTTGGTCAATAAATGCCAAATGTATTATTTTATAAGAAAACTGTTTATATTGCCAGATATATATCTTTATATATATATTGGAAACATTTGAAATTTGTTTGGTGTTAATAATTTGCATTTTTTACATAGTATAAATAAATGATATCATAATAAATTAAATAAACTTGAGACAGATGAGCAATATATTTGCAAAATTTTAAGTCCAATAGATAAGTCTATAATTATATGCTTATAAGTCTGTCATTAATCCATGCATTGAATATGTATCTGGCCTGGTGCTTCTGTGTATTTAGAGATTCTTGATAAAATACAAAGAACAATCTGTTATGTTAATGGTCCTGATCTGGCATCTTGGTTTCAATCACTTTCCCATCACCTTAACATAGCTTCTCTGTACCTTTTCTATAAATATGTTCATGGTAATTGTTCTGATGAGCTTTCCTCTTTGATAACTAGACTTTATGAATTTAAGCACAGTACTAAATTGTCAGCAAAGTCTCATTTTACAGTTGAAATGGCTAGATGTAACTGTAAGTTCTATGCTAACAGTTTGTTCTCTTGCACTTCTTGCTTGCGAAACTCTCTCCCAAATCCTTGCTTTTCAGTCAACTTTGATCTTCAAAAATTAATCTTCTGTCTTCTTAATTCTTGTTCTCTCTCCTTAATAATATTTTCTTTTTCTCATGTTCTCTCTCACTCTGTAACTCCTTGCCTCTTAGTGGCTTTTATTACCTTACTTAGGGTGAAATTATTAAAAAAAACAAAACAAGTCTTTTGAACTTTTTTTATCTATTATATATTGTTACTTTATTTTTTAATATTGTTCTTTATTTCCAAAAATAGGCAAATTTTTAAATGTGTGTTAAACGCTAGTTACTTTACTGGACTGTTTGTTTTGTTAGATATTAAAAATCTGTTATATAAAATGCGTTGTCCTGAATTTGTGTTCAACCCTGAAACTGACTGTTACCCCTAGATGTTGATCTGTGTCAAATTTTATATTTACATATTCTCTACCCCTGATATTGAGCAATTTTACCCATAAATATAGCATATATTTTAATCAGATATATATCTGATTTTTTTCCTCTTTCAAAAATAAAATTCCACTTCAAAGGAACAAGATTTCAAGACGTTGATGAAATCCAAGAGAATGTGGCAATACTCTAGAGAAAGCGTGTGGCTTCAAAGGAGATTAAAAGCCAAATTGATATGTGTTGTAGTTTTCTTTTTATCGCACCAGTCCCAATCAGACTGCGTGCACGTGTGTGTGTGTGTGTATATATATATATATATATATATATATATATATATATATATGAGAAATGGATAAAAATATTCAAAATATTTTTATCTATTTCTCAGACTAATGCCCATATGATGTCAGTTTTTGTATGTTAATAAGCATAAAAAAAAAGAATATTAAACTCAATTTTCAGAACAATAGGTTAAATACAACAAATTTGACAGGTGAATTATGCAAAATAGGAAAAGACAAAATTATTCATACAGTATGAAAAATAGAAAATATTTAACTATTGCCACAATATTAATAGACAATAGCATGGCTCCTCATCTTTATAATTTGCTGCAATCATTTTCTAAAGTTTTTGATGAAATTTGAACAAGTGTTTTCTGGGATTTTTTCCATTCTTCAATGGTTACACATTCTAATTCCTGAAGGTTTTTTGGTGACCAATGATTTATTCGAAATTTCAATTCTTGCCATAGATTTTCAATAGGATTCAATCAAGATTCATTAAATGCCATGGCAGATCTGTAATCTTTTTCTGAAACCACACAGTCACTGATTTAGATGTATGTTTGGGATCCTTATCTTACTGGGAAGTAAATGACCAACCTAAATGAAGGTTTTGCACTGATAGTTGTAGATTTTAATCCAGAATTTTGATATAGTCTTCAGATTTCATTATTCCTCTTACTGAAATTAATTGTCCAGTCCTCCTTGAGCTAAAACAACCCTAAAAGATCATCAAGCCACCTCCATGTTTTAATGTTGCCACTGTGTTCTTTGGGAGGAAAGCTTCACCTTTATTGCACCAAATAATCTCTACACCATTATATGCAAAAAGCTCAATTTTCGTTTCATCGCTCCATAGTACTTGTTCCCAAAAGCAATTTTCTTTGTTCAAGAACATTTTAACAAAATTAAACTGAGCAACAATAGGGGTTCATCTTGATCAGTTTCCATACAACCCATTTCTATTTAAACAACGTTGTATTGTGTGAGTACTTACACTGATACCCATTGTATCCAAACTTTTGGCAATGTCATAGAAACAACTCTTGGGTTTATATTAACCTCACGACACATTTTGTGCAGTTCTCGGTGATAATTTGGGTTTTTTCAACACCCAGGCAAATTCTCTGTCGTGCCAAACTGTCTAAATTTCTTTATAATGGACTGTACTGTAGATCTAGGGATAGCTAACTGGTTTGAAATAGTACTGTAACTATTTCCTGACTTGTTGAATTAGCTGTCTCAAGTCAATGCTAAGCTCCTTTGTTTTCTCCCATTGTGTTAACATTAAAATAACAGTGGTAACACACTATGTACCATGTGATGTTCATCGCTGGAATTATCACAAAAATTCTACTGAATAGTCTAGAAAGCTTCACTGATAAAATAATTATGTAAATTACTTACATGAATCAATCAATTTAAAATGATATTTTCTCTTGTAGTAATAATTTTGACTTTTCCTGCTTTGCATAATTCAAATTTGTTGTATTTAACCTATTGTTCTGAAAATTGACTTTTATATTCCTTTTTTCATGCTTATTAACATATAAAAAAAACCCTGGCATCATACAGGCATTAGTAATAATTTTGTTTTCTCACATAGTAACATATAGTAAATAAAAATATATAACCTAATAAATAAAAATATTCAAAATTGATGGGTGCAACAATAATTTCATTGTTGGCTATATATATCTCACACAAATCACATGCGATGTCCTCATGCCATATGTGATATAAAATCGGATGACAGGGTCAAGAATAGTGCAATACTGAAGAAAAGTAACAACACTACAGGCATTGAAACCATTCTAGCAAAGATACAACTTAGGTGGACTGGTCATGTTGTGAGAATGGATGAGTATAGGCTTCCAAAAAAAGGTGCTGTATGGACAACTACCAAACTCCAAGCATTCAGTTAGAAGTCCACGCTTATGATACAAAGACAAATTGAGAGACAACTGGAAACATCTCAACTTTGATCTGAAAACCAAAAAGAGTGGCATAAGCATGTTTCATTAAGTTAAGTTTTGAAGACAGTAGACTGAAGCACCATGATCAACTTCATGAAGCTCTGAAACAGACATGCCATCAAAATCTTGTTTTAACAAATTTCATCAGTCAGTGTGGCTTTGTTGCCCACACCAAGGCTGAGCTAGTATCACACTTAAGGAAGCACAAATGAAATACGTCTTTCCCTTACCTAATTTTCTCCACAATAGTTCCTACTAGTATGCATAAGTGTAAAACAAAAGGCACCAGCCACTGCTGACTCTCATTCATTATTCATGATAGGAGAGTCCACCATATATATTTCAGATAGAATATATCTGTAAAAAGACAATATGAATAAAGACAAAAGGAAAAAACTTATCTTAACCAACATGTTTTATCCTCTAAGGGACTTTATCAAAAAAATGCAAAGATTTTATTTTGTGACAAGTATTTATATACAAAAGCAAAAATATTATTGGTTTTTCAAAATTTTTTAATTTAAAAATGCTCATAAATATATATCAGGTGATATTTTATTTCTCAAAATTTCAGCTGAAGTAGACCATGATGCTGCAGGAAAGGTAAAGGCCAACAATGGAAAAGACCTTGATTTGCAGAAGCAAGAAGCAGAGCAGCGAAAACAACAACATGAGAATGAACATAACCAAGTTCAGCCACCCATAGATAATGAAGACTTAGAGGTAAGTTCTTTCTATTTGAATGTATTATGCATCTTGGGGACAGCTCTTTTTATCTGCCATCTACAGACATGCACTTTATATTTTCTGTTTTCACAAACTTCCTACTTTATATTCAAATCAAGTATTCTATTTAAGTCACTCTTTGTCACAGAGATTGGAAAAAATACACTGACCTTGATATTGTTCTAAAAGTATTTTTTATAACTTGTCATCTTGCAGGTTTTACTAAGCAAATGACTTTGATCAAAATTAAGACATTCTGAAATATGGTTTTATATTGTGACCAATTAAAATATGTAATACTAAGAATAGTATTTAAATGTTACAGAATTAAATCACTTAACTGCTGTTCACATTTTGGTCCATCGCTAATAACACTGGTTTACAAGAAAAAAAAATTTCTCTGAAGCAAGCATGTGAACAAGTGTTTTATACTAATTTTTATATGGTGAATACAAATTTCTGAACGGTTTTGCTCTATCACCTAGTTTTTTTTGTTTTTACTTTCATGTATCGTGTGTTTATTATACTTCATATAAATGGAAACTATAGTGTGTTTATTTTATATATTACAAAGAATATTATAAAAAAACAGCATAGATACAGAGCATTGACAGAACTAAATTACTTGGATAATACTATATATACACATCATAGTACAGCAGACAGAAGTGAGTTTTTTGGGCATTCTCGTGTACTTTGCATCCGGTATGTCACTCATCCAGTAGAAGTATCCCATCATTCTAGAGTTCCACTTACCTTGGTAGTTTCTTTCCATCTTAGTATATCTTGGTTGACCCTTTCTCCATGATTATCACTTACCTCTCTGAGATTCAGAGGGAAGAAGTTAAATATGGGAGTGGTGAAAGTGAATTTTAAGTGACATTCAGCATCCCATATTCTGAAAAGCCTGTAACAACTTCTTGATGCACTCTTCATAATCTGGTACCTGTGCATTACCACAAAATGAGGGAAGTCCTTGTTTTGTGTCCTGAAACTGGTGATCCTTACATGTGCCTAGACCAGGTTCTACTGCTTATGCCAGGAGCTCTGACAGCTGCTCAGACAACAACAAATCACAGGCAAGGTCATTCAGGTATTCCTAAGTAATCCAGTGGTGTTCACTCTTACTTGCTCCTGAACAGACATGGACATTGTCTTCAGAAGAGACTGATTTGGCAAAGCTTTCCTCTGAAGGCAACTTTTTATATGATGATGGAATAATATCTTTGTGCTGGGAATCTAGGGACAAGGAGATCAGCTGAGTGAGGAATACGTCCCATAGCTGAAGGAAGCTTAGAATTTTTATTTTTTGCAAGGGGAGAAGCATTGAAACCAGTTGTATTTGTTAGACAAAAATAACAATCATCTGCATGTCTTCATTGCTCTCTCTCCAGACTATTGAGAAAACAAAGTTGAAGGCTGCTTTCTTGTCGTGAAACTCTGCAGTTAGTCCATTGTAACAGGGTTTGCAACAGATGTGTGGGGCCAAGGATTTGTTTTGATCTCCAATTTTACAGTCAAAATAATGAAAGTAAGCAGTTCTTAGAACAGGAGTAATTGTTTTCTGTGTGCAATACCCACATACATAAAAGAATGAATTTGCATCATTGATGCATCCTCAGTGTTTTGAAGTGACAAGCTATTGTAGAGATATGTATTACTCACAAAAATATGGAAAAACAACATAAACATTGATCATATATATGGCTACATCCATGCATACCAAGCGTTTTAATATAAAGAGGATTTAATTTAACTTTGCTGCAATGAAACTTAGCCCACAGGGCCAAATTTAGGTCGCCAAAATCATCTTTTACGCAATTTATTTAAAAAAAAAAAAAATACATTTCCTAAAATTAAAAATGTAAATAGGACATAACTCGTAGCCTTGAATTCATGTATACATTTTATGTCTGTGTATATTTCAAAAACTGAAAGTGATGAATGAAAACTTATTTCATATCTGAAGTCAGAACCCCAAAATTAGGTTGGAACACCTATTTTTATGCTTGCCTTAATTTCTTTGTAAACCAGTGTGATCATTCAAATCTGTCATGTTTTATTCTCTCTTTCTGCCACTCAAGTGACATAATTATATAAATAAACAAAATTAGGACATTCTAAAGTACGATTTTATATATTGCCCAATTAAAATATGTAATACTAAGAATAGTATTTTAATGTTACAGAATGAAATCACTCAACAGCTGTTCACATTTTGGACCATGGTCCATCACTAATAATCATTCAAATCTGTCAAGTTTTATTCTCTCTCTGCCAAGTGACACAATTATATAGATAAACCAGATAAAAAGATAGTTGTAATGTTCAAAAAGAATTTTAAAGATATCCTTGTTGTTTCATATTTAACTGCATTATACATATAATCAGGTGACAATTGTCAGAATGTTGACATTAAAAACTAGAAAGAACCAACTTCCCCATAAGAAACAATTCAGATATTTAATTGAAGTAGACTGATTCACTTATTGTCCAGTTCACATTCCTCCCTGGTCTTTTTAACAGGAGTATAGGTTTATCCCTTATTCACTGTTTAGGATTTGGTTTCCAGTTCCTTCTTCCTTCTCAAATCATTTCATTCTCTTTCACTCCCAGTAGCCCATTGCATCTTAGTGGCATTTTTATCTAGCTTGGGGTGAATTGATTTAAGAAAAAAATATTAAAGATATATATTTTTGTTCATTGATAATAATCAAAACAAGTTTTATTATATGAAAAATTGAAAGTATTTTAAATTTGCCTGTTAAAATGCTGTTATATATTAAAATATATAATAAAGAATATTTTCCTAACCAAGTATAAATTTCACAATCTTGATGTCCCTTGTATATATAACTTCCCATTTTAAATCCTTAGCTTTTCTTCCTTTGTTATGGATTTGTACTTTAGATAATCATTGACAACAACAAAAAAATAGTTGAACACAAATGAAATAAATTCTTACATGCTTTATATATTTTCATATATTATAAATATTGCTTATTGGCCTTTTAAACATTTCTGGTTGGTGATTGTCTGCTGCAAAGATCATGAATAAAGAAACCTGAAAGTGGAAAAAGAAAACATTTGTGAAAATGCAAGAGATCTATGGGAAAATATTGACTAAATTAATATTAAATTTGAGCACACTCAGCTTTGCCTACAGTAGATAAGATATTTCCTCTGTTTTGAGTATAATTAAAAAAAAAAATTCTGAATTTTATTTTCAACCTGTTTCAGGTGGAAAAATGAAATTCGGAATTTTTTTTTTTTTAAAACACAGTTACCTCCCTTAACTTTATTAAGATGACAGGTCCTGATTCATTATCTGATTTTTATTTTTTTTTTGTTGTATTAATAAAAAAAAATAATAATAATAATCATCAACTGCAAAAAACAAAGTATTAGAGATATAAACATCAAACAGGTTCAGAAGTTAAAATATCTGGGAAGCGTTTTAACAAATGATGGAAAATGGAATACCAATATACATGGACTAGTGAAAGAAGCATTCCAAAAGCTAAGCAGGGTGTTGAGAAACAGAAAAATTTCATTAGAAACAAAGCAAAGAGTGTTCGATTGCTAGATGATAGGGAGTGAATGCTGGACCATCTCCCCATAGATTCTAGAAAAATCTAGAAGCGGCAGAAATGTGGTTCTGCAGAAGGATACTGAAAATTTTATGGATGGAGTAAGCAACCAGAAAGTGGCAAACAAAAAAAACACTTATACTTAAAATTGAGAAGAAAGCTGAAAGTTCTTGGAAACATAATGAGGAAGAAGGGCTTGGAAAAATTAAACCTCACAGGGTATATTTAGGGCAAGAGAGATAGGGGAAGGCAGCAAGCCAATTACCTGATGAGTTTGTGTGAATGGATGGTGGAACAGGGGTGGGGACCTTAGCAAAGAGAGAAAAGCTGCTAAGTGCCATATGAGATAGGAAGTTGTGGAAAGCCATGACTTCTTATGTCTTGAAGAGATGCAGCACAGAAAAGAGTAGTATTGTGAATTTACTTCACATAGAAGAATTAGTAGTATTGTAAATTTACTTTGACCTTAAAATTGGGTGGGATTTGTAATTCAACTACAGTTGGTATGACTTGAATAAATCCTGGAACTTGCCTTTGAATCTGCTTATGTTTTTGTACAAGAGGAAGTGCTTCAGAAGAAGCGTTCTGGATATGACAATAAACTACATCTAGCAGCAGAGCCTCTGATCAGGAGGTTTTGAGGAACATGGAACCACCTCTTAATTACTGTCATTCCCAAGTTCACTTTGACCCAGGGTGATAGCACTTGTTAGGGTCCGAGCTATGGGCACATAGTTACCCCCCCCACACACACACACACACACTGGGGTCAAAACACTATGAATGTATAAAAATACATTTTTATAGTAAAAATTACTAGTAATACATTTTTGTAAAAGAAATTACCAATGCTCCCAAGAAAATTAAATTTTGGCACTGAACAACCCGTAAGAAATTGATATGCTGCTAAACAAACAAGCTTCAGAAGAAAACTTGAAATACAGTGTCTTCTTTGTAAATAGATATTTAAGATTCAGTTATTGAACTATTTTCTTTTCATTTGACTGCCACCCCAGATGACACATCTTACAAGTTTCCTCTTTAATAGAGATATTAATTATTGTTTTATAACACTATATGAGAAATTAAATAACATCACAATGTGTTGATAGTGTAGTCAATGTTGATTGCTTGAAAATGCATTTGGGGGGAAATCTATAATACCTTTATTGATTATTATTTCTTACTCATTATCTTCTGCAGACAGTCTAAGTAAATTTTGCTTTCTGGAAGGGTTTGATATAAGGAATCTAGTAATATGTAGGATTTTTTTCTCAATTTAAACCTGTCTATTGAACCTGATTGAGAATGGGGGCATCTTATGTAACCTTATTTTCCCCATCTGGTTAAAATCCTCTTTGAAAACTTCCCAATAAATTGAAAGGCTTTTTTGCTAATTGAATATTTTTCAATATTTTTTTGACACACCACTTCAACAAAGTTATGCAATATGTAATTTGCATAAGTAATTTTTCCAGTCTCTGTATTTACCACTTAATATCTTCAGTCCTGCCTATTGCTGCCAGTTGTTGCCATGGTTTCCATTTTCATACTCATGAATTTTGCTTGCACATATGCTTCAATGAATGAATACTGTTTGTTTCACTTAAAACTATTTGTTTAGCATTTACAGACTTACATTAAAATAAGAAAAATTAAGGAGAGTTTTATAAAGAAACAAATTCTACGAATGTTGTCCTTTTCATATTTTTGTTGATGGCATTTTTTTCTTTGTTTTCTGTCTGATAACTAAAATAAGAAGGGAGTACTGAAAAGGTTTTTGTCCCAACCCACTTCCCAAAATTTGACCAAACATCAGTATTTTAATCTCTTTTTGGTCAGGCTGAGAATTTTTCAACTGCTGTTTGCACTTGTGTATTGGAGGTGAGGATATATAATGAGGTGCTGAAAAGTTCTCTGTCAGTTGAGGAAAAGTTTTAAAAAAACATCAGATATTTGGTCATTTGGTGAGATTTTGATAAGTTGGTCAAAGCAATAAATTTTCACCCTCTGCCTCCTTCTGTACGTGTATGGGTATTCATTTATATCATCCCCAATCAGAATATATTTTTACAGCTGTGTTATACAAATCACTATCTTAAAAGTGAATATTCTTACTTTCTTAAAGACAGTTAATTTATTGCTTTAAAGTATTTCTGTTTCAGATTTTAAAATATAAGTGTTTTATACCCAAATGGGTATAAAAAGAATGTTTTTTTTCTACTTATTTTGTAAGAACCCCAGGCAATGTCAATGTTTGCATAGATTCTTCAAGTCAAAAATTTACAAATATTTTTAATATATGTAACAAAAAGAAATGATTTCTTCTGCATGAATATATCATCATTTTCATATTATTTCTGTTATTAATTGGTTTAATTCCTATTTACATTATTCGGATTATTGTCCTCATCTTTGTCAACATATTTATTACAACATTTCGGCCGTTGTACGCTCTGGCCTTCTTCAGGTGAACTGAACCCTTTATTTTGCTCACTGGGGTAGACTGTTCTAGTTTAATGGATGTCAGTTATCTCCTGTTAATTTCCCTGAAAATTCTCCACTGCCTTAACCGTGTATTGAACTCACTCCTGTCACTGGATCTAAGGCTTTTATCCACTTTGCCATGTGTCCTTGAGGACATCTGTGTATGAATTTCTGGGTATTATAAACCTAATGTCATCAGCAACCGTTTTTTACCAGTGCTCATATTGCAATTTTTGCTGTTATCATTGCATGTTTTTACCAGAGCTCATATTGTAATTTTTGTTGTTATTATCGCTTTTCTCTGGCACTCTTTATTACTGGTTCCCATATTGTATTCATTTCTATGCTTGGTCGGCTCAGGAGATTTTTGTGGCCTAACATATGTGCTGATTCCTTATGTTTACAAATTTTCCAATGGTGTTCTTTGTCTATGATCTCAACCTGATCCTACAGAGGGCAATGATCTCCCTTCTTTCTCCATATGTGGTCAGCCACGCCTGATTTTTCCACTTCCCCTCGTGTTACAGCTTTCTGGTGTTCTTGAAACCTTACCGTGAGGGAAGCGGCCTGTCTCTCCTTATATTTCTTTCCACAGCTGCACGGGATAGCATACACACAGTCTTTAGTCATGTTCTCCTCTATGGGGGGTTTTACTCAGGAGAGATATCTGTGAAGTGTTAAGCTTTTGAAGGTTGTCCTGATGTTATATGGACCGCAGATCCTTTGTATTTTCTCTGATAACCCCTTCACATAAGGCAGGCAGACCGTTTTCTGAGTGTTGTCCTCCTCTTGTACCTGCCTATCTCAGTTTTTTGGGGCTGCTGCCATGTACCCAGGGTAGTTGTTACATTGTAGGGTACTACTTATACTGACCAATTCTTTATCTAATGTCTCTGGGTCACCACTTTTGCTCAGTGTTGTAAGCAGCGGATGATCTCTTTCTTTATGCTGTATGGATGGTGGGAGTTGAAATTGAGGTACTGTCCGGTGAATGTTGGTTTACATTATACGGATGTCTTGAACCCATGCTCTGTCCGAGATATTAGAACATCCAGGAATGGGAGTGTGTTGTTACTCTCTTTCTTCATTGTGAACTGTATCGAAGGTCTTATTGAGTTCACATGGTCCAGTAGAACCTGAACATTTTCCTGGTGTGGCCAGAGTATGAAGGTGTCATCTACGTACCTTAACCATATAGTTGGCTTTAGAGATATAGATTCTAATGCCATTTCCTCAAAGTATTCCATGTATATATTCGCCATTGCTGGTGATAATGGTGAGCCCATTGCTACGCCCTCGTCCTGTCGATATATGTGTGATCCCATTCCGAAGTGTGTTGTTTGTGTACAGAAAGTCAACATCTCCATCAGATTATCTATTGGGATACTGGTCTGTTCTTTTAGGGATGAGTCAGAGGCCAATCTGTCTCTGACTACTGAGAGTGCCTCCTCCATGGGTACTTTGGTGAAAAAACTCACCACATCCAAGCTCACGATCTGGTTGGATATGATGGGAGCATCTTTGATTATTTCCACAAAGTGGGTGGAGTTTCGGATATATGAAGGAGACTTTCCGATCAATAGGTCAATTTTTATCTACAAGGAAGCGACTCAGAGGGTAGCACACAGATCCTTGGGAAATAACAATCAGCCTGAGCAGAATACCATCTTTGTGAAATTAACAGGAGATAACTGATAACTGACCTCCATTAGACATGGCACATGGAACTAGAACAGTTTACCCCAGTGAGCTAAATAAAGGGTTCAGTTCGACATTCCAACCACCTGAAGAAGGCCAGAGCGTACAACGGCTGAAATGTTGTAATAAATATGTCAACAAAGATGAGGACAATAGTCCGAATAATGTAAATAATGTACATAATACCTCATCTCAGAAATATAGACAGATACTTGTTTAATTCTATGTGAAGATTGCATGCAACACATTTGTGATTGTGCTTAGAAATCAGGTTTTTTGCTGGGAATCCTTAACTTTTATGTTTTTAAATGACTTCCTTCATGTCACAATTACCAAAGATAGGCTTCTGGTTTGAAGGGTCTGTCTCATTGGTATAAGCTATCAGTACTTTGTGTGCGCGTGTGTTAACACTGAAGTATAAGGAATGTTGGGCCATGAAAACACTATATTATACCAGAAAACTAAAATTATAAGAAAAAATGAAAACATCTTACTGTTAAAATATGTGATAAAAGTATCTGAACTTGTTTAATTAAACATCCTTTGCAATTTGAAGTTGAAAAATAAAAGTAGTTCTCTAATGCTATAAATTCACAATGCTTTTTTTTTATATATATATATATATATATATATATATATATAAATTTTCAACTACTTTTACTTTCAAAATTCCATGAATGTGAGTACAATATAAGAAAATATATCTAATTTTTATATTAAAATGTCAGTGCTATTGTTATATATCTTGTGGAAACTACTGATTTCTAAGCATTTTCACCTGGATGCCATCAATATTATATATATATAATGTGGGATGTAGTGGTTTCAGTCAGCAAAAATAATGTCTTCCAACATTAAAAACCGTTTACAGTTCAGTTCTTACATTCTATTAATTTTGACCATTTTTAGAAAACTTTCATTATATTACAATTAGAATTTCTCATTGAATGTTCAGTTATACTATTTCAATATTATGTTCATCAAACACTGGTTTTTATTTTATTGCCATATTTAACATCACCTACCCATAATTGTCTGCTTCACAAATACTTACAACCTTCTACAACTGAATTTTGTTTCAGTTATTTTCTGTGTTTACCACTGGCAACTACCATATAAATTCTATTTAATGATTAATCTTATCAAACATTAGTTCCTCTTCATTCTTCCTTCTACCTTATATTTTTAAACATTGCTATTTTTCTTCTTTCGTTTGCATATTCCTGTATAAAGATTTCAGAATTGTTTTTATGACTTTTTAAAATTTCATTCTTGCCAAATACTTCTTTCTGCAACTTCAATTCTTTTTACTTTACTCATCTTTTTTTAAACTATTAGATTTTTCTAGAATGAATGAATATGAATTTTTATTTAATTTTATATTCTTTATTAAATGCTTCTCAGTGTCTCGTGTTTAAATTTGTAATGAGTGTTAACATCAGTTCATTTTTACTGATAATTATTTAGGCTTTGGATTTATTCCCAATGTTTTCCAGGGCAAAATTGCTTCCGATTTCATTAATTTTATCATTCATTTCCAACTTCTGGTCTTGATGCCATCATCTTTTCATCTCATTTAGCAGTATAAATAATTTGCTGGTTTGATGTTTCTCTTGTATTTGACTAAGTAAGAATCATGTTTATTATATCTTGCTTAGAAAATATTAAGACAGTGAAAAATTGTCATATAATAATTGAACATATTGAATATGAAATATTTCTTTCAGTGGCATAATTTTATGATTATGGTTAAGGAGAGCCACTATGAAGATTGTTGATAAAATATTTTCTGTCCTATCATAGAAACAAACAATAAAAATGTTTCTCTTCTCTGCTCATATGAATATGTTTTATTATGATTCCTTAATTACATATTAATCAAAACAAATATTTCCTTCAATTATAATTTGGTATTAGCTCATAAGTAACAGACTTTGCCTTAAAAAAAAAATAATAATAATAATGGTTTTCTGAGATCACAAGAATCATTCAAGGAGAGTACATGCATAGAAAAAACACTTATCCATGATCCTACAAAGGTATATTCCTAAATTTTATATTCTTTGCAGTAATGTGAAAGTTGCTGATTGATATGTATCTGCATATGGACAAAATATAACAACTAAAGTCCAAACATTTACCAAGATTCCAAAATATTCATGTGGTTAACATAAAGATTAATTGAAAATAAATATATACACACACACACACACACACACATATATATCATTTATATTTATATATATATTTATATATATATATATCATTTATATTTATATATATATTTATATATATATATATCATTTATATTTATATATATATTTATATATTTATATATATATTTATATATATATATATATCATTTATATTTATATATATATTTATATATATATATATATATCATTTATATTTATATATATATATTTATATATATATATATATATATATCATTTATATTTATATATATATATATATATATCATTTATATTTATATATATATTTATATATATATATATATATCATTTATATTTATATATATATATTTATATATATATATATATATATCATTTATATTTATATATATATATATATATATCATTTATATTTATATATATATTTATATATATATATATATATATCATTTATATTTATATATATATTTATATATATATATCATTTATATTTATATATATATTTATATATATATATATATCATTTATATTTATATATATATTTATATATATATATATATATCATTTATATTTATATATATATTTATATATATATATATATCATTTATATTTATATATATATATCATTTATATTTATATATATATTTATATATATATATCATTTATATTTATATATATATTTATATATATATATATCATTTATATTTATATATATATTTATATATATATATATCATTTATATTTATATATATATTTATATATTTATATATCATTTATATTTATATATATATTTATATATATATATATCATTTATATTTATATATATATTTATATATATATATATATATATCATTTATATTTATATATATATTTATATATATATATATATCATTTATATTTATATATATATTTATATATATATATATATCATTTATATTTATATATATATTTATATATATATATATATCATTTATATTTATATATATATTTATATATATATATATATCATTTATATTTATATATATATTTATATATATATATATATCATTTATATTTATATATATATTTATATATATATATATCATTTATATTTATATATATATTTATATATATATATATATCATTTATATTTATATATATATTTATATATATATATATATCATTTATATTTATATATATATTTATATATATATATATATCATTTATATTTATATATATATTTATATATATATATATATCATTTATATTTATATATATATTTATATATATATATATATCATTTATATTTATATATATATTTATATATATATATATATCATTTATATTTATATATATATTTATATATATATATATCATTTATATTTATATATATATTTATATATATATATATCATTTATATTTATATATATATTTATATATATATATATATCATTTATATTTATATATATATTTATATATATATATATATCATTTATATTTATATATATATTTATATATATATATATATATCATATTTATATATATATTTATATATATATATCATATTTATATATATATTTATATATATATATCATTTATATTTATATATATATTTATATATATATATCATTTATATTTATATATATATTTATATCATTTATATTTATATATGTATATATATCATTTATATTTATATTTTGTTATATGAGATAACAATATATATTTTTATATATCAAGGACAATATTGGGAAAATTGTGACAAAGTGGAAGTTTACTTCTTACGTGTTTTGTCACAAGGGACTTCATCAGACTAAATTTGTTATGGTGGTAAGACTACACAGTGCGTGCTGGGAATTTAAAAAAAATTTTTTTTTTTTTTTTTTAATTATGTAGCTGAATTCATTTAGAGTCTTTTTCTTTTTCATTCCATCACTGCATTAACAACAGTTTAAAAATCTGTGTCCACCAAAATCAACCAACAAAAACGATGTAATAAATTTCTATTCCCATCATAACAAAATAAAATCTAGTATAATCATCGAAGTCTACGTAAGAAGCTCTAAGACTATGCAGCTCAGATTATGTACATGAAGAGGAGAAAAACATTGAAAACACTTTCAAACTTCTCCAGTAGCCTAATTATTTTATAGTCAATGCAAAACAAAAGGCTTATAAAATATTCAAAAACAAAAATATGGCACCACCTGAGAAACCCAATGAATCAAAAAAATATATTATGTTGCCTACTAATATTATCACATCTACAATCGAAAAGAAACTGTCTAAACTCAACATAAAAGTTGTTACTACTATAGCCAAAACAATAAAAGACTTAGTCAATACTAAACAAAACAATAATCTAAAACCTGAAGGAGGGTTTTACTCCACCACCTGTAATAATTGTAGGAGAAACCTCAAGGAATCTAAAAAGATTATATGAACAGAAAAGAGACATTTTGCAAAATAATACATCAAATGCTTTGATTGCCCACCATAACAAGACTGACCACAAGTTTGACTTAAAAAAAATGCTACTCTGATCAAAGTAACTGTAAATGTTTAGAGAATGCCTTAATCACAAAGTCACCTACAGTAAATTTGTACCCTGGTTCTTACAATATTTCACCATACCTAGCAGATCTTTTCATATGATAGTGTGGAATACCTACTTACAGAAGTGATTGGAAAAAAAAAAGACTCTAAATGAATTCGGCTAGGTAAAAAAAAAAAAAAAAATTGTCTGTCATGCACATAGTTCTACCAACATAACAATTTAGTGTGATGAAGTCCTGAAGGACAAAACGTGTCATAAGTAAACTTTTCTCCGCTTTGTCATATATATATATATATATATATATATTCTTTATAGCTTATATTAAGCATACTTGATTCATCTTCTACTTTCAATATTTTCTTTTCTGCAATACCATAAGTAATTATACTTTTTTTCTTTTATTTTTATATTTATTTTGTCTTGTATATAAAATTGTGTGATTGTAATTCTAACTCCATAAAAGAATATTTGTTTCATAAATCCCTGTAAGTTGTACTTTTTATTTTACCAAGACTAATGCATATGAACATAGTCAGGAATAAATATCAGTTAGTATAAAATTATGAACTAAACTAAAATTACTTACATTCAGACTAATGTCCTCACATTGTTTCGGCCATCATGCACTTTGGTCTTCTTCAGGGTTTCTGTTAATCGAAGTAACCTTTGCAGAAGATTGTTCTTGTTCCTCTGTCCATATCACATCTTGTTCTTATTTAGTACTGCTCTGTTATTACTTGCCTATTTCCATTGAGTCTAAGTCTGTACTACTCGGCCCAAGGATTGAACTCATAATTACTATGCCACTTAATTAAAAAAAACTATGCTTTAATTTACTAGGCACTTGTTTCATGGGAAGCAGGCTGTAGAGCACAACAGCCACATGATAACAAAGATGAGGATATTAGTCCAAATGTAAATAATGATAACTCATCATTCCAGAAATTCAGACTAAATTACTGAAATTAAAATTTTAAATTTTAACTGGTATCTTTTGATAAACCATTTGAATTCATTATTCTTAATTATTTTTATTATTTTCATTTTTGTAATATTTATCCTCAATTCAAATTGTTTATGTTGATATGAATGTTTTTCTCCTTACAAAATAAGTTTCTATAATTTTATATAAAAGTTAAATAGTTATTTATCTATTGACATGGTTTTTGGTGTTGTTTTTTTTTTAACTGAAAATTCTGATATGAAAGAATGTAACAGTATGAGATTTTATGGAGTCTAAGGAAATCTCATCTATTCAGGTTAACCTATGTGAGCTGGTCAATAGTAGTGGTATCCATATTTTTTTTCTCTTGTGAAAATTTATTTACTTGAAAAATCTTTTTACAATACTCCTGTTATAAAACTCATTAATATTTTGATTTGACTATTATTATATATATATATATATATATATATATATATAATATGGTTTTACGATATTCTACATTAAAGTTCTCAATATCAGGGATAGAACATATTTATATATAAAAATGGACATTGAAGTCAACATCCAGCGTTGTTGCTTAAATGCAATCATCAGGCCTGATGAATGCATAAGCATGAAACAAACTTAATAACAAAGATGAGGATATTAGTCCAAATGTAAATGTAAATTTCAACCCAGTGAAATATTCGAAATAGTATGTTTCTTTTAAAATTAATCTATTATATATGTTGCTTGATCCTATGTTTTTATGTTTGTAGCATTCCTTAAGTAATTAGAACATAATATCATTCCTCTCACCTTTATGCTATTAGGTTGGTGCAAAAATAACGACGTAATAATGTCGTTTTTTGACGTATTTTTAAGGTCAAAAAACGACATTATTACGTCATTATTTTTGCACCAACCTAATATTAATTTTCTAGGTTAACCCAATATATATAGAAAATTATTTCTTTTATTGTTGATATTTGGTTTTGACTTGTTTCCCTTCCTTTCACCTAAGTCTTGACCTTTCAATATACCATAAATATTATCTGCAGCATATATATTTGTATTTTACAAAACCATATTGATTTTTTTTTTTTGTCTTTAGGGATTATGGTACTGCTTATGGGAGTAGCTTGCTACCATCTGCAATTCTCTTTACTTTATAAATTCTGTGCTTTTTATTCCTTATACAGCTTGCGGTGTGGTTCATTATTTTTTTTTTTTTTTTCTTCATCTTCTTTTGGGAGCTTCTGAATAATATGGTGTTGGGAAAACATTCTTTTCTAGTTATTTAATCTGGTTTGAATAATTGATTATGATTATAACAAACATGTTTCAATCTGATATTATCTGTAATTTAATGTTTTTATATCCCCTTTATCAATAATAGTCTCTCTTCAGACAGACTAACACACAAAAGTCAATTTCTAGACCACATTTAAAAATGATTTAATATAAAACAAAAATATTAGGTTAGTAGTTTCTAGAACAAAAATACTGATATTTCTTTCTCTGAAAAGTTTTTCTTCTTTGTGATTATTTTTGGTTTCTTAATTTTAATAAATTAGAAAATGTAATAAATTACTCATTGTTAGAAATGACTGAATTTATTTAAGTTATTGAAATCTTATGTTATCCTATTGATAATTAAATTTGATATATATTTTAAAAATACTAAGATATTTTAAAATATTTCTTTGAAGTACTTTTTTTGCCTATGTTTAAATAATCTTTGTTTCACATGGTTTAATGTTATAATTTGACATTTTAGTTTGTTAGTCATACAATTGTTATCAAAGCTGTTGAAAAATGTATTACACTTTTATGCAAATTTGAATCATCTAATTCACTTCTTTTGAATAAAAGCCCAAAATAATCAAATTCATTAATGATATTGTGTAAATTAACTTCTTACAATAATTTATAAAATAACATTTGTTTGTAATTATGTTAAAAGTAAATCAATACCAATGAACAATTATTGGTATTTAATATTTTAAAAATGTTTTTTGTTTTACCCAAATTATGATTATCTATCTTGTGGCTGTTTATCATAAAATTAATAAGGTCTTCTAACAGAAATGCTGCATCATTTTTAGATAAGTTATCAATATCAATTGCTTCGTCTATAACTTTGAAAAGCATCATTAACATATCCAATGTTATTCAGACACTCAGATCTCTGAGGTTTTTCATGTATTTTTCTCATTGCCATCACAGCTGATCCATTCCTTTGTTGTTGTTTTTTTTTTGGGGGGGGGCGGTTATGTAATCAGGTTGTGGGGGTTTGGAAACCTGTAACTTATTGAGAACAACTAGCAAAGAAATTATTCTTTATATCATTTGGCTTGCAGACACATCACATTGAAACACTGGTTCCTGTACAATAACCAAAGTTGTGCAATGCCCAGCCTGGTCAGTACCTAGATGGGTAACCACTTAGGAATACCAGGAGCTTGGATATGCAGGTGGTGTGATGGATAATGACTCAGAATTGTTAATTGAGGAGCCAAGTTCCAATTTCATTTGGACTCGTTATATTCATTTGCACATGTGAACCCTTGGGATGGGTATAAATCCACCTCTCCTCCCCCAGCTGTGGGTTAATTAGTAAGATTCGTATCACTAAACCATTATTATCTCAAAAAATAAAATGAAATTGTGTTCAAAATATCTATATTTCAGCACTAAATAATCCATAGAGGTTGATATGCCACTAAACAAAAACAACCAACTTGCAGTCATGGTTAGCATAAAGATTAAAACACTGAACTGTTTTGCTTTTTATTATTATTATTCTGGTGACATAAACACTAAGAGTTGAAGTGATTCCAAACTATAACAAGAGGATACAGAAAGTCACCCAACACCCATTCCTACTAAGCAAAGAAAATTTTGAATTCCATGCTAGCCTGACTCATATACTCGTGATGGACAAAACCTATTTATGAGAACAAAACTTGAGTCAATAATAGTCCAGAGATTACAAGAAGGTAATAAAAAAATAAATAAAAATAAAAAAAAAGAGCTGCTACTTAGACTGCAGAGAGAGAACTGCCTTATATTCTAGAGAACAACTACTTTATTCTAAATAATATAGACAGTTAATACATCATAGTAAACATTTTTTTATTCATGGCTTTCCAAAAATACACTGTAAAGATGTACCTTTGAAAACCCAAGGTAAATTCTTATGGCTCAGCATGTCATCTTCTGAATCACTTTCTTTTTTTTTTTCTTTTTTCTCTTATCAAGTTCACTCCAAGCAAGACAGCAAAGCCACTAAGACACAAGGTGTTATTGGGTGTGGAAGAATTAGAAAACAGAAACATTAGTAAGGAGTGAGAATAAAAGAATAATCAGGAGGACAGTAGATAGCAATTGACATTGCATTTAAATTTTTGTATATTAGAGTTGGCTGGAAAAGTTTCACAAGCTAGAAGTGCAAGAAAAGAAACTGTTTGCATAGAACTTATAGTTACTTTTAACCATCTCAACTGTAAATTGGTGAGACCATGTCACCTTTCTAGTACTGCACTTAAATTCAAAGAGTCTAGGTACCATTGCAAAGATCTCATTCAAACAATTGCCATGAAAATATTTATAGAAAAGTTACAGGGAAGCAGCTTTATGGTGGTGGGAAAATGATTGATGCCAAGGCTCCAGATCAGGACCAATAATAGTTGATATGTAAAAAAAAAAAAACTTCTTTCAGGAAAAAAATGTCATCCCACATGAAGAATTTTACCCACTTCAAGGAATTAATCAGGGAGGCTTCCATCTCATCGCCATTGATTATTAGCTTTGAAGTGGTTAGTCTCTTTTCTCTTTTACAAGGTATGTACAGAGAAAGATTTGCTTATCTACCAAGAGAGACTGAAAAATGATAGAGGTTTGAAGATCACTACTGGCATCTATTAACAGTCTCTCGAAGAGTCAACATTTTGTTTTAGCACATCATATTACCTATTTAAACCTAATATTTATTATCAAAAGTGCTTTACTATGAAATTAGCATTGTCTCTGGTAATATCCAATATTTAACTGGAATTTTTTAAAGACTGAGCCTCATTGGCCTATGGGCCCCATGAAGAGGAGATATGTCATATTGGACTATGTGAATTCTATTAGGTTGGTGCAAAAATAATGTCGGTTTTTGACGTATTTTTGCACCAACCTAATATTTGATTTTCCATGCAACCCACAATAGAGAAGGAATGCAATTATATACTTTTTTTCACCTCTTAGTTACTTGGAGGGAACATATAGCACCAGAAAAAAATACACATACAGTGCTCAACAAATAGGTGCTGAAAAGTTCTTAACCTGACCAAGAAGGGATTCAGAAAAAAAATAATCTGCTATTTGGTCATAATTTGGAAAGTGGGTCAGGCTGAGAAATTCCAGACCCAAATTGTATCTATGTTTTGAGTCTTACCATCTGATCTGTATTAAGAAATTACTGGTTTGTTGCCTTCATCAAAAGGGATCTAATTCCAACCAAATTGGAAGATGAATTACCTGAAGACTTTATGTACAGCCACAGTAAAAATAGATCAGTCTGGATATAGTAACCCATTTAATGCCCACTATGAAATCTTATATGAATCATAAAAATTAAAATAATTATCTGGTTTTAATTATAGGCTTCTACTTCTATTTATAAGCTATTAATGTTCACAATCCCAAAAAATGGATAATGGACATGGAATTAATGAAAAATTTCTTTGCTAATTGCTCTAGAAGTTAGCCCCAATCAGAAAAGTCCAAAAGAATGGATCAACTAAAACTTTGTGATGACAACAGTAAAAATACAAAGAGATTTTAGCATCAAAATAATGTTGGATCACACTTGCTTTATAATATTGTTACTGCTGTTCTCTTAAACTGTATTTTTGAACAAACCATTTTATCTTCACACATAATGTTAACATTTCTCAAAAATATACATAAGAAATGAGTAATAGAGCTTAATGCTTAATTGTCAGATTTTATTATGCAAGTCAATATTTTCCCAATAACTAATGTTGGTAAAATGTCTAGAAGATTGTATGAGAAATATGTTATGTGAATTTCAGATTAAATTATTTTTCTTTAATAAAAATATTGATGACTTGTTTTGGGAATGCCAAGTTTGATTATGCAGATTAAGTGAAACATTTATTTAATAAATAAATAAATAAAAACAATATAGGCCAGAGATATATATATTTGCTAAATACAATATCCTACATACATAAATTATTGCACCTACCTCTCAGTTTTGTAAGTTATGTTGATTGACTATTTCCATGGAAGACCTAACATTTTGCCCAGTTATGACATCCCTCCAATGTAGCTTTGTATTTATCATGAATAATTACTGTTGATATAACAAATTTTCATGTTCTTAACCCAATTTATACATTTCTGTTGGTGACGTTTACTTAAAGGTGTTAATTCACTTGCTTTAATTTCTTTAGCCAATGTTTTTAATATTCTGTATTTTTCTCTCCCTTTATATACATAACAAGTTTAAAAAAAAAAAAAAAATCTTCTTACTAGTCAATCTACTTTTTTCTTGTTTATTACACTTTAAATAATTTTAAATCCCTTTTTGTGACATTATTAAATCCAGGTTTATATATATATATATATATATATATATATATATATATATATATTTCAACATTTTTTAGAAAATTCTAACAATGTGTTCCCTTCACCCAACAACTTATCAATATCGTGTTTCTTTTTTAATTTTATATCTTACAATCATAAATATACTGTTATTTATATTCACAATACAATGAACAACTTTTGAGGAGTACTATAAAATTTCACACTATCAAATAAGTTATGGTAAATATTTTTTTTATAAAAACAAATATTATAACCTGAAATTCAAATGATAAATTTATGATAAATATATTCTGAAAATTTTACCAGAATTGGTTGATTAATATCACATTTATTATGAAGTCATTGACTTGCAAAATAAAATGTTGTAGTGTATATAGTATAGAAAATAACGTAAAATATTGAGAAAAATGCTTTTTGTGTCAGATCTTGTGTGCAATCTGACTGGATTTTACAAGTCAATTGTAGTTTTGCATATTTGAATAAAATATTAAAAAGACAACAGGAATGAGAATGATTATCTTAGAGAATTAATAAGTAGATAGTGTTATTTTATTTATCTATTTATTTACCTGTACATTTGCATATTGTGTCTATGTTGTGTTCCTTTAAAATAGCGTTTGTACATATGTTTATTTGTTGACTTTATTGACTAGAGTGTAGGTTCATCAATTCTTGTGTGACTTCATTTTCTCATGCCTCAAAATGAAAAGCTTAATACATTGCCACCAATTTCAAGAACATGGCTTATTATTCATGCCATAATCAATTTTTTCTTCTGTTTATACTTAGAATTTGTGAATATTTCAATTCCCTTATGGATTCATTGGTGCATACATGGGACAGATAAATATTGATAATCATTGTAGATTTTTAAAAATATATACATTAGTTTATATAGAAATCTTATGACATTGAAATTCTTTGTCGTAATTTTGTTTTACTTTTTCAGTTTCAAGCGAGTAGAATAACATAACAGATTTTGTATGTGAACCTATTGACCCAGAAAAATTATGTTTTGATTCTTTTCTCCTCTCCACATTTTCTCTCTTGCATTAGATTAATGCTAAACACACGCACACACACACACACACACACACACATTGCATTGACTGTTAAGGAAAGTTGTTTGGTACTCTTTATTTACTTTTATTAAGTATGTATCAATGAATACTATCAAGAAATAATACTAACCGCTCAGTAATGTTAATCTTTGACTGAATAACATTTGGTATGGAATAATTTGTCTCTGATTTTATTTAAATCTCTTTCCAAACCTTAAAGAATCAGAATCAGTATCAAAACTAAGGCAGATGTACAGTATGATCAAAATAACATTCCACATATATATATATATATATATATATAATACTAATTGTTGTTCATCCAGTACAAAACCCAAGAGCCACTCAAGGTAGAAGGTTACTGATTGAGATTGATGCATATAAAAGGATGAGGTAAGGAAGTGCAGTTTATGATGATATATAGGAAAGATAATGCTTAACCCTAGGCGTGAAGAGGTTAAGATTGCATCCTCTTGAGTTTCATCCATAATTCGACGAGATGAGTTTGAATTTTGACCAAGTTCATTACGTTCATTTTTACACAAATATGAGTCCATCTCTCCTACTCTCCACCACCACACATGCACACACAGCTATGGGTTGACTAGCAGCACTGACTGGCCTTTCTTACCTTGAGTTGGTAACCAGTCTAAAAGGAAAACCCCACATTCAAAACCAGAGGGATAGGTTCCATCAGGTTATCTTGCCCTTGACGCACCACCACTGCTGCTATGGCTGCAGTACATGTGATACCCCTATGGCCCTAATGGGTTAACAGGACTAATGACATGACATGATGACATGACATATTTATTATTAGTTATTTGCTAATTCATGCCTTTATCCCAGGTCTACATGAATACTAACTTTTAAAATATTCACTTCTTAATACATCAGTATATATGTGTCAACCTATCTATGCACCTTTGAATCTGTCCAATAATTACCAGTACACTTTGTGAAATTAGGAAAATATTAAATGTTATTTCAGAACTCGCCCAACAAGAGAGGGGCCAACAAGCCTGCTCACCCAATGGAAGCCCCCAATGCGAACAATTCCCCAGTGGCCAACGATCAACACCAAAATGTTCTGATTGCACCTGCTGCAAATGAGAAAGTTAATGGCCCTATGTCCCAAGATGAGAGGAAAAATATTCTCTTGCCTCCTAATAAAGATGTTCTAGCCAAGCAAGTATTGCCAGTCAATAACGAGAAGCCAAAGGATGTTGGTATTGATTTCCCTGCTGTGGACGACCTTGGAAATCAGCGAGTACAACTCTAATCTTGATCACTTGATAACTGAAGTTTCATATTTTGGGGAGAATAAGAATTTGAAGATAATCACCAACTGCTACCCCCCAAAAAAATATAGATCAAGTGTTGTTGTATGACAGGAAGTGGTAAAGGTTAAGCAGATCTGTACTTTTATACATTGACTTCATTTCAATAATTGACTTTTTTATTTTTTCATTTCTATTTTTCATACTTGAGAATGTAAATATACAATAGGTCAGTTGTTGAGTAAGCTCTGGTGCTAGCGGTGGTCAGCAGATGATCTCGCCTGTACTGTGCTTTGTCTCAAATAGGACAGTGCTTTTTTTTTTTTTTTTCTCTCTCTCTCTCTCTTTCTTTCTTTCCTTCTCTAATCTTACAGTGGTACAACTAATGTTATATTTAAATATCTATTACTTCAGACTTTTTTTTTTGTTAAGGCTCTGAAAAAAGAAAAAAAAATTCTCACCAGCTTATTTTTCTATCTCCAACTACTCAGATCTTTGTTTTCATGCAAGAAAATCTGTGAGATATTTGGTAACTTTAATTTTGTGCTTATTAATGCTTCCTACTAATTTTACTGCAACACTAATGTGGCTAAGGATATTAGTTTGATAATTCTATAGAGACAATACATACTTATTTTACTTGTAACTTGGATGGGGGTATGTAACCATCAATAGCTGTCAAGATGTTCATTAGATTAGGGCATTGTTTCAATAAAAAAAAGCAGTATTAAAGTGTGATTATTTTGTTAAATTGTGAGAAAAAGAATAAATTGGTTGAGACCAGTATAGAAATCAGGTACTTAAGAACCATTTGAAGAAATTCTTCTTTCACAAATAAGTAATTTACTCCTGTTGTTAAAGATTACATTATTTACTTCAAATATAGAAGTAACATACTTAATTTTGCAGGGCTTTATTAATGAATGTCATTTCAACTCATTCAGATACTACAGAAAATTTCTTTGAATATTTCAAACAAAATAATTAATCTTTATTTTTATTTTTTCTGTTACTAATTTTTAGTTCATCATACAAACCAGTACATTTTATAAATGTCTATTTTTGATATTTCAATTTGTGCTTTCATGATGGAATTAATTTTGAAAATAGCTTGTTGTAGAAACTTAAATTTACATATTAGTAAGTAAATTTACCAAAAAAAAAAAAGCTGAAATAATTTTTACTGAAAAAAAACTTTCTATTTTTGTTTCAGGTACTTCTGAATGAAAACTGACTTCTTTTTATCCAATATCATTAAAAGTTTGTAGCTTTTCACAGATGCTCTAGTCATCATTTTTCCTGATTTCAGATTTATTATTAATTATTTTTCTTCCTTCAGTTATAAAAACTGAACTTTCTAAAGATTTTGAATTTGTGTCCAACATAATATCCAACAGGTAATTTTCACCTGGTTCTGATTTAATTAATAGTGAAATAAATCAAGATGTAGAATTGCTTTACAGTTATAAGACCTATTGAACAAATTGTAGTTTAGAAATTATTTATTAAATATTTGTACTTTAAACACCTATCATGTATTTCTAATATGTAGACTTTTTGACATTTAAAGTTTTTTAACTTGTTCATTAAAAGCCAATATATAATTCCTATCTAAATTCCAAAATATGTTAGCCCAGTATTAATTTTCGTAAATGTAGAGGAAGATATTTTTTGGCATAATAAAACATATCATTACTATTCTTCTTTAAAAAGAACAGTCATGTTCTAATATTTAAAACTTCTTTTTCTCTCTCTCAACACACACACACACACACACACACACACACACACACACACACACACACACACACACATAAATATATTTAATTTCTTTAAATAATGGTTGTGTAAATCTATCCAAAAGTGTAGGGTATTGCTATGTGTCTGTATATAAATATTTATGCTAAATTAATTTAATAAGCTTGAAATGATAATTATAGCTATCAGTTTGTCAGATAACTCTCAAGCTAAAAAAAATGAA